>OX101753.1:107666002-108866002 GCA_944452675.1 Tachina lurida | reverse complement strand
TGGGAGTTACGGTGGTGGTCCTGTGCAAAAGACAGGGAAATGTAAGGGTTAAGATAACAGAAAATAAAATAACCAAAGGAGCCATTAGGAGGTCGAAGATGAGCAAAAACCTCGCACCCAAGGAAGTCAGCAACACAACGGTATAATAACACTAATAACAACAAATTGCCCTTCAATTACCGGTAAAATAAATTTAAATAAAATGAAACAGAAAATAGAAGCATTTGCAAACAACACTGTTGTTTGCACATGCTCGGTACAGATGGTAGATACACACTCCTACGCATCTATTAAGAATTAGCATAACATTAGTTAAAAAAAAAAAAAAAAAAAAAAACTGAATGCGCGAAGCTGCACAAACAAAGCTAACAATAAAAAGGAAATATACATACTTACGTATAAAAATAACAATACTAATAACATACATCCATGACCAAATATTATATATACATACATATATTAGTAAGTAAGGTAGGTCAAGAAAAAAGGAAATTTAAAGAATATATAGGAACCCATATGTACATATATATTGAGTAAAAGGAAAACATTAAGAACATTATATTTGTAAAACTAGGATGTAATAATATACGCATATGAATTGTACATTCATAAAAATTAAAATTTTAAATCTCAAAATAAATGTAATGTGTAATGAGACCATTCAGTGATCTATGTGAACATATTTTTTGATTTATTTCAATTCATATATAAAATAAATTAGTTGCAAGATTTTTTAACGCCTAAAATACATAAATATAAGCTTGTGGTAATTAAAAAAAAAAAAAGATAATTAAAATGTAAAAAAAAAACAACTAAATGTTTTAAGAAGCCCTACACTTATTTTTTTTAAATTATTTTGTGGTATTTTCTTTCAATGATTTGTGTTCTTGTTATTGTGTTAATAATAATTATTTTCTATTTGTTTATTTCTTTTAACATAAAAAATTTTTCCACAAACTAAACGATTTTTTTTTAAACTGTTGTTGCTGAAGAAGGACGAGCGAGAGCCGTTTATGACACGTGGGGCAAGGAGGTGCCGGGTCGTATGGCTTTCTTCAGCTCAGAAGATTCTTATTGGGACGAGCTACCCGTTATTGGTTTGGAAAATGTTGACGATCGTTATCCGCCACAAAAGAAATCATTTATGATGCTTTACTACATGTATGAAAACTATATTGATAAATTTGAATGGTTTATTCGGGCCGATGATGATGTCTACATAGAGCCGCAGAAATTGGAGAAGTTTTTAAGGTCTATAGACAGTTCAAAACCGCGGTAAGATAACAGTTTCCCCATTTACCCCACGCAATCAGTTCGAAGCATCTAAAATTGGGATGCTTCTCCTTCGTAAGGGGGGAGGGATGTTGTGAGTCATTAAAGACAATAACAACAAAAACAACAATCGGAATCCAGCAAAATATAAAGCAACAGTCAATCAGCAAGAACTACTAAGTGCCGACGGTGCAAACCAATAAAAATAATAAGTAAATAATAATAAAATATAAATAAAAATTGCTGGCAGCGCAATAGCAGCAACAACAACAGCAAAATATAAAGCAACAGTCAATCAGCAAGAACTACTATGTGCCGACGGTGCAAACCAATGAAAATAATAAGTAAATAATATATTTGTTTCCTCTTAATCAGGCTCAAGGTCATAATCATTTAAATAAAACTCTTTTTGTTTTATTAAATTATTGATTTTTCTTATATCTTTTATTTTTTCAATATTTCGAACACCTTCGGTGTCCTTCTTCAGGAAAAATTTTAGAGTAAGGTCGTCAGCTGTCCGCTTTGAGAAAGAGTCAAATTCTCAAGAGTCAAGAATTTGACTCTTTCTCAAAGCGGACAGCTGACGACCTTACTCTAAAATTTTTCCTGAAGAAGGACACCGAAGGTGTTCGAAATATTGAAAAAATAAAAGATATAAGAAAAATCAATAATTTAATAAAACAAAAAGAGTTTTATTTAAATGATTATGCCCTTGAGCCTGATTAAGAGGAAACAAATATATACATTTTCTAAGGTCGAAGAAAAATTATCAATACATAAGTAAATAATAATAAAATATAAATAACAATTGCTGACAGCACAATAGCAGCAACAACAACAGCAACAGTAACAACAGCCGCAGTAGCAACAACATTAAGTATAAAAATTATATAAATAGCTGGTAATTTTTAGTCTAAGGGCGGGTGTAAAATTATAATTGATTAAATAAACAGTCTGCGATATCCACGGATCCCTCCAGACTTAATAATAAATAAACAGATTACAACATTGGGTAAAGAAGAGAAGAAAAATTAAACTAGACTTTATTAGCTGGGGGAAATACCGATATTTTTCTGTGCAGCCACGCACTTCATCAGCACCCATGTCTATCTACTGGGGTAGAGATTATTATTAACATCAGCTATTTAACTTAAATTTCTATGAAATGGAATATGAGAATTGATTGTGTATACAATTATTGATTTACCTTTGGCAAACACATTTGTAAGTATCACTATTCATTTTCTGTTTTTCCATATTCTATTTAGGTTAGCACGAAGTTATATCACTCTACCTATGTATGTTTAACTATTCTTACTTATCTTTTACGATCATCACATTAATTATTTTTACTTATTCGATGCACCATCGGTGCATACATATAAGTATTATTGTAGTGGCTTTATGTTACTTTGTTTTTGCTTTCTACAGTTGACTTCGCTTTTCAGCATTCTGAAGCAGTGATAGCCAAGTGAACAGTGATCGTTAAGTGAACATATTTTTGTCACGTGCCCATGATGAATTAAATAAACATTTTTTAGATTTAATTGAACTGTAATGAATTTTAATCAGAAATAATTTCTTAATCAGGCTTGAGTTCAGTAATTCCATTTCATAGAAATTTAAGTTAAATAGCTTGTTAATAATAATCTCTACCCCAGTAGATAGACATGGGTGCTGATGAAGTGCGTGGCTGCACAGAAAAATATCGGTATTTCCCCCAGCTAATAAAGTCTAGTTTAATTTTTCTTCTGTTCTTTAGATACTCACATTAATTAATAAAAATATTTCATTCTAAGAATTGAAATTACTGAACTCAAGCCTGATTAAGAAATTATTTTGTTTTTCAGATAAACGTTATCTGGTTAATAATCTAGGTTTAACCGAGCAGTTAACTCAAGTTAGAACTGTCAATTGATAAATATACATACATATGTACAGATGTATAAAATAAATACTACGCAATTGAAAAAACAGTTTTACTGACAAGTTTAATAAATAAATACAATCATACATAAATAAAATGGATGTTTTTTATGTTGACGAAGAGTTTAGTGATTATGAAACCTATAATAACTTGGATAGGATAATTGTTGGTAAAATAAGGAAGATAAAAACACCCCACAATTATTTTTATGTGTGTAATGAATTGGAATTCTTTCAAATATAAAAAAAAATAAAAATTGATGTTCTTTTGTAGGTTATTTTTGGAGCGTCACTATTTTTAAGTCCATATTATTTTTTTAAATTCTTAAAAATTTCAGAAAACACTTATTGAAGTTTTTTTAATATAAATTTTAAGAATTGTCATATCGCTTTTTAAGTGTTGCCCTATTTATATAAAATATTTTCAAGAATGCCATATCTATATTGAAAACAAAGTATGGCATTTCTAGCTAAATTAATCCATCAGTGAAAAACAGCATGGGCGGTTAAAACCCGTTTAACTTTGTTTCTTGGTTAATTCAAACGTATGTTAAACTAGGTTTAACTAACTAGTAAAAAACTAGCCCTTAGTGTACTTTTTAGAAGTCTGCCATTTAAAATTAGCTCAAAAATTATACTCAAAATCGATCGGAATTCATCACAACTTTTCAAAACGATTGTTTGGAGATCGTTTTGAAAACGATCGTTTTCCATCACATACCAGAGTTTATTTAAATGTGCTCAGCTGAAGTACATAAAACAGGAGGATTTAATTAAAAGGCGTGTTAACGCCCACTTTTTTAAATGAAAATTTAAAGCTTTGCATTATTGCAACATGTGTACCGAATTTTAATAAAATCGCTTTCATCAAACGCTTTAGATTCGCTTTTTTAATTCTGAGGTGTATGGGCGTAGCCCCGCCCTCCTGGCTAAAATTTTCATGTTTTCAGATTTTTCTATTTCATTGCTCACCTAGATCTACTCGTGTACCAAATTTTATCTCTCTAGCTATAGCGGAAGTGCTTCATCAATTTGATGAGTGATCAGTGAGTATGTCTTAAAATATGCACTTCGCATATGTGGTGACATGAATTAATTCTAATTATGAATTAAATTTAAGAATTTTACGACAGCGGGAAACAACAGTGTTGCCAGTTTTTTTCTAGAGCTTATCACCAATTTTTGATTTTTGATCCAAAAATCCCCAAATTGAGTTCTTTTGATTAAAATTTTTTCTTTTGTGAAAAAAATAAAAATTTAAAATTTTTTTTAATTTTATTTGAAAAATAGTGAAAAAAATAACATATTTCTTCAATGAAATTTATTTATATTGAAAGCTACGAGTATATTTACATTCATATAAATTTAATTTGTACTTATAAAACTTGTAAAGAAAAATATACACAAGTATAAAAATATTTTTAGCCAATGTTTACCTCTTCAAAAACTTCAGAATCGAAATCTTTTGATTCATTAGCCTGAGAAACTTGATTGTACATAGTACTTGTATTAAAAAGTTTTAGCACTTCAGCAGAAGGTTTAAATTTGTCACAACAAATTGAATTATTTTTAAAGTGTGTGTTTATTCTAAGAAGTGCTTCGAACAAGTCGTATTGCATTTTGTTGCGTATTTTTGTTTTGGTAGTGTTCATTATTGGTAATCTGCCTTGATACTTGTTCTTTATTAAAAACCACTCACTATGAATAGTAACACACATTTTTAGACTTGCCGGACGCATATTTCTTAGTTCAAAAATGATGAGGAAAGTTTAGTGGCCTTCGAAAACGGCTGGCTGTTCCGTTCAACTATGTGTTGTTGTCAGAATATTTACAACTAACTTTGATGTTATTTGTTCATTAATAATTATCACATGTAATTTGGCTTAAAAAGCGTTACGAACATTAGCCTGTTCTATTCATAAGAATATATACAAAAATTATTCTTGTTAGACCATCAGTTATAAAAAATCTCCTCAAATATGGTCACATTACCAACAAATCCCCAGATCCCCAATACGAAATTTTCACCCGCAATCGCGAAAAAAATCCCCAATTTGGGACAAATCCCCTAAACTGAGAACACTGGGGAACAAGGCTATAAGTGGGTAAAACACGACGAATGGCTTCCTGTAAATATACACATTGAGTGCACTGGCCGGAACTTGGCCTAGCGCAGTACCGTGCGCCTAGATACAACAGCTGATTAACAATTTTGGCGCCAAAAATATTTTACATACATATGTATTAGGGATGCCAATCGGGATCGATTTTTAGAAATCCCGGGATATTCGGGATCGCGGGATTTTCGGGATCCCGGGATTTTTTGGGATTCCGGGATTTTCGAGATTTCGGGATCTAAAATTTTTTGGTAAAATAAATAATTTTTTTTAATAAATATTACTTTAATAACAAATTTTATGCATTTTAAAAGTTTTTATGTTGATAATATATCATCAAACATTTGTCTTTAAAGTTAACAATATTTTAATACTAGTATGAAATTAAAATCGAAAGAATTTTTGTCATCTATTTTTAAGTTGATGTTAGAGAATTTATACTGAAAACAATAACTATATATGAAAACTTGTTTTTGCTTTCAATATAAATGTTTTTCTATAATCTAAATCAAAACAAATGTACATATCTGTGGACTTTTAGCACTATCGCTTAATTTGATTTACGAAAATTTTAGATGCACTTTCATACAAATAAGCTGCAAAAACATTATTGTTTTTTTAAATATATCTATTAAGGTTTTTTTAATTGCGATTGACCAACAAGTAGCCATTACGGTTGTTATATATACCAGGCATTGCCTATTTTTTTAAATTGATTTCGTCACTACTATGACAACGATAATAAGGCTGAACATGTCGAAAAATTAAAAGAAATGTATACACAATTCTAATCAAATTCTATAAATTACGTCTAATGATCACATTTTTGTAGGCACATACATTAACCGCCGTATTCATAAAAAAATTTAGGTTTATTACAGGTTTTTTAACAAATTTCCCAAATAAATACGTCAAATAAGCGCTTAATAAGCCTAAAATATTTTTTATGAATATGCCACTAAAAGTTTGCCTGAGCACTTGAACTGTATATTTGTTCTACTGAAAAATTTTAAATTCATACATAAGTTGTTTTCTGCAAGTTCAACAGATACTTATGTAGTCCTAAGTTCGATAAGAGGAGTATGGTTTATTAGTGTGCTGTCCTTCTACACTGCAACTCGAATAAAACTATAATTGAGTCGAAGTCATTCAGTCGGTCATTTTTGACACGAACCTTTGATCAAACCCATGTAATTTAAATAGGTCATAGGTTTGTGTCAAAAACGACCTAAACGGTCTAACGAAAATAATTTTGAACTGCAATGTAAAAAAACATACATTCACACTAGAGCAATTTTTAGACAAAATAGTACGCATTATTCTGTAAATATTTCTCGCTTTTACGTCAACCCGACTTTTTATTTTCTACTTTAATTGTAAGGAGCTGTCAGTAGTACTCAATTGTTACCGAAAAGTGGATAAGGGTTGAGGAGTCAATATACAGAGTTATACACTACAATTATAAATAAATTTCCGCAAAAAATGTCTCCCTTTTCCATATTTTTTTTTGTTTTCCCTATTATTTGCTACTGTTTGAAATTATTCCCCGGGCAAAATTTCCCATGGAATTTTATTCATAATTGGCCTTATAATATAGAATAAGACGCAATAAATTTGTCAAACTTATTGAATTTTCCAAATGTTATTTTCCTTCCAAAGCTCATATGCTTCTTTTCGTTTTCAAAATAATTCTTAGTTGTATATTGTATCACCTTTGATGACAATAACAGTGAGAAAGTAGTTAATTTATTTTGCACTTGTAGTTAATTTATAAGAAATATGCCACGAATAGTCATTAAATTGTTAAAACTGCACGTATAAAATTGTATGGGACTTTTAAATATTATAAAAAAATACCATAAAATCAACGAAAATTATAATCTATTAAGTTTTTTATATAAAAATTGCTAAGAAATCCCGAAAAAGAAATCCCGGGATTGAATCTTACAAATCCCGAATATCCCGGGATTTCCCGTTTGGCATCCCTAATATGAATGTGTATGCAAAATATACATTATTGTGTATAAAATATATACGGTCATGTCACAGAGCTCAATTCTGTTCGGAAACAGAATTCAATCGAACCTTTTTTTTGTAGCAGATGGTTTCTAAAGCTTGAATTAGACGTGACATAGCCATAACGCCATAGCCATAACCAAACCAAAATTCAATTGGTTTCTATGGTGAGAGTTATGGCGAGTATCTCTCACTCTCACTCTCACCATAGAAATCAATTGAATTTTGGTTTGGTTATGGCTATGGCATTATGGCTATGTCACGTCTAATTTAAGCTTAAAAAAGAAAACTTAAATACGGAAATTTGTCATGAGTGTCTAGACTATTGGGGCGCTGGTATTCTAGGGTATTGTGGTGGATCATCGCCACTTAACCAAAAACACTTCCACTTTCAGTGATAGCCAAATATTAACTCAACTCTTTATTCAATCTTCTCTTATAATCTGCTTATCTCGATCCTTATTTACATGCATGCAAAATAAAGTATGTAGTCTATAATAATATTAGTGATAGGAGTGAATAATACGTTTACATGACATGTTTGTTAAGGTATCCTTATATGATGTGTTTCCACTACACCTCCCTTTTTTCGGCAAAAAAATTTTGAATCAATCAGGTGATCAGACTGATTGTTTCGACATTTTTTTTTCTAAACAGATATTTGGTTATTTATTTTATTCGAAAAATCTTTTCACTCCTTTCACTGTAATACTTTGTCTAACATGTGTATTTCAAATAATCTTAAAAATAATTTATTACTAAATTTATTTAATATCAGTTTGTATTTTAATTCAAGATTTTATTCTTTTGAATGTATGTTCAATATTGTTTCTGTGTTTTATGACTTTTATGAATTTTAAAGTTTTCATTAGATTTTATTTTACATAAAAAATAATATTATTATTTTTACATACATACATACATATGTATAAAGAAATTTAGTAGCAATTACACTTGGTTCTAGTTTGCTAGTCTCACTCTGTCTTTGTGCACAGTTTTCTCTTTTTTTTATTCTTTATCGTATACAGTGACGTTTGGTTCATCTATTCTCTTTATTATGTATGGACCCTCATAAATATGTTTAAATTTATCTTATGCAAGCCATACACCTTGCGACTGTTGGTACAACACGTTGGATTAACAAGTTGTGTGTTTTGCCCACAAACTTTACAACAACGTGCACAACATTAGAGCACAACTTCATTTCTTAATTTTTTTTTTGGAGTAAACATACATCGGGTGTTATGTCGCATATTGTAATGGACGGTTTTTTTTGTGACAAAATAAGAAGAAGAACGTAAAAAAGGACAGAAAAAAAGAATTTGGTTAAAGGAGTGATTTATATAAAAAAACGTATTCTAATAACAAACTTTTGGAAATAATAAAAGAAAGTGAGCCAATGGACTATAAAAATTACACGTGGGTGTCAAACGAAGTATTCAATGACCTTTTGTCAAAAGTGCCGATGCATATAAAAAAGCAATTCTTCCGCGCAAACTCTTATACAATTATATAAAATCACTTCTTTCTGTTCAATTCTCCATTTTATACGCAAATTTGAATTCGAGCGCGATGTTTTTCATATGACCACAACGAAAATAAGAACAAAATGAAATGAAGTTGTACAACAAACTCCTAAATTTTACAACCTGTCCATACAACTAGCCAAAAAATCAAATCTTTTTAATCTTTCGTACAACCGATACACAACTTCATACGACGACCCCACACACTTTACAATCTTATACACAACTTGCTCATGTTGTACCAACAGTCGCAAGGTCTGTGGCTTGCTTTAGGGTTCCTGTTTTACGTATACATAATCATTAATTTTAAGATTACATGGTTTCGCAAAATGATCATAATATATTTTATTTCTTTGTTTATGTTTTTCTATCAATTTCTTAGTCATAATGTGAGATTTTTGTAATCTGTATTTGATTTCTTTTACATAGTTTTCTACATTGTAGATAGGGTAGAGCTGGCAAACCATCGATAGTACTATCGATAGTATCGATAGAAGAACACTCTTGATAGAAGAACACTTTTTAATATCTACACTGAGTAGTATGTAAATTGAAAACTAAACTCATTTGAAAATTAAATTTAACATTCCCAACTCTTCGTCTCCTGCTGACATGAAATGACTTACTTTAACACTAACTGCAAGTAAGAAAAATTACGCTGTTAGAGTTTTGCCTAGCAGAATTGATGGTTGTGGAATAGAGACGGAATATATCCTTTTGTGTGCTATCTCCTTTTTTATCATGTCTTATTTTAACTGAGTTGCTTAAACAGATTCCTTAAAAGCCGTGTTAGGTTATGTTAGGTTGAAAAGAGGGAAGGTTATTGGGAAGATACTCCAATATAAACCTTAACCAAACATTAATATTTTAAGTCTTCATTCAACATTGACTAGAAATTAATGTTAAAGTTAGTCATTTTAAGTTACGTGTAGACTTCAAATAAAATAATTCGATACTATCGATAGTATCGATAGTTTTCCAACAAACTATCGAAAATATCGAATGGCGTGACTATCGATAGTTAGGGTCAATTTCATCAAGTTTTAAATCATTCGGCATATTTGCTTCTTTTCCGAACACAAGTTCATAAGGTGTATATTTGTTATCGAATACTGAATTAGAAGTCGTGTTGTGGAAAAACGTAATATATATTAGATACGTATCCCAGTCCGTCATATTGTCTTTTATGTACGCTCTTATATACTCATTAAAAACTCTGTGACTTCTTTCTGCCGTGCCTACCGTTTGATGATAAGCTGTCGAAAAATGTATGTCAATGCTTAAAAGTTTGCAAAGTTCACTAAAAATTTCGTTCTTGAATTATGTACCTAGATCAGATTTAATTGATGTCATTTTTCCATAAATTAAAATGAAATTCTCGAAAATTGCTTGCGCTACTGTTTTCGCGCATATTTATTTCCATGTTCTGACGTAGGTAGAGGTCCAATTGTGTCAAGTACCATAATATCAAATGGTTTGATTGGTGTAGGTGTTAGCGTAAGTTGTTCTTTTGTCCCTATTCTCACTTTATTCACGCTACACTGTTTACAATTTTTAATGAATGCAGCAATATCTTTCGTCATTCTTTTCCAATAGTATTTCGTTTTCAATTTTGCATAAAGCCTTTTACGTCCACAGTGTCCGCCTAGAATAGGATCGGAGTTTATTGTTTATATTGTTTATTTTTGTCAAACACTGTTTCAATTGGGTTAACTAACATAATTTCTAGTGTTTTTAATACTTTATTCCCATGGGTTTTTAATTTTTGAATACTGTAGCTACTAAAAAAAGAATCATCCTTTGACCATTCTATTATGAAGATGTTATTATTGTTGGCTTCGTTTTGGAGCCTCAAAAGCATTTCATCGAAATTTAATGTTTTGTTACCAAGTCGAACATCTATCTGAAATTTTAAAGTATATCTATTATAAATTTTTAATATTATGTTAGTTATTTCCTTGTTTTTATTTTGTTGAAATCGTGCGAAAATTTGTCGTAGACTTGTGGTCTTACTGTGTTCGTAATTTGAAAAGGTCTTGGGCTTATATCACTGTTCTTAGACATTGCTCTAGTTGTCATTGCCAAAATTTTCCTATTTTTTATTTCATTAATTGAAATACGTGACAAAGCATCTGCTCATACGTTATTTTTGCCTTTTATATATTCAATGGAAAAATTATATTCGGCAAGATCAAGCCTTATTTTTGTTAGTTTGGACGACGGGTCTTTCATATTAAATAAATATACCAAGGGTCGGTGATCAGATCGGACAACGAACTCTGTTCCGTAGATATAAGGACGAAATTGATTAATAGCAAAGTATATTGCAAGAAGTTCTTGTTCAATAACTGGTTTCTTTTTTCTGCTGAATTGAACGCTTTCGATGCAAAATACACCGGTAAATCGTGACCATTAAAATTTTGGCTTAGAATTGCGCCACACCCAGTTTTGGATGCGTCCACGGTAATTAGGAAATTTTTCCTAAAATCTGGATATTGTAAAATCTTTGGCGACATTAATTCGGATTTTAGGGTTTCAAATGATTTTTGGCATTTTTCATCCCATATGAAATTCACTTTCTTTCGTGTAATGTAATTTAGCGGTGCTGCAATAGATGCAAAATCAGGAATAAACCTCCTGTAATAATTTGCGAAAGCAACAAAACGTTTAACAGAGTCTTTATCTAGTGGAACTGAATATTTTTCTATAGCCAATAGTTTCGTATTATCTGGTAATAGTCCATTTGAAGTGCATTTGTGACCGAGAAATGTTACTTCTGGTCTGAAAAAATTACATTTACGAGGGTTGATTCTTAGATTAAATTTCCGTAATATATCAAAAACGTTACTTAGGTTTGTTAAATGGTGTTGCTTGCTACAGCCGACTACAATTATGTCATCGATATATAAAAAAGCTTTATTAGGTTCTAGTCCTGAGAATACTAAAGACATCATGCGCGAAAAAGAATTCGGTGCGACGTTTAGTCCAAAAGGTAGCACCTTCCAGCGAAATGATCCTCGATCAGTACTAAAAGAAGTTAAATCTCTTGATTCTTCATGAAGGGGTATCTGGTGAAAACCAGAAAACAAGTCAATATGTAATAGAAAAATGTTTAGCTCGTCCAAGGTTGTCGAGTATATCGTCTATCCTTGGCAAAGGGAACTTGTCTGCAATTAACTTCTTATTGATCGCTCTAAAATCGACACACATTCGGTATGATTTCTTATCACTTGAACTTTTCTTTGGGACTAATATTAATGGGCTGTTATATTCTGAAGTGCTCGGTTCTATCAAATCATTATCGAGCAAACTCTGAACTTGCCGATTTATTTCGTTTCTAGATGAGTAAGGAAGGCGATAATTTTTTACGTAAACTGGTTCGTTGTCTTTAATTCTTAATTTTTGATCATAAAAGTTGTTCGTGCTCATTTTGTCGTTTTCTAATGTAAAAATATCGGCGTATTCGATGCATAATGGCATTAAATCTTTCTTGATATAATCAGGCATCTTGTCATTTAAAATATTTCGTAAGCTTTGAGCACGCTCGCTGCTAGAATTAATTTCGTAAATTGAATATACGTGGAAATTTGAAAGTTTTTCGGTCTTTATGTTACAGTTGTGTACAAACTTCATTTCGTCAGTCGTGTTTAAAATACGTAATACTGGATTTCTCGAGTTCACAATACATTTACTTATTAGCACGCCCTGACAGACTTCATGACAATCGATGAAGACCGGTTCGGATACATTTTCTATTGGACTAACAGGATACTATAGAAAATTTATAAAGAATTATTCCAGGATAGCTAAGCCTATGACCCAGAATACATAGAGAGTTTCAATACCCTTAGAACATTACTAACCCATGACCCAATTCTAGCCTATCCAGACTTCTCGAAAGAGTTCACACTTACGACGGATGCCAGCAATTTTGCACTAGGGGCAATACTTTCTCAAGATAACTACCCCATTTGCTACGCGAGTCGTACTCTTAACTAGCACGAGTGTAATTACAGCACTATTGAAAAGGAACTTCTGGCCATCGTCTGGGCTACCAAATATTTCCGCCCATACCTCTTTGGAAGACAGTTTAAAATAGAAACAGACCACAAACCTCTCACATGGCAATTTTCAATTAAGGAGCCCAATTCCAAATTGGTAAGATGGATGCTTAAACTGTCTGAGTTTGATTATAAAATCGTTTATAAAAAAGGTACAAAAACAACAACGCCGATGCACTATCGAGAATAGAACACGAACTCGCTAACGTCAACACTCTTGAATCCGAGGTGCTTAGGATGAAAGAAACGGAATCCCCTATCAACATGTTTAAGAACCAAATCATCATTAAGAAAATTTCTTCAGATGCAGCCAGGATAAAGAATGAGAACGTCTTCAGGAATAATAGGAAAATAATAGGAATTAAGCAACTTGATAGGGAAACTTCAATCTCTCTTTTAAAAAATCATTTCAACCCAAACCAACTAAATGCAATTTACATAAAGAATGAATTTTTTAACACTCTGGACAACGTATATATAGAACTTTTTTCAAATAATGACAAATTTAAGATAATAAGATGTACCAAACTGCTTAGAGACATCAAAGACGAAGAGGAACTAACGGATGCTATAGAAAAAGAACATTTAAGTAAAAACCACCGGGGAATAGAGGCTGTCTACGGAGAACTAAAAAACAAAATATACAACCCCTACCTAAAATTAAGAATAACACAATTCATCAACAACTGTGAAGTATGCACCACTGAAAAATATGATAGAAAACCACCTAAAATACCATTTAGAGTCAGTGAAACCCCATTCAAACCACGAGAGATAGCTCATATAGACGTATTCTATACTTTGAAAAAGGACTTTTTTATGACAATAATAGAAAAATTTACAAAACATGCAGTCGCATACAAGATAAACAGTAGAACTTGAACAGAATTTAGGATTACACTACTACAGTACATAAATACATTTGGTAAGATAGAAAAAATAGTTGTAGACAATGAGCTAGGGTTTAAAGCCATTCCAATGCGCGAATTCCTCAATGAAGAAAAAATTAATATACACTTTACCTCAAGCAGTAACCACACTTCCAATGCAGACATAGAACGTCTACACAATACCATAAATGAGCATATAAGGCTGTTAAGGCACGATGAAAAGAATAAAGAACAAACAACAGAAGAAAAAATTATGCGGATAATAGGGTACTACAACAACACAATTCACAGTACAACTAAGATCAAACCTATTGATTTCCTAAATGGAAAAATTAATGAAGAGAAATATACAGAGATTCATGATTTGATGACTAAGAAAAAAGAGGAATACATAGGCAAATTGAATAAAGATAGGACAGATGTGACAATAGAGGATGGTTCAAATTATATCAAAGAGATTAGAGAGGGTAAAAACCATAGGAAATATAGGAAAATAGATAGTAAGAAAATTGATGACGACCACGTCGAAGACGTTAAGACAGGGCATAAGTATTATAAAACCCATATCAGACGAAGCAAGAAATTTCAAGATAGAGATAACCCCAAAATAAAAGTTAAATAATAATACTCCCCCGAATATACAGATATATAATATGCAATCTTTCCAGATGACACTTTGGATTTTTCTGACGGCTATTTTTATAGTTGCTTACGGACAATACCTCGACATTCAAGACCTATCTGATAATCATGGCTATATACCAATTAAGATAAGAGACGTACAAATCATCGATAAATACATTTGGATAATTCACGCTATCAATACTACGCAATATATAGAAACAGCCAATTTTTTACAGGATAATATCTATAAACTTTCGGATACTTACACAAATATCACTCCACTACTGGAAAGCGTAAATAAAAACATGGAAATATGTAGGACGAAGATAAAAAACTTGACACCTAGATTCAGACAGAGACGAGGATTAGTGAACGCAATAGGCAAGGGACTAAAATTTATCGTAGGCACAATGGACAGTGACGACGAAAAACAAATTTTCGACAGAATTATAAACCTCGAAAAAAATAACAGAGACACAATGACAGCGTTGGACGAAGTCTCATATTTGAGCACTTCTATGTCAACCAAGATATCAAATATTACGGACCACATAAATAACCAACAGAAAATAATACAGACATATGTAAACAAATTCAAGACAGAGACACAGAATAAAATTCTCGACTTAGAAGACGAAGCCCTAATTTTACAGAACGTTTTCCGCATCAATAACGACATTAACCTACTAACGGACCATGTGAACGAGATCGGACACGTTATTTTTAATTCAAAATTAAGGATAATTCCCTCAGATATACTAACAGAGGAAGAATTCAATTTTATAGGAAACATAGAATCTTATCTTCAGACGAAAGTATCCCTAGCATACAAAGAAAACCTCATTTTATTAACATTAAATGTTCCAAGATTTTTGAACGAATCTTTTTCAGAAGTAGTATTTGAACCAATTCCCGATGATAAAAATAGAACCTTATTACTGAACAAAAACACTGTTCTTATTCAAAACAACGAAGTATATAAACCAAACACATTAGAATATAAAAACTTGGTAAACATAAATGATAATTGTCTAACAAGTATTGTCAAAAATCTCGAACCTAAATGTAATATGAAATTAACAAAAGACTCGGAAGAAAAGGAAATTTACCCTGGTTTACTTGTATTCAAACACTATCAAGATAATATTGAAACTAACTGTAAACATCCATATAAACTAGAAAAATTTAAAACTTATTTAATTAAATTCGAAAACTGTATTGTTAAAACAAAACTAAAGACTTATGAAAACTTTAAAGTTAATACAAGAGAAATACTTGTCCTGGAATAATTTATATTAAAAATAAATAAAACCAATGTTCAACTTACTGACTTAGATATTAAAGATATACATTTTAATGAAACCATAAAAATTGTTAATAGTAAATTTTTAAAAAGCACCCCGATAAATACCGGAAGTAGTATAGGAACTTCTATTATTTTAATTATTATCTTTATCATAATTTATGTAAGAACACTTAAAACAAGAACCCTTATTATTTCCTCGGCGGAGCCTCAGACTAACGGTGGGGGTGTTATAATATCTTCCATCACTCCTCTAAAAAACCATATCAATAGCATAATTTAAAGTAATATTTGTTAACTCGCATTCCCGTTCCCATAAATAAACGAAAATGCAATAAAATAAATAAATGCAACTACGCAAAATTAACAATTTATTTTCTTAAGAATTATTTTCTTAAAAATTGAATAAAACGTAACAAATTATTAAAACCAGACTTTCTCTTAAGAATTGTTTTCTTGCATTTCCGTTCCCATATAAATAAACGAAAATGCAATAAAGTAATTAATTGCAACTACGCAAAATCAATAAACAACTTATTTTCCTAAAAATTAAATAAAACATTAAAACCAAACTTTTTCTTAAGAATTGTTTTCTTGCATTTCCGTTCCCACATAAATAGACGAAAATAATGGGTGTTTTTTATTGAGGTATAGAACTTTAAGTTGGCATCACTTTTTTAACTGGCGGCCATTTTGTCAGCTGTCAAGTGATTAATATTTAGTTTGGTTTGCCATTTCATCATGAACAGGTTGACAAAAGAACAACGCTTGCAAATCGTGCAAATTTATTTCGAAAATAATGGTTCAGTTCGCGAAGTTTACCGCAAGCTCCGCCCATTTTATGGTCGACATAATCGTCCATCAGAGCAATTAATTCGGTTAACCATGGATCGTTTTCGCACTACGTTTACTCTATGTGATAATACGCATCCGCAGAGACGTCTAACAGTGCGCACCGAAGAAACAATTGCCGCTGTAGAGCAAAGTGTTGAAGAGGACCCGAATGAATCGATTCGCCACCGTGCACAGCAATTGGAGCTGATAACCGACTATTTTGTTCCCGAATTGGATGGCATGAATGTGGATGAGTTGTGGTTCCAACAAGACAGCGCTACATGCCACACAGCGCACGTCACAATCGATTTATTGAAGGCAACATTCGATGAGCGCATAATTTCGCGGAATGGACCTGTCAATTGGCCACCAAGATCGTGTGATTTGACACCATTGGATTATTTTCTTTGGGGATATGTGAAGTCGCTCGTCTACGCCAACAAACCAGAAACGTTAGGGGACTTGGAAGCCAACATTCGTGGCGTTATTGCCAACATACGGGCCCATATGCTCGAAAAAGTGGTTGAAAATTGGACCTGTAGAATTGGCTTTATTCGAGCCAGCCGCGGCGGCCACATGCCCGAAATCATATTTAAACATTAATGGCATAAAATTATCCTTCCAATAAAGCCAAATTGATGGACATTAAAACGATTTTCTTGTGTTTTATTTCAATTCGAAGTTCTATACTTTTAAAAAAACACCCTGTACAATAAAGTAAATGCAACTACACAAAATTAATAAAAAATAAATAAATTACCAAAAAACAAATAATTGCAAACTTAACTTTTTCAAGAGAATTGTTTTCGTAATAAATAAATATTCATATTTGTAATTAGCATATAAGAACCAAGAAAATGAAAAATAAAGTTAGTTATATTTTGATCAACTCACTAAAACAATCGTGTTTTTTTAAAGAGTTCATAACCTGAACTCAAAAGTATTAGTCTTGTTACAAATTTTGCTTATTAACAGGCCTGTTATTTTCAAGCACTATAAAATCTAAGTTATGCGCATAAAAAATGCGCGATAAAACCTAAAACACACTGATGAAGTAAAGGAGCGATATGTAGTTAACAAAAATAAATATAGCCACAGCCGAGGCGAGTTCATGTACGAGGTCCTGTCAAGTTAACAGGTACAGTTAAAGTACTAGACAGATTTTTTTTTGCAGACTTGACACCACCTAGTACATGAATTTGCCATGACAACAGCATTGCAACAAAAAAAGAAGCTGACCGTCTAAAATAAAACATACACAAAAAATTAAGGACAACATAGGCAAAATTAATGTCACCATATAGTGAAACATTGGCATTTTTAAATTGTACCAAGTTCATCGCGGTAGTACCACGGTACCAACGAGGTCTAAAATGTACCATAAAAAGTACAATTGTACCATGATTTCCATCCGTGATACAAACATACATAGGCCCAATTCATACGAGGATTTAAAAATCTTGTTTTATTTTAAATTCTCTTTAAAAGTTGCTTCCAAAAACATTGTACATTCATACGATGATTTTTTCCATGTTTCTAGGTTTGATTTTTTTTGCCTTCAAAAATGGTATCAGTGTTGCCAGTAGATTTTAAAAAATCCTTTTCCCCTACATGTTAAAAAAACGTTCCCATACGAAAATCTACAAATTTCATTAATTTTAATTTAAAAAAAGATGAATTAAAAACATTTAAGTCCTCATTTTGACATACATATGTAGTTCTTGTGTATTAAAATATTTAAAGTTCGAAATTAATGCATACTTCTCTACAGATTTTCAGAAATTATCTTAAATATAATACAAATTTAACATAAAGCTGCATTTGAGATTTCTCCATTAATGGAGTTTATTAAGATTTAAGATAGATAGATGTAAGTGTAATTTCTTTAATTATTAAATCATTGTTAAATTGATGCCCATATTCTATTTCCTGAGGTGCCTGCCATTAAATAAAAGTCTGTGTAATTTCGAGCAAAAACTAATTTTGAAACGGTTTATGAGCAAAAATATATTTTAATTAAAGTTCTTTTTTTATTTATATACAAAAAATGCAATCTGAGTATAAAAAATACCTACGTTTTGTGAAAGTATTATTAATACTTATAAATAAAGAAACGTTTTGGCCAAAATAAAATATTTGTCCGATATTCCCAATACTCCTATATTAGCGACAAAATAACCTACAGGTAACACTGTTTTCTATTATAAAAAGCTGTTGTCGCATTGAATGAAAAAATAAAATAAAGCAACATACCAAAAATTAAAATATTTGTAAAGAAAATTTGAAAAAAAAACTCGGAAAACGAAAAATGTGATTTTTTTTCTACTCCCTTTGCTTTTCTATACCGTTCGCCTACAAACTACAAAAATCGTGTTTTAAAAAATCATTGAAAAATCAACGTGTGAATTAGGTGTTACATGCTTGTATATAAGTAGTATGTGTATACTCCCAATTATACATATTCATTTTCTTTCCTTTTTAATATTGTACAAATTTATATTATTCAATATGAGAAGCAGATATCCCCACACCCTTAGACCTATTTAAAAATAAATTCAGTAAAGTGCGAGTGAAGCTGTGGGGCACTGCTTCAGCTTCAAATGTCGAGAGAATCCAACGAAGGCAAAACAAAATTTTACGTTTGATAACATCTGATCCATGGTACGTTAAAAATTCAAATATTCATCGTGATTTAAATATGCCACTAGTGAGTGAAGAAATTGCAAAATACGCAGGCAAATATTTAACTAAACTCGAGTCACATCCTAATCCGCTTGCCCGTAATATTTTGAGCTTTACAGGACACATCCGCTTAAAAAAAGGGACACAAGGGCTCTTATATCCAACACTCCAGATCGGACTGCTTAAAAATACTTCTTTTTGATTATCACTACTTATGTATTATTTATAACTATCACTAAGCTTATGTCCGATATTGGTCGGTCCTAATAATTATATTTAGATTTAAGATTTGATTACTTATTGTTAGTTCATTTTTGAAGATACAATAAATAAATATGTATATGAAAAAAAAAAAAAAAGTGCGACTTTGACTCGCGAGCGCAGGGTTACGTACGTTGGGCTTTGAGCATTAATATGGCGTTTTTTTTTGTTTTTTTTACGTTTTTTCAGCTTCAATGATTTTTTTTTGTTTTCTTTTCACTTTTTTCTCGTTTTGGCGTTTTTTCGTTTTGACGATTTTTTTTCATTTTGGCGATTTTTTTTTCCATTTTGGCGATTTTTTCCTGTTTTGGGGTTTTTTTCATTTTGGCGATTTTTTTCTGTTTTGGGGTTTTTTTCGTTTTGGCGACTTTTTTCTGTTTTGGGGTTTTTTCCGTTTTGGAGATTTTTTTCAATTTGGCGATTTTTTTAATTTTGGCGATTTTTTCATTTTGGCGAATATTCCGGTTTTTCGCGATTTATTTTCGATGTAGAAATTTTAATAAATAATAAATAACATTTTAATAAATTTAACGGCAAAACCACAGTTTCGTCAGCGATCAACTTCGCTTTGTCCAATGCCAACTAGTGAATCGTTGACAATATTGCCTAGTACTTCCACATTTAACTCAGCGATATCACCCGCCTCGGGCTCGGGGTCACCACTTAACCAAGTTGTCACTGAAAATAAGAGTAGCCCAAAACCCAAGGTCCAAGTCGGAATGGACAGATACATTACAATTTTAAAGCGCGGGCGAAGCCCAAATTCTACTAAAATTGCATCTGCTCCAAAGATGTCTAGGGCTAACAGCGCATCCTCAACTAATCGCCAAAACCGCTTTAAAATTCTTCAAGATGACAACGACAAACCCGAGGTATCCTCGAACAAAACATCCAAGCCGCCACCAATCTATTTGAGACAAAAAAATTCAAATGCCCTTATTAAAAAATTAATTTCGGACATTGGTGAGAATAAATTTCACATTGTTCCAATAAAACGTGGCAACATCGATGAAACTAAAATCCAAATTTATGACGAAAAAGATTTCCGCAAAATGGTTGCTGAATTTGAAAAAAGTAAAACAAGCTTCTACACATACCAGCTTAAGAGAGCTAAAGGCATGCAGATCGTATTGAAGGGCATAGATTCTTATGTTGTCCCCGAAGAAATAAAAGATGCACTCGTCCTCCAGGGGTTCAAGGTAAAAAATGTGTCCAATATAATAAATAGAGAAAAAATTCCCCAACCCCTATTTCGTGTTGAACTTGAGCCTAATGATATAAAATTGAAAAAAAAATGAGACGCATCCAATTTATAATTTAAAATACCTCTTGTACCGAAATATCACAGTTGAAGAGCCACATAAGCGTTCAGGTCCTGTACAGTGCCATAATTGCCAAGAATATGGCCATACAAAAACATACTGCAATTTACCCTCCGTTTGTGTTGTGTGCGGCGAATTACACGGCACCGCTAGCTGCAACAAACCAAAAGATCAAAGTGATAAAAAATGCAGTAATTGTGGACGTAATCACACCGCTAATTACAGAGGTTGTCCTGTGTACTCTTTTGTAAAGAAGACTATGGTGCAAAAACCTAAATTAGCTCCAGCTCAATCAGCAAACGCTTACTCTGCAACTTTTCTGCAAATGAGCCAACCAGTTACTTCCCGTGTATCGTATGCAGATGCTGCTAAGGCTAGTTCTATTCCGACACAAAATGTTTCACCGCAAAATAATTCAACAAATACAAACTCAAACTTTAATTTTAATCGCCTTGAAGCCACTATTGAAAATCTTGTGCAAACTATAAACAATTTTACAACAAATATGACTAGCATGATGCAAGAAATGTTGCGAATGCAGAATACTCTGCTTCAAGCAATACTTAATAAGCCATGAACACGTTAACAATATGTTTCTGGAACGCAAACGGCATTCGCCAACATAAAAATGAACTTGAGCACTTCCACACGGAGAAAAATATTGATATAATGTTAGTATCTGAGACTCATTTGACTTCGAGAAGTCTTTTTAAAATTTATGGCTACACTATATATGATACAAAGGACCCTAGAGGAAGGGCTTGCGGTGGATCAGCAATTCTAATAAAGTCAAGACTCAAGCACTATGTTCTTGATAATATTTGTGAAGAATACCTACAAGCAACAAATATTGGCATTGAAAGTTTTTGTTCAAATTTCGTTATATCATCAATTTACTCCCCTCCCAGATTTTCAATCACTGAGAATCAATATGAGGATTTCTACAAATCTCTTGGACCTTGTTTTGTAGCAGCTGGAGACTACAATGCGAAACATACGTTCTGGGGTTCGCGCCTTGTTACACCCAGAGGTCGAGCGTTGTTCAATACAATTTCCAAAATGGGCTTGGATGTCATTTCGAGTGGGGAGCCCACTTATTGGCCTACTGACATACAAAAAATTCCGGATGTTATAGATTTTGGAGTCATAAAAAATATCTCTAGGGATTTAATTCAAGTCCAAGCTTCTCTTGATCTCTCGTCCGATCACTCCCCGACGATCATTACAATTTGTAGCCCATTAAGAAGTAACTTACCTGACCCATATGGAAGATGATCAATCGTGTTAATTGGCTGGGGTTCAAAAAATATCTCAGCAGTCATTGTACGGAAAACATTACGCTTAGAACACCCGATGATATTGAATCGAACATTGCCAATCTCAGCGAGAATATTAAACAGGCTGCTGAACATGCCACTATCTCCCATCCGCAGATTGGGTTTAATAAAATTTATTCTACAGACATTGAACGTCTCGTACGGGAAAAAAGAAGGGCTAGAAGGGAATGGCAACAGCACAGATCACCACAAAATAAAATCAGATTTAAAGAATGCACTAAACGACTCCAAGAGTTGCTTGCATCTGAAAAAATTGCATCTCTTAAAAATTATCTGGAGGGTCTTGATGTTACACCGGCGTCTAATTACTCCTTGTGGCGCGCTGCCAGAAAGCTTAAAACACCCGTTGAGTATAAGCCACCTCTACGCACATCTACCGGATGTTGGGCAAGAAGCGATACTGAAAAAGGTAAAATATTTGCTGAGCACTTAAAATCCGTTTTTACGCCAAATATATGTACTGGTGTTGCTGATTTGCCGAATATAGTCGCTCTACCCCCTCAACACATAAAGTTTAAGACGCGTGATTTACAAAAATTAATTGCCGCACTCAACCCGAAAAAAGCTCCGGGTATTGATGGAATTAGTAATCAGATGCTGATGAACTTGCCTCGTATTGCAATGAGAATCCTGTTATTCATATTTAATGCTATTTTACGACTGGAGTATTATCCACATAACTGGAAACTTGTCAAGGTTAAAATGATTCCAAAGCCGGACAAAGATATAACAAAGGCTGAGTCATATAGGCCAATAAGTCTACTATCTACAATGTCAAAGCTTTTCGAAAAACTGCTCAAAACAAAATTGTCCCCAATTCTAATTAGTAGTGGGTGCATACCAGACCATCAATTTGGTTTTAGAAGTCAGCATAGCACCATTGAACAAATTCACAGATTGGTTCAATTTATAAGAAGAACTTTTGAGGAAAAAAAGTATTGTTCTGCGCTGTTTATAGACATTTCCCAGCCATTTGATAAAGTGTGGCATGAAGGCCTAATATTAAAATTGAAGACTTACTTACCAATAAACATTTTAAATCTTTTGGAAAGTTACATTATTTCCCGTAAGTTCACTGTTGCGGAAGGAGACTTTACAAGTAGGCCTGAAACAATTTCATCTGGTGTGCTACAGGGGCGTATACTGGGACCAGTTTTATATTTAATTTATACTTGTGATATGCCTGTGAGCAGTAGTATCCATACTTCCACATTTGCCGACGATACAGCCTGCCTTAGTATTCATGAAAACCCTGATGAGGCATCCCGCAAACTCCAGGAACACATTAGCCAGATGGAGCTTTGGTTAAACTTATGGAGAATCAAGGTAAATGAACAAAAGTGTGTTCAAGTAACATTTACTTTACGAAGAGATACTTGTTCCCCCATTCGGATTAACAATCAAGTTGTTTCTCAACATTCACATGTGAAATATCTTGGTATACACCTTGATCGACGACTTACATGGAAACACCACATTGACTCTAAGTTAACTCAAATGAAACTTAAATTAACTCAGGTACATTGGTTGATTGGTCGAAATTCAACACTTAGCCTAGACTGTAAACTTTTAATATACAAGTCGCTTTTAAAGCCAATATGGTGCTACGGAATTCAACTATGGGGCACTGCTTCAGCTTCAAATTTAGAGAAAATTCAACGCAGGCAAAACAAAATTTTACGCATGATAACATCGGCTCCATGGTACATCAAAAATTCAAATATACATCGTGATTTGAATATGCCTCTAGTGACTGAAGAAATTGCAAAATACGCAGGCAAATATTTAACAAAACTCGAATCACATCCTAATCCGCTTGCTCGTAATATTTTGAACTTTACTGGACACATTCGCCTAAAAAAGAGGGATACAAGGGCTCTTATTCACAGCACTCCAGATGGGACTTCCTGAAAATTCTTTTATTTTTTATATTTTTTCCTTTTGATTATCAATACTTATGTATTATATATAACTATTACTAAGCTTATGTCCGACACTGGTCGGGCCTAATTATATTTTTTAGATTTAAGATTTGAATACTTATTGTTAGTTCATATATGAAGATACAATAAATAAAAATCATGCATTAAAAAAAAAACTTTCAATTTATAGATCTTTTCAAGCATGTCATATGTTGAATTCCAACGCACAGTGGCGTGAATAAAAAAAAAAGTGGTAAAAAGTCCGCAACTTTTGAACTAGTTAACCGATTTCGATGAAACCAACTGTTTTGGAAAGTAGAAGTGTTGAAATTTTTAGAAAGCATATTTTGAGGCACCCTGTTGTAAGACAGGGTAGCTCCAAACAGCCTCAAAGTGGGAAAGTGCGGGTATCGAAATTCTTTCGGAGCTTGTAACTTTTGTAAATAGGGACCGATTTCAATAATTTTTTCAGCGGGACAATCTACGTTAAGAAATAAAAATAAAACATGCTAAGAGTACCATTTTATCTCTTTCAGTTTCAAAGTTATTTGACTTGAAAAATTTATTTTTTAATTTTTGGCCCTGACTTTTTTTATTCGTTAGTACATAACTTCTTTATTACTTGGCAAAAATCAGTATGTTTTAATGTTTTTGAAAGAAAACTTCATTACAATTCATATAAAAAAAATTTTTTTTTTGATATCTCAAAAATTGTAGCAAGGAATAATTTTGCAATTTGGATTTTTAAAAATTATGAAAAAATTTGGTATATTTTGTGAAAAAAGTATTCTTAATTTTTTTGGAATATTTTAAAAAATTATTAAGTATTTGATAAAAACTTTGATTGTATCTGAGAAAGGAGACATTGAGAAAGGCTGTGAAATAAATTTTGGAGATTCTTGTTGGTGCACCCTACATTCAGCATTGGTCGAAAACTAGCAATTTTTTTTCAAAAAATCCGATTTTCGGATGTGGCAAAAAAATTGCACGGTCGGTTTTGTAAATTTTTTGGTTTTTTATTATAAATAAATTTGTTGTAAGTAACCTGCAAGAAACTCTTGACATCCTACACATAAATGTAGGCAGGAGAGGAGATTATCTAAAATTTCTAAAATTTTTCTAACACAATTTTTCCCAATAAGAAAAAAGTATTATAAAATTATAAATTGGGAATCATTTTAATTTTTATCAATAGTATACATTTAGTTTTGCAAACTAAAACAAAAATTATTCTCCTACCTTCAATACTTTTTGAAATATTCGAAATCCAGTTTTGATTAAAAATTTTAATTTTCTACATTTTTTATTTTTGTCTAAATTATTGATCTTATTTTCTTTACTGCAAATGTTTCTTAATTTTTTCTATGTTATTACAATAGTAGATATAATTGTCTATTCAACGGTACATAATATGTATTCCTTTGCCATTATATCAGTCTTAAAATGTATACACAAATACAACACCTCAGGTAACAATTTACGTGTTTTATCTGATACTCAACCAAATCCACATTTTTATGAACTCTTGAAGTATATTTATATACCTACAAGGACAAATAGATTGAGTTATTTATTTATTTAAAAAAAATTAGTAGTTAATTTAACATTAGAACATTAAATTACGAAAATTTTTTTATGTAGCTCCTTTTTAAACGAATATAAATTGCCTAAGATTTGAATATAATTTGACAGAGAATTCCAGAGACTTTTTGCCATGATATCAGATATTTGTTTGTATGAATATAAATACTTATGTATCAAGAGATATATGTACAATGTACATATGTATGTATGTATGACTATGAAAACTTACAACTAAATTTCTCGTTTTGATTCTGATAATTGTATTAAAAATATATTTAATAAGTTCAGTTTCATTTTCTTAATTACTCGTATCTAAGTGCATGGATACATACATATGTATGTTGTTTTTAATTTATATTTGGGTTTTACTTCAAGAATTTGCTTTAAAATAATCTGAGACATCATGGCCTAGCAAGCTATTGATTTCCTCTGCTTCGGGATCGTCCTTCTCGATTTCAATACTTATTTTTGGCAACCATTTCATTCTTACGCCTTGTAGGACTGGATCAGAAGACAATAGCAAATGATGCATTAAGTCATTATTTTGAGCAACTCTAGAGCATTTACGTGTATTGAAAAGTCGATATTGCTTAACATCTCTATTTCTAGCTTCCTGTGCTTCTTCGGTTAGTTTCCCCAGAGGAAGAATGTTGTTTTCTATTATTTCTTTTGTATGTGCTAGCACTTTATGTACGGTTGGAGTTATTGATTTCCATGGATATAATTCATTTATTAGAATCAGAGTGTCTTTTGCATATTTTTCAAATTTGTCCTT
The DNA here is from genome assembly GCA_944452675.1 of Tachina lurida. Classification (NCBI taxonomy): domain Eukaryota; kingdom Metazoa; phylum Arthropoda; class Insecta; order Diptera; family Tachinidae; genus Tachina; species Tachina lurida. Next base: position 108,839,550 of record OX101753.1, on the reverse strand, counting down.
ATTAATTAACTTTTTGCTATTTATGACGGCCAGTATTATTTTGAAACGTCTTATGAGATTAAAGCTTATACCAGTTATAGGAGATGTGGTTTCAGGGTCATCAAAAAATCGCCTACCAGTGTTGCCATTATTGGAGTTTCCATAGCCATATAAAGGTTTGTCAATGATTGAGCCACGTTTCATAAACTCATCTTGAATTATTTTCTTTTCTTCCAACCGTATCTGTTTTAAAGCAGAATTATTCGCAACTGGAACGTTCTGAAGTTCTGGTACACTGCGATATTTATTGTCGTAAGATAGATGTAAAATGTACTCCATGAATCGAATCCGAGCATGAAGTGGTGATATTCCAAGCTTAAGGGCATCTTCATTAGTTGGAGTATAATTCTCAATGTCCTTAAAATCGGAATTTTTCTTTCCGCATATATTACAAATCAAATAAGATTTTGTATCGGTTATTGCATTTGCAACTTTTGCATCTATCATTGTTAAATAAGGTCTAAAAGATACTGTTATTAGTCGTCCTAATATATGAACGTCAATGGGTTCCATATTAGAAATTTCATGTTTTATACCATCAACCAGATTTTGAGTTGTTTCTTTGTTTTCCTTGATGTATTCAAAACGTATTGGTCGGCATAAAAACTTTAAGCCTGGAGTAGTATTTACCCACACATCTTTAAATGCATTTTTACTTGTTGAAGGCATTTCATTATGTAGTCGAAGCTTTAATGGTACTAACGATGCCATTACAACTTTGGAAAAGTCATTATCGTATGCACTGGGCTGTCTATATTCTGAAAATCCAGATGATCCATCACATTCCTATTTGTATATTAGTGTTAGTTCAGAATTATTACATGTATCTAAGTCTCTTTCGTCAAAAGTAGCGATGAGTCTTGATGCTGTATTATGAAGAAGGTCTGACAAACTAATGACTGCACTTCGGGTATCCACTGTTATCGGATGTGGCAAAATTTTCGATTTTCATTTTAACAACAATGTACTTGATGGCAAAGGCCCACTTTTTTCTTTAAGCACCTTCCTTAAGATATCGTATTTATTTCTTGAAAGGTCCAAATTAAGAATGAGTGCTAGTGCATCTTCCACCGTAAAATGTTTACTATATTTTGGCGTTGGAATGCTTTCCACCATCCGTCTTAATCTTTTTGGAGACGCAACTGGTAGCACATCTACGATTTTGCCTGCTTCTTTAAGTTGAGTGTTCGCTAAAATCAATTTGAATCAATCTTTGATTTCATTTTCCGAATACGTATTTATCAAGTCTTCTTGTTTAATCCTTTTGCTCCTGCGTCGAACGTTATCGTGATCTTTATTTGGCCGACCAAACTTCTTTGGGTATATTTCCGTAGATAGTCCCATATCTAACCAATCCTGATTTTTATTCTGAAATTTAGAAATTGATTTATTGCATTCACGTATCTTCTTTTCATATAATTTAAAAAAAATTTCAAGTTTTTTCGATAAATCGGTGTTTACAGATAAACCATATGTAGTAGATATTATGTACATCATTTGGTCTACCTTGTCCAACCGAGTACTACCATCAGTGAGGTTTTCCCACATTAATTTGCAGAGCGATTTATTTTTAATTGTTATTTCCATGATAGCTATAACTGAAATAATGACATTAAATGCATCGCAGCTTAAATAAATAGCTATTTTACAAGCTACGAATAAAAAACCGATACAAATATCAGGTAAAACCACACCCATATTGGAGATGTGCGCGCAGCTACCTTTGTCCTTGTGGGTATATAAATATACTGTGTGTATATAAATTCTTATATTTTATTGTATTTAAGTAAAGAAAGTATTTAATAACAGCTTCAAGAGTTCATAAAAAATGTGGGTTTGTTTGAGTAACAGATAAAACACGTAAATTGTTACCTGAGGTGTTATATTTGTGTATACATTTTAAGACTGATATAATGGCAAAGGAATACATATTATATACCCTTGAATAGACAATTGTATCTACTATTGTAATAACATAGAAAAAATTAAGAAACATTTGCAGTAAAGAAAATAAGATCAATAATTTAGAAAAAAATAAAAAATGTAGAAAATTAAAATTTTTAATCAAAATTGGATTTCGAATATTTCAAAAAGTATTGAAGGTAGGAGAATAATTTTTTTCCAGTTTGCAAAGCTAAATGTATACTATTGATAAAAATTAAAATGATTCCCAATTTATAATTTAATAATACTTTTTTCTTATTGGGAAAAATTGTGTTAGAAAAATTTTAGAATTTTTAGAAAATCTCCTCTCCTGCCTACATTTATGTGTAGGATGTCAAGAGTTTCTTACAGATTACTTACAACAAATTTATTTATTATAAAAAACCAAAAAATTTACAAAAACGACCGTGCAATTTTTTTGCCACATCCGAAAATCGGATTTTTTGAAAAAAAATTGCTAGTTTTCGACCAATGCTGAATGTAGGGTGCACCAACAAGAATCTCCAAAATTTATTTCACAGCCTTTCTCAATGTCTCCTTTCTCAGATACAATCAAAGTTTTTATCAAATACTTAATAATTTTTTAAAATATTCCAAAAAAGTTAAGAATACTTTTTTCACAAAATATACCAAATTTTTTCATAATTTTTAAAAATCCAAATTGCAAAATTATTCCTTGCTACAATTTTTGAGATATCAAAAAAAAATTTTTTTATATGAATTGTAATGAAGTTTTCTTTCAAAAACATTAAAACATACTGATTTTTGCCAAGTAATAAAGAAGTTATGTACTAACGAATAAAAAAAGTCAGGGCCAAAAATTAAAAAATAAATTTTTCAAGTCAAATAACTTTGAAACTGAAAGAGATAAAATGGTACTCTTAGCATGTTTTATTTTTATTTCTTAACGTAGATTGTCCCGCTGAAAAAATTATTGAAATCGGTCCCTATTTACAAAAGTTACAAGCTCCGAAAGAATTTCGATACCCGCACTTTCCCACTTTGAGGCTGTTTGGAGCTACCCTGTCTTACAACAGGGTGCCTCAAAATATGCTTTCTAAAAATTTCAACACTTCTACTTTCCAAAACAGTTGGTTTCATCGAAATCGGTTAACTAGTTCAAAAGTTGCGGACTTTTTACCACTTTTTTTTTAATTCACGCCACTGTGCAACGTGTAGGCACATATTTCAGGTAAATTCATTCATTCATTTAAATAAAATATCATGTAATAAAAAAAAAAATGTAGAAATGTTGCTTTATTTGGTGCTTTTTTTCTTTTTGGCGCTTTTTTTTAATTTGGCGATTTTTTTTCGGTTTGGCGATTTTATAATTTTGGAATTTTTCTGTTTTATCGTTTCTAAAAATGTCAAGAAGTTTGCTCATACGGTTTCCAAGATACAGCAAGTTGTCCAAATTACATAGTCAAAATTACATTAACTGATGGTACACCCGTTAATTAAAATTTTCTTAGATTTTAGTGTTAATTGTTTTAGTCTGTACAAAAATACACTAACCTAACAAATTTCAATTGTATATACATGCATACAATTGTATGTATATTACATGGGATTTTAACATTTTTCGTTGCTCGTTTTGGAACACCCTTTAATTTCCAATTCTTATGTATTTGTTTTTGTAGCGGCCAAAGGTCTACACACTGTGTCCAGTGTGTCAGGTCTGTAGCTCTTACGGTTCTCGAGAAAATACCCTGTGACAGACATAGTTTTAGACATAGTTAATTTTACATAGCACAAAAAGTTTTCCAACCCTGGAAACGTCTTTTTAATTTTTTTAAAATTTCTTTAATTTAAAATATCAATTTTAGTCGTACTGAAGTGGAAAATAAGTTTATTTAACAAAAAAACAAAAAGTTCGTGTTATCTAGTTACTTTTATATGGCAAAATAAAGTTTAAGTTTTCCAGCTCTGCAATCGTCGGCTCGATTTTGCTGAATTTCAATACCAATCTATTTTGGAAAATTTCTGACACACCAGTCCAAGAACGAAGTCTCTAGCTTTTCTGGGAGCTTTGGAAAACCGATTTCACGTACAGACAGACGGACATCGCTTATTCGTCTTCCCTATGCATAAGGATCCAGAATATATATACTTTACGGGTCGCTTATTGATATTATAGAAACAACAAGCGGAATAACAAACCTATATATACCCTTTTACCATTTTATTGGTAAAGGGTATAAAAAAGGTCAAATTAAAGAACTTGAAATCAGTGGATTTTTCAGATAATTTAAAAACCTTAATAAAATAAATACTACATTACTACTACATCAATTAAAACTAAAAATTATTAAGGTTTTTGCAAAATGTCATCCATTTACATTTTCTTATTTTATCATAATAATCATTACAACGCAACATAATCTTTTAAAAGAAAATATGTATTTTGTACCACAGTAAAGGAGCAATGCGCATTTTTTGCTCTTTGCAGCTCTTTTACACATTGCGTAAACAACAGGAGCGGAGCATGCAAAGAGCCAACCATGGTACTCCTTTTCTTGCTCCGATTTTGTAATGAGCAGCGTCGACATAGTGGCGCAGAGCAAGAGCAATAACATTGCCGCTCCGCTCTTTGCGTAAAATGCCAAAAGAGCGGCTCTGCTCCGCGTATTTACTTACTCTGGTAGATAATTATGTAGATATTATGTAAAGAAAAGGAAACATTTCCTTATATGAAATGCAAAATTGCAAACGCAAAGTTTTTTTCAAATATCTTAATAAAATGATAAATATTATTACTAATTTTGCATTCTTACCTTTAATCGTTGATCTCTTTTTAAAAAGTTTTGTATAGAATTTATAAAATTAAAAAAAATTATTTTATCTGGTACAAATGAATAGTAAAAATTTGTTTAGTTTTTTTTTTGTGTCAAGTCTTATTTTGATTTTTTTAAACCCTGAATCCTATTAAATCGCATAGTTGAGTAGTTCCGCTCCACTCAACAGTTGAGTAATTTTCCATCATAAATTTTTTTCGCTACCTATACTCAACATGTGCTCAGCCTGAACAGCTGACCGAATAGAGATATGCCTTTTATATGCTTTATTAGGTGAAAGGAATAAATATTTGTTACATTTTACAGTACAAATGCGATGAAATAGCGAAATAAATATATAAAATCAAATTATATTTATCAAACCGCTTATAAGACGTAACTGTTCGGGCCAATAGTTGCCAACGGTTTCACAACTGTTCAGCTCGACAGCTGCGTCTTATGAATGCGCCCATTATTAATTCAATAAACATTTGAAATAGAAAGGAAATTGGTGCGGTTTTTATTAAATGACGGGTTTTTTCTCCATTTTGGTGCGTTTTGAAATTTCAAAGTTAACAACACGGTTGCCAGAAATGCAGATTTATCTGGATTTAGCAGATTTTTACCCTCCAACGACTCATAGTTTAGAGAGTTAAAATTTTTGAACTTAGGAGACATCATTAAAGAAAAGGAAGAATTAACTGATTATATGCATTTCGATTCTCCTTGAGAAAGACGGGTGTTCCACACGCAATTTTTACTTTGCAAAATCTTGAGTTTGTAGGAGAGAAGGGAAAGAGATTTCATTCTATATTATTTTCTCTTCAAGGCTTTGCAAAGTAAACTGTGCGTGTGGAAAAGCCGCCAAACTTATCTGTAGACTTCAATCAATGCGGCAGTTTGAAAGTTATTTTAATAAAATTTTTTCTAAAAAATTTAAATAAAATACATTTTAAACTGAGTTAAAATTTTATGAATATGGGTTAATGAAAAAATATATATGTTACACATGTACATCCATATTTATGTAAATTTTTTTAATAAAATATAAAAAATTCGTTTGAAGATTTTAAAAATAAAATGCAGATTTTGCAGATTTTTTCGTGAAAAATTTTTGAATTTTGCAGATTTTATCCTTAGAGATTCTGGCAACACTGGTTGACAACGCTGGAAATGAATTGGATTCACTGAAAAACTCAATTTCGTGAAAATACGAGTTAGGGCCTTTCTACTTGTAGCCATCGATATGTACATATATACTCTATGGGTTGCATATTAATATTCTGGAAATTGCGCACGGAATGACAAACTTTTATCCCTTACCAATAGTGAAAAATAAATAAATTTCGTAAACTAGTTATATATCTCTTAAGTTTTGATTTTATTGAATATTTAGTTTTCTTTAAAATCTATATTCTTATAAACTATTTACAAACTATAAAAAATAAAATGGGTGGCTACTCTGTAATTCGAAACGAAAGAAAGTGCTTTTGATTTTACATGTTATTAACATACGAGAACAAATTTAAAAGAATTTTCCAATTACACAGTAGACCCCCAGAGGTATGTCAATAAAAACAATTTAAGCCTGGTACGGAGTTCATACGGAATTTCAGGTTTGTAAATTCACATTTATTTCTACACGGAAAAGTAATCGTGTAGCATTTTGTGTAGAATTATGTTTGCATACACACAAAATCATTTATTTTTGAGTTTACAGCGCACTAAAACACTAAAATTTAGTTACAAATTAATGAAAATTAGAAATGTAAAAAATTCCGGGGCCAAACAATTGTTTGAACATTAATTTTTGTTTCGGTTGACTGAAAAAAGTCTTCGCTTATATTTTAACATCCCTTAGATAGGCAACAAATTTCAAAAATTCCGTATACTTTTCTTTTAAAAGTCCGTACTAGCAAATGAAAATATCTTAATGAAATTTACCAACCTGTACCCCATTTCTGTAACTTGTGAGAAGTTCTCGCATCGAGAAAAAGTAAATAATTATATTGGTTGTCCTATTTTACACAGGGTTACTCACATAAAAATTTATATAAACTTACAAAAAATATCAACAAATACAGTTTTTTTCTTACTCACCCTGTTTTTCACAGGATGATAACAATTTTTTCGATTCGAAAAGTTCTCACATTCCTTAAGGTAGAAATACATAACACGCGCTTGAAAACTTTACCGCATGAAAAATGGCAAGTTACACAACACGCGTTACAAACGCCTTTTCTTTCAGCTTTTTTATTTATTTTTACATTGAAAAATGATCTTGGAACATTTTCAATTCCTTTTTTGTGCAATACTGTATAGTTTTCAAACTATTTATTAAGATTCTTCTTCATGATTCTAATTTTTTTTAGTTTTTTCTTTTTTATTGTCGGCTGATTAGTTGTCAAAACAACACAACGCGCTAAAAAGTTGAAAGTTAACCAACTTTCTGCGGCAAACGCGTCAAAGAGTTTGGCATGTAACTTGTCGTATGCAAAAACACTATTTCAACTTTTTTTTTGACAGATGCCTACAGTTCGCACGCGCACTAACGCGTGTTATATAACTTCACCTTTACAGAAACGAGCCACTGTGAATTTTCGTAATTTTCTTACATACAGTTTGACCCCTTTTAGAAATGCAAAAGTTTACTTTGCAAAGTATTAATTCAGCTGTGTGAAAGGGAGGAATACTATCTCTTTCTGTCTTTCTCCCAGCTGAATTAAGACCTTGCAAAGTAAACGTTCCGTGTGTAAAAGGGGTATTTGTATGAGAACCTGAAATTCCGTATGAACTCCGTACCAGGCCTTAGACACAAAAGCGATTGGAAACCGATAAGAAGTGTAATAATACCCCTTTTTCACTTGGAAAGTTTACTTTGCAAAGTCTTAATTCAGCTGGGAGACAGACAGAAAGAGATAGTATTTCTTCCTCTGTCTTTCACACAGCTGAATTAAGACTTTGCAAAGTAAACTTTCCGTGTCCAAAAGGGGTATAAGTTTGTATAGTCGTTTTTTGTTTTTCAAATAATTTAAAAATTACTTTTTAATAGTTTTTTTTAATAATTCTTGCTTTTTGTATTGGCTAATATGAATTAAAAAAAGTATTTGCTTTTTACTTAAAAATTTGTTTAAAAAAACAAAAAACACATACATATTTGGGGTTTTAAATCAAATTTTATCACACCTTTTCAAAACAATCGTTTTGAAATCGTTGCGAAAAGTTTTCTTTTCCATCACATACCTGAAGAAAAATTATAAAAAAGCAGTTGCTGTTTCACTGCATTTATTTTGAGTCTAAAAACAGAAGTTAATGGAAACTATTTAAATTATCTTTGTACATTAAAAATCGGATAAAAGTAAAATATCGGTACAATATAAATAAAATGTATATAACATGTAAATTAAGACAATGAAAAGAAGCCAGTTAGGCGAATTAGGGAGATAGTTGGGAAAAGTTTTACAATGTAAAGCCCGGTACGGAGTTCATACGGAATTTCAGGTTTGTAAATTTACATTTATTTCTACACGGAAAAATAATAGTGTAGCCTTTTGTGTAGAATTATATTTGCATAAACACAAGTTCGTTTATTTATGAATTTACAACGCACAAAAACACTAAAAATTAATTACAATTTGATGAAAATTAGAAATGGCAAAAATTCCGTTCCCAAACAATTGTTTGAACATTAATTTTTATATCAGTTGACTGAAAAAAGTATCCACTTTTATTTATATATCCCTAAGATATGTAAAAAATTTTGTGTATTTTTCTTTTGAAAGTCCGTACTAGCAAATGGAAATTTGTTTATGAAATTTACCAACCTGATTTTCCGTAATTTTTTTAATATACAGTTTGTATGAGAACCTGAAATTCCGTATGAACTCCGTACCTAAACTTAAAAAAACTTACATACTCGTATTCATATTAATGTTTAAGTTCGGAGTATATAATGGATGAATGTAAGGATATCAAGATATTGTTGTTAAATATTGGTAAAATTACACATCACAGTCAAAATACATACATTTTTCATTTTCAAGTCTATTCTAATTACTTCTTTACGAGGGGGATTTTAAACTTTCATAAATTTTTTTGGTATTATTTACTTGGTAAAGGGTATTTACATATCTTTGAACGTGAATAGAAAAAACATGGTTTGTGTGTGGTTACGGCAGCTTTATTATGATATGATTGTGGAAAATAGCAGTTATCTCTAGTTATCTTGTAAAGACATGGCGACTTGCAACTAGTGTTTTTCATACGGGATTTCTCGGGAAAAATTTCCTGTGATCCCGGACATTTTCCGGGAAAGAAATCCCGGGAAATTTGTGAGGGAATTCCCGGGATTTTTTGATTTTGTTATGGCAACTTAATTTGTATGTACACATTCCTTGATGAGTGTCGTTATTCACTTTATGAATGCGATGGCGCAATAATAAGGTGATGGCAATACCACAATACCTAAAGCTTTACAACAACTAAGGCCGAGTTTACATCTGGCACAAGTGCGTTCTGAGACTTAGATGTCTTTATTTGGAAAAAGCAGAACGCGACGTTCAAAATTTAATTCTACAACAATTTATAAAAGTAAAAACAGAAATGAGCAAGGAAATAAAAGAAAATTACAAATAATTAAAGATTATATTTGGTAAATAGTACGGTTTCCAAAGAAATATGCCCTTATGCAAAAACGATTGTTAAAGTTAAAGCATGCGTTAAAACTGGTTTTGCCATACAAAATTCGTTTGTTAAACCAACTTTAAGTTTAACAATAATTTTTTCATAAGGGGGATATTTAGTAAATTTTTTTTAATAATACTCCTATAATTTCTTTTTTATAATATTGGTATATATGTATTACTATTATATAAAGAACGGAAACGGTATTATTTTTTGAATAATGAGTGTATAAACGTTATTATTTAATCGATCTCATGAATTACAAATTGTTTTTGTTGAAATAAACTAAATTTAAAAATATTTTATATTGTTTGTGCTGGGCGGGAATTCCCGGGAAACCGAAAAATCTTTCCCGCTTTCCCGGGAAAAGAAAAACTCTACTTGCAACATTTTTAACGCGGTTGATATATAAATGATGGTCTGAAAACCAAAAGAAGACTCTGAGTAACTAAACTAGAATTCAACATTTTCTTGTTCAAATGCATTCCATTCTAAGTAATTCTTTTGATCCATAAAGTAAAGTTAGCTGCAATAATATCGGTCTGAATTATTTTAAAGTGATTTTATTATCATTTTTATTTTGCAATCTACCGTATGATATAAAATTTAAGTTCATGAGAAATGAAACCAGAAATGTGGCGCATTTTATCTTTTTCGCATATTTTAGTTATCAGAGAATGTTTGCCCTAGTTCTTTAATAATCTGACTCATTTTCAACATCACCCATACCAATTTCTTACGAATTTTTTATTCTTTTCTTTCAAAAGTACTTCACGGTTGCAAATTATTGAATTGAATTGAATTAGAACAATAGTAAAAAGTTATATTCATTGCGCTGATTTACACGGGATTAATTGTGCTGGCATAACATGCCAGTTTGTTGGTGAGAGAGGCAAAGGGGTTTTGTGTTTGGCATAATTTTTCAACCAGCTACAACCCCGCCATTAGCAGCACAAAACCAATACAAACACAACTTAAAAAACTGCAAATGTTAAATGAATACGAAAAACACTAACACACACAAAGCTTGTGTATACGTATACATTTTTATGTCGTATGAATTAATCTCGTGTAATTTGGAAAAGAACAAAAATTGTGCGGATTAAAAATTGTTCTCGTGTAAACTACCTCATTAACATCAATGCACTATGAAGCGGGCCATGAACTTTTACTTAGGGATGGCCTGGGATGGGTTATGCAGATGGTAAATTGTCATATTCGGTGTATAATAATATCAATTAGACATAAAATTTCAGTCCGACATTTATTCTTGTGACTTTTCACTGAAGTATTCGGTCTTTACCAGTAACAATGAATATATATAAATTTTTTTATTATGCCGTCTACACACTATGGCATTTTGAGACAAAGCAAGCAAAAATAAAAGTGTCTACAAGTGGCAACGTTTGTCATTTCTGATATTATTCGTTGTGAGGCATTACCTCCCCAATTGTTAACGCATCTGTTGTAGACAGCTGTGAGAACAAGTTGGTAGCATTGCAGGCATATAAACAAAATGTCAGCGTGTTATAGAGATATACATGGTTATTTTTAAGCAATTATAAAGTCCTTTAAAGAAAAAAAATTTAAATAAGCATCTCCTTTTAATGGATAAAATTGTATATCAAATAAAGCTAAAGTTGGTTTGATGAACGAATTTCGAATTGGAAACTCGTTCTTATTGCATACTTTAAATTTGACAATAATTTAAGTATAAGGCTATAAATGTTTAAGTAAAAAATAAATTATTATATTTAAATAAATTATTTCGTAAGAAATAATTATAACATGCTCCTGAGAAAAGTAAACAAAAATCAACGAGTAAAGCTCGGTTAATCAGGTACTAAGTATTAACTAACAAACAATACACAAGAAAATAAAAGTTAAAAAAAAATTAAACCGACTTCAAAAATAAGCACTAAAAAGCTATAAATAATATATATCTAGTTAAATAAAAGATTTTTATATATACATTGGTAACTCAGCACATACATATGTACACATACATATGTACATAAAAATTACTTGCAATTTTTTTACCGGGCATGTTCCTATGAGTTTAGTACCAGTATTACTGGCACCAACTTCAAACAGCACTATAGGTAACACATATAAAAATCTTTTATTTAACTATATCTATATTATTTGTAGCATTTTAGTGCTTATTTTTGAAGTTGGTTTATTTTTTTTTAAGTTTTAGTTTTACCTTTTTAGTGCATACTTTTGAGCTCGGGTCAATTAAAAAAAGTATTATTTGTAAGTATCTGTTTAAAACAGAGTTTTAAAGGCGCAATTAGACGTGACATGGCCATAATGCCATAGCCATAACCAAACCAAAATTCAATTGGTTTCTATGGTAATGGGTATGGCGTTATGGCGAGGCACGTATAATCAAATACAGTGTTGCCCATTAGTTTGGCTCGAACGGCTGCTTTCTATGGCTATGGCTTTGTCACGTCTGATTGCACCTTAAGTTTGCTTATTCGCAACAAACTCCTAGAAAGTTTTAATGCACATCTGAGGATCTTATATTATTTATTTTAAAAACATTAGATAATACATTACAATACATCTTATACATTACAATATATCTTTTTTAAAACAAGATTGTGTATTTTTAAGAGTTCAAGGTGTTTGCAAAGTTTCGTAAAGATCAATAAAGTAAAAGCACGTAAAACTTTGTATTAAATTTTATGGGGCGTGGCCCATTTTATTAACTTAAAAATTTAATTTTAAATTATTAAAAATTAATTACAAGAACCAAAGGTGTTTGCTAGGTTTCGCAGCAATAAAATGAGTAGAAGATCATAAAATCAAATTTAAAAAATTGTGGGCGTGTCTCCGCCAACTTTTTTTTACCATGGGACCAATGGGAAGCTTTACCCTCTCAGACAACGAAAAAATTTTTACAATCGCTCTAAAATGCACCGAGCTATAAACCTACACACCTAAAAAAAAAAAGAGAGAGACGAATTGTTAACCTCCTCTTTTTTTTGAAGTCGGTTAAAAAATAGACAAGAACTACGTTCAACAAATCCAAGTTATTGAAAAAAACTTTTAATTTCAACAATATTTGTCAATAACTTAATACAATATTCATCAATACCACGCATTTTAATATATCATTTAATTTAATTTTAACAGAGTTCGGCTGAGGGAATTAGTTATTTAAAAACTAACATTTTTCAAGAGTTGTGTTAACCGCAGGGTACGCGTTTTCAGTACATTCAAATTATATTTTCACATTTTTGTGGGTGGCCCTGTGGCTGAGTGGTAGCGATGCTAGCCTCTCAGTCTAGAGGTCGTGGGTTCGATTCCCGCCATAGACCCTGGGTGTTTTCCGCAGACAAGCTAATCGCTTCGCGGGTTCTGTTTAAAACAAAATAAAAAAAATTGCACTCACAAATAAATTAATTGTATTTACGAATCTTTTGTTTTCTGTGTACGAAAAACTAATGTATAGTTTTCACAATGCAAGCAAGCGACTTGTCTAGAAAATTTGTATATATACTATATCCTATAGGAATCACTCAAAAATTTAAGTGCTTTTCATATATTTTTTTTCTAGGCAAGTCGCTTGCTAAAACAAATGACACTAATGCTCAAATTTACAGTCCTTATTTCACATTATAATGAAATTGATAACAAAAATTGTTAGTTAAACCACGGGCGTTAGTTAACTATAGACTGTGAATTTAGACCTAAATGTCGTTATAACAAAATTAGTTATTGATGTAGACAATGTTTCCGTTTTGGCATTAGTTAGGGATGGGGCACCTTCCTGTAACAATGGCACAACCAAATTGTGTGTTAAGGCTGGTACTCTGTTCGAAGTTGTGAAAAATTTTCAGTGCCATTGGTTATTTCGCGTGAAAAATTTTACATGTACTAAATGTAGCCCAACTCGCAGTTTTATTTTATAAATTTCTCGGTTTTATTGCTTGAAAGTATGCAACATTGTTAAAATTCCGTGCGAAAATAGCACTGCTCATGTTGTTTCGCAGCTAAACTAAAATGATGCCAGATAATTTTGCATGGAAAGAAATGATTTTCCGTGTTTTTCACACCAAGAACATAGTACTACTCTTGCGAATTTATTTCGCAAATATTTCATACCAAATACTTTTATATGTAGTTTGACAGCATTTCGCACGAAATTGTGAACAGAGTACCAGGCTTTATCGAAAAACTTGATAGTAATGGCATTGCACACATTTGAAAATGAAACCACAAAAGAAATGCCAGATGCAAATAACTCAGCCTTACAAATGCAATGATATCTCATTTTTAATAAGACTTTTTTGGGATTCGAACTGACAACAACTGTCATGATGACTTGCATACTACCCACCAAGACGCATTTATTAGGTGACAACACTAAACAGGGTGACTAATGTCATTATATCAAGCTAAATGTCAAATTTGCATTGTGTAGGTATAATTAAAACATGCTTTTATTTGGTTTATCCTCAAACACCTAACAAATATTCAGTTTTGTATGGTACTTGACATTTCCTATAAGAAACATACACTCTCACGATGATATCCTGTTTTGAAAAGTAAGATGGTAATTTACATCAACAAAGTCCTTGTGATTATTGCTGTTGTAATGTTTGTTGTAGTAATGAGGGTACCTGATTGATGTGCCTTGCTACCCACTCAACCACAGGGGAACTCATAATTCAAGTATAAATACCAGTTAAGCTCAGGTTAATATGTAAGTATAGTTACGGGACTGATGAAAAAAGATATAAAAACTAAGCATTTTCGACATTTGAGCAATCTTGAGACAGCAGAACTCATTTCAACGGTGATTTTTCCAATTAAGGCAATTAACCGGGTAGATTATTTATTAGGGGAGCTATTAAGAAAACTAGTGTACATATACATATGTATGTACATTAGCTCATTATTTCATAACAGACTCTAGGTATATTTTCCCTCGATGGAGTATTATAATTGACTTTTCCTTTGTATACAAATACATTATTCTGTGAATCAACTGGTGCTCTCTTATTTACTGAACAACTGATCGAAAACAACGAACTTGTTCTTTTAGTAGTTCGGAACAAAAAAGAATAATTCGTAAAAAGAACAACTATGCACAACTATAAAATGGACGTTTAAGCAGAGATTTTCCCTGTAGAAATGTGTAGCAAACAACTATGAACAGAATTTATCAAAAATATAAAAGAAGAGATGAAGAAATGAGATTTCTTCATTCGCTTTGTATGTAGGTTTACTTGTTGGCATTTAGCTGTAATGTGATTGAGGGACTAACACAAGTCGCACGCACAAACAAATTAATTTGCTGTGTCATTTATATGCACATATATTTTTGTTCCCGTAAAAAACTCTAACTACATCAAGCATTTGTTTTTTAAAAAATAATTAAATATGGTTGTCGAAAAGAACTGATTCCTCCTCCTTCGAAATTTTTGGACGCCCATAAAGAGAATTGGTCACCAATATCGCCAAATTGAGTATAGAGTTTTACTACCCTTTGGTAGTACTATATATATAGTATAGGTTCATACTGACTAGTCGGTGTGTTTTTTCAAAAGTCTTCATTTGTTACATAATGTTATTATAAGGGGTATTATAAAGATTTTAACAGTAAACCAAAGTAAATTAAGACCTTGCAGTTATTTATTCTAGAAAATATATATTTTTTTAAACCAGCTGTTTATATCGTCACTTCAAATGCAAGCGGACGTAACCACACAAAAATCCGAAATCGAGTTTTTGCTTGATTATGGTTCATTTTATCAAACATGTTTGCGATTAAAAATGATGACTTTATAAAAGAAATTCAAACGGACGTAATTACGAATTCACCTCTTTTTTATTGCAAAGAACGTAACCAACATAAAAGTTTAAGTATATGTAAAAGGGAATAAATGGCTAAAAACATATATGTACATAAGTATCCATACTATAAGAAAAATTTCGAATAACATTTTCAAGAACACTTTCAGCCTATCCCACGATATCGATCGACAACTCGAGCGACTGACGACAAGTCATTCATTATAGTCGTTTGAGCGACCCACTAACTATCGACTTGTCGGTCGTCAGGCTTTACGTTCTTAACGTAATGAATTTTCTCATTGTCAAATTAAGATATTTCCACATCAAAAAGTTCACAAATAAAACGCTAATTTACAAATAAAAAGCGCTGAAATGGGAAAAGTGTACCATAAAAAAATGCAACTCTATGCTACTTAAAGTTGATACAAATAAATAAAAAAAAAAATAAATAAAGATTTTGTGAGCAGCAAGAATGTAAATAAAAATAAAAAATGGATACTACTTATAAACAAGAGTATGTTCCGCGTTTACCAAAAGATATGAGTTTAAGCATTCAAAATAAACTTATGAAAAGAAAGTCGACTTGGAAAAAGCTTACAAGTCCTTCAAAATATCATCTACTGATTCTTCCCGCATTATAAATTCTAGCAATAATTCCCATTTGCGCAGTAATGTTTTTACAAAAAAGTAAAGTTTAGTGAATACATGGACACAATTAAGGGTTCTGGGTTGTAAAAGGAATGCGGCAGAATAAATTCAGTGTAATAAATCCGGGAAAATATTTTATTCGAAATATGTGTACATACATACATATGTATGTATATGTACTCGTGCATATATAGTATATAGTAGTTTGAGTTATTCATATAAAAGTAAAATTTTATGACAAATGCGTGTTTAGAGCAAAAGAAATTTTAGATTTTCATAAATGTAAATTTATGTTGAAAATATGGTTTTTATGGTTTTTTGTGCACTTATTTGTTTTGTCGACAAGCACAACGCAAGCACAAAGTATACAGAGGTGAAAAAAGTGAGTGATGAAAAACCTAAAATCAGCTACGACACGGGTTCGGCGAGAAAGGGACAACTGTAGTATATTTGTTATTAAGTTGCTAACAATATAATCAAAACAAACAAAAGTGATTAAAATTAGTTTCCAAATAATTACAGATATCATTTTAAGCATTTTTTTTTTTTTTTTTTTTTTTAAAGAGAAGTAACACTCAGGCAATTAATGCCTACTACTATTACTAGGTGTTACCTTCTTTGGGAAAAGGATAGTGATAGAGAAGATAGGTGGTGAAGGAAGATATAGAGGAAAGATTCATTCTTTTACAACTCTGCTTTTTGCACGTTTTTAATAATGCAGTTGCAGCGCCTCTGATGTTAAAATGAGGCGTATTAATTTTTTGTAGCAATTTTATTGGTTATTTTACTTCGCCGATGATTCTGCTACACAACGAAGGAGGGCGCTCTGATGTTACATTAGGATTAGTATCTGCTGAAGTCGGTATAGTTCAGTGACCAGTGACTATGCCTTCATCACTTGAACTTTCCTACAACAACTAATCCAAAGGGACACTAATGCACATCAGAAAAATGCGTGGTGTTGTTCTTTAATGACTGTTCGATACAGGGATTGAACCCAGGACCTTTGGTTTTGTAGTCAACGTGCTAACTACTTCAGCCAACGCCACCCTCATTTCATTAAGAAATATTAGTTTTTACCATTTACTTCCAAAAAGCATATAGCGAATAAGACCACAAAGAATAAAATGAAAATACATTTGAACGAGTGAACATTTGTACAAAATTAAATCAATGAATTTGTTGTGTTGAATTAAAAAACTCAATGTGAAAATGTTTATTAGTATTAAAAAAGTGATCAAGATTTGTTTTCAAATGATTCGTGATTTAACTTTGAGCTTTTTCGTTCATAAATGTTAATTTTAACATTTTAATTGCAAAAATCTCATAGCGAATGAGGACACAAAGAATAAAATGAAAAAACGTTAAATTAATGCAACTACGAAAGAAGCTTAAAGAAGACACGGGTTCGGTGTGAGCGAGACGTCAGAATTTGAAAAATTATCTTCCGTCTCGTGACATCTCTGTGTACTTTGTGACACAAGTGACTGATTTTGCCATTTGTTGTCGCTTCACTTTTCATGGTGGGTTCCAAATTTGTATGAAAATGGTTACTTTATCGTTCGCATTCATTGTCGATCGACTTGTCGTGCTGAGAAAGTTTAGTGGGTCCCAAATCAGCTGTTTGTCGCTAAAAATGATTGCGAACGAGAACGTTCGATATCGTGAGTTTGGCTGTTTATTATTATTGATTTTGTAACGTTTTTTGTTTCTCCTGTAAAAAATATAAAAGTGTAGTTACGTCCGTTTGCATTTAAATTGGACATATACTCTTGTCACTTGATGTTATTTTGTATGCAAAAGTGAATAAATTAACAATATTAATAGATTGGCAATACTGTGAAGTTAAACAATGTAAGTCCGAAAAATATTAAATTTAATAAAATCCGTTTTGAATTACAAAAAGCAAAATCATTATATGATCGTACAAGTGTTGAATAGTCTTGCTTTTGTTTTGCCGCTTTATATACACAGATTGTAATGTTTTACGATGTTAATGCAATATAACATATTTTCTCTCAATCAACTATGACTATAACCGATCCCAGTGGTAAAAATATACATTACGTAATCGATGATATCAGTTATATTTAGTATAGTGTTTTCACACTGAAAGTTAAAACCTGGGGGCAAATCACGGCATTCGATATGACTCGTAATTTAAAAATATTTCAATAGAGTTTGTATGAAAATACTTTTAAACTGCGTATCGTATCGAATACCGTGATTTGCCCCCTGGTTTTAACGTTAAAACCATAAACAGCTGATTTTGCATTTACACGGCAAGTTTGTTAAATTCAGGTTTTATCTCACAGACTGTTTAATAAATTTGCTCAAAATAAAATAAATCTCCTGCAGAAATGCGTGTGTTTATTGCTGTATTTTTTTTTTTTTGCGTTTTATAACATTTATTCGACAAACTGTACAATGAAAAACTCGGAAATTTTACAATGCGTTGTAAAGTAGAAATTATTTTATATTTTGTAAATAAATATTTTAAAATTGTGGAACTAGTAATACAAAGTGAAAAAGTGCTTGGAAATAAAAAAAAAGCAATGTGAGTGCGCTCACAGGGGAGATGTGTAAACATCTACTAATGAAAAATGTTTTTTTAAGTTTGCAGTACTTATGCTTCTAGCATATTTTTTTAAATTAATCAATTAAAAATATCAAACTTTCAATATTGTAAATACATAGGAATTTGCTGGTTTTTTTTTGTTTTATTTAACTTATAGTGTTTTCACACTGACTTGGTTTTAATAAAAGTTGGTTTTACTGTCAAAACCAACTGTTAAAACCTGGTTTTACCATACAAATTGTTTTTGTTAAATCCAACTTAAAACCATTTCTGAATTGGTTTTATGAAATGAAACCCTGTTTTTGCTGTGGTAAATTCAGTGCTGCCAAGTTAAAATGACCGGTAGCAGCTGATAATGTTTATGCCAGTGAATAACAAGAGATGTCGCTTGAAAGATTTTCAACTTAAAAATGGATGCAGCAGCAACAATAAGTAAAAAATTATAAAAAAATAAGAGTTCTTTGGAAAGAAAACAACAACAAAATTTTCATTGACCTCTGGAAAGTGAAAATAAACGATATGACATATCGATCCACCACTAAAAAAGTTGTATTTTGCGATTTATTTGTGCGTTTTTTATATACAATAACTTTATTTCCTCACTTTGTATTACTAGTTCCATAATTTTAAAATATTAATTTACAAAATATAACATAATTTCCATTTTAGAGCGTATTGTAAAGTTTCTTAGTTTTTCATACAAACAAAAACGGTTGTACAGTTTGTCAAATAAGTGTTATAAAAAGCAGAGAAAAATACAACAACAAACACACGCATTTCTGCAGGAGATTTATTTTATTTTGAGCAAAGTTATTAGACATTCTGTGAGTTAAAACCTGAATTTAACAAACTGGCAGTGTGAATGCAAAATCAGCTGTTTATGGTTTTAACGTTAAAACCAGGTTTTAACTTGCAGTGTGAAAACACTATTATTTGGTTAATAAATGGCCACACTGCAGTATACATATATGTACTGCATTAAATTTTGCAGTAAGCAGTAGATTTACTGATTACTGAAAAAATTCAGTAAATTTTTACTGATAATGAAATTTAGGGCAGTATTCATAAAAAAATTGTAGCAAGTGGCAAAGTTCTTTTTATTAAATTTTTTAATTTTTGTATGAAAAAAATTTAGGCACTTGGTAGAATTTCATTATGAATACGGCCATTGCTGATTACTGAAAATTCAATGCACCTCATCATATAATAAATCATTTAGGCACTTATAAAAATTTGTAGAAAAAAATTTTAGTAATCAGTAAAAATTTACTGGTTAAAAAATTATTTTTACTGAAATTTTAGTAGTATTGAAAAGTGTCCATCTATGGTAAAAGGCTTTACTTTTTAATTCCTGTTCATCGTTTAGTTGTTGCTGTTCTTGTTGTTGTGTACGAATTGCAATTAAAATAAAGCAATTATCAAGTTAAATAAAACAAGCAAAAACTCGCAAATTCCTATGTACCTATTTACAATATTTTAATTAAGTTTGTGTTGCTTCTTTCAAACACTAATACACTCAAACTTCATAATGCGTTGTGATGACGATCTGACTCAAAATTTGTGATTGTATTGTGAAAAAGATTTTTACCCCTAGCGTACAGATGTTTACACATCAAAAATGCACAACTACATCACAAAATAAAACTTTTTTATCGGCGGATCGATGTCAGTCATACCCATTAAAAAAAGACACTCCAAAAAAGTCATGAAAATGTAGAGTTTGCGATCTGGAAGTAGTGCAAATTTCGATCCGATCTAATGATTTTTACATAGGGTTGTCATTGCAAGAAGTTCTCTTTTTCGCTGCCTGGTCACCGAATTGGAAGCGATTTTAAGAAAAATTTCCTTTTTTGTGTTCTATGATAATATTTTCATCTAGGAAAAATTGCTAATAGTTACCTATTTTAACAATTAAGCTATGTACAGACGGTTGTCAGATCTTACAATATTGCCAGTAAAATGTGCTCAAAATTTCTTACAACCGTGTGAACTGGCAATTTTTGTCAGACGTCGTTGCCAGAAAAATCATTGTCAGTCCATTGCAAGACTAGCAGCTGACAACAAATTGTCAGACATCTTACAATCGTGTGAACACATTGTAAAATTATTGCCAGCTATTTGTCAGACATTTTAATATGGCGTCATTGTAAGAGAATTATTTCTATGGGCAACACTGTACACGCTTGATTTTAAAGAAAATATATTTAATAAAATATATGCAGCCAAAATCATTGCAGTTGCTTCTTTATGGTCCATAATAATTAATATTTTCACTTTATACATTTAACACCCCCACAAACGATTGATATTTAACAATTTCTAACAAGCGCTTTGAGTCTGGCAACGCATAATAATGTCTGGCAATTTTTGCATATGACAACCGTGTGAACTTACAATTTTTTTGCTGACGATTTTGTCAGCTGATTTTATTGTCATACAATCATCTAGCAATAAATTGTAAGATTTCCTGACAAATTTGATACAACCGTGTGAACTGTCAATCTGCCATACACTTGCAATTTTTGATTGTCAGTACAATGTCAGCACATTGCCAGATCTAACAATATTGTAAGATCTGACAACCGTGTGTACATAGCTTTAGTTTCTTTTTATAGGAATTTAAACGCGAAACAGTAATTTAATGTAAATTTAAGCAAATAACTTTAAAATTTTAGACCACAAATAGTTCATAAGTTTCTTAAAAAAAACGATTTTTTTAAAATTCTGGTGAGTAATTTCTAAAACTAGAGAGGAATTACAAGGTTTTGTATGACTAAAATAAACTTCTACTTGGTTTTCTGCTAACTATCGGCAAATTAAAAATATCGATTTTTTGGAAGCAATGAAAATGTACTTCCTTTAGAATGACTTCCAATTTTTTTTACTGGGATATCGTCTATTTTCACTTCCCAGAAGCCAATGAAAATATTTTCGTTGTTTTCCTTCCAAAAAACTATTTTTCCATAATTTTTTATTTTTGTTGCTGCTGTATCCATTTTTAAGTTGAAAATCTTTTAAGCGACATCTATTGTTATTCACTGGCATAACCATTATCAGCTGCTTCCGGTCATTTTAACTTGGCAGCACTGAATATAGCACAGCGAAAACAAGGTTGCATATCATAAAACCAATTCAAAAATGGCTTTAAGTTTATTTTAACAACAACAATTTGTATGGTAAAACTAGGTTTTAACAGTTGGTCTTAACGTTAAAACCATCTTGTATTAAAACCATGTCAGTGTGGAAACACTACTATTTAGATCTAACATAAATGTGTCATAGGACGCGTAAGTAATGCGCTCTCGCTTACAAAGTAAAGCCTAAAGAACACGGCATGTAAAAAGCTACATGCTTATATGGCGATGATGTCACGGCAATTTTCAGCATGTTGGTTGAATTTTGTTCCAAAATACAAATGTGACACATGTAGCCGAATTGAACACATTTTCTGAGGCAGCACATCTGTAAGCATGTCAATATCTAAATGTAGATATGTTACTAATACACGGCATGTAGCAAATGTAGCTACGTGATGACGTCAAAATTACTTCAGAGGCATATGCGAATGTGGTTTTTTACTTGCCGTGTATCAGTACGCATCACCAGCATTGCACTTATGTATATCGACAGCGGAGTTGCAAGCGAGCGTGATAATAAATTTAGCCTAGAAGTAGATCAATATTTTAATTTTGTTTAATAACAAACTGTTTTCTTTGGACAATAACTGAATCCCTGCTTGCATCGTAATCCAAGATATTAGTAGCAAATGAAATATTCGATTACATGTACATTACAATCGCTTTGTCGCCTAGACTGAGTTAAGACGAGCGAACGATTGGAAGGATAATATCTGGAATTCGCCTTTGTTGTTTCCTTCGCGTTCACACGGGCGAAAATGTTGCCGGCGACATTCCAATATTATTGAATAATAGCAAGCATATTTGTATATGTTTGTGTGTATCAAGGCGAATTCAGTATCAGGTGACCTTATCGCTACAACAATTTTACAACACAAAAAACAACACGTAGTTTGCTATGCTACAAAACCAATCTGTCAGAAGATTTCTAAGCAAATTTTGACGTTTTGGTTCAAAATGCTCAATTTGGTAGCAACAGCTGATAATCAGCTGGGCTGATAAGGTCACCTGATACTGAATTCGCCTTGGTGTGTATATGTACCAATGAATATGAAAACAAAGCGTGACGCCGAGTACCGAACACAAAAATGATTCTCTCTTCCCCACCCGTAAATTGCAAACAAACTAAATGTTTCTCTTCCAAATGTTTTCGTGTCTAAACGCAGTCTTATGTCATTGATTATTATCACAGTACTTCAGTATCAGGTGACCTTATCGCTACAACAATTTTACAACACAAAAAACAACACGTAGTTTGCTATGCTACAAAACCAATCTGTCAGAAGATTTCTAAGCAAATTTTGACGTTTTGTTTCAAAATGCTCAATTTGGTAGCAACAGCTGATAATCAGCTGGGCTGATAAGGTCACCTGATACTGAATTCGCCTTGGTGTGTATATGTACCAATGAATATGAAAACAAAGCGTGACGCCGAGTACCGAACACAAAAATGATTCTCTCTTCCCCACCCGTAAATTGCAAACAAACTAAATGTTTCTCTTCCAAATGTTTTCGTGTCTAAACGCAGTCTTATGTCATTGATTATTATCACAGTACTTCGCTTAATTTCCTGCTAGGATTCCAATATATTAGAGCATTTCTACTGCGTTTGTGCGAAAAACTAAAAAAGTAATGGGATATGCCTATCAAGCGCATTCACTCTCTGTCATACTTATAGTGAGACTATGCTTATATGGAATGGAAAGTGTGTGCTGCGTATGTAGCTGTTTGAAAACATGCTTTGTGCTTCGTAATTTAAAAAATGCGTATAAACATAGTCAGCGTGACCGTTTGACCGAATAAAGTGGGAAATTGCCACTTTTTCGACTGCCTTGCCACTTTTATTCTCCCTTTTTTTAGAGTGAATTACATAAAAATACATTAAAAATAAAAAGTTTAATGTAGTTTTATAGTTTTTTTTTTTAATTTAGCCCCTTTTTTTATAAATCCAATTTTGGTGCCACTTTTTGAAAAATGTCAATGGTCACCCTGAACATAGTTCTTTGGTATAAAGTAATGAGTGTGTTTGCATATCATTGTGTTTTTTATTTTTAGCTGTACGCATTCATAGTTGTTTGACGGTCAATACCCAAAGAGTACTTAAAACGTTACTTTTGCCATTCTCTGATATCTAAATAAACACATACATAGATCCATATAAATACCCTTTATCGTACATAACTGAAAACATACAGACCAACCTAAATTACGACGTAAAGCGTTGACTGGCTGTCAAAATTTCTCATGCCCATACAAAATGTATGAGACCAACCGAAATAACGCGTCAACGCTTTGCAATCTGAAAATCCAATTTTGATACTGCGTAAAGAAGTGAAGTTGGCTGCAAAATACTGTTGTTTTTGTTGAGTAATGTAACTTTAGCTACTTTCAGGTCAATTTAGCGTTTTAATTTTTATATTTTATTTATATTTCGAATGTTTTATTAATAAAAGTGAGTGAGCATTACTGTTTCTTACGCAACGTTAACGCTCTAATTAAGGTTAATCATTTCAGCGTAAATACTAAGCGCTAAATTACGTTGCTCCTTGCGTCGTAATTTAGGTTGGTCTGTTAGTAATTTAATTTTCATTTTGTTTTTCGTTAACTAAAAACACGCGGTTCATTAAAAATTTCACGTATTTGTGATGACATTTGGCAAGGCTTGCATTGGCGTTGGTTGTTCTTGCTGTTGTAGCTGATTTGGCTGAGTTTGCTGCTGTGGGTGTGTAACTGCCTGAATGTGAGTTGCAGTTATTGTTTGTGCTGTTGTTGTTGTTGTTGTTACGGTGGCCATATCTGGATTGTTTATATCGGTAGTTGATGGATTTGGTGGTTGCGCTATCTGTAGTGCTGACAGGATATGCTGATTATTTAATAATTCCAGGCGTTGTTGCTGCTGCTGTTGATAATATTGCTGTTGCTGTTGAATATTTCCCGCATTAGCATTATGTTTTAATTTGAAATTCTCCACGCGTCTAATATTCCTTACGAGGCGATTGTAAACAAGTGTTTTAACATCGATGGCCCATAAAAAATCCAAATGATTGAACTTTTCCATGGGCACTAGATATTTATCTATAACATGTGGTAATTCCCGTGCTAAGCGATCAACACCCGTTGTTGACACAAGCATATCATTAAAGGAATAGTAGAGAGACACGGGTACTTTTACCTTGTACAAATCGTAATCGGGTGGTGTCATGCGATTATATTCCAGTTGATTGCGCAAATAGCCGCGATCAAATTTACGAAAATGACCAGATTTCATCAGTTGTCCAAAGTGTTCAAGTTGCTTGATGAATGCACCGGAAGGTGTGTGACTCAGCATGACGGGCAGCATAGTCTATAAACAAAAAAAATTAAAACTTATAATGAATATTTGACAAAATTAAAAATATATAAAGGGTTTTCACTTTTGCGTAAAAAGTTAATATAAGAGTCTGAACACAATGTAACGATAATTT
Organism: Tachina lurida; assembly: GCA_944452675.1. Taxonomy (NCBI): domain Eukaryota; kingdom Metazoa; phylum Arthropoda; class Insecta; order Diptera; family Tachinidae; genus Tachina; species Tachina lurida. Next base: position 108,814,472 of record OX101753.1, on the reverse strand, counting down.
ATTGCGGTGCGGATTTTCATACGATTTTGAAGTAAAAACCGCAGTGCGGAACGGTATAAAATTAAAATCTATTTTATTTTCTCTGCGGGCTTTCTTATTCTCTCAATTTTTTACTCTATTTCTCTTTCTGATGTTGCCATAGTTTTTGAATAATTGGCGGTGTTCACAACATTATTGTGAAGAAAAAAATGATATTGAAGTTCAAAAACTTTTGTCACAAAATATAAAAGATTAAAAAATATATCAAATATATCTGCCAATGTATAAAATGTTAATAATTTCTTATTTTTAGTTACTGCCATTACAAACTATTATATATGTATATACATATGTATATATACATATGTATATATATGTTCCCGTCATTCCTATAAGGAGCATATGTCCTCCATTACAAAATATTAAACAAATAGTAAATTTTTTAGAAAATTTTATAAAAATGTATCCACAAAAAAATTAATAAAACTTTAAACAAACAATGACAAGTATTGCCCTAGCCGTCTTCCGTTGTATTATGTTTATTTTTCTCTCCCGCAACGAGAAATCGCACCGCACCGCAAACATTGTGTTTAGACTCTAAATTTGAAACAAACGCCAAACATTCCATGTAATAAAAATAATATAAGAACACTTGAAGAAATTTTAAATTTTAAAATATTGTGTATGTACATTAGCAGGGAAACCAGAAATATGCTCTAAAAAAATTCTTTTATGCGCATTCAATATACACTAAAAACTTGAAAATATGCTCTAAAAAGTCCAAAAATATGCTCTTAAAAATAAAATAAATTAGATTATTTAAAATTAAAACATATTTTTTAATTCTAAAACTCCACAACATTTTCATATAAAATAAGACAAAAATAAAATACACAAAAAAAAGTAAACCATAAAAAAATATAACAAATTTGGGTTTGAAGTGCGCGTTTAAACCAAAATTGCATACAAATCTTAACTAAAGCATATAATACAAATTATTTTTTTTGAATACTCGTGGCTAAGAGTAGTAGTGAAATGCCGCTTCTGGCGCCGATTAAAATTGTGAAATTTGGGTAATTAAAATTTGAAATTTGAGAATTTCAGTACAAAATTTTAAAATTTGGGTAATTAAAATTTTAAAATTTTAAAATTCTTGGAAATTTGTGAAATTTGATACCCTACGAGGGTGGATCAATAAGTCCGTCCAACTTTTTGTTTACATAAGGAATTTTTTGTTTACATAAGGGGGTTTGTTTGTTTAATACATACGAGGGTGGTTTAATAAGTCCAGTTTTTTATTACCGTGGGAATTTGTATGTGTGTATGTTTGTGGGGTGGATTAAGGGGTTTCATAAGATTAATATTTCATAACTATATATGCCGACGGGAAAATCATGAATATGATTTTTCCTATTACTAATGGGGGTGAAATAGTGAAAATTATTTTTTCCTAATGCCGACGGCAATGCATGAATATTTTTCCTAATGCCGACGGCAAAACATGATTATTATTTTTTTCAAATGCCGACGGGAAAATGATTTTTCATAATTCCGACGGGAATTATTATTGCTAATGCTAATATAGGAGTTGAAGACAGGCCGTGATTTGGGTGGGTGGAGTTGTTGTTGTAATATATAACCGAGGGAGTTTATGGATGTGTCTGTCTGTCTGTCTGTTGTGCGAGGCTGTGATTAGCCGGGGGAGCGTGGTGTAGTTGAGGTAGATAGATTCGGTGTATGTGTGTATACCTGTCTGTTGGAATTTGTGTGAGGGTATGATTGACAGGGGGCGGGGTGTAGTTGAGGTAGATCGACTGCGTGTATGCAGGTGTTGCAAGTCTGTAGGAATTTAAGGCTTATAGTGATTTGGGGTAGGTGAGGATGTTGTTGTACGAGTAGTATGTATACATGGGAATTTGTGGATGTGTCTGTCCGGAGGAATTTAAGCGAGGCTGTTATTGGGAGTGGGTGTGGTGTAGTTGAGGTTGATCAACTGCGTGTATGTATGTCTATATGTTTGTAGGAGCTTAAGGCTGATCGTGATTTGGGAGAGGTGAGGGTGTTGTTGTAATATGTATACGTAGGAATCTGTATGTATGTATGTCTGTAAAAAATTAAGGCTGATCATGATTTAGGGTAGGTGAGGTTGGTGTAGTAATATGTCTGTGTGTATGTACATATGTTTGTAGAAGTTTAATGCTATTAGTGATTTGAGGATAGGCGAGGGTGTTGTCGTACGAGTGATATGTACCCGTGGGAATCTGTATGCATGTTCGTAGGAGTTTAAGGCTGATCGTGATTTGTGTTGTTGTCAGTGTTGTTTGTAGGAATGACCGTGAGAATTTTTGTATGCATATCTGTAGGAATTTAAGGTTGGCCGTGTTTTGTGAGGGGTGGTGTGTTGTTGAAATAATTTGAATTTTTCTTAGATGAAATCTGGTATATATGTGTGTGTGTGTGTGTGCGTGTGTGTGCGTATGATTTTCTCACGCTAGTAGTTTTATGTACGTAGAAATAAATTGTATTCAATATCGAGATTTGGTTCTATAAAATATTTTCATATATCTGATACATATACATAAGTATATTTTCATACTCAAGGTTGCTGGGTATTTTGTCATGCTTAAAATTGTGTATATTTTCATACTCAAGGTTGCTGGGTATTTTGTCATGCTTAAAATTGTCCAGCTTTAAAGTCTGCCTGCGAGAAATTTGTTTATATTACAGATTTTGTTTATTTAACTACGTCCGGCTTCTTTCCCTGAACTTCTTTTCATACGATCATGGGAATTTATAGTTTCTCTGTCCATAATAAGGTCGTTTAGCTTGGGCATGTGCTCTGACTGAATGATTTGCGTTATTCATATATTTTTATGATGTAGATATGTAAGTGTGATTGTCAAGATCTAATAAATATTTGAGTATTGATAAGAAATTTGATATTATGTGTACATACATATCTACAAATTGATTTTATGTATGTATGTACATATGTATGTACATACAAATAAGTGTTTGCCTCCGTGTTTGAATACATTTTTTTTGTTTTTGTTGTTGTTCTAAATATTCGCCTGGTCTTTTATATATAGATGTCAAATATCTTCATAGTTTTTTTTTTATTTGAAATTAAAAAACGTTGATTTAATTTTTATCTGTATTTACTTCAAAGTTTGTGAGGATTTGCTGTTTTAAGTAAAACTAAATTCCTAAAGATACATACTTTAGAATAATAGTAACTATAATAGAAATATTTCCTATATTTAATTTACATTTGTTTAAAGTTGATGCAGCTTATCTTCATTCTTAGAAATATTTTGATACAAAATTTTTTCCAGCCGTAGGCTTTTTTCATCACCTTTTACATTTATTTTAGAATATCTTGCATTGCCTTTTATACATTTATAAACATTTTTAAATGAAACTGATCCAGCAGTCCAGCTTATGTAATGATAGTTTTTTGTTAGCCAGCTTGCTTCTTTTTTTTATTTTTTATTGATTATTGAGTTTTATAATGAAATTATTATATTCGTAATTGTTGAAAACAATCGCTACTTCTTTTGCGATGAAATCATTTGAATTACTTTTGAAACCTTGTACGTATATAAAAATTATGTTGTTTTCCATATTACTCAATTTATAAGACTTTTCGAATTTGACCTTTGATAGGTATATATATATTCTAGTATATGATCATGAATAAGAATACAGTAAGCTGATTTCTTTGCTTACTATTTCAAATTAAAATTTTATTCAATTAGCCCGATATTGAATAAAAGGAGCTTTTTTATCTTAAACTCTGGTACAGGTAGAAACGCATGAGATTCTTTCATATACTACCTTTGCTGGAATCTTAGATACATGTAATAACTATATAGAATTGCATTACGTTTATTTTTAAATTTTATGTTAGGATTATCATCATATGGATATGAGACTGAACTTAAATGTACTTTTAAATTAGTCAATTCATAATGAATAATCTTATTTTCTTCTTGAATAGCGAACAACAGAAAACGAAGTCGTTTTCTTACAATTTAGGTCTAACCTCTCAACTGGTCCTCTAGTATAAAATATGACTTTATATGTCAACATTTCTGACTCCTCTTTGTCAGCGTTAGGGATAATTAATTTTAAACTTTTTATTCTTCAAATTGTGTTACTTCATACTGATAATATGTTTAAGTACATTAATAATGTACGAGTATATGTTTATTTTATGACGGGTCCCTATAGCTTTTATTTGATGTTCTAGATGAAGTGTTTTTTTTTTTTCTAATTTTATTAAAGTTTAGCGTATTGCGTATATATTTCTAATATATTTAAGTGAGCTTTTTGTACCTGTCAGACAGAGTGTACGTATCAGTTGATCAGTCAGTCTCTCTTTTTATTTTATTAATTTTTTCTTCTAATGTGTCACTACTATTTTTTCAGATTTTACTACTTGAAATAGAAAATATTTATATAATTTTAAAAGTATTAATATATACATACATATAGGTAAATATATGTATGTACGTAAAAATTAGTTCATATACAAAGAAATACATCTTTAATAATCAACTATTCTAGAAAATCGATCTAAAATAACACATTTACCTCCATCATCATTTCACCGTCAGTGTTTTCATAAAGTGTTAGAAACATTGGAATATCTATGTTTAGGAGAATTTTTACTTCAAGTGTTTCTATATAAGATTTGGTGTTTGACCCCTTGACGTTATTGTGGTTAACGTAGGCTGCGTTGTATCGCATTCAGATGTAATAATTTCTCACTTAGAAAAGGTCCTCATTACCATCAATCATACCTGTATATAATACATTCATGAGTTGAGTTGATTTAGATACAATTGCTGTCTACAAATTAATGATTAGAAAAAAGCTTTCTCATCACATTCTAACAGGTTTTAATATTTTGCTAGCATGCATGCTTTAGCATGCTATTCTATCAATAGTGAGGCGAGAGTCCGACATATAGTGGTGTTTCAATTAAAAATCTATACAATTAGAATTACGAATTCACTCTTTTGAATTTTTGACAAAGTAGATACATATGTATGTATGTATTTCACTTGCCACAAACTCTTAAAATTTCTGTACTTATAAAAATATGATGTCAGGAATTTTTTTAAATCATACATGCTTCGGCATGCTTCCAATATTTTTCTCGGTAAATTTATTTCATACTCATACAGATACAGATATAAAGTAAGATCTGTTTACATTCCATTTTACAATTTATGCATGCTTCAGCATGATTCTAGTTGAAGTCTGTATTTATTTAGTAAGTTTGTTTGATACCCATTCATACACATGTACATTGTTAAAGATTGGATATCAAAATCCAATTTTCTTAGTTTATCTAGAAATGAACAAAGTGAATATCTTTTATAATAACCATATTCACACTTTAAAATTTTGTGTGCTAGAGCTTTCGAAATGGAAAATGTACACCTTTTACTACAAAAATTGATAATATGATGTGTTGCTGAATATTTTGAACTCTTAAGTTTTCACAATATTTCATACAGACCATCAAGTTTAGAGAATTGTAGTATATTAAGCTATTTATCTTCCCTGAGACCTAACATTCCTAATCAATCCTTCAAAAAACCAATACAAACTAGATTTTTCCTTTTTAATTTTATTTATATTTTCATTGAATTTCAACATTTTGTACCTCTTCAAATTACTGTATACTGTATTTTGCACCTTTTTCTCATTCGTTGAGTTAACTTTAATCGCAAATATTTCAATGATGAGATGAACTTTTCTATTGTAGGCATTAAGTAAATCTTTGTGTATATCAATCCACTTATATGAACCATTATACCTAAATTCTTAACACATAATTCCTTTTAATGATCTATTAATTTATTCTACTATTGATGCTTTCATATTATGAAATTTTTAATCCTCTGTTTATGCATGAATTTTGCAGTGTTTATTAAAAATTCTTTACCAACATCTATATGTATTTTTTTGTTTTGATACTCATATCATTTCAAAAATATTTTCCATTGCCTTGGTTTTTTTTTCGAGTGCAGCTTTTATTTTCAACGATACTCACAATATAAATTTTGAGAATGTGTCAGTTACAGTCAGCAAAAAATCAATAATTTCTATTTTCTCTAGAATAGCTACCCAGTTCACCTAAATCAGCTCCATAAAAGATCATCTATTCCATTCATTACATCACTACAATACACAAACAATTTTATAAATTTATTATGGATTACGTTTACTAAATTTCTTTTTAAGAACATTGAGTTGTTTTACAGTTTTTTGGCGAGTGTTGTGATCTACTTGATACATTTTCAGCTATTTATACTAAAATGTAGTTAATTTTCCAATCTATAAATTTTATCGCTCAGCTGTTCAATTTGTTTGTCAAAAGATGATTTAATTTTTAGAATGTCTTTTTCAATTTTATACCTATCTTCTATCGTTAATTTTATTTCGCACTCCACTCCATTAATTTGCATTTGAATATATCCTTGAATTATATTAATGCCTTAAGCTTTATTATTAATTCATCCTTTAGTTTCTAGATTTGAGTTTCCAGAAACAATTTACTGATAACATTATTCTCCGTCAGTGAATGATGATGATTCTCTATGTATGCATTGGTAGAAATTATATATTTTATTTAGTTTTCAAAATCAAACTTGTCATAGTATTTTCACGTTTTATCAATCACTAAAGAAAATAAACCCACTTTTAAACTCCATATTTGACCATCAACTTGTATTTTATCTTTATTCAGTTTTAGATTTCTATCACCAAATTCCCATTCATTATTGAAATCTTTAGGTGAGTCATAGTTTGTATCTAATTCATTTCTTCCTTTCAAGACTAATAAGTTAATATAAGTATCTTCGGTGTTGGAAAGCTGTGGGTAAAAATCATCTTCTTCATCATCATAATCATTCACAGTATTAGCATCATTAAATAAGATGGTATTATCAAATATTGTTCCTTTTGAAAGTTTCTTTAACTTCTTTCTATCTTGACTGATGGTTTCTGAGGCTTTAATACTTATACTATTTTCAGATTCTATATTGTTTTTACTTTGTTCTTTCTTGTGTATTCTTTCAATATTTTTAGAACTATTCATGAATTCTTTGAGAGGTTCTGTTTTAGGATCAAATATACATATCTCTTAGTTGTTCACGTGTATCTATTTCACCAGTTTTTATACTACGAAGCTTTTTCTTCAAGACGCTTCTTATCAACACCAACTGTTTAAAATTTTCTCATACATGTTTAATAATAGCAAATAAGAGGTATCAGCTATTAGATCAGGTACCACCTATTAGATCAGCTATCAGCTATCAGATCAGCTTATCAGGAGCTGGTCTGGTTTTCAGATCAGCTTATCAGGAGCTGGTCTGGTTTTCAGATCAGCTTATCAGGACCTGATCTGGTTTTCAGATCAGCTTATCAGGACCTGATCTGGTTTTCAGATCAGCTTATCAGGAGCTGGTCTGGTTTTCAGATCAGCTTATCAGGACCTGATCTGGTTTTCAGATCAGCTTATCAGGAGCTGGTCTGGTTTTCAGATCAGCTTATCAGGACCTGATCTGGTTTTCAGATCAGCTTATCAGGACCTGATCTGGGTTTCAGATCAGCTTATCAGGAGCTGGTCTGGTTTTACGATCAGCTTATCAGGAGCTGGTCTAGTTTTCAGATCAGGTTATCAGGTATCAAATCAGATTATCTGTTTCAGATTGGGTTATCAGTTTACAAGTAGCTGAACACTTATAACATCTAGATGAAGGAAGTTTAAGGTCAGATAAAATGTGAAAAACTATACTGTTATGTAGTCAAGTTATTTTCTAAGACGATCGTCACTTAATTCAGTATCTTTGCTTATAATCAAAATTCCATATTTTTAATACCAACAAGATTTATATTTTTCTCACATTACTTAAACATTCTAACTACATTATGATTATTTCCTATCAAATGTATGGTGATTCTGGTATAAATTTGACATTAGTAGAATGCATCAACATTCTTATCTTACCCCATACAAAAATATGCTTCTCACAACATGGTTAAATATCATATTGGTATTACTTCTAGCTTTCTTAAAAGAAATAACAGATTCATTATCTCTAAATGTGTAATACCTATGACTTTCATTAATGAAATTAATTTCTACAGCAATTCATATTTAGATTGTCTTTGAGTATAAATATGAAGATGATTTCAAGTTTTACTCCATCAAAACTTTCTAGCCAGCCAATCATAACATTATTATTATTTTTTTATTTATTTTTTTTTTCGCAATTTGACAGACCAACTATTCTTGCACGAATAGAAATTGATAGAAGGGAACTATGATTTATTTTTGAGCTATCGTTTGATGACTCATCAAAATTTCGTATCATCCTATATTTAGGTTGTTTTACTAACCGCTTTTGTGTAACTAAATACATTTTATAAATATTATCTCTTATTATACAAAAAGTAAAATAATACAGCTTTTCGATTTCAGAAAATATTTTCTAAAATCGTGTAGCTGCATTATTTTATTTTTTTATAATAACAGATAATGCTGCATACTCACAATCAAAACAACATAAAAATATTATTTGTTTTGAGTATGAGTATGCGTCAATATTTATGAAATGCATTTAGTTACAAAAAATGTGGTTAGTAAAACAAAGTATATTTTAACAGTTTAAAATCAGTATTTTGTACGACAATACTGGTTTTAAACTCTTAAAATATACTTTGTTTTGACTATGAGTAGGAACCATTATCTCTTATTATAGGAAAAATAAAATAATATAGCCATATGATATCAGAAAATATTTTCCGATATCGTATAGCTACATTATTTTATTTTTTCTATAATAAGAGATAATATTTATGAAATACATTTCATAAATATTGGTACATACTCATAGTCAAAACAACCTAGGATGGTACGAAATATTGATGAATCATCAAAATTTCATACCAAGGTATATTTATGTTGTTTTACTAACCGCATTTTGTAACTAAATGCATTTTATAAATATTATATATTACTATAGAAAAAATAGTATGGTCATATGTTAACAGAAAACATAATTTCTGATATCATATAATCATACTATTTTTTCTATAATAAGAGATAATGAGCCATACTCATACTCAAAACAAAGGATATTTTGAGTATGAGTATGCTTCAATATTTATGAAATGCATTTAGTTACAAAATGAGGTTAGTAAAACAAAGTATATTTTAAGAGTTTAAAACCACTATTTTTATGGTAATACTGGTTTTAAACACTTAAAGCATACTTTGTTTTGACTATGTGCATGCACTAATATTTAGGAAAGGGATTTCATAAATATTGACCTATACTCATAGTCAAAACAACATAAAAATACCTTGGTATGCAATTTTGATGAGTCATCAAACGTTAGCTCAAAAATAAATCATAGTTCCCTTCTATCAATTTTTATTCGTGCAAGAATAGTTGGTCTGTTAAATTGGTAAAAAAAATAAATAAAAAATAAATAAAAAAATAATAATATTATGATTGGTTGGCTAGACAGTTCTAATGGACTAAAACTTGAAAACATCTTCATATTTAAACTCAAAATCTCTCTAACAACCTAAATATAAATACCTGTAGAAATTAATTTCATTAATGAAAGTCATGGGTATTACACATTTACAGATAATGAATCTGTTATTTCTTTTAAGAAATCTAGAAGTAATACCAATACGATATTTAACCATGTTGTGTGTGAGAAGCATATTTTTGTATGGGGTAAGATAAGAATGTTGATGCATTCTACTAATGTCAAATTTATACCAGAATCACCATACATTTGATAGGAAATAATCATAATGTAGTTAGAATGTTTAAGTAATGTGAGAAAAATATAAATCTTGTTGGTATTAAAAATATGGAATTTTGATTATAAGCAAAGATACTGAATTAAGTGACGATCGTCTTAGAAAATAACTTGACTACATAACAGTATAGTTTTTCACATTTTATCTGACCTTAAACTTCCTTCATCTAGATGTTATAAGTGTTCAGCTACTTGTAAACTGATAACCCAATCTGAAACAGATAATCTGATTTGATACCTGATAACCTGATCTGAAAACTAGACCAGCTCCTGATAAGCTGATCGTAAAACCAGACCAGCTCCTGATAAGCTGATCTGAAACCCAGATCAGGTCCTGATAAGCTGATCTGAAAACCAGATCAGGTCCTGATAAGCTGATCTGAAAACCAGACCAGCTCCTGATAAGCTGATCTGAAAACCAGATCAGGTACTGATAAGCTGATCTGAAAACCAGACCAGCTCCTGATAAGCTGATCTGAAAACCAGATCAGGTCCTGATAAGCTGATCTGAAAACCAGATCAGGTCCTGATAAGCTGATCTGAAAACCAGACCAGCTCCTGATAAGCTGATCTGAAAACCAGACCAGCTCCTGATAAGCTGATCTGAAAACCAGACCAGCTCCTGATAAGCTGATCTGATAGCTGATAGCTGATCTAATAGGTGGTACCTGATCTAATAGCTGATACCTCTTATTTGCTATTATTAAACATGTATGAGAAAATTTTAAACAGTTGGTGTTGATAAGAAGCGTCTTGAAGAAAAAGCTTCGTAGTATAAAAACTGGTGAAATAGATACACGTGAACAACTAAGAGATATGTATATTTGATCCTAAAACAGAACCTCTCAAAGAATTCATGAATAGTTCTAAAAATATTGAAAGAATACACAAGAAAGAACAAAGTAAAAACAATATAGAATCTGAAAATAGTATAAGTATTAAAGCCTCAGAAACCATCAGTCAAGATAGAAAGAAGTTAAAGAAACTTTCAAAAGGAACAATATTTGATAATACCATCTTATTTAATGATGCTAATACTGTGAATGATTATGATGATGAAGAAGATGATTTTTACCCACAGCTTTCCAACACCGAAGATACTTATATTAACTTATTAGTCTTGAAAGGAAGAAATGAATTAGATACAAACTATGACTCACCTAAAGATTTCAATAATGAATGGGAATTTGGTGATAGAAATCTAAAACTGAATAAAGATAAAATACAAGTTGATGGTCAAATATGGAGTTTAAAAGTGGGTTTATTTTCTTTAGTGATTGATAAAACGTGAAAATACTATGACAAGTTTGATTTTGAAAATTAAATAAAATATATAATTTCTACCAATGCATACATAGAGAATCATCATCATTCACTGACGGAGAATAATGTTATCAGTAAATTGTTTCTGGAAACTCAAATCTAGAAACTAAAGGATGAATTAATAATAAAGCTTAAGGCATTAATATAATTCAAGGATATATTCAAATGCAAATTAATGGAGTGGAGTGCGAAATAAAATTAACGATAGAAGATAGGTATAAAATTGAAAAAGACATTCTAAAAATTAAATCATCTTTTGACAAACAAATTGAACAGCTGAGCGATAAAATTTATAGATTGGAAAATTAACTACATTTTAGTATAAATAGCTGAAAATGTATCAAGTAGATCACAACACTCGCCAAAAAACTGTAAAACAACTCAATGTTCTTAAAAAGAAATTTAGTAAACGTAATCCATAATAAATTTATAAAATTGTTTGTGTATTGTAGTGATGTAATGAATGGAATAGATGATCTTTTATGGAGCTGATTTAGGTGAACTGGGTAGCTATTCTAGAGAAAATAGAAATTATTGATTTTTTGCTGACTGTAACTGACACATTCTCAAAATTTATATTGTGAGTATCGTTGAAAATAAAAGCTGCACTCGAAAAAAAAACCAAGGCAATGGAAAATATTTTTGAAATGATATGAGTATCAAAACAAAAAAATACATATAGATGTTGGTAAAGAATTTTTAATAAACACTGCAAAATTCATGCATAAACAGAGGATTAAAAATTTCATAATATGAAAGCATCAATAGTAGAATAAATTAATAGATCATTAAAAGGAATTATGTGTTAAGAATTTAGGTATAATGGTTCATATAAGTGGATTGATATACACAAAGATTTACTTAATGCCTACAATAGAAAAGTTCATCTCATCATTGAAATATTTGCGATTAAAGTTAACTCAACGAATGAGAAAAAGGTGCAAAATACAGTATACAGTAATTTGAAGAGGTACAAAATGTTGAAATTCAATGAAAATATAAATAAAATTAAAAAGGAAAAATCTAGTTTGTATTGGTTTTTTGAAGGATTGATTAGGAATGTTAGGTCTCAGGGAAGATAAATAGCTTAATATACTACAATTCTCTAAACTTGATGGTCTGTATGAAATATTGTGAAAACTTAAGAGTTCAAAATATTCAGCAACACATCATATTATCAATTTTTGTAGTAAAAGGTGTACATTTTCCATTTCGAAAGCTCTAGCACACAAAATTTTAAAGTGTGAATATGGTTATTATAAAAGATATTCACTTTGTTCATTTCTAGATAAACTAAGAAAATTGGATTTTGATATCCAATCTTTAACAATGTACATGTGTATGAATGGGTATCAAACAAACTTACTAAATAAATACAGACTTCAACTAGAATCATGCTGAAGCATGCATAAATTGTAAAATGGAATGTAAACAGATCTTACTTTATATCTGTATCTGTATGAGTATGAAATAAATTTACCGAGAAAAATATTGGAAGCATGCCGAAGCATGTATGATTTAAAAAAATTCCTGACATCATATTTTTATAAGTACAGAAATTTTAAGAGTTTGTGGCAAGTGAAATACATACATACATATGTATCTACTTTGTCAAAAATTCAAAAGAGTGAATTCGTAATTCTAATTGTATAGATTTTTAATTGAAACACCACTATATGTCGGACTCTCGCCTCACTATTGATAGAATAGCATGCTAAAGCATGCATGCTAGCAAAATATTAAAACCTGTTAGAATGTGATGAGAAAGCTTTTTTCTAATCATTAATTTGTAGACAGCAATTGTATCTAAATCAACTCAACTCATGAATGTATTATATACAGGTATGATTGATGGTAATGAGGACCTTTTCTAAGTGAGAAATTATTACATCTGAATGCGATACAACGCAGCCTACGTTAACCACAATAACGTCAAGGGGTCAAACACCAAATCTTATATAGAAACACTTGAAGTAAAAATTCTCCTAAACATAGATATTCCAATGTTTCTAACACTTTATGAAAACACTGACGGTGAAATGATGATGGAGGTAAATGTGTTATTTTAGATCGATTTTCTAGAATAGTTGATTATTAAAGATGTATTTCTTTGTATATGAACTAATTTTTACGTACATACATATATTTACCTATATGTATGTATATATTAATACTTTTAAAATTATATAAATATTTTCTATTTCAAGTAGTAAAATCTGAAAAAATAGTAGTGACACATTAGAAGAAAAAATTAATAAAATAAAAAGAGAGACTGACTGATCAACTGATACGTACACTCTGTCTGACAGGTACAAAAAGCTCACTTAAATATATTAGAAATATATACGCAATACGCTAAACTTTAATAAAATTAGAAAAAAAAAAAACACTTCATCTAGAACATCAAATAAAAGCTATAGGGACCCGTCATAAAATAAACATATACTCGTACATTATTAATGTACTTAAACATATTATCAGTATGAAGTAACACAATTTGAAGAATAAAAAGTTTAAAATTAATTATCCCTAACGCTGACAAAGAGGAGTCAGAAATGTTGACATATAAAGTCATATTTTATACTAGAGGACCAGTTGAGAGGTTAGACCTAAATTGTAAGAAAACGACTTCGTTTTCTGTTGTTCGCTATTCAAGAAGAAAATAAGATTATTCATTATGAATTGACTAATTTAAAAGTACATTTAAGTTCAGTCTCATATCCATATGATGATAATCCTAACATAAAATTTAAAAATAAACGTAATGCAATTCTATATAGTTATTACATGTATCTAAGATTCCAGCAAAGGTAGTATATGAAAGAATCTCATGCGTTTCTACCTGTACCAGAGTTTAAGATAAAAAAGCTCCTTTTATTCAATATCGGGCTAATTGAATAAAATTTTAATTTGAAATAGTAAGCAAAGAAATCAGCTTACTGTATTCTTATTCATGATCATATACTAGAATATATATATACCTATCAAAGGTCAAATTCGAAAAGTCTTATAAATTGAGTAATATGGAAAACAACATAATTTTTATATACGTACAAGGTTTCAAAAGTAATTCAAATGATTTCATCGCAAAAGAAGTAGCGATTGTTTTCAACAATTACGAATATAATAATTTCATTATAAAACTCAATAATCAATAAAAAATAAAAAAAAGAAGCAAGCTGGCTAACAAAAAACTATCATTACATAAGCTGGACTGCTGGATCAGTTTCATTTAAAAATGTTTATAAATGTATAAAAGGCAATGCAAGATATTCTAAAATAAATGTAAAAGGTGATGAAAAAAGCCTACGGCTGGAAAAAATTTTGTATCAAAATATTTCTAAGAATGAAGATAAGCTGCATCAACTTTAAACAAATGTAAATTAAATATAGGAAATATTTCTATTATAGTTACTATTATTCTAAAGTATGTATCTTTAGGAATTTAGTTTTACTTAAAACAGCAAATCCTCACAAACTTTGAAGTAAATACAGATAAAAATTAAATCAACGTTTTTTAATTTCAAATAAAAAAAAAACTATGAAGATATTTGACATCTATATATAAAAGACCAGGCGAATATTTAGAACAACAACAAAAACAAAAAAAATGTATTCAAACACGGAGGCAAACACTTATTTGTATGTACATACATATGTACATACATACATAAAATCAATTTGTAGATATGTATGTACACATAATATCAAATTTCTTATCAATACTCAAATATTTATTAGATCTTGACAATCACACTTACATATCTACATCATAAAAATATATGAATAACGCAAATCATTCAGTCAGAGCACATGCCCAAGCTAAACGACCTTATTATGGACAGAGAAACTATAAATTCCCATGATCGTATGAAAAGAAGTTCAGGGAAAGAAGCCGGACGTAGTTAAATAAACAAAATCTGTAATATAAACAAATTTCTCGCAGGCAGACTTTAAAGCTGGACAATTTTAAGCATGACAAAATACCCAGCAACCTTGAGTATGAAAATATACACAATTTTAAGCATGACAAAATACCCAGCAACCTTGAGTATGAAAATATACTTATGTATATGTATCAGATATATGAAAATATTTTATAGAACCAAATCTCGATATTGAATACAATTTATTTCTACGTACATAAAACTACTAGCGTGAGAAAATCATACGCACACACACGCACACACACACACACACATATATACCAGATTTCATCTAAGAAAAATTCAAATTATTTCAACAACACACCACCCCTCACAAAACACGGCCAACCTTAAATTCCTACAGATATGCATACAAAAATTCTCACGGTCATTCCTACAAACAACACTGACAACAACACAAATCACGATCAGCCTTAAACTCCTACGAACATGCATACAGATTCCCACGGGTACATATCACTCGTACGACAACACCCTCGCCTATCCTCAAATCACTAATAGCATTAAACTTCTACAAACATATGTACATACACACAGACATATTACTACACCAACCTCACCTACCCTAAATCATGATCAGCCTTAATTTTTTACAGACATACATACATACAGATTCCTACGTATACATATTACAACAACACCCTCACCTCTCCCAAATCACGATCAGCCTTAAGCTCCTACAAACATATAGACATACATACACGCAGTTGATCAACCTCAACTACACCACACCCACTCCCAATAACAGCCTCGCTTAAATTCCTCCGGACAGACACATCCACAAATTCCCATGGATACATACTACTCGTACAACAACATCCTCACCTACCCCAAATCACTATAAGCCTTAAATTCCTACAGACTTGCAACACCTGCATACACGCAGTCGATCTACCTCAACTACACCCCGCCCCCTGTCAATCATACCCTCACACAAATTCCAACAGACAGGTATACACACATACACCGAATCTATCTACCTCAACTACACCACGCTCCCCCGGCTAATCACAGCCTCGCACAACAGACAGACAGACAGACACATCCATAAACTCCCTCGGTTATATATTACAACAACAACTCCACCCACCCAAATCACGGCCTGTCTTCAACTCCTATATTAGCATTAGCAATAATAATTCCCGTCGGAATTATGAAAAATCATTTTCCCGTCGGCATTTGAAAAAAATAATAATCATGTTTTGCCGTCGGCATTAGGAAAAATATTCATGCATTGCCGTCGGCATTAGGAAAAAATAATTTTCACTATTTCACCCCCATTAGTAATAGGAAAAATCATATTCATGATTTTCCCGTCGGCATATATAGTTATGAAATATTAATCTTATGAAACCCCTTAATCCACCCCACAAACATACACACATACAAATTCCCACGGTAATAAAAAACTGGACTTATTAAACCACCCTCGTATGTATTAAACAAACAAACCCCCTTATGTAAACAAAAAATTCCTTATGTAAACAAAAAGTTGGACGGACTTATTGATCCACCCTCGTAGGGTATCAAATTTCACAAATTTCCAAGAATTTTAAAATTTTAAAATTTTAATTACCCAAATTTTAAAATTTTGTACTGAAATTCTCAAATTTCAAATTTTAATTACCCAAATTTCACAATTTTAATCGGCGCCAGAAGCGGCATTTCACTACTACTGCTAAGTGGTAGCGATACTATCCTCTCAATCCAGACGTCGTGGGTTCGATTCCCACCATAGACCCTGGGTGTGTCCCGTAGAAAAGCTAATCTCTTCCCGGGCTGTGATGTGTTTGTAAAAAAAACTCTGTAATATATGTAAATATAAGAAAAATGTATATACACATGGAATATTAGAAATGAGATTCAGATGGCGAAAAATGAAAATAAAAATCTTGGCCAACATATAAGATTGTAAGCATATTTAAATTTAAAAAAATCTATAAAGTTTCAAAATATGCCCCAAAAGAGTAAATTATGCTCTGAAAATGAGAAAATATGCTAAAAATATGCATGTAAGATAGAAATATCCAAAAACATGATTTAAAGGGTAAAATATGCACTAACAAATCGATGCCAAAATTCATAAAAAGTTCTGAAACGGATAAATATCTTGTCCCTGCACAAGGCAAAGTGATGTAACGGTGTATTGATGTTTTTTAAAATGAAATTTTGTGAATAAAAAACATTAAACTGTTGAACATTACTTGATACTTCTATTGCTTCACTGCGTAAATGCGGTGTCAATACGATCTTCGGATTAAATGCGTTGTTGTTTATTATTAAGAAGTTTTAATATTTGATGTATACTAAATTAGTGAAAGTTTTGCAGTTTTAAAGTTAAATTGGGCAGTGAATAATAAGTAGAAACAAATTAAATAAAATAAAACAAACAGTTAAAATGGCAAGCTTATCTAAGAAACTACGATCCGATAATGATATATTTTTGGTGGGAAAATGAGCTGAGAGACGCAAAGTTGCATAATATGAAGCAATCTCTTCAATTATTTTTTTATAAAATCCGAGTGCAGAAACTCCCTGTGAAGGCAAGCATAAAAAATACAATACATTCTACTCTTGAATTTTGGCAAAAAGCAAACATTCCAACAATGACCGAAATCAACTGCGTGAAAAAATTAAACTTACTTTATGCCGAATGGACAAATTTGTCCAAGAACAGATTTGGCAAATATGAAAATATAGAAACGATGAGAATGAATTCTGTGAAAATATCGAGAGTTATATATTTGATATCGCAGCTGCGGATGCACTCGAAACGATGACTATTGAAGAGGACAAAGATTTCCTTCTGTTGCAAAGAGAAAAGGGTCGGCCAGGTTGTATGTCAGGCCAGCATTTATAGCTATCACGAAAACAAGAACGCAAAGAGAAGCTACTGGAAGAAACAGAAATGCGCAAGCGAAAATATCAAGAAGAGTCAAAAGAAATTCAAGGTATTGGTCAATATAATGTCATTTTTTATTGTTATTTTTAATTATTGCTTTTTGTTAAAAGATGAGGTTGCGTCTGATACAGATACCTCAGAAAATATTGTATACGAAGGCGTAGAAATGGACAATTCATCTCCGGAAATAGATTTTCTGAAGGACCAACATCATGGAATCCAGGGATCCCGCGGAAAAATCATTTTCGTTGATGATTGAATGTTAGCAAGCATGGATAAATGCCGCATCAGTGATCACGTTGCAATGGATTTAACATCTGCTACAATTACAGCCATCTTACGGAAGTTGCATCAAATGAAACCTGACTTGAAGGACATAAAAAAAGTGGAAGATTTCGTCTTTAACCGAACATCGTTTCAAACAATGCGAAAGGAATATCGCCGCAGACAATCGAAACAGATCATAGATGAATTCAAGGTACATAACTAATAATTAAATATAAATAAATATCTTGAAGGTAATTAACATAATATTTAATTTCAACATAGATTCCTAAAGTATTTGTCTTGCATTGAGACGGTAAAATGCTTTCAAAAATGAAAGGCAAGGACAAAGTTGATCGATTGGCTATAACGAGAGCAGAGAACAAAGAAAAACTCCTTGGCATTGCGAAACTTGAAGAATCTTGTGGTGAAAATAGTGCTGAAGGCATTGAAAAATTCCTACGCAAATGAAAGATTGATAATTTAGTGCAAATTGTGGTTTTTGACACAACATCTACAAACATTGGTATTGAAAAAGGCTCAGCATATTTGCTTGAAAGAAAATTGGGTCGCGATTTACTTTTTCTACCGTGTCGCCATCATATCAGCGAACTGCTTATTAAAGCGGTATTTGAGTTGAATTTCGCAAAAACATCAGCACCAGAAGTCGCTCTCTTTAATTGTTTAAAAAAAAAAACTGGAAAATATGAATATCAATACTTTCAAGAGTGGAGTATTGGATAAAGCACTGCAAAAAAACTTAATATCAGCCGAAATAGAGACGCACAAGAACTTTTGGCTTGAGGCGTAGAAATCTCATTATATGCGAGCCGATTATAAGGAGTTGTTGCAACTTTCGCTCATTTTTCTTGGTAAGGAAGTACCGAAGTTGTTGCCTGGCGCAACAATTCATGCATGGTTTATGTCCAAAGCTATATACTGCTATAAGATTTTTTTGCTTCGCGAACAATTCAAGATGTCATCCTCCGAACTGAAAGGCATTCAAAACATTTGCATTTTCCTGATGCGTATTTATGTTTCGTATTGGTTCGGATGCGTTAACGCTGTATCTGTACCGCGCCAAGAATTACAATTCATTAAAGACACTATTTCATATTTTGATCTAAATGTTTCAAATGCCTTATTGTCAAAAATCAAACACCATTTATGGTATTTATTGAAGTGAAGCGGAAAATGGTTGAAGCTCTTGGCAATCATGATGACGAAAATGATGAAGTTATTCCGAAAAGATTAAACTTAACGCTGGAACAAGTGAAATCGTTTGAAAATAAGGATTTAAGTTCTTTCGTCACTTCTAGCGCCAAACGTTCTTTCCATCGTTTACAAATCGATGTGACATTTTTTGAATTGGATCCATCAATTTGGAAGCATCAAGAAGAATACTGCACCGCAAAACGAATATGCCAACAGTTGAAGGTTAGCCGCGAATAACGTTTTAAGTGACAAAATAATAATTTTTCAGGAGAGCCAATAAACGTATTTTGAAACAAGATTGCTTTTTTCGTTAAATTTTTTTTAGCTTATTGAAAATAATGATAACTACCCAGCAAAAAAGTTTGCTTACTAGAATGCAAAAAAGTGTATGTACTCTTCAGTCGTAAGTACTTACAATTTGACTGAATAACCCATTATTTTTGTTTGAGAAGTTCAAAAAGTATGCGGTACCCTATACTTTTTGCCTACAAATATCCAAAAGTTAATAGATTACTGATTGCCTAAAAGCATTCAAAATTTAATGGGTTATTTTGTGGATTATTTTTTGCCTAAAATTTTTCAAAAATAAGTTTTTGCTAATAAAAATAAATAGAATTTTTTAAAAATCATAATTTTGCAAAGAGAATATATGAAGATGTATATTGAATAATATGCAAAAATTCTTAAATTTTGTAATAAATTTTTCCCTATATATACTTCGTTATTAACTAGAAAGTACTACAATAAGTACTTTCACGTAATTATACAAATAAGTACCACTCATAACTTTGTAAGCCATTAAAATTACAAAATCTTGAAAAATTTTTGGTGGGTAGCATTAGCTTTTCTTTTTGTATCTTTGCTACATTTATCAACTATTTTCGACAATTTCGTTTGCATGATTTTATTAGTTACTTACAAAGTCTTGCACTGACTGACCGATTTGTAATTGTATTCGCGGCTGTGCTTCAGTTGACCGTTGTAAATGACCCGACAGAAAGAGCAATAAAACTAATTACAGATTTCAATCGGCGACGAAGATAAGCAGTATTTGCTTCATAGTCCAGTAATCTTAGTAAGTTCACCTCGAAATTTGAGATACCCAGCTATAGACTGGTATTTAGACATCCTAAAAGTTGTCTCAAAACCTACATATGGTAGGGTGTACTCGACTATTAAAATCTGAGGTGAAAAGTCACACTCTTGAGTTTAAATATACTGTTATCAAAAAAGCAGAACGTGGTGATGTTTTCGGAGAATTGGTAAAAAGTCGTTTAATTCTTCAATATGATTTGGTTGCTGCTGAAGTGAAATACCATGCTGTTTGCTTTACAAACTTCTCAAATAAATCATCATCATTAGGGCAAGGAATCTCATGCACTAAAAAAATCGAAAATATGCGCATAGAACATGCACTTAAAATTTGAAAATATGCACTAAAAACACAGAAAATATGCAATTAAAAACATTTTTTTAATATTTTATTTAAAAACAATTTAACAAAAAAAAAAGGCAGAAAACAATTCATTTAATATACATATTTATCTACATATATATAAAATTAGTATAAAGAAAAACAAAACAATAAATTCAACAACAAAAAATTAAGTTAAATAAACGGCCTGGCCCACGATGTCACCAGATATCGTTGGATCGACAACTTGTATTGCAAACAACAATAACTTTAGAAAATTTATTTTTGTTTGCAATACAAGTTGTCGATCGAACGATTTCTCGTGACATCGTGGGCCAGGCCGTTAATTTCCATAATTTTGCAGAAAAATTCTCAAAACCAACTCACTTTTCATTTAAAATGTATTATGTTGTGTAAAGTTACAAATTTTCAGCGAATTCCCGAACAAAACAATAAAAATGTTGTGTAAATATAAAAATTTAGAGTTCAACAGGGTGATTCAGGTAAATATTTTGTAACAAATAATGTGTCAACTTTTACCAGAAGATGTCGCACTAAGTATCAGGAGCGTTTTACTTTTTCAAATGGATGCTAACCAAAATAGCAAAAATATGCACAAAAAACATGCATTTATTGAAAAATATGCGCAAAAATATGCAAAAACGAGTATTTTTTAGCAAAATATGCAAAAACGATTGAATGCCATTTCAAAAGAAATTTCACGATTCGCAAAGATAACTTAACGGTTTCCGTTTTATGATGCCCAGTGAAAACATGCATTTGCATGAGATTCCTAGCCCTAATCATCATCATCGTCTCTTCAGAAACCTCGTCAAGATAACCAAGTTACGCAAGCTATGTTAGAGATTTTTAATTACATAGAAAATAAAAACGATTCACAGTTTACACTAAAAGAACTTAAAGATGTCTTGACAGGGTATGTCCCAGATAATAAAACTATCATTAAAAGACTACAGCAAAAGAACTTAACCGATATAATTGTTACGAAGAAAGTTTGAGCTTTTGCAATCATTTCTTCCCGTAATTCACAGGCTAATATTATATCAAAAGCTTGGTCTGGCAATAAAAAATTAGATCCCTAAGCAGAATATCTCCCAGTAAAATGTTGGATGATGTTCATCAAGAAATTCCAAAAACTTTATTGCATTTCTTAGAAAAGTAATTGTCAAAAACAGGAAAGGAAAAATAGATAATTTAAAAACAAAATTTACTTCAATACGCCATGCAATAATGGCTTCCATAAGGGAACGTTCTTTTTCATCACACCTACTATTAACCCTTTCTGTATTTCTTCACAGATGATATGGATCTAAAAGACTATTAGATATTTTATCTAACTTAGTATTTGCAGCTTCTTATACTAACACGGTACAGTATGAAATTTCTGCAGTTTATCACACACAGCCTCATATTTTATCGTCAGAGTCAGGTGCACTTGTACAATATGTTGGAGACAATGCCGATATAAATGTCCATACTGTTGATGGTAACAATACTCTTCATGTTATGGGAATGATTAAGATAGTAACTCCAAAAAATGATATTCTCTACAATGAACGGATACAAAAATGCACAAAAAAACCAAGTGCAGAAGAGTTGGCAGCCATATCAAATGTATCTCTACAATTTTATGAAAAACCAGTCGTACCTGGATATAGTAAAGTTCATGTTGAAAATCTACATTATGATCAAGCATTCACAGAAAAAATCTTTAACGGAATTTATTTTTTGTGGTTATATGGAAAGTGGAGGGATATTGCATCTTTTCCAGGTTGGAATGGTTATCTTGAACGACTCACTAAAAATGAAAAGAATTTTTCAATATCTCAGGTTATGTTTCTTACGTTTATTTATCATCCTGCCAGTAATGTAGATACAATTTATACAACTTTACATACTTTACAATTACTTTTGAACAACCCCTCTACTCTAAAGCTCGTGAAATGGTAGCTGCATCGGAAGCTAACTCAAACTTACGTAAAGTAGTTGTCAAATTAGGAGGATTTGATATGCTCGTGTCCTTTATTAGAAGGATAGGATATATAATGGACGGTAGTGTACTCAAGGAAAGCTCTCGGTAAAATATATGCAACAAATTCTGTTGACAAGATGCTGAGTGGTAACGCTTATTCAAGAAGCATCAGAGGCCATACATTGTTACGACTTGCACTATTAATTATAATTTTTGAAGACATGCAAATTGCAGATATTAAGTTGGATGCATTAATACAGCAAATCGCTCCTGGGGAAGTTTCTTACGAAAATGTAGATATTTCTGAACAAACTGGATGAATTAAAAGCTCGAAGTCCAACAGTTTTGGGTGCAATATTTCGAAATGGTGACTATAGCACTTGATTTCGTTCGCGCTGAAAGACTTGGGCTTTTCAAAGAATATCTTGATGCAGTGCGCAAAATGCTGCCATATTTTCATGCCAGTGGTCACTTCTTATATGCAAAATCTGCCTACTTATATCTGCAAGATATGCTCAAGTTGGAAGAAACTATGGATGAACAAACTTTGGAGAACTTCAAAAATGGATTTTTCACTGTGAAACGAACAGAAAAATTTAATTCAGGTACATGGAAAGGTACGGTGATTGAACAAAGTCTCACGAAATCAATGAAAACAGAAGAAGGAGTATCCCGTAGTCGAACTACGCAAGAAAGTGTTTTGTGTAAATGGGTATATGCTATGTATGCCACAAACAGTATTTGTGAGGAAATTAAGAAGTTCTGTAATATTTCCTTGGACTCAACAGAGCAACACGTAGATTCTGGAGATTCAAGACAAAAAAAGACAATATTGACGTAAATAAACTAGTTGAATGGTTTAAACTTCACGATCCTTTTCCAAATACAACACAGTTAATATCGCTAGCCTCTGATTCTCGTATTCGAGCTTTAAACTTCATAAAAATACATCGCTGTTAACAAATTCTATTAAAATTTTTGTACTACGATTCTCGAAAACAAATGTTGAAAGTTGGAAAAATAGTCATTCATTTTATTTCATTCGACAAAGAAGAAAACAAAATTTACAAGTTGTTAAAGCATCAGAAGAGTAAGGATTTTTGTTAGTAAACTTTATAGAAACTGCTTCTATGTAATCAAAATAATCTTAGATTGAAAATAAGAACACGGAAGCTTATAAAAAAAATTTAAAAAAATACATAACCGCCGCAATAGTACCACGATGGCATACGCAAAGTGGACGCAAAGACAGAATGGGTAGAAATACTTTAGAGCACCATCTTGTACGGGGCCTGAATGGATGTAAGTGAGGGCGGACTATAAATATAATTAAAAGAACTTCCTCATAACAAAACTGAATGGCGTGCAACGGCTGGAGGTTCAAACAAGCCATATACATATGTATGCATCTACTATATATTGGAATGAAATGAAACTTTTTAATTTTTGTTAGCACCAATTTATTTTTATTGTTATTATTTTTGACAGCTCGCAATAGACTGCTTCATAATATTCAACTAATTTTAACATTTTGTGTCACTCTCTTCTTTTTTATTCTGTTACAAATTCCTTGCAGTCGAAAATTTTACGTAGTACAACAAAGAAACAAATTCGGGAACCAATATGACAATAGTCGAAGAACCTTTTCGAGAACTGTAGTAAGTCTGAATATGCAGTGTGAAAATATTGATTTATTTTGCTACGTTTGCGGTCATTAAATCAAAAAAAGTTGTACAACATTTCAAAAGGAAAAGAATACATTAACTAGTGAATTCAAAAGAGCATATAAGTTTTTTTCGACGAAGTAGACTTGACTGGTGAAAGTTACACACCTAATACAGTGTGTCGCGAATGTTATAACACTATCATGGCATGCTTGAGTGGAGGCAAAGATACTATGAAGTATTATAAGTCGACAAACTGGATTAATCACCCAGGTGATCATGATGCATGCTATGCATGCGTAATAGAGAAGAAAAAAAATTTTAAAGCAACTGTAACAGCTACACTACCAGTGCTTGCATCTGACAATTTTGTATCACCATGGCTGCCAACTCCAGATCGTAGGACAGAATTTACAGGAATGACTAGAGCAAGTGGTGTTACTTATGAAGATACACTTGATTCCGATTATGAGACCCAATAACACAAATGGCAATGCATTTCATTGTGGTCATATTGGGAGTATTGCATCGAGTTGCCACATTTTTACAGCGTTTTTAAAGCCGTTTACGGCGTACCACGAACGGCAAGCTGAATTCAGAGCCTTTACACTCTAAAAGATGACAATTCGTTCGCTTACTGCAACGATTTTTGGGAAATTTTTCACTTTTGGGGCTACGTAAACGGTGTTAAGAATCATTCCTAGGAAGTTCATATTTTCTAAAAAGTTGCTTATTGAGATCTTAGGTACATTATTTTAGGTAATTGTTTCCTTGAATTTTGAACGGTTTGCTATCTATGGACCTGAACAAGGGAAAAAAGGTAAACAAAGTCGAATTTTTTAAATTTTTTTGGTATTTTGATCTTGAAGATGAACTTGTTTTGATTCTATTTGTGCACAAGTTTTGTTCTTTATGACAGGAGCTACAACTTTGCTCCAGAGAGTAAACCAAAATTACGAATGGTTTGCAAGATATGAGCCTGAGAAAATTATCAGTATTTTTTTTTTTTGCAAAAATGACGCCGAGGCACCAAATCTTTGGGGAACCATTAAAAAAAGTGAATGACGGGGCAAAACTGAGTGACACTGGTCTTTTTTGGCTTGAAAAAAAATTCTTTAATGTTTAATCAAAAGAAACCAATGAATATTTGCATTTGCCCCAGCAAGTTTCTTTAGAGTTGATTTAAAAATATACACTTCCAACTACAATTTATTTCGACATATCCAAAAAAATAACAATAAAAAAATGCGACAATTCTGCTTATTGACGTACCAATGCAACCAGAAATGGTCTTTATCAGAAAATGGAAGAATTCCACGGTGAGTTTGACAGATAGAACAATTATTTTGATTAAAAATTTCAAAAATTTGCACGCGTTGCTCTGGTGTAAGTCGATTCATAATGAAATTTCAAAGCAAACTAATAGCATAGACAGACGGCAGCGTTAATTTGCATTAACTGCCTTAATTCAAATTAACTTGTGAATTATCCCCATGCCAATGCGCATTTGATTTGAAGTAAATGCACTAAATGAAAGTGAATTAATAGCATAGACAGACGGCAGCGTTAATTTGCATTAACTGCCTTAATTCAAATTAACTTGTGAATTATCCCCATGCCAATGCGCATTTGATTTGAAGTAAATGCACTAATAGCATAGACAGACGGCAGCGTTAATTTGCATTAACTGCCTTAATTCAAATTAACTTGTGAATTATCCCCATGCCAATGCGCATTTGATTTGAAGTAAATGCACTAAATGAAAGTGAATTAATACTGAATTTACCTATTTCAATATGGCAGCACCGTCAACAATCAATCAAATACTGGTTGATGAGTGAATTAGATACAGACTGCTTGAAAAGGTGTGCGACTTGGCTACGAGTACATTCAGTTAATGGGGTTTGTTTTGGATAAAACAAATCATCGGTTGGTTATTGGTTTGCTGTAATAATAATGTATTTTGAATATCCTGTACCGCAAACCAATAACTAACCGACGATTTACTTAATGCAAATACTGTCGTCTGTCAGGGTAAATTTTTAATTCACATTAGTTAGCTTTTAATGCAAATTAACGCTGTCGTCTGTCTACGCTATAAATGAAAGTGAATTAATACTGAATTTACCTATTTCAATATGGCAGCACCGTCAACAATCAATCAAATACTGGTTGATGAGTGAATTAGATACAGACTGCTTGAAAAGGTGTGCGACTTGGCTACGAGTACATTCAGTTAATGGGGTTTGTTTTGGATAAAACAAATCATCGGTTGGTTATTGGTTTGCTGTAATAATAATGTATTTTGAATATCCTGTACCGCAAACCAATAACTAACCGACGATTTACTTAATGCAAATACTGTCGTCTGTCAGGGTAAATTTTTAATTCACATTAGTTAGCTTTTAATGCAAATTAACGCTGTCGTCTGTCTACGCTATAATACTGAATTTACCTATTTCAATATGGCAACACCGTCAACAATCAATCAAATACTGGTTGATGAGTGAATTAGATACGGACTGCTTGAAAAGGTGTGCGACTTGGCTACGAGTACATTCAGTTAATGGGGTTTGTTTTGGATAAAACAAATCATCGGTTGGTTATTGGTTTGCTGCAATAATAATGTATTTTGAATATCCTGTACCGCAAACCAATAACTAACCGACGATTTACTTAATGCAAATACTGTCGTCTGTCAGGGTAAATTTTTAATTCACATTAGTTAGCTTTTAATGCAAATTAACGCTGTCGTCTGTCTACGCTATAAACAAAAAGCAACTATCAGCTGTTAAATGGGTGCTCAAATAAAGCAGTGATGCCAACTCAAAGTTGTGACACTCTAAAAAACACCCTTTATATGTACATATGCATCTCCATATGTATGTGCATACATATGTATGTACGTATGTGTTTATTAGTTTAGTGTAGATTTGCATACAAACCTTATTCAATTGTTCAGAATTGTAGCCGGCAACCAGAAAAAGAATGTTGGAGCAAACATCCTGAGTCATTGCATTGTCGTGGCATACTACTTGGCTGTGGTCAACAAGAAATTTTGTATTTGGCATAAATTCTGTGATGCGTAACATACGTGTGGCTGCCTACAATGAAACATTTGAAACGAAAATTCATTTGTAGGAAATATGTATATAACTAAAATCTAAAAACATATACATATCCATTGAAAAAAAGGTGCGAACTTACCGTCAGAAAATCTAAAAATAAAACTAATGTGCGAAATAATGGACTCTTCATGTCGTGTATGTAAGCAATGGGCGCTAAAGCATGCATTGAGACTATTTTTTGTGTGTACTGTGGTTGCTCCGAACATAAAACCCAAAATACAGCAGTACCCTGGTAATATAAAGACGACAAATGCAAGTTTTTTAATATTAAATATTAAAGAAGAAAATAATTATACTCACCTGCGAATGGCCCACGTAGTGCAATTGATCGTAACCTGTCTTGGCTAAGATATAATCGATATTTGCTGGTAGATCATATTTGCCCATTTCATGAAATGTAAAATCCCAAAATTCCATATAATCACTATTAAGGCTGGTATGATTTTTCGAATAACGATTACCGCGTGCATTGCCCATCCACACATCATACCCTAAATCTGATAACATGTAACCTATATCACATGTGCAAAAACAAATTTATATATAAATATTCTTCATTTTATATGTAAATAAGTAAATAAATATCTATCTGTATGCTATAATTTTATTCAACCAACTTACCCAAACCTGATTTAGGACCCATTAACACCCAAGTGGCTGATGTATCTAAAATGCCGTGCATTAGTAAGACTGGTTGCGCCCCTTTTTTTGGTATGCGATGCATTTCCAGTATGTAACCATCCTTTGTTACAACTGTATGCGTTTCGGAGGGATAGCCATATTTGCGTATTAATTTTGGCTAAAATTACAAAAGCAAAATTACAATATTAGTAAGAGCTTAGTCATAAAGAATAAAAGTTGACAGTTTGTTAAAAGAGTTTCTAAAAGCTGAAGGAAACTGGGTGGGTGCTCGTGTGAGGAAATAACACATAAATCAGGCATGTTCTGAAAATCTCGTGGAATGCCAGATATTCACAATTTTCAAATCACTAGTGATTTTAATAGTAATAATTGTCCTGAAGACGTTTTTAAAATCATATACGCTAAATTTCTTTCAGAAATTATATTTGATGCTCTATACAATAGAAGAATAAAAAAAAGAAACGAACAAATATCTAGTTGATATAGTGATTTTAAAATCACTAGTGATTTGAAAATTGTGAATATCAGGCATGTTCTGTATTCCAAGTGAAATTAAATCGTTATAAATTGCCATAGCATTAATGTTATAAATATATATTTTCAACAACAATTCTATGGCACGTTTCTACACGTTTTAATTTCACGTTGATTACATTCCACTTTTTGTTCCACTTTAGCATGCCAGGTCAAGTTCTGCACTATGCACCAAACAGTGTGCACATTTATACGAAACCAATCGCGCCTGTTTTTACCCCCTTTTTTATGCCTTTTACAAAAAATGGAAAAGGGTATATATAGGTTTGTCATTCCGTGTGTAATTTCCATAATATTAATTTGCGACCAAAAAAATATATATATTCTGGGTCCTTATGAATAGCGAAGACGAATAAGCGATGTCCGTCTGTCCGTCCGTCCGTCCGTCTGGTGTACGTGAAATCGGTTTTCCGAAGCTCCCAGAAGAGCTAGAGACTTCGTTCTTGGACTGGTGTGTCAGAAATGGTCCAACTTAGATTGGTATTGAAAATCAGCAAAATCGAGCAGACGGTTTCAGAGCTGGAAAACTGAAACTTGATTTTGCCATATAAAAGTCACTACCCGAAACAAATTTTTATATTTTTTAATAAATAAACCTATTTTACACTTCAGTACGACCAAAATTGGTATTTTAAACTAAAGAAATATTAAAAAAATTAAAAAGACGTTTCCAGGGTTGGAAAACTTTAACTTTTTGTGTTATGTAAAATTAACTATGTCTAAAACTATGCAGGGTATTTTCTCGAGAACCGTAAGAGCTAGAGACCTGAAATTTGGACACAGTGTATAAACCTATGGCCGCTACAACAAAAAAAAAACATGAGAATTGGAAATTAAAGGGTGTTCCAAAACGAGCAACGAAAAATGTTAAAATCTCATGTAATATACATACAATAGAATGTATGTATGTATATACACTTGAAATTTGTAAGGTTAGTGTATTTGTATACAGACTACAAAAATTAACATTAAAATTTCAAAAAAATTTAAATTAAAGGGTGTTCCATCAGTTAATGCAATTAAAAAAGTTTTGACTATGCAATTTTGACAACTTGCTGTATCTTGGAAACCGTAAGAGCTAAACTCTTGAAATTTTCAAAAACGGTAAAACTAAAAATCAAAAAATTATAAAATCGCCAAACCGAAAAAAATCGCCAAAAACCAAAAAAAATCGCCAAAATGAAAAAAAGCACCAAATTAAAAAAAATGTCTACGACTAAAATAAATTGCGAAAAACCCGAAAAATTGCTAAAATGAAAAAAATCGCCAAAATGAGAGAAAATCGCCAAAATGAAAAAAATTCGCCAAAATGAAAAAAAATCGCCAAAACGAAAAAACACAAAAAAACCGAATAAAATCGCCAAAATGAAAAAACCCCCAAAGAGGAAAAACTCGCCAAAAACAAAAAAAATCGCCAAAACGAAAAAAGGCACCAAATTAAAAAAATTTCTAAGACTAAAATAAATCGCGAAAATGGAAAAATTTCTTAAATGAAAAAAAATCGCGAAAACGAAAGAAAATCGCCAAAACGAAAAAAAACAGGAAAAAATCGCCAAAATGAAAAAAAAATCGCCAAAATTAAAAAAAATCGCCAAAATGAAAAAAAAACTCGAAAAACAGAAAAATAAATTGTCAAAATGAAAAATACCCCAAAAACAACACAAAATTGCCAAAATAAAAAAATCGCTAAATGAAAAAAAAACCTAAACAAGAAATCGCCAAAATGAAAAAAACCCCAAGCAACAGAAAAAATATCCAAAATGAAAAAATCGCAAAAATTAAAAAAATCACCAAAATGAAAAATAAATTGCTAAATAACAGAAAAAAATCGCCAAAATGAAATGACAAAATTGCCAAAATAAAAAATTCGCCAAAATGAAAAAAAACCCTAGGCAAAAAAAACCGCCAAAAGGAAAAAATCGCCAAAACGAAAAAAAATCGCCAAAATGATATAAGTCTCCAAAATGAAAAAAGCCCCAAAAACAGGAAAAAATCGCCCAAATGAAAAAAAGCCTCAAAAACAGAAAAAAATCCCCAAAATTAAAAAAACATCCAAAAACAGAAAAAAAATCGCCAAAACGAAAAAGAAGCGACAAAACTAAATAAATCGTTTAATTCGAAAAAAACTTCGAAAAAGCAAATAAGCCACATTAAAAAATGTTCAAAACCGAATGTACGAATGGAACCCTTCGTGCGCGAGTAAAAGTCGCACTTTACTGAATTTTTTATACTCTTTACCAAAAATGGAAAAGGGTATATATGTATGTGTAGGTTTGTCATTCCGTGTGTAATTTCCATAATATTCATATGCGACCCATAAAATGTATATATTCTGGGTCCTTATGAATAGGGAAGACGAATAAGCGATGTCCGTCCGTCCGTTCGTCCGTCTGGTGTACGTGAAATCGGTTTTCCGAAGCTCCCAGAAAAGCTAGAGACTTCGTTCTTGGACTGGTATGTCAGAAATTGTCCAACTTAGATTGGTATTGAAAATCAGCAAAATCGAGCAGACGGTTTCAGAGCTGGAAAACTGAAACTTGATTTTGACATATAAAAGTAACTAGATAACACAATTTTTTAAATTTTTTTGTTAAATAACTTTGGTAAAGGGTATATAAGATTCGGCACAGCCGAATATAGCACTCTTACTTGTTTTCCTTAATTATGAAATGATGAAACATAGACTTTAATAAAAATCGTTTAAGGGAATTCTTAATCCCTGAAATGATGAAACATAGACTTTAATAAAAATTGTTTAAGGGATTAAGAATTTAAAAACTCTAAAAAGCGGGATAAGACCAGATAGAAATTCAACACAAAAACGGCCTAATACCGCATACCTAAAGAGCTGAAATTTGATATACAAGTAGCTCCTCCGGGTATGCTTAACTACATATGAAGGGTATTTGTTAAAGTTGTTAGCAGACGTATGTTGAAGATTTTAGCATATCGTGTAGATACAATATTTTTACTTTACTTACTTTGTAACAAATTTGCTATGTATGCTGTCAGATATGTTATTTGTTGAAAAGCCTATGTAGACTTTTCAGCATACGGCAAATATGATAGCAAATAGAATTGATATTTTAACTCTGCTAATCTATGAGCCATTTTTAAAATAAATAAAAATAACGTAAATATTAAAATAACGAAAATAGTTTAATAAAAGCAGAAAAATTCTACATTGTGCGAAATATATACTGCAGAAAAGTTAATGGTGAATTCGGATGAGTAAAAAATAGTTGCCCAATTTCAGGCGATTCTGGAGAAGACTTACTCTTATTCCAGCTTCCTTCCGATTTTGCAACTTTTCGCGAATTCTTCCAAACCTTGCAATAAAAGAGACTTTTTGCATGCTTTCAGCGTCCTAACAGTCCAGCCGATTTTTAAAATATAAAACAATTTGCCATCATCCCGCTGTTAGTAAGTTATTGCGAGTTTTCATAACAGTCAATATTATAGCTGGTTTAAAAATTTTTTTGAGAAGTTCGCGATAAAAGTGACTTTTTACATGTCTTCAGCTTCTTGGCAGTTTTGCGGATTCTAATAAAGTATTAAAATTTGTTATCATCCCGCTGTTAAAAAATTTTTGCAAATTTACGTAATTTTCACGATTTTTTCCGAATATTTTGCATTCCTTACAGTTTTAGCGATTTTTAATCCATATTATTTATGGCTTGTTTAAAATTTTGCCAATTTTCGCGATTGTTTGCAAAGTTTTCAATTAAAGCGACTTTTTGCGTGATTTTTAGCAGTTTTGAAGAGTTTAAAACGTTATTAGACTTTGTCATCTTGCTGTTTTAGCTTTTTACCAATTTCCGTCATATCGCAAATTTCTTTTTATTTATATACATAGATATATATTTATATACATACATACATGCATAATTTCCATCTAGAAATTATACACCAAAAATATAAATTATTTCCACTAAAAGAGATAATTAATATAAAAATAAATTAATAATAAAGAAAGAGAATTGTCAAATTTATTTTGTATTTAAGCAAATGCTCCATGACTCAACATATATATCCGAATACGAAATTCAAAATACCATGTAGACACAAAAATTGTATGCTAACTCATATGTTGTATTATCATTTGTTGACATATGTTGACTTTAAAAAATGTGGTACTTTCAGCATACTGTGTAGACACAGATCACAATGTGGTACTTTCAGCATACTGTGTAGACACAGATCACAAAATTAATTCCTTCTAAAATATAGAATACATTTAGTTACCAAAGAAATAACTAGCTTTATTTAATTAGTTTTATATAACAAAAAAGGCGTACTTTTCCCAACACTGAAATCATCCTTTTAAATTTTTTTTGGGTCCTTATACCAATCTTGTTCCTTAAAAAATATATAAAATATGTTAAGTGTACAAATCAAAAAATAAGTAAGTCAAATTCTAGCTTTATTTACTTACTTTAATATCAAATAAATTCAGTAAAGTGCGACTTTAACTCGCGCACGAAGGGTTCCGTACGTTCGGTTTTAAAAATTTTTTTAATATGGAGTTTTTGGTTTTTTTCAGTTTAAACGATTTTAGATTTGTCGAGTTTTTCTCGTTTTGGCGATTTTTACGGTTTTTGGAGTTTTTTTTTCATTTTGACGATTTTTTTTTAATTTTGGCGATTTTTTTCTTAATTTTGGCGATTCTTCCGGTTTTTCGCGATTTATCTTAGCTTTAGAAATTTTTTTTTAGTTGGGGGTTTTTTTCGTTTTGGCGAATTTTTTTTGGTTTTTTAAAATTTTTTGTCGGCTTAGCGATTTTATATATTTAGAATGTTTTAATTTTACCGTTTTTGAAAATTTCAAGAGTTTGGCTCTTACGGTTTCCAAGATACAGCAAGTTGTCAAAATTACATTAACTGATGGTAGACCCTTTAATTAAAATTTTTTAAATTTTAGTGTTAATTGTTGTAGTCTGTATAAAAGTACACTAACTTTACAAATTTCAAGTGTATGTACATACAATTCTATGTATACTACATGGGATTTTAACATTTTTCGTTGCTCGTTTTGGAATACCCTTTAATTTTTAATTCTCGTGTTGCTGTTTGCTGTTGTAGCGACCAACGGTCTACACACTCTGTCCAAATTTCAGGTACGTAGCTCTAACTGTTCTCGAGAAAATAGCCTGTGGCAGATGGACGGAAAACAATAGTGTTCGTTCTCACCTTTGGTGTACGGAACCCTAAAAAGGTTAAATTTTCCAGCTGTGTAGCTGTGGTTTTTATTTTTCTAATTTTCTATATCCAACTTTTCTTTCCAAAACATAAAATGTATATATATATAAATTAAAATATAAAAAAATTATTAGACCTAGTTATTTTATATATCACAAAAAGTGTACGTTTCCCAACCCTGAAATCATAATTTTAAATTTTTCTGAATTCTTACACCAATATTTTTCTTTTAAGAATTTAAGATATGTTGAATTTATAGATAAAAAGGAAGAATTTGTTTTAGTAGGTTATTTTTATATAACAAAAAAATTAAAGTTCCCAACCCTGGAAACTTTTTTTTTATATTTTAAATACAATTTTTATTCGTACTGAAATCTAGAATAAGTTTATTTAACAAAAAAAAACAAAAAAATTTGTGTTATCTAGTTACTTTTCTATGGCAAAATCAAATTTAAGTTTTCCAGCTCTAAAACCGTCTGCTCGATTTTGCTGATTTTCAATACCAATCTATTTTGGACTATGTCTGATACACCAGTCAAAGACCGAAGTCTCTAGCTTTTCTGGGAGCTTCGGAAAACCGATTTCACGTACACCAGACGGACGGACGGACAGACGGACATCGCTTATTCATCTTCCCTATTCATAAGGACCCCGAATATATATATTTTATGAGTCGCATATTAATATTATGGAAATTACACACGGAATGACAAATCTATATATACCCTTTTCCATTTTTGGTAAAGGGTATAATAAATTTTTCTTAAATAACATATTATTTTTTTGCCAGTTTTGGGATTTTGTGCCATTTTCGTGCCAATTACAGTCAAACCTCGATATAATTACCCTCACTATAACGGTTTCCTCGATTTAGCGAATTTTTTGAAATCCCCTTCAACACTCCATAAGATCTGATACAAAATAAACCTCTCTATTACGAATACTTTTGTCAATAACCTCGTTATAACGAATTTTCATTCACTGCAGACTAACGAAATAGAAAGAATTATTTACCTCTATTTAACGAATTTTGTCAACTTACAACCTTTGCATAACGATTTCCATGAATTAATCCAAATTATATGAAAAAGATATACACAAAATTATTGTGTTTGCAACGACAACGTCTCCAGCAAACCTTCGTAGTCGACAGCAGCATGCGTTAGACTAACGGCTGAAATATTCGAAGAAAAATTTATTATTACCTCGTTATAACGAATAGAAGTGCAACTTCCCCTCAATATAACGAACCTCATTGTAACGAATTATTCGATATAACGTTTTTTTTCTAATCCCCTTGAGATTCGTTATACCAAGGTTGAACAGTATTATACTTTTTCGTGCCACTTTGCCAGCCATCTTTAACCATTTTTCGTGCCACAAAAAACTTTCCCTGATAATAATAATAAATTTTTGATATGCGGAGTTCGATATTTATAATGAAGGGAGTTCATCAGAGCATTGATGCTTGTTTTAGCCTGGCTAGTAACATTCTTCTTCGTGGAAATATTTTATAATATAGTTACATACATGAAAAAATTTTGAAACTTTTGTTAACAAAGGATTAAATTTAATTTTTGAAATGTCAATCTAATAAAAATTAAAAATATTAATATCTTCTAATTTCTTACAATAAAACACCATGTATATGAATGATTTCTATTGGACACTAAAAAAATAGGTATCCTCTTCCATATTTATAGGAAAAATTAAGTTTTTTGTTCATTTTTAGGGTTTCGTACACCAAAGGTGAAAAGAAACCCTATTGTTTTCGCTACGCTGTCAGCTGTCCGTCACAGGGTATTTTCTCGAGAACTGTAAGAGCTACGGACCTGAAATTTGGACATAGTATGTAGACCCTTGGTCGCTACAACAGCAAATACATGAGAGTTGGAAATTAAAGGGTATGTAATATACATACAATTGTATGTAATATGTAAAGTTAGTGTATTTTTATACAGACTACAACAATTAATACTAAAATTTAGAAAATTTTAATTAAAGGGTGTACCATCAGTTAATGTAATTTCGACTATGTAATTTTGATAACTTGCTGTATCTTGGAAACCGTAGGAGCAAACTTCTTGAAATTTTCAAAAACGGTAAAACAAAAAAATCTCAAAATTATAAAATCGCCGAACCGAAAAAAAATCGCCAAAATAAAAAAAAATCGCCAAAACAAAAAAAAAGCACCAAATTAAAAAAAATTTCTAAATCGAAAATAAATCGCGAAAAACCGAAAAAAAATCGCCAAAATGAAAAAATCGCCAAAATTAAAAAAAACGCCAAAATGAATAAATCGCCAAAATTAAAAAAAATCGCCAAAATGAAAAAAATCGCCAAAATGAAAAAAAAAATCGCCAAAATAAAAAAAATCGCCAAAATGAAAACAATCGACAAAATTAGAAAAAAATGGCCAAAATTAAAAAATCGCCAAAACGAGAAAAAAGCGAAAAATAAAAAAAAAATTATTTCAGCTGAAAATACGTAAAAAAAACACTACTAAATAAATGCTTAAAGCCCAACGTACGGAACCCTTCGTGCGCGAGTCAAAGTCGCACTTTACTGAATTTATTTACAATAAATTAGTATTGTCATGTGCTGTTGTGAACATGATAACTATTATCAATTAATACAAAAAGAGCTTTTATTTGAAACCCATTTTACTATTGTCACAAATGTTTTTACTATTACAAAAATTTTGTTATAACTGGTTCGAGAATAGTACTGTTAATATGAAAAAAGAACAGCTGTTCACAAAACAGTGATGGGTATTACAAAGTTCAAATGGTGACTGTAGCGAAGAAAAAGTACATAAAATATGTAAATGGTACTAAAACTGTATTGGAGCATGTACATAAAAATATATGTATGTATGTACATACATATGTTATACATTCATAATAAATAAACATGTTCATACATACAAACATATCTATGGTCACAAGTAGAAGGGCCCTAACATGTATTTTCATGGAATTGAGCTTTTCAGTATTCCTATACATTTCACACAAATATACCTCGTCACAAAAATTTATTGAAAGAGTGAAAAATAACACTTTTACAAGCAGTTTAACAAAGCAGTTGTACTGTTTATTA
Source organism: Tachina lurida (assembly GCA_944452675.1). NCBI lineage: Eukaryota > Metazoa > Arthropoda > Insecta > Diptera > Tachinidae > Tachina > Tachina lurida. The sequence continues at coordinate 108,777,312 of OX101753.1, read as the reverse complement.
TTATGTGTTTACCTTCTCCTGTAAAATTACAATTATTCGAGTAAGGACATTTCTACTTGTGACCAACGATATATGTATGTGTTACAAACAGCGATCTGAAAAAAAAACTTTTTTCCAACAGAAAAACTTTCTTCCGAGTAGAAAAACTTTTTTACTACAAAAGTACCAACATTTTAAAAGAAAACATAAAGGAAGTTATTTTATTCAAAGATATAAAAACGATTAAAATCAAAAACATAACATATAATAAAAAAACATAAAATAAAATTGATATTTAGATTTAGAGATCTTAAAATAAATATCACATACATTAAAAAATATATTTCTTATTTGTATATTGTTTTATTAAAATTTAAAGCCTCTTAAACGGAATAGTAGTTAATAAGAGGCAGTAAGCACAATTAAGGCTCAGTTAGCAGACTAGAATGTAATGTAATGTAAGTGCAACAGTAGGAAACAGCTGATAGATATTGTTATGTGAAAAGTAATGAAGAAGTAATGTCATGCAACCTACTTTTCATATAAAAATATCGAGCAGCTATTTCCTACGTTGCAGTTCCATTGCATTACTGTCGGCTAACTGAGCCTTTAGACACTGTTGCAGCAATAGGCGAGTGAGAAAATATAAGATCGTTTTATTGCATACAAACATCACTTAATATTTTCATTCAATATACTGCAAAAGTTAAATTATGTACATATTTATAAAAAAAAACTTTATAAAACTTTATATTTTCAAGAAACTTTTTGGCATCTCAAAAAACTTCCAAAAAAGGGAAAACTTGACAAATGGTAACGCTGGTTACAAATAAAATAGTTTTTACATATTTGCATAAACAATAACAGGTTTTGCTACCATTTAAATTTTTTTATACATCTCACCCATACATATTTACATATATGCATATATCTTCATTATATACATATTTGCATGTATATATTTATACACATAAGTATATACTTATGTATATACACATGCATATATTTATGTATTATTTAAGTTGTTTTTTTCGCACAGATATTAGGTCCATTTGTTTACCCCAAAATTTGTGCAATTTTGTGCAAATTTGCAAAAAATTGCAAAAGAGAGTGCCAATTGAGAGAGTAAATTGACACTATTTGACTGAGAGTCTGCAAATTTTTACTGGACAAATGTTTGCCAGTAAAATCCAGTAGATGAGAAAAACGTATGATTCAATAAAATAAAAAAAAGTAAGCAAATACAAATTATAAATTTTTTAATAAAAGCATTTGAAAGAAGAAAAGTTGAAGTAAAAGTTTAACAAAAAAAAAGAACTGAAGATTATTATGTTCAAGGTGAAACAAATTAAATAATAATAATCGTTAAATTGAACAGTTTTGAAATTAAATTTAATTGTTTTATTTACTTTAATTTTTTAGAGGTTTATGTATATGTGAATACTTATCTCTGCATACTATTCTGGGTACCTACTATCAGAAATCAAATACTGATGTATTTTCGTATGCCATTTACCCAGAATAAAAACCAAAGACCAAATACAATCTAAAGCTTTCACAAAACTTACATTTTAGAAATATATATCGATTCATATTTATAATTATAAAACGCATGCACCAATTACCAAAAACTTGTATTTGTGGGTAGTCAAAACAAAACATATTATACAGAACTATGATCAGCTGTTTTGATTATTCTGCAAATTTTGGCAATTTTTCCGTTCGCGCACATTTTTGTGCAAGAGACATTCCGGAGAGTAAAATTTTAAAATTAAATTACTGCATTTTACTGGAAAAGTAGACAAACGGACCTATTATTATTAATAAAAGTATCGAAAAACAGGCCTAAACTATCCCCATTCGATTTAACATACAATATTACCATCACTGGTTTACAAACGTTACTTAACAACGTTAAAGGCTCAGTCACCCGACTGTAATGTAAGGTAACTGCAAAGTAGGAAACAGCTGATCGATATTTTTATATGAAAAGTAGGTTACGTTACATTACATCTCTATAATCATTTTCATTACTTTTCACATAACAATATCGATCAGCTGTTTCCTACTGTTGCAGTTACTTTACGTTACAGTCGGGTAACTGAGCCTTAAGAAATTCTATTTTATGCAGATTGAGACGTGCCGTCAACGTTACAGCAAATTTCGGTAAGCGTTTGCATTGTTTTTAATCAACAAAAACGATCAGCTGTTTCGTTAGCTTACGTAAACGTTCGGCTAATTCTGCCTTAACTCCTTCTTATTTTATAATTTCTTTTATCTTAGTGGTTTTGGGTTAATTTTGGTATGTAAGATATACTTAAGTATTAAGTATTTATGTTTTTCGTTGGTTTCGTTGAATTACAATTATTTATTTATTTATTTATTTCAGTCTATGGATATAAAGTCCTTTCAGACTACAATATAAAGGTAAATTTTTTTTTAAACTAAGATTGAATAGCTTATATATATAGTAAAACAGTAAAAGATCAACAAAAAATAGAGATCTAAATTCTTAATGAATTTCAAATAACAATATTATTTTATTACACTAAGAGCAAGTTTAAAATCAGTTTTCTCAGTGCTGAACTCTCTGCAATTTAAAGTTAATTTCATTGAGAAACACGAAAATAACGGGTGAGTGTGCCATTACGAGCATAATTAGTCCGATGAAAAGGAACATCAAACAGCTTAGTTAACCTGAAATTTCTAGGAGGTATAAAAAATTGTACAGCATGAAGCAAATCCGGACAGTCAATGTATCCGTTAATAATATCGTACACCAGAAGGGCGGATTAGGTCGTATGCTATCGGTTTCATTTAACAATCTGTTATAATTTTATCTTTTTGTCTAAGCAGTTTCATGTCCAGATATGGTAATGAGCTATATACTATCAAAAAATAAACAATAAGGAACATAGTAGACGTTATTAATTGTAAGGGAAGAAATGAAAGATGTAAACACGTGTACATCGGGACAACCAAAAGAAATTTTGGAATAAGAATTGCTGAGCACTAGACAGATATCAAAAAGATCCGGCAATCTACTGCATTATATCAATTGACAACTTAAATACACCTTACCTAGAAAACTTCAAAATACTTCACAAAGGCACAATAAACGTTACACTTTGGAAAGTTTGAGTATACAACAAAAATGGACATAGCAATGAACAGTAAAATAGATAAGGACAACACCAATGCCAGCTATAGCATTGTATTAGTTTAGACTTTAGTCACTTTGAATGAAATATTTTTATGAATTAATGTGAGTTTCGAAAGAAGAGAAGAATTGAAAGTTCTGATCATCTGAAAGCGGAATCCCATAAATGTAACAGACTTTTTTTTAAGCTCTTGGATAGAAAAATCCTCTTGCAAAAATTCCTTTTTATCAGATCAAAAACATCAGTTTGGCGGTTTGAGTTTTTCATTAACCCGACTTCGCACAGTTTGGGGCTTTGTGGCTACGCCCCTTTTATGGATATATAGTCCATGTTGCGGACTTAAGCTCTGTGACACCTCCTCTACATTGTACAGTGGCGTAAATTAAAAAAAAAATGGGTAAAAAGTCCGCAACTTTTGAACTAAATAACCGATTTCGATGAAACCAACTGTTTTGGAAAGTAGAAGTGTTGAAATTTTTAGAAAGCATATTTTGAGGCACCCTGTTGTAAGACAGGGTAGCCCCAAACAGCCTCAAAGTGGGAAAGTGCGGGTATCGAAATTCTTTCGGAGCTTGTAATTTTTGTACATAGGGACCGATTTCAATAATTTTTTCAGCGGGACAATCTACGTGAAGAAATAAAAATAAAACATGCAAAGAGTACCATTTTATCTCTTTCAGTGTCCAAGTTATTTGACTTGAAAAATTTATTTTTTAATTTTTGGCCCTGACTTTTTTTATTCGTTAGTACATAACTTCTTTATTACTTGGCAAAAATCAGATGTTTTAATGTTTTTGAAAGAAAACTTCATTATAATTCATATAAAAAAAAATTTTTTTGATATCTCAAAAATTGTAGCAAGGAATAATTTTGCAATTTGGATTTTTAAAAATTATGAAAAAATTTGGTATATTTTGTGAAAAAAGTATTCTTATTTTTTTTGGAATATTTTAAAAAATTATTAAGTATTTGATAAAAACTTTGATTGTTTCTGAGAAAGGAGACATTGAGAAAGGCTGTGAAATAAATTTTGGAGATTGCTGTTGGTGCACCCTACATTCAGCATTGGTCGAAAACTAGCAATTTTTTTTTTAAATCCGATTTTCGGATGTGGCAAAAAAATTGCACGGTCGTTTTTGTAAATTTTTTGGTTTTTTATTATAAATAAATTTGTTGTAAGTAACCTGCAAGAAACTCTTGACATCCTACACATAAATGTAGGCAGGAGAGGAGATTATCTAAAATTTCTAAAATTTTTCTAACACAATTTTTCCCAATAAGAAAAAAGTATTATAAAATTATAAATTGGGAATCATTTTAATTTTTATCAATAGTATACATTTAGCTTTTGCAAACTGAAAAAAAAATTATTATCCTACCTTCAAAACTTTTTGAAATATTCGGAATCCAATTTTGATTAAAAATTTTAATTTACTACATTTTTTATTTTCGTCTAAATTATTGATCTTATTTTCTTTACTGCAAATGTTTCTTAATTTTTTCTATGTTATTACAATAGTAGATATAATTGTCTATTCAAGGGTACATAATATGTATTCCTTTGCCATTATATCAGTCTTAAAATGTATACACAAATATAACACCTCAGGTAACAATTTACGTGTTTTATCTGATACTCAAACAAACCCACATTTTTTATGAACTCTTGAAGCTGTTATTAAATACTTTCTTTACTTAAATACAATAAAATATAAGAATTTATATACACACAGTATATATATACCCACAAGGACCTGCGCGCACATCTCCAATATGGGTATGGTTTTACCTGATATTTGTATCGGTTTTGTATTCGTAGCTTGTAAAATAGCTATATATTTAAGCTGCGATGCATTTAATGTCATTATTTCAGTCATAGCTATCATGGAGATAACAATTAAAAATAAATCGCTCTGTAAATTAATGTGGGAAAACCTTACTGATGGTAGTACTCGGTTGGACAAGGTAGACCAAATGATGTACATAATATCTACTACATATGGTTTATCTGTAAACACCGATTTATCGAAAAAACTTGAAATTTTTTTTAAATTATATGAAAAGAAGATACGTGAATGCAATAAATCAATTTCTAAATTTCAGAATAAAAATCAGGATTGGTTAGATATGGGACTATCTACGGAAATATACCCAAAGAAGTTTGGTCGGCCAAATAAAGATCACGATAACGTTCGACGCAGGAGCAAAAGGATTAAACAAGAAGACTTGATAAATACGTATTCGGAAAATGAAATCAAAGATTGATTCAAATTGATTTTAGCGAACACTCAACTTAAAGAAGCAGGCAAAATCGTAGATGTGCTACCAGTTGCGTCTCCAAAAAGATTAAGACGGATGGTGGAAAGCATTCCAACGCCAAAATATAGTAAACATTTTACGGTGGAAGATGCACTAGCACTCATTCTTAATTTGGACCTTTCAAGAAATAAATACGATATCTTAAGGAAGGTGCTTAAAGAAAAAAGTGGGCCTTTGCCATCAAGTACATTGTTGTTAAAATGAAAATCGAAAATTTTGCCACATCCGATAACAGTGGATACCCGAAGTGCAGTCATTAGTTTGTCAGACCTTCTTCATAATACAGCATCAAGACTCATCGCTACTTTTGACGAAAGAGACTTAGATACATGTAATAATTCTGAACTAACACTAATATACAAATAGGAATGTGATGGATCATCTGGATTTTCAGAATATAGACAGCCCAGTGCATACGATAATGACTTTTCCAAAGTTGTAATGGCATCGTTAGTACCATTAAAGCTTCGACTACATAATGAAATGCCTTCAACAAGTAAAAATGCATTTAAAGATGTGTGGGTAAATACTACTCCAGGCTTAAAGTTTTTATGCCGACCAATACGTTTTGAATACATCAAGGAAAACAAAGAAACAACTCAAAATCTGGTTGATGGTATAAAACATGAAATTTCTAATATGGAACCCATTGACGTTCATATATTAGGACGACTAATAACAGTATCTTTTAGACCTTATTTAACAATGATAGATGCAAAAGTTGCAAATGCAATAACCGATACAAAATCTTATTTGATTTGTAATATATGCGGAAAGAAAAATTCCGATTTTAAGGACATTGAGAATTATACTCCAACTAATGAAGATGCCCTTAAGCTTGGAATATCACCACTTCATGCTCGGATTCGATTCATGGAGTACATTTTACATCTATCTTACGACAATAAATATCGCAGTGTACCAGAACTTCAGAACGTTCCAGTTGCGAATAATTCTGCTTTAAAACAGATACGGTTGGAAGAAAAGAAAATAATTCAAGATGAGTTTATGAAACGTGGCTCAATCATTGACAAACCTTTATATGGCTATGGAAACTCCAATAATGGCAACACTGGTAGGCGATTTTTTGATGACCCTGAAACCACATCTCCTATAACTGGTATAAGCTTTAATCTCATAAGACGTTTCAAAATAATACTGGCCGTCATAAATAGCAAAAAGTTAATTAATAAGGACAAATTTGAAAAATATGCAAAAGACACTCTGATTCTAATAAATGAATTATATCCATGGAAATCAATAACTCCAACCGTACATAAAGTGCTAGCACATACAAAAGAAATAATAGAAAACAACATTCTTCCTCTGGGGAAACTAACCGAAGAAGCACAGGAAGCTAGAAATAGAGATGTTAAGCAATATCGACTTTTCAATACACGTAAATGCTCTAGAGTTGCTCAAAATAATGACTTAATGCATCATTTGCTATTGTCTTCTGATCCAGTCCTACAAGGCATAAGAATGAAATGGTTGCCAAAAATAAGTATTGAAATCGAGAAGGACGATCCCGAAGCAGAGGAAATCAATAGCTTGCTAGGCCATGATGTCTCAGATTATTTTAAAGCAAATTCTTGAAGTAAAACCCAAATATAAATTAAAAACAACATACATATGTATGTATCCATGCACTTAGATACGAGTAATTAAGAAAATGAAACTGAACTTATTAAATATATTTTTAATACAATTATCAGAATCAAAACGAGAAATTTAGTTGTAAGTTTTCATAGTCATACATACATACATATGTACATTGTACATATATCTCTTGATACATAAGTATTTATATTCATACAAACAAATATCTGATATCATGGCAAAAAGTCTCTGGAATTCTCTGTCAAATTATATTCAAATCTTAGGCAATTTATATTCGTTTAAAAAGGAGCTACATAACAAATTTTCGTAATTTAATGTTCTAATGTTAAATTAACTACTAATTTTTTTTAAATAAATAAATAACTCAATCTATTTGTCCTTGTAGGTATATAAATATACTTCAAGAGTTCATAAAAATGTGGATTTGGTTGAGTATCAGATAAAACACGTAAATTGTTACCTGAGGTGTTGTATTTGTGTATACATTTTAAGACTGATATAATGGCAAAGGAATACATATTATGTACCGTTGAATAGACAATTATATCTACTATTGTAATAACATAGAAAAAATTAAGAAACATTTGCAGTAAAGAAAATAAGATCAATAATTTAGACAAAAATAAAAAATGTAGAAAATTAAAATTTTTAATCAAAACTGGATTTCGAATATTTCAAAAAGTATTGAAGGTAGGAGAATAATTTTTTTTTTAGTTTGCAAAACTAAATGTATACTATTGATAAAAATTAAAATGATTCCCAATTTATAATTTTATAATACTTTTTTCTTATTGGGAAAAATTGTGTTAGAAAAATTTTAGAAATTTTAGATAATCTCCTCTCCTGCCTACATTTATGTGTAGGATGTCAAGAGTTTCTTGCAGGTTACTTACAACAAATTTATTTATAATAAAAAACCAAAAAATTTACAAAACCGACCGTGCAATTTTTTTGCCACATCCGAAAATCGGATTTAAAAAAAAAAAATTGCTAGTTTTCGACCAATGCTGAATGTAGGGTGCACCAACAACAATCTCCAAAATTTATTTCACAGCCTTTCTCAATGTCTCCTTTCTCAGAAACAATCAAAGTTTTTATCAAATACTTAATAATTTTTTAAAATATTCCAAAAAAATTAAGAATAATTTTTTCACAAAATATACCATAATTTTTAAAAATCCAAATTGCAAAATTATTCCTTGCTACAATTTTTGAGATATCAAAAAAAAATTTTTTTTATATGAATTATAATGAAGTTTTCTTTCAAAAACATTAAAACATACTGATTTTTGCCAAGTAATAAAGAAGTTATGTACTAACGAATAAAAAAAGTCAGGGCCAAAAATTAAAAAATTAATTTTTCAAGTCAAATAACTTGGAAACTGAAAGAGATAAAATGGTACTCTTTGCATGTTTTATTTTTATTTCTTCACGTAGATTGTCCCGCTGAAAAAATTATTGAAATCGGTCCCTATTTACAAAAGTTACAAGCTCCGAAAGAATTTCGATACCCGCACTTTCCCACTTTGAGGCTGTTTGGGGCTACCCTGTCTTACAACAGGGTGCCTCAAAATATGCTTTCTAAAAATTTCAACACTTCTACTTTCCAAAACAGTTCATCGAAATCGGTTAACTAGTTCAAAAGTTGCGGACTTTTTACCACTTTTTTTTAATTCACGCCACTGTGCAATGTAGAGGAGGTGTCACAGAGCTTAAGTCCGCAACATGGACTATATATCCATAAAAGGGGCGTAGCCACAAAGCCCCAAACTTTGCGAAATCGGGTTAATGAAAAACTCAAACCGCCAAACTGATGTTTTTGATCTGATAAAAAGGAATTTTTGCAAGAGGATTTTTCTATCCAAGAGCTTAAAAAAAGTCTGCTACATTTATGGGATTCCGCTTTCAGATGATCAGAACTTTCAATTCTTCTCTTCTTTCGAAACTCACATTAATTCATAAAAATATTCAATATTTATCATCGAAATCGGTTAACTAGTTCAAAAGTTGCGGACTTTTTAACACTTTTTTTTAATTCACGCCACTATGCATTGGTCAAAAACCTATTTTTTCTGCCCAAAATACAATTTTGTTATTTTGTTTTTTCGTACTTTTTATATTACAAAGAGAATAAGAACACTTCAAGACAACAAAAAAATTTGTTTTTATATACCGTTATTTTTTGTTAGTGTGTATAGCGACCAGTGTTGCCAGTGAAATTTCGAGAAAGTTACATTTTAGTTTCTAAAAAGATAAATTTTTTCACAAAAAAATACATTTTGAAAAAAGGTTGAAAATCCATTTTCAAGGTGAAAGTAGATAACACGTATTAGTGCGCATTAGGGATGCCAATCGGGACTGATTTTTACGATCACTGGATTTCAAAAAATCAAATCCCGGGATTTCGGGATCTTGAAATTTTTTGAGATTCAGGGATTTTTCGTGACTCTGGGTTTTTTGAACATTAAAAGATATATTGAAACAGGTTCACAAACAAAAGTTTAATAATTAGTTTCATGTTAATTTCATGTTTCAAGCAAAATGACAAGATACTCCTGTACGTTTACACGAGTATCTACATACATACGTTTAGAATAATTATGGTCTATCGTGGAAAATATTGAAAATATACTCAATCAGCTTAAACATTTTCATATTATATGATGGAATAGTCCCTTGAATTGCATTTTTTCTGGTTCGAAATGGGCAGTATAGGGACTTTGCAGGAAATAAAATATTTAAAGAGTATGCTGAGTTTGGCTTACAAATATATATATACAAATATATATATATGTATATGTGTGCCGATATATCGATATCGGCGATATTTTACTGTCGATACGACGATACTTTTTAACTTTTCTTAGAGCTGTTTTGAACAAACAATTAAATTTTCAACGCGTTTTTCTTTGCTAAACAACTGAGAGAAATAATATATTAAAAGCAAAACATAAAGTCAGAACAGAAATATTAAATTGTTTCTTTTCTTTTGCTTTGCACCATAGTTGTGAAATGTTTTCTCAATACCAAATCATGTATGTATTTTGTTAAAGAAAAAATAATTTGTTTCTTGTTAATTTCAGAATGAATTCAAAAATCAATTTTAAATATTTATAATCTCTTACACTGTAATTTTGTATAATAAAAGAATTATAGGCAGATTTTGTAAAAAATTTCGTTTCTAAACGTTTCAAATTTGTATGAAATTTAACGAAAATTCGTTTCAAAAAATGTTTTTTTATACAAATTTCAAAACGAAAAAATCGTTTGAATATACAAAATCTGCCCTTTACTCTACTTGAGTTTTGTTAATTTTAACTTGAGTTCAATTTCAATATGCGTATCGGAATCGGTATCGGCGATATTTATTTTTAAGTATCAGTATCGGATCGGCAAAATGGCATATCGTTACATCCCTAGTGAATATGTATATTTTATAAAATGTATCTCATTCTATTTTTTTTTACCAATAAATCATGAAAAAATAAATAAGTTGCTTATAAAAAATTTAGCGGATTTATTAGCGTTTATTTTTACTCAGATAGCGGTTTTTAGCGGGTTTTCAGGATCTATATGACAGGAAAGGCATGCAATACTATTTTCACATGGTGGAAAGTCATGATGAACTTATTTTTATAAAACATATCAAACTTAGTAAGCGATTTCGGGATTTCCAGAATCCCGAAAATCACGGTTAACTTTCAACTTTTTAACGCGTTGTATTGTTTTGACAACTAATCACCCGACAAGAAATAAGAAAAAATTAGAATCATGGAGTAAAAATTTATTAAAGAGTTAAAAAAAGCATACATATGCAAAAATCAAAAGAAAATGTTCCAAGTCCATTTTTCAATGCAAAAATATATAAAAAAAAGCTGATAGAAAATGCGTTTATAACGCGTGTTGTGTAACTTGCAATTTTTCATGCGGTAAAGTTTTCAAACCCACGATATTCGTCGACGAACTTACGCGTGTTATGTATTTCTACCTTTAACGTTTAACATTTATCAACATCACATTTTTATTTCATATTTAATGAATAATGTAAGGAAAATGATCACATGTAATGCCAGCCATACACTATACAAGTTCACTGCACAAGTCTGGCACTGTACAGTGCGTTTGTGTAGTGTATTGGTGTGGTTGTACTATTTACGCAGTGAACTAACGATTATGATATTTGCTCAAGTTGGAAAACAGTATAGTGAAATTTTGTAGTGTATAGTATTGCAAACGCTCAGTTTCTCAGGTTTTCTGTCCTAATTTTCACGATTCATGTACATATCACTTTTTACACTATACGCGCCTTTTTTTCTTTGTTCTTGTGATGTTATAAAAAAAATGTCTATACATTTTGCGTACAGATTCAAAAGATACGAAAAGTTTCAGGATTATACATGGTACCTGAAGTCATCAAAAGATACGAATAAATTCAGTAAAGTGCGACTTTGACTCGCGCACGAAGGGTTCCGTACCTTGGGCTTTGAGCATTTTTTAATACAGTGTTTTTTTACGTTTTTTCAGCTGAAATAATTTTTTTTTAATTTTTCGCTTTTTTCTCGTAGTGGCGATTTTTTTAATTTTGGCAATTTTGTTTTCATTTTGGCGATTTTTTTTATTTTGGCGATTTTTTTTTTTCATTTTGGCGATTTTTTTCATTTTGGCGATTTTTTCATTTTGGCGATTTTTCCGGTTTTTCGCGACTTATTTTCGATTTAGAAATTTTTTTAATTTGGTGCTTTTTTTCGTTTTGGCTATTTTTATTTATTTTGTCGATTTTTTTCAGTTTGGCGATTTTATAATTTTGAGATTTTTTTGTTATACCGTTTTTGAAAATTTCAAGAAGTTTGCTCTTACGGTTTCCAAGATACAGCAAGTTATCAAAATTACATAGTCGAAATTACATTAACTGATGGTACACCCTTTAATTAAAATTTTTTAAATTTTAGTGTTAATTGTTGTAGTCTGTATAAAAATACACTAACTTTACAAATTTCAAGTGCATATACATATAATTGTATGTATATTACATGGGATTTTAATATTTTTCGTTGCTCGTTTTGGCACACCCTTGAATTTCCAACTCTCATGTATTTGTTGTTGTAGCGGCCAAGGGTCTACACACTCTGTTCTCGAGAAAATACCCTGTGACGGACAGACGGACAGCGTAGCGAAAACACCTTTCACCTTTGGTGTACGAAACCCTAAAAATGTATCTTTCGTATCCCAACGGCATCACTGATAGCGACAAACATAAAACTTTTTAATATTGTTGAAGAATTAATTGCGAGTAGTGTATTTTAAGTGTTTGGTTATAGGAAAAAAAATAAGTCTCATTTTTTATAACAAAAATCCCGGTATTCAACAATTTTAATTTTCGAATTTCCTGTGATAAAGAAATCCGCTATATCAATAACAAAAATTGTAAAAGAATAATATTTTTTTTCAATACTATAAATACAGTCGACTCTTGATAATTTGAAACTGAAGGGACCAGAGAAAAAGTTCAAATAATCGAGTTTTCATTTTCAAATCGAAAGAGAGATAGAAAAAATTCAAATTAACAAGAGTTTATTTAAAATTCAAGTTTTTTATTGGGAACTTTCTATACTAAAATCGTGGCATAGACTAATGCAAACGATTTAAATTTCTTTCAAAAACAGAAACAAAATCACATTAGGAGTTCAAATTAAAGAGTGTAGAATAAACGAACTTCAAATTATAGAACGTTGGCAAGCAAGATGTCATTTTTGTAGCACATCGCAAAAAACTAAAATAAATGTACACATATACTACATACATTGAAAAATAATTTAGTATGACTTCTTACCTTAACTTCTTAACTGACTAAAATGTGCTAAGGGGGTAAAATTGGTATCGGTGCATCTCGGAAACTACACTAGATAGACTAAAAATTCCAAAAGGATAAGAATGCTGGTAAAAAGCAAGCCCACATGCTTTTGGTACTTTTTTTGCATTTGACATATCTTTTAATTATTGAGCGTATCATTGGCATTTAAAAGTACTTTTTAGAAAAAGGTACTATTTTGGAAAAGTACTTTTTAGAAAAAGGTATCTTTTAAGAAAAGTACTTTTTTGAAAAAGGAACTTTTTGGGAAAATTACTTTTTAGAAAAACGTACTTTTAAAGAAAAATACTTTTTAGAAAAAGGTGCATTTTGGATAAAGAACTTATTAGAAAAAGGTACTTTTTGGGAAAAGTACTTTTAGAAAAAGATACTTTTTGGAAAAAGTAGTGTTTAGAAAAAGGTGATTTTTGGGAATAGTACTTTTCAGAAAAAGGTACTTTTTGGAAAAAGTACTTTTTAGAAAAATGTGCTTTTTAGGAAAAGTAAGTTTTAGAAAAAGGTACATTTTAGAAAAAGTACTTTTTGAAAAAGATGCTTTTTAAGAAATGTACTTATTAGAAAAATGTTCTTTTTGGGAAATGTACTTTTAGAAAAAAGTACTTTTTGGAAAAAGTAGGTTTTTGAAAAAGCAAAATTTTCTAAGAAGTACTTTTCCCAAAAAGTGCCTTTTTCAAAAAAGTACTTTTCCCAAAAGGTACCTTTTTCTAAAAAGTAGTTTTCAAAATAAGTATCTTTTTCTAAAAATTACTTTTTAACTTACAAGATATGTCGAGAGCAAAAAAGGTACCAAAATTCAGTTTTTACCCACTTTTAACCCCTAAGAGTACACATATTAAAAAGTACCAAACACATGTCGGCTCGCTTTTTGCCAGCATTTTTATGCTTTTTGAATTTTTAACCTATCTAAAGTAGTTTCCGAGATATAAAGATACCTATTTTACCATTTTTACCCTCTTCGCGGACGAATTTTTAAAAATTCCTTTTTAGTGGATCTATGTATCGGAAAAGGAATCTGCACATCAAATTTCAGCTCTATAGTTATAGTGGTTTGAGCTAGGCGATGATATGTCAAACCCTCATACCTAAATAAGAGCGGCAAGCGTCGCGTTAGCAGCAGGGTACGTATTTTCAGTACAATCAAATAATCTTTTCACATTTAAATGTACTGAAAATGCGTACCCTGGTGCTAACGCAACGCTTGCTGGTCTTATTTAGGTATGACGGAAAAAGAACTCAATTTGCTGCCTAACGCAAATTTTATAAGAATTATTCTTTTGCATTCGTTCTTAAGAATTATAAAATAAAATTCGGAAAAGAATTCTATTTTAAATTCGCAAACGAATCAACAAAAATTAATTTAATTTGTTTGCGAGAAGAACGAAAAAAATCAAGAAGTTAAAATAGAATTCTTTTCCGAATTTTATTTTTAAAATTCCGAAAACAAATTTTAAAACGAACGAAAAAAAATAAAATAGCATTTGCGAGCAGAACTTTTTCCTACCCTGCTTACATATATGTACCGACTAAGTAAAAATAATTAATGTGATTATCGTAAAAGATAAGCAAGAATAGTTAAACATACTTAGATAGAGTGATATAGCTTCGTGCTAACCTAAATAGAAAATGGAAAACAGAAAATGAATAGTGATACATACTTACAAATGTATTTACCAAAGGTAAATCAATAGTTGTACACACAATCAATTCTCATATTCCATTTCATTGAAAATTTGAGTTAAATAGATGATGTTTATAACAATATCTACCCCAGTAGATATACATGGGTGCTGATGAAGTGCGTGGCTGCACAGCAAAATATCGGTATTTCCCCCAGCTAATAAAGTCTAATTTAATTTTTATTCTCTTCTTTAGAAACTCACATTAATTAATAAAAATAATTCATTCAATAAGAATTGAAATGACTGAACTGATTAAGAAATTATTTCTGATTAAAATTCCTACAGTTCACTTAAGTCTCAGGAATGTCTCACTTAAATGATTTCTGTTATACTCATACATGCATAATTAAGGATTATTTTATTTTAGTGTTTAATAAGTTTATATTAAAACATGTAATTAAGGATTATTTTATTTATTAAAACATGCAATCGGCGGCTGCGACTGGGTGATGATTTTTTTGGTTAACAATTGCCGTTGAATTTCTTGCGGTTTTTATTATTAATATTTTTTTATTATTCGTACCAAGGCAAATTCATAACAGGTAAAGTTAATACTACAACAAATTACAAACAATAAAAACAATTTGGCATTTTTTTTTTTTTGTTGCTTTGGAGGCTCATGTGTCAAAAGCATCTGATTAAATATACTAAAGCAGAAAGCTACGCCATCATGGCTAACAACCGGCTGAGCCGAGCCGCTGATATTTATAGTCAGCTACGGCGCCGCCGAAAAAAGTTTGGCTTATGTCACCTGAAAAACAGCCCCGATTCCGCACGAATCGAAAAATGTTATTCTGGAAAAAACTTAATCTAAAGAAAAAGAAGAAGAGAATAGTTTGTTTAAACCAGCTGCTTGGCTATGAAACGTGGGAAATTGGAAAAGAAAAAATAAGGAATTTTGCAAAAATTTTTATTAAAAATTAAATTTAGTGAAAGAAACAGTGATTTAACAATTAAAATAAAAGTATTAAATATTGTGAAAATTTATATTAAATAAATTATTGTAATTTTAAGTACAGAGAGATTAAAAAACGAGATAAGAAAAAGGTATTTATGGCCAAAATGATCCAATGTGAAGAATTCTGTCACGCCGGAGGTGATATTTTAATTTGTATACATATATAATTGTAACACAAGAATAAAGTTTATTTGTTTTAATTTAATTAAATATTTTTTGTTGTCATTAAATATGCCAACTTTTCATACTGTTCTACCTGTAATTGATTAAGTAAAAATCGCATTTCATTACAAAAAAAAAACAAAACAAATTCTGTAGTTCATTAATTAAACCTTCTTTTGCATTTAATACTTACATTATTTTTTGAATCAATCACTTTTCGAAGCTAAACAAACAAAACTGAAAACGCTTCGCCACTGAAATAACAACTTACAAAAACTTAGGTACGATCGAAATGCAAAATACATAAAATCGTAACCGTAAAATTGCCAAACGGCTAAAATTTCGATTCGTATCGAAACACAGAATGGGGGGGAATATAAATTAAAATTATTTTATTTAGTTTTTATCTTAAATTTGATTTTTAAGTAATTTGTTGTCAGCTGGCTGAAGCCGAATTAGAGGTTCCGCCACCGATTTTCTTAAGAGCCACCGCCGCCGACAAAATCGCTTGGCACATGTCTCTGCACATAAACAAATTTTGACAAACGAGCCAACAATTATATGAATTCGCCTTGAATTAAGCAGAAAAAAAGTAGATCAGATGTGTTTTCAACTTGACCTTATTAATCGGCCTTGATTCGTACTTCGAACGTTTTTGTATGAAGAACGGTGGCGTCTACAGTAGTGAATAAATATAGTATGTGGATATGCAACAAAAATATTGCTTAAAATCTCAGAAACCATAATAAAGTTCGTAAAGCGCGTTTTTGATCCAGAAAGAGGGTATTCAAAATATATACATTTCATATCTATCTCAATTTTTTTAAGAATGGTCGGTGGAGCAAAACTATTCTGAGTCAACGAAACTAAAATTGTAAAAAAACACTAATTATTAACTTGACTGCACCTGATAAAAAATACTTGTGTGGCAACACTCTATTAATGAAAAAAATTTTGTTAATATTTACATTTATTTTCTTTAAATATTTTTTGGAACTACAATTCGAGCTGAAAAAAATCAGCCAATGTAGTAAAGTAAGAAAATAAAAAACATGTTGATTATTGAGTTCTTTTTCAACTTATTTATTGAGCTTCTCATTCGTTTAAATGAAAGTTAATTACATAATAACTCTAGTTGTTTTAAGATTTTTGGATAAACGTTCGCTGATGATCTCATAATCAACAGTGAAATGCGCATAGGATCCAGCTTAAACCCCTCAATAAGAAATTTCAATGCATTTTTAGTAAAAAAATATTTTACTGAATAAGTAAAATAATAATTTGGGACTAGTTCGTTAACAATTGTTAAACTTAAAACAAATAACTTTTTTCTTAGTTAATTTCAATTATTATTGTTCGAACTTTATTACTGCAAATGAAATATGTGAATTGTTTGGATTCATCGTATTCAATTTGCTGAAAGTTTTTTTGCAATGTAAGCTCAATTGTACCATCTCTAAATTTACAACAGTCTTGGGCATTGTCGTTTGTTATTTACTAATTATGCACATGTTAGTTAATTTGCTTGTTTTTGTTCTACTTTTGGTTTGTTACAATTAAGTATATTTATTTAATTTTAGCCACAGGCAATCAAAACAATTCACATATTCTATTTGCAATAATGCCTGAGTATATAAAGCAGAAATCTACATCAACTGACACCACACACAGTGGACCAAACACAAAAGAACGCTGATGATGAAGGTGTACTGGGCTTCGAAAACAGCTAATTGTTCCGCTCTAGTAAATGTTTGTCAGAATATTTAAAATTAACTTTGGTGTTATTTGTTTATTAATAATTATCACATGTAATTTGGCTTAATGCTCAGTTAGCCGACTGTAATGTTAAGTAACTGCAACAGTAGGAAACAGCTGATCGATATTGTTATGTGAAAAGTAATGAAAATGGTTATAGAGATGTAGTGTAACGTAACCTATTTTCCTACGTGGCAATTATATTACATTACAGTCGGGTAACTGAGCCTTTACAATTATAAATAACGTTTTTCTTTGTTGTGGATATATTGTGTGTCAAAATAAAATGCGCCACTTGTTACGCTTATTTTTACCCGACTGTACAACGCAAAGAAGTATATTGTGTTTATGAGTCTATGTATGTGTGTTCCCTTGCGGCACTATATAAACCGAACGCGTGGACCGATTTTGGTTATTCTTACGTCAATCGATTCGTCTTAATCCCGGGAGTCAGTTATCAAAATTCAATATGGCGGCCAACAGACGCCATTTTCTATATACGAAATTTTTTTTTATAATACTTGTTTCGTTAATACAAGCACTATTGGCATTTCTTCGGCGAATTTTTTTGGGTAGGAATTTGTTGTATGCACTTACATTCCTTTATTATGCACCTTAAATTTTTTTTTATTTATTTACTTGCAATCGTTGCAACATTATTCGATGATACAATTTTAGCACGATTGTGTCGCTTCTCTAGTATCAACTACAGCAAACATTAGTAATTATTGAATGTTATGTCATCGTCCACAAATAGAAAAATTCAAGTGAAAATGTGTGAAAACGAAATAGAAATACCAGAGGATAGAGTAAATGTGTGAAAATATGCCGATAAAAAATACGAGTAAAAAAACATATACATATATCGTCACCTTAAATGCAAACGGACGTAACTACACATTTATATATTTTACAGGAGAAACAAAAAACGTTACAAAATCAACATTTTCTTCTAAATTTACTTGTAGTATGGATTCTTATATGTTTTTAACTATTTATTTCCTACGTGGAAGTTATATTACATTACAGTCGGGTAACTGAGCCTTTACAATTATAAATAACGTTTTTCTCTGTTGTGGATATATTGTGTGTCAAAATAAAATGCGCCATTTGTTACACTTATTTTTACCCGACTGCACAACGCAAAGAAGGATATTGTGTTTATGAGTCTATGTATGTGTGTTCCCTTGCGGCACTATATAAACCGAACTCGTGGACCGATTTTGAAAAAAAATAATTAATTAAACCTTTGGAAAATTTTCTAAATTTGAGTAAAAAGTTGTCGTATGGCGCCAAAGCTATTTTTTACTCGAAACTAGTTTTTAGTAATTATTTTCTTATATTTGAGTAAAATTTTTCTTAAATTAAGTAAAATGTTCCCATCCAATTCGGAGCTTCGCAAAAAATTTTTTCATCTTTAAATCTCAAATTTAGTAAATTTTCCAAAGTTTTCTATGTCTTTAATCCTGGTACTTATTTTTATTTTTAATTAAATTCTGTAGTACATGAATATGTTATTTATTGTATATATGTATATTTATATTAAATTCTTAATTAATACACCATTCATACATATTAATTTCTTGAGAGGACACAAGTATTGAACCAACAACCTTTTGACTGATAGGCAAGCATTCTAAGCAATTGCCTAATAGAGCAGCCTGATAAGCATTGAAATTATTTAGTTTTAAAATTTTATTTTATTTACAAAAAAATAAATTTCAAGTTCAAGTATTCCTCGAAAATATGAAAAATTTACTTAGATTTTTTGCTAAATGCAAATTAATAATAAATTCTATAATTCAAAGAAAAAATACTTAAAACTGGTAAATACTTTTCTAAAACTTAGAATACCTTTTTACATCTTTTAAGTTAGTCAAATTTCATGAACTAATCATGAGTAATTCATTTCCTAAAATTTATTTTTTGATTTAAAACGAAATTAACTAGTTCTTGGGATACTTATTTTTGGTAAATATTTCCTTTAAGTCAGTAAACATGTCCTTAAAAATAAGAAGTGTTTTGTGTATTTTTATGAACTATTTTTAAGGATATGAACTATTTATTACTCAGAAAAATTTACTTACTGCCAGTTCACAGAAGCCATGTAAAAATTCTCGTCTGCCTACTTATATTGAAAGGAAAAACAAAGCACTCAAAATTTGTTTTTGTTTTCAATATACATATGTAAATAGACAACCAAGAATTTTTATATGACTTCTATAAACTGGCAGTTAAACTTATAAATTTTTTTTACTTACATAAATTGAGAATTTTTTTCTTAATAAAAAAAAAAAAATTATCTAGTACACGTCTTTTTTTTTGTGTATTTAAGCTTTTATGTTATTTACGTTCCTGGCAATAAAAAATAGATGCCTTCGTAATTACGTCCGTTTGAATTCCTTTAATAAAGTCGTCATTTTTGATCGCAGAGGTCTAAATATTTGCGTG
Source organism: Tachina lurida (assembly GCA_944452675.1). NCBI lineage: Eukaryota > Metazoa > Arthropoda > Insecta > Diptera > Tachinidae > Tachina > Tachina lurida. The sequence goes on along the minus strand of OX101753.1, from coordinate 108,757,359 downwards.
AGCATGTAGTGAAAAATATTCCACCACACAAACAATAACAACCACAAACTACTAACAACATGTTGTTAATGCTGCTGCTGGTGCTGAAACTGCAATTACCCAGTTGACCACGGCTTTCGTTAATGATATTGATTTCGGATATATCTCGAAAAATTATCCTGTAAAACTATCGAGAGTGACACTCAAAAATGAATCGAAAAATGTTCACCTGTCGCTCAGTTTTGTCCCAAAAAACATTCGACCTCGCATTTCGTTAGCAATATCAAAATTGAGAGATTATCGAATTAATTTCGAAGCCGAAAAACACAGCAGAAAAAGAAAAAAATTATTTATATTTATTTATTTATTTTAACTTACTTATTTTATTTATTTGTTTAATTTCGTAACTTACGCTGCAGGCTTTGAACATGGTACCTCCATTCTAAAATTCTAACACACACCCACTAGGCTATCGTGACAAATTTTTTTTCATTCAATTATTGCACATATGTAGGTACATATATATGTATGTATGTGTTCTTATTTTATTTTCTAACTTACAGTGCTGTCATGCTTCGAACTTGGTACTTCTAGACTAACAGGCTGACACACTTCCACGCAGCTACCTTCACAGATTCGAAAAACTTTCGAGAGAAGTTCGCAGTTCGGAATTTTAGCGGACATTCGAATTTTTTTTAGATTTGCCAACAAATATCGAACAATTTTGTTTCGAAATTTCTTCGCTTTAGTGACCATTCGTTTTTATCGAATCTTAGGTCAAGTGGGTACTGCTGCTATAAAATAACAATAAATGATAAATAAATAAATAGTAGCAATATTGTTAAATATACAGATTTGTGGCTGGATTAAAGACTTGACATACTGAAAAATAAAAATAAAAAACACGTGTGACATCATGTATCTGCTGCTTATAACTTTCCATGACGTGATTGTAGAAACAATTATGTATGTATGTATAAGATGTTGCATCTTTTGCAGTTGCAGATGGCAAATAAAATAAAGACGGAAGATGATGAAATCTTTATACGCAAAACTAACCATGCAAATGCTTCTGACATGTGTTAAGGCTCAGTTACCTGACTGTAATGTAAAGTAACTGCAACAGTAGGAAACCGCTGATCGCTATTGTTATGTGAAAAGTAATGCAAATGGTTATAAAGATGTAATGTAACGTAACTAACTTTTCATTAGTGTTTTTCACACGGGATTTCCCAGGAAAAATTTCCCGGGATCCCGCACATTTTCCGGGAAAGAAATCCCGGGAAATTTGCGCGGGAATTGCCGGGATTTTTGGATTTTGTTATGGCAATTTAATTTGTATGTACACATTCCTTGATGAGTGTCATTATTCACTTTATGAATGCGATGGTGCAAGGCCGAGTTTACATCTGGCACACATGCGTTCTGAGACTTAGATGCCTTTATTTATAATAAGCAGAACGCGTCGTTAAAAATTTAATTCTACAACAATTCATAAAAGTAAAAAACAGAAATGAGCAAGGAAATAAAAGAAAATTACAAATAATTACAGATTCTCTTTGGTAAATAGTACGGTTAACAGCATTAACAGCTTATTCTGTACTAAAGTCATATTTCCAAAGAAATATGCCCTTATGCAAAAACGATTGTTAAAGATAAAGCATTCGTTAAAACCGGTTTTGTCATACAAAACTCGTTTGTTAAACAAACTTTAAGTTTAACAATGATTTTTTCATAAGGGGGAAATTTTGTAATATTTTTTAAATAATACTCGTATAATATACCAATATTATGGTATCTATGTATTACTATTATATAAAGAACGGAATTATAATTTGTTTTTGTTGAAATAAATTAAATTTAAAAATATTTTGTAGTGTTTTGTAATGTCCGGGAATTCCCGGGATTTCCCGGGAAACTGAAAAATCTTTCCCGCTTTCCCGGGAAATGAAAAAGTCCGGGAAAAGAAAAACTCTACTTTTCATATAAAAATATTGATCAGCTGTTTCCTATGTGTTGCAGTTACATTATATTGCAGTTGGGTAGCTGAGCATTTAGATTGGCTAAAAATTATTGACTTTTCGATTTAGGTTTTCTTGTTTTAAACGAATGAACATACATACATATCGTCACCTTAAATGCAAACGGACGTAACTACACAAAAATTCGAAATCGAGTTTTTGATTGATTATGGTTCATTTTATCAAAATACATGTCCACACAAATATTTAGACTTCTGCCATAAAAAATGACGACTTTATTAAAGGAATTCAAACGGACGTATATACGAATGCATCTATTTTTTAGTGCAAGGAACGTAACTAACATAAAAACTTAAATACATATATATAACAAGTAAGAGTGCTATATTCGGCTGTGCCAAATCTTATATACCCTTTACCAAAGTTATTTAACAAAAAAATTTAAAAAATTGTGTTATCTAGTTACTTTTATATGTCAAAATCAAGTTTCAGTTTTCCAGCTCTGAAACCGTCTGCTCGATTTTGCTGATTTTCAACACCAATCTAAGCTGGACAATTTCTGACATACCAGTCCAAGAACGAAGTCTAGCTTTTCTGGGAGCTTCGGAAAACCGATTTCACGTACACCAGACGGACAGACGGATATCGCTTATTCGTCTTCGCTATTCATAAGGACCCAGAATATATATATTTTTTTGGTCGCAAATTAATATTATGGAAATTACACACGGAATGACAAACCTATATATACCCTTTTCCATTTTTGGTAAAGGGTATAAAAAGGAAATAAATGGTTAACAAGATATAAGTATCCATACTACAAGTAAATTTAGAAGAAAATGTTCAAGAATACTTTATTATTATTTATTTTGTAACGTTTTTTGTTTCTCCTGTAAAATATATAAATGTGTAGTTACGTCCGTTTGCATTTACGGTGACGATATGCTCATAAGTATGTCCCACATACAAACATATCTACTCGTACATACAAACAAAACATAATAAACTTAAATACTTGCTGTTTTATTGCATGATGAAAATCGCTTGTCTTAAAACAACATTGAATCTTTCTAGAAAGAAATATTCATCTTTGAGAGTAATCATTCAGTCGATTTTATTTCGTAAACTGTAATATCTTTAATGAACAGACATACATACATATGTAAAAAATGTAAATGTTACAAAACTAATCGTGTGTTATAAAATGATCACGTTTTTTTTGGCAAACATTTCATTGATTACAAGAAAAGTTTGAGGTTGGGTTCGAGTGCAAAGTTACTTATTTAAATTAACATCTACTGCATTGTTTAGACGACGAGTTGAATCACATGCTTCGCTCTCTGAATCTTGTTTATGAATATTGCTGTTTAGACTACGCATTCGTGATTCGTGTGTAGCGTGCCAATTTATTGCTTTTCGTACTAGATTTAGTGTTTTTTATTTCATAACAGTGCGGACTTTTTCAACTAGGTGCTTTTTGTAAAAAGTCACTAAACTGGTGCTTTTTCACGTTTGATTTTAGTGCCTTAAGTGCGTTTTATAAATCCACTAAATATTAATTTGTGATAGTCTGGTGGCTTTATAAAAAACACCAAATAAGAATATTTTACTTTTCAAAAACCCCTTTTAGACACGCAAAGTTTCCTTTGCAGAATGTTAATCCAGCTGGGTGAAACACAAAGGAAGAAAAACTTTATCTTTCACAGTGAGAAAAAGAACATATTTCTAGAAATTAGAGGATATCATACACGTCTAAAATAACTTAATTACAATAATCTAATCTACTAACTACTGAGGGAAGCAATGTATTGCTTTCTTGATAACTAAAGCTTCTAACAATGCTTCTGAAAAGTACTAACGTAAGGCTCTCTAACAAAGTGGACAAAAGTAAAAAAAATGTATACCAGTAACTTTTATATCTGAGTACACAAAAACTATACATTATTACTTCAGTGAAACGAATTAGTAAGGCAAAAAAAATTAATGGCTTTTTGGAAACTGAATGCATTGCTTTTAGCTGGCTTACAAAAACTCTTCTGGGAAGCGGTAATTTTTGCTGGGATGGTGAAGAAACAGAACGAAATATCAAAAATTTAAGGATACATAAATGGACAAATTTGCTCAGAACTGATCAATTTTGGATTGAAGTTTATAATTATAGAAATTCAAATAACCATAATCCATTTCTAATACTGTCAATATTTGCTTCAGGAGAGGGGGTGAGAGTAAAAGAAATAAAAAATAAAATAAATAACGGCCACATTGTCCCATACACAAGACTTAAGTCTTATATTGCAGTATGGAACTGAGCATTTGCAAAAACAATAAATCAGATACAATAAAAAAAGTTTATAAGATTTAATTAAGTAATTTTGACATAAATTATAGGTAGTTTTAATAAAAAATGTAATGAAATTAATAAAAAATAAAATTTAAAATTTAATATTATAAAGCTAGTGAAAAGTTAACAAAATTTTTAAAACAATTTAAAACCATAAAAAATGTAACCTTAAAAGTTGAAAGCATACCTACGTTGTTATTCATTAAAAATTTCTATATATTCAACTTTAAAAATGAGAAAAAATATTTTTCATAAATTCACGTGCGTTATTCAAGGTTTGTAATCCATAGGGAATTCCATTCCAGAGACTGATAGCGTGAATATAGAAATGGTATTTAGAAATCAGTGTGCGATGACCAAATGATTAAATTCTTTTTCCTCTATTGAGTGTAGAGAAGTTTAAACGTTCATGGAGATGGGTATATATAATTTTGTGCATAAACAATAAAATACGCACTCTCAGATAATCATCAGGACTAATGCCGTAATGCAATGTTATATAGGGAGAAACATGTGCTTATCTTCTTATACCATATACATAATGAATAATATCATTAAATGCTACATTAAGATTTCTTTTGCTTTCACTATCGCAACTGGCAAATAGTTCACAGCAGGGATGGCATTGAGAATTTGAAAATTGTACCAACAACTTTAAAAAATTGTACTTTTTTGGCCTTAATTATACTAAAAGATTTTCAAATTACATATTTTTATGTGTTTTTATAAAAATAATCGACATTTTTCTGGCTACCGAATCGTTTTCACAAATTTTCTTGTAAGTTGGGATGTTAAAGCATATGGTTGCTTAAATTGAAATCCAAATTTAGAAGAAAAATGATTTGGAAATCTATGAGTTAAAATTTTTTGATTTTTTTGCTGCGTTTTGCTTTCACAAGCCTGTTGTCAAGTGAGAAGAATATAAGTGTCATTGTTCAAAAGTGAAAATTTAATTTTTGAAGATTCCTTAAATGTACTAAATTAGTCATTGGTGTACTATTGTACTTTCCGAGTTTGAATAGTACCAAAAAAGGTACAATTGTTCCAACTTTGCCATCCCTGGTTCACAGCCATACAATACGATCGGTATTAAATACGATTTATCTAGATGTATTCTAATTTTAATTGGAGTACAATATTGCGTTTGCAAGAGATTTTTTAACATTGAGAACGTTCGACCACAGGCAAAGTTAAAGTGGTTAGACCAAGTGAGGGTATTGTTAAAGTACATATATGTATATTGTTATATGTATATGTTTTACTGAGCTTACAATATCTTTGGAATGCTTATTTAAAGTTATAATAGGATTGCAATCAAGATTTAATAGTTTTGTCGAAGATTTTAAAACTAAAGAAATTGCAACGGTTTTCACTATTGCTAAATTAAGAGAAATGTTTTCATGCTATAGATCAGTGGTGTCAAAAATAAAACTATAGTTGTATGTGTGAGAAAAGTTGTCTCATTCGTCTCTGAAGTACATAGGAAAAAATAAATATTTGGAAAAAATGCAGTTTATTAAAGCAGATAAAAATAAATAAAAAGGTGCCTATGTGATAGAAAATTAAAATATAAGATGAAAAAATTAAATAAAAAAGTTTGCGGCGACCCATATTTTTCAAGTTATCGGGATCTGAACTTTTCAGAGGAAACTCTGAAAAAACTTAAAAAAAAAATTTTAAATAGCTTAACAGGTAGTAATGTGAAAAATAAGAAAAAAAAACTTAAGGAAAAAAATTTGCTGCAGCCCATATTTCCCGAGTTATTGGTCTTTAAAGTTTAAATAGAAAGAGCAGTTTACTGAAAATGCTCCAAAAAAGTCAAAATATCTTTTAAATACATATTAATTTCTTTCCTTAAAAGTTTTACAACATCAAACACATTGAATATCGCGAAAAGCATTGGCGATCATAGAATGTTTTTCGCACACCACTTCTTTTCTTTCACTGTATCTATAAACAAATTAATACACCCGCTTCGCATGTGTTCTCGTCGCTGTCTCATCGACGACTAAATGAAAGAGAATAATAATGTGTGTGATTTTACCTACCACAATTCTGCTATGAAACTGACATCAATGCTATAGATCAGCGTTGTCCACAAAGAGAAACAGCTTAAAAATGTGTGTAGTGGTGAGTGCACTGGGAGAAATTTGCTGGTAAATGTATTTAATAATGTTTTTGTATACAACATTTTTTATGTTCAATTAATAACATGAACTGAAGTATGAATGAAGCATTCAAAAAATTAAATAGTATATCCATGAAAAAGATTAAGTGGAAATAAAAAATAAGTTCAATTACGAATGATTGTTTTACGCCGCCCCTTTTTTGCTAAACCTAAAGCAATTAGGTATGTAGCCTTTAGTTGGCTGCATGTTGCGGTATTTGTATTGATTTTACAATCACGCAAAGCTTTATTATTTTTCAATTCCAAATTCTTTTTTAATTTTGTTATAAGCCTATTTCTGTCCTCCCCTGACAAACTACACAGTTCTAAATGGCGACTTTCATAATGACGCTTAAAACTGTATGCACTTATTTTTTTTAATTTTTGATTGAATACAAGGCACTCAGCTTCATTAAATATGTTTAGTGAAAATAAAAAATTTTTCTCATAATATACCTTCCACATTTCAAAATAATAAAAAATGGTTAATATGTAAACATAAAGTTATTCCAAGTGTATTGAAATGCTGGAAAAAAAATCATAAAAATACTCAGTTGTTCTTCTCTTTTTCTCTAACTTGTAATCTCAACTGTGTATTTTGTTGTTGCATCATAACAAATCAAGCGACATCAACCTTCTTGCTTAAAATTTGGCATACAACTGAATAAAATTATAACTTTTGTGCTCTTTGTAGTGCGCTTCGTCAACATTCCTGTTGTGTATGTGTAAATCGCGAAAAGTGTTCGGCCCCCGGGGGCATTGTGAAAGTATATTTAGAGGCACCTTGTGGGAAACTGCGGGTGTCGAAATTCTTTCAGAGGTTGTAACTTTTGTATATATCGAACGACCTTAATAACTTTTCAGCGGCCCAATCAACGTTAAGAAACAAAAATAAAACATGCTTAGGGCTCCATTTTATCTGTTACAGTTTTTAACTTCTTTATTACTTGGCTAAAATCATTTGGTTGTGTTGTTTTTAAAAGAAATCTTCATGAGAATTCATGTAAAAAAATTTTTTTGATATCCCAAAAATTGTAGCAAAGAATAATTTTTGAAAATTATGAGAAAATTTTATACATTTTGGAAAAAAATTGTTCTTAATTATTTTGGAATATTTTAAAAAATTATTAAGTAAATATTTGATAAAAAATTTTATTGTTTCTGAGAGAAGAATCATTAAGAAAGACAGTGAAATAAATTTCTGATGGTGCATTGGTCGAAAATTAGTATTTTTAACCGACTTCATTTTCAAAAAAATTAAATTTTTGGATGTGGCAAAAACATGGCACGCTCGTTTTTGTAAATTTTTTCTTCATATATTATAATAAACTTGTTGTAAGTAACTTGTAAGAAACTATTGACATCTTGTCATTTGAACAAAACTTGTTCGAATATTCGGACAACTTTCAATAATTTTTGTTCGAGCAAGCATTTTCAATTTAGATTAAAAAATTCTTCTAATCATTTTTGTCGAATATTCGAACAATTTCCTTAACTAGTTTGTATAAAGTAATATGTACTTAGTACTTTGTGTTACTTCTCTTAAAAAAAAAACTTTGTATAAAAAGTATTTTACAATTCAAAGCTTTTTAATTTGTTAACAATAGAATGTTAACAGTCATATTTATAAAACTTATTAAGGCTTTATAAAAGGTTTTTAAACAAATTTTCATATAAATTTTTTCATAAAAAGCCTTTATAAAGCCTTAATAGATTTTATAAATAAGGCAGTAAGTCCTCAAATTACTCCAAAGTATAAATATATACTTGTGTAAGTTTGCTTGTATGTTCGCTAAACGCATCTTTTGTTTTCTTGCTGGGAAGAGATAATGCTTCTTTAATGGAATTAAAGGTGTCTTACAATTCCTGATAAGGAGCTTAGAAAAAAACTGCTTTTCTCTAATAAAAATCCTTCAGAATCAAATTATTGAAAGACGTAAAAAAATCATTAAATGCCTTAATATTATTTCTCAGGTTTCCCAACTTTTTAAAATACGACACAAAAAGCGAAAAAAAGAATACGCAAATACTTTGTTTTCATGATTATTTTGTAATCAAAATATCGCAAATAATCTCACGATGAAGTGTTAGATGACATTTCGGAAGTAGCTGAGAATATTTTATTAACTGGTCTAAAAAAGTCCATAAATAAAGTGAGAAATTGATTTAAATTATTTGGAAACATCAAAGAAAGGAATACACAAGCTGTATACGCATTTTAATTAGATATATGCACGTGAGTGTTATTTGGCTCACGACACGCACGCGCATGCAGAAAAATATTTTACTCACGCACTTTCACCCACGAATAATATAGCAAATTTTCACGATCACAAAAAAAATATTCTTAATCACACACGAATGGCTTACAACTTATGACGATCACGCACGCTCACGAAAAAGTATATAATCCAATTGGTATGTGTTTTGGGTTGAAATTACACATACTTATGTATGTATGTTTGTACATATGTATGCAAGTGTATATTTAAAATTTACATTGCACAGTGGGGACTTTTACAAAATAAATGGTAATAAATCTGGAACTTCTAAACTACTGATTGACTTTATAAGAAACTTCTAACATCCGTAGAGGAGGCCATAGGCTTTACAACACATGCCATTACATCCTTCTGGCTTGAGCTGAAGAGAAGCTACAGTGGGCTAAAGTTGACCACCTGGGACTCAAAAACACTTCTGAGGCTTGTAACTTTTTTAAAAATTATCCGATTTTGACCAGATATTTTGCTTAGGACCAAAAAAATTTTTTTTTGCCTTGACTTTTTTTAGTATTTCGCCTATTTTTTAGTTTATTGCTGGATTTTAAGTTAAAAGAAAAAAGTTCTAAATAAAAATAGGAATAAAAAACTTATTAATATCTGCATTCATGAAAGCGGGAAAGGCTAAAAAATCAATTCTTTTTTTTCTTTTTCAAGTAAATACACTTATCAGTCGATTAACGCGATAATTTTTACACGATTTCACTTTTACACGATTATTTTGGTTTTCGTGTAAATTGAGAGATTTATGAAATCGATTTACACGATTTTTTATGTGTTTTATTGAATATTTTTGAATATTTTATGAATTACATTAATTTTGTTTCTGTTTTTATTAATAGCATTTATTTTGTTTAATGAATTAAGATTTATTTTTATGTGTTTTGAGTAAACGCTTCTGATATTTTAAAAAGTAAGTTGAAATACATATATAATTTCTTAATCAAATAAAATTTTTACGCGATTCTGCCTTTATCTTCGATTTACACGATTTTTCATACAAAAATTTAAAATTTCGATTTACACGACTTTCTCAGGAACGTATCTATCGTGTAAATCGATGGATAGCTGTATCTTCATTATTTTAAATTTTGTAAAAAACTTTACTTACCACATTCACTTGTTAACCACATAGCGCTAAATGCAATCCAATAAGAATGTGTTAAAAGTCAATTATTTTGTATTTTGGACATGTACCCTACATTTAGCAATGTTCCAAAATACTCGTAGTCAATTTTAAAAATATTTTTTGTGTTTAAGCGCGTATTAAAAGTTGTAACGGTAGATTTTTAAAATTTCAACTACCACATTTTATTATGTAGATACATAGTTTTAAACATTTCTAACTAAAATTAAAGAGTGCCTTTTCATAAATGCGGATATTTGCGCAGATTTTTCGAAAAAAAGTCAGTATTAACCCCCCGTCTAGACTGGCATAAATATGTTGGCAATATAGCAATAACGCAGGCAGAATAGCGGAACAATATTGCTAATTGCTTTACTTATGTTAAGGCTATGGGAAATCGTAGCCATAATATGAAAAAGTCAACAAGGTAGGTGCGGAATAAAAATATAATTCATTTGGAATTATCTAGTTAATCGAACAAATTTTTATATATATTTACTTATAACAATACAATTTATTTCACTACACACATTTTTAAGAGACTATTTCCCTTTTTTAAACACATGCATATGTATATTTTCTCAATTTCACTAATATTATCTAAATGAGAAATGCAATACAGAAAATACGAACATAAATTAACACCGATTTTGACGTTTTATGTTCGCAATAATTGTCAACGGAAAAGTGTTGACAGTTATTGCCGCAATTATTGCAAGCACTGGCAATAAGCTGTCTCCATTGGCAATATCAATAATTTGACATTTGCTGCAATATATGTTCGCCAATTTATTGCCAGTCTAGACGGGGGAATATGGAAAATATAGTTGTGTACCGTAAAAAAATTTTAAAGTAATTTTATTTTCCTAAATTGGTATTTATGAACCTGAAAATATATTTAAATATATTTAACTACTCTCGAGATATACCGATTGTAGGGGCAGTTCAAAAAATATATAGAGTGTGTTTTATTCACACATTTGTTCTTTAGAACTGTTGTAATTTCTAGAAGTCTAGCTAAATAGAAAAACAAAACTAAATTTGGAATATTATACAATATGTACACTTTTCGCAATAAAAAATAATTATCGTAATTATACGATATGTTTTTCCATGTAAGTGTAGTTAATGCTAATAACAGTTAGCATTTAACCAATAACAAAAAACATTTTTTAATGGATTTGAAGCGGCATTGGGAGGTGGTAACTGATTATGCTACTACTGGATTTTGTATAAGTTCATGAGCCTACTACGCGTATTTTGCTTTTGTGATTTTCAAAAATTTATTATTTGTGAATTCTCAAATAATTTTTGAAAGTTTGTGCATAAGATAAGAGGTTTGTGACTGTTCAAAATATGTGGTTGAAGTCTACTAGTGTTTTCAATTTCGGTTAACCGATTAACCGAAAACCCAGTTTTTGGGCATATTTTCGGTTTTTACCAAACCGGGTTATCCTACCCGGTTAACCGGTTTTTCATATCTGTAAAAATCTTAAATTTTCCTTATTTTATTGTCGTGTGTACCAAAGAATGACAATAAGTACTCAAAAAAAATATACATATGTACATAAGTTAATAGTCTTTCTTTTAGCAACTGCGTATAATTCTAATTGTAGCCAGTGCTGCCACAACCAAAAAAATTTTACAACTAAAATTCGCTTTAAAAGTTACCAAATGAGAAAAAAATAACCAAATTTCAATATGTAGCATTTTTATTAAATAACATTTAAAATGCATACACTTTGTGCCGCACTACAACAAGAAATCAGGTTACATGAAGCTGACTTGCAAGCAATAGTTCAATGCTCATTTGTAAGGTATATATATGTCAGTCGGCAGGTGATTAATTTTTTCTCTTTTAGTTTTCCGTTTTATTTTTGAATTTTGTTTTTCTTCACACGTCTAGTCTTTGTATTTGACAGCCGAACAGTATTTTTATACAAACAACTTACGTACATATTCTTTATATAAATTTACTTTGTAAAATCTTTTAATTGAATGTTACAAAAGACATGTCATTTCTGTGGTACAGAGTTGCGATCATTTAGTAAAATTAAAAGCTGTTGACAGTGTTGTAAACGTATTGTAAACAAGTGAGTAGCAATCAAGGCGAATTCATAACAGGTGGCTGCACTAGCGATTTTATTCACAGCTGTTTTTTTTCAGTTGCCTTAGTAGGAATACTAAAAATTGAAGAACATAAAAGCTTAAAAAGTATAACATAAAAAATATGTACATGTGTATCATTATTTTGGCAAAAAAATAACCAAAATGAGAAAAATATTCACATCTCCACATTAAAGAAAAAAGTAACCACTTTTGGTTCGAAATAACCAAAAACGGCAGCCCTGATTGTAGCACAAACAATTTGTACGCTCACATATTTTCTCTCAAACAACTATGACTTAAGCTGATTACAAAATAAAAGAGCATCTCTACTTTGTGTATGCGAAAAACTAAACTACGCTACAACTACAAATAAAAGGCACATGCGTATTAAACTAATTGCGCTGATTTAAGGCTCAGTTACCCGACTGTAATGTAAAGTAACAGCAACAGTAGGAAACAGCTGATCGATATTGTTATGTGAAAAGTATAATGTAAATGTTTATAGAGATGTTATATAAATTAACCTACTTCTCATATAAAAATATCGATCAGCTGTTTCCTACGTTACTTTTGCATTACATTACCGTCGGGTAAAGGCTCAGTTACCCGACTGTAATGTAAAGTAACTGCAACAGTAGGAAACAGCTGATCGATATTGTTATGTGAAAAGTAATGAAAATTTTTATGGAGATGTAATGTAACGTAACCTACTTTTCATATAAAAATATCGATCAGCTGTTTCGTACGTTACTTTTACTTTGCATTACCGTCGGGTAACTGAGCCTTTACACGGGATTAATTGTGTTGGCATAACATGCCAGTTTGAGGGTGAGAGAGGCAAAGAGAGGGGTTTTGTGTTTGGCATAATTTTTCAACCAGCTACAACCCCTCATTAGCAGCACAAAACCAATACACACACAACTTAAAAAACTGCAAATGTTAAACAAAATAAATTCAGTAAAGTGCGACTTTGACTCGCGCACGAAGGGTTCCGTACGTTGGGCTTTGAGCATTTTTTTAATACAGTGTTTTTTTACGTTTTTTCAGATGAAATAATTTTTTTTTATTATTTTTCACTTTTTTCTCGTTTTGGCGATTTTTTTAATTTTGGGATTTTTTTTCATTTGGCGATTTTTTTCATTTTGGCGATTTTTTTTTTCATTTTGGCGATTATTTTTCCTCAAATATAGTTAAGAACCATCTCGATCAAGTCACCTTTCAAACAGAGAAAACTAAATCAAAATCGGCCGTTTGGGCTGTACGTGGACACGGACAGACACACACTACAAACTTATAACACCCCTTTTTTTGGTCGGGGGTTAATAAAATAACCCCTGCCAACATTTTCTATCGATTGAAACTCATCGTCTGCGATACCATTTTCTCATGGTAGAAGCGTCTTCAGTGTTCCCTCGGAAGTAACTTCAAGAAGTCACTTCTGCGTTACTTCAAGAACTCACTTTATAGTGACGAAATATATTTTTTATTATTTTATTCGCCTCTCTTTTGTTTTTTTTTTTTTGCCTGTACAGATAATTCACACATATTGACTATGGAATAATTATCAAATTAACAAATAATTAACAATTATGTAAAAACTACAACAATAACTATAACCACCTGTCTTCTCTCTCACTATCCCTTTCCTAAAGAAGGTAACACCTAGTAATAGTAGTAGGCATTAATTGCCTGAGTGTTACTTCTCTTCTCAAAAAAAAAAAAAAAAAAAACAAAACAAAGTCACACTTTACCACTGACCGACCACAGCAAAAGACTTTCCCAGAAGTGCATATTGTTGTTTTTGTTTATTATATCCATAACGGCACATGTCATTTTCGGTTGGTGTTGTAAGCAACAAACTATCTTCCAAACGTCGCCTGGATGATTAAAAGACGACTGCAATGTAAATTGTTATTGTGAAATTCAAACTATCTTCCAATTAACGCCTGGAAGTGAGTAAGACATAACGCCTTTGACGATGGACGATGAAAGAAATTTCCAAATGTTGGAAGGGACATTTTTGTATTCAGAATATTTTTATATAAAAAATGTGTATACATATTAGCCTTGCCAGATGGGCCTAATTTGGCCTGATTGTCAAGTTTTTTAATGCACGTCAAGTGTCAAGTGAAAAAGTGATTTGTCAAGCTTTTTTGCAAATTAATTTTTTTTCTCAAATTTATTCTAGCTATGTAATAATACTTTAAAAAAGTAAGTTTATATTTCTAAAAAACAAATCTCAGGCCCATATTTTTACTATAAATAGAACTAAGGACTAATATAATACATATTTTTTGCTATGCAATTATAGTTTAAAGAATATTGTTCTCTTTCTGTAAAATTATAATAAAAGTGCCAACACTGATATTTACGCCATTCCTCAACACTAGTAAATTGACAACATTGAACAGCTGAGTTGCAATACGTATATTGAAGAGTTTCTGGAAAAAAGTAAGTTTATATTTTTGTTTGCTAATTTTTATCCAAAGGATTTGGATTGTTAACCAAAGGATTTCTAATTGTATAAAGGTGTAGAAAAATAGAATAGATTCATATCGAATATAGATTATTTGCTGGGTTTTGTATAAGTTTCTAAGCCTACTATGCTTATTTTTCTTTTGTGATTTTCAAAAATATTATTTGTGAATTCTCAAATAGTTTTTGATAGTCTGTACATAAGATAAGAGGTTTGTGACAGTTCAAAACAGGGAAGGAAAATGACTTCTTGGATTTTGTACCAACTGTGAAAACAAAATGTACTTTTTGGACCATGACGGTATCATTTTTTTAAATTTATTAATAAGAACGAAAACGGAAAAAAATTTTAAAAATTCAGAAGTAAACCATAAAAAACAGAAACTGAACACAAAGTGTGTATAAAAATTAAGTATAAGAACTAACATAAAATAATATTAAATATTACATTCATAAGGGTACAGGGCACTATAAAATCTAAGTCATGGGCATAAGATATGCGCGATAAAACCTAAAACACACCATTGAAGTAAAGGAGCGATATGTAGTTAAAAAAAATAAATATAACCACAGCCAAAGCGAGTTCATGTACTGTCAAGTTAAGGTGCTGTCAAGTTAACAGGTATAGTTAAAGACTAGACAGATTTTTTTTTTGCGAGTTGACACCACTTGGTACATGAATTTGCCTTGACAACAGCATTGCAACAAAATCAGAGAAGCTGACTGTCTAAAATAAAACACACACAAAAAAATTTAAGACAACATAGGCAAAATTAATGTTGCCATATAGTGAAACATTGGCATTTTTAAATTGTACCAAGTAACTCGCGGTAGTACCACGGTACCAACGAGGTCAAAAATGTACCATAAAAAGTACAATTGTACCATGATTTCCATCTGTGGTTCAAAATGTGTAGTTGAAGCCTACTGACAGCAACAATGAAATGCATATGGACATCGCTGAGCCACCCGCAAATAAATTTCTAATAATTTTTTGAAAAAAATAATAAAAAATTAAATAAAAAACAATAGTATGTGTGTTAATATATTTGTCGTTTTTTTTCAAAATCAAGTTTTTTTTTTGGTCAATGTCAAGCTTTTTGGCAAATTAGATATGGTAAGCCTAATACATATACATACATACAAGTTGTTGGATTTTTATAATTACATTGTCATTTTTAAATTGTACCAAGTAACTCGCGGTAGTACCACGGTACCAACGAGGTCAAAAATGTACCATAAAAAGTACAATTGTACCATGATTTCCATCCGTGGTTCAAAATGTGTGGTTGAAGCCTACTGACAGCAACAATGAAATGCATATGGACATCGCTGAGCCACCCGCAAATAAATTTCTAATAATTTTTTGAAAAAAATAATAAAAAATTAAATAAAAAACAATAGTATGTGTGTTAATATATTTGTCGTTTTTTTTTCAAAATCAAGTTTTTTTTTGGTCAATGTCAAGCTTTTTGGCAAATTAGATATGGCAAGGCTAATACATATACATACATACAAGTTGTTGGATTTTTATAATTACATGCAAGGCGCATTTATTAGGTGGCAGCACTACACCAGGTGACTAATGTCATTATACCAAGCTAAATGTCAAATTTGGATTGTGTAGGTATAAGCCTAAAAACATGCTTTTATTTGTGTATCCATAAATATCTAACGAATATTCAGTTTTGTATAGGTTTGACATTTCTTATAATAAACATACAATCTGACGATGCTACCCTGTTTTGAAAAGTAAGATGGTAATTTATAGCAACATAGTACATGTGGTTATTGGTGTTGTAATATTTGTTGTAGAAATGCGGGTACCTGATTGATGTGCCTTGATTAGATGCATTCGGTTTAAATCTAATCAGTGTGCTTGTATTTTGCGTTTTTTATTTTTAACTGCACGCATTCGTAGTTGTTTGACGGCCAACACTCAAAAAGAACTTAAAACGATACTTTTGTCATTCTCTGGTATGTACCTAACTGTTATCAGCTGTTGTTATTATTTTGCAGTGAGCAATTTTAAAATTTATGTTCAACACAATTGGAAAATCATATAGCAGTTTCGCACAAACTCTACTACTTTGTCTATGTGAGAGGATTTTCCAAAGAAGAAATATGACCCTAAATACACTATTTTTATATTTACATTATGGCTGTTTTCCGAAATACAGCGAATATATAAAATATTCTCAAAGTCTACTACCAAAGACTTTACTATGCAGCTTTACAAGAGACTACTTTTTATTGTAGAAAATGAAACAATTGCAAGTGAATTAGACTGTGAAGATTTTGAAATTTTATTAAATTCCGAAAGTTTAGAGGAACAACTAAGCTAAAAAAATTAAATATACTATATCATGCTACGAGTATATCATGACATAAACTGTCAGTAAAAGAATCTTCTCGGTATCATCTTTAATAAAACTAAATTGATAAACAGAATGTCTCCTAAACATTTGGATTGTGATTTGTTATTGAAATATACTTATAAAAACTTCATAAAATTCACATTTGTTCTTTATAAATTCTTTTATTTTTATTTTTTACCACAAATTACAAATTTTGTGTAACAAATGCTGTTTTAACCCATATGCGCTCAACTTTTTTTTCCGTAAAAATCTGGATTTATTTTGTTTTACATGAGTCTAAGTGACATGAAAGATAGGTTTTCGGTAAGTGAAATAATAAAAATCATATCATTTTGGATATTTCCAGCGCCCCGATTGTGGGGCGCTGAGCACCGCTATGCACCTGCTTAATATTTAAAAAAAAATTTAAAATGTCGATTTTATTATAGGGTATATTCAATAAAATTAATATTTTAATTGCAGGAAACACTTTATTTATTGAATATTAAGAGGAGTACAAAGTCTCATATTTTTTAGAATTTCCGATTTAGGAGTGAAAAGCTTCAAAGCAATTAGTGTGGCAGCCGATATCACATTTTCGGCATTTTTTCGTAGTATTTTTGTGACAGTGTCCACACCGAATTTGAGTAGCACTGGAAATAATTATGTGACCGACTCCATCAAGGCGGACTTCATCTGGCACCCTCCTTTTTCTCATAACTGGCTTAAGTGGACGGCCTATAGAGCGAGCCGATGCATATCTTCCAAGGTAAGTAGTAACTACGGATCTGGTAAAAGCTAGATAGTCGAGATGCAGATTCTCTTGCCCAGCTGGAGAAAGCCTATATAACTGGAAAGCATTATTCATAGAAGCGTTTAAGGGCCACATCAAAAGTTGCCAATACCATTTCTTTTTATTCATGCTAATGCGATAGCAGGCTATATTTTGGTCGAGGCGATCCACCCCGCCTATATATTTGTTATACATTTGCACACAGAAAGGCTGTTTGATGGATATTTTTTTCTTCTCGCTGCTTGACCAACGCTGTGCAGATCCAATTGGCTCAATACCTTCACAGGTTGATGCTACGGTAACTACGTTATTGTCGTTGTACCGAACCAGAGCCACACCTGATGTTTCGTCAGTTAGTTGGTGGTAGCTTCCACGCTCCTTTTTCTTCATTTCTACTAGCGACTTTAATGGCGCATTTTCTACACGATTTGCACGTATTGTACCTGTGCCTTGATGACCTAATTCTTTCAAAGCTGTGAGCAATCTAAAAGACGTGAAAAAATTGTCCATGTAAACATGTACTTGGAGTCCTATTGGCAGTTTGGAAACTAAGTTGGTAACGACAGAACCTCCAACACCCAGATCTGGATTAGTATTACCTGTTCTTGCGCCTTGATAGGGTATGGCTTGTAAAAGATATCCTAGGCGTGTAGCCATACACCAACATTTAAAACCAAAACGTATTGGTTTGCCATGTATGTGCTGTTTTGTACTGTGATGTCCATAATATGGAATCATGGACTCATCGATGCTAACTTCGTAGTACTGAGGCCAGTACTTCATCCATTTTTCATTTAGTTTTACCCACAAAGGTCGCATTTTTGTAAATTTATCACTGATATCTAGGGCCGCGTTATCAGAAACATGCAAAAATCGAAGTATCTGCTCAAATCGTGCACGATATATTGCGTTAGCTACGCCAGGATGAAAAGTATCAGCTCCAGTATCCCAATACATACGATTCCTAGAATGAACATTATATCCACTGAGCAAAAATATTGCAAAAACTAGGCGAATTTCTTCCTTTGTTACTTCAAACTGTTTTCCTTCAAAAACCGCGTACCTTTTTGAACTTTCTACGTATAAATCTATTAGATCTTCATCGTAAAATAGCTCAAACCATTCAACGGGAGATCTGTTAGTACTCAAAAACTCAGGACGATCCCATTCTCTTCTCTGGTGTTCCGATAAATCAATTCCCTTCCACTTTCTTTTTTCAACGACTTTCTTTTTTCCTATTTGATTTTTAGCTGCAGAGCTTGATGCGATTTGCGATAGAGGCAAGTTGTCATCACTCGAGTCATCTTGATCTAATGATTCCAAATGAAGCCTAGGTCCAGATTTCCGGACACATTTAAGCTCCGCTTCAGCTCGGAGTTGATTTCCCGTCAAATGGTTTAAATCTTTCACGAGCGCATCTTCATTGTCACTATCACTATCACTTAACATATGATTGCTGGGTGGGCATAAATAGATACTACCCTCAATTATGTCATCTTCAGTCTCTAATATATCTAAAATTTCAGCCAAAGACAACCTAAACCAAAGTAAAAAGAATTATGTAAATATATTCAACATAAAACAATTATATCACATTTTTTTTTTTTTTAAAGAGAAGTAACACTCAGGCAATTAATGCCTACTACTATTACTAGGTGTTACCTTCTTTAGGAAAGGGATAGAGAGAGAGAGAAGACAGGTGGTGAAGGAAGAGATAGAGGAAAGCTTCATTCTTTTACAACTCTGCTTTTTCGCACGTTTTGAATAATGCAGTGTTTGCAGCGCCTCTCTGATGTTAAATGAGGCGTATTAATTTTTTGAAGCTGTGTCTTGTAGCCATTTTATTGATTATTTTACTTCGCCAATGATTTTGCTACACAACGAAGGAGGGCGCTCTGATTGTACATTAGGATTAGTATCTGCTGAAGTCGGTATAGTTCAGTGACCAGTGACTATGCCTTCATCACTTGAACTTTCCTACAACAACTGACACAAAGGGACACTAATGCACATCAGAAAAATGCGTGGTGTTTTTATTTAATGACTGTCGGATACAGGGATTGAACCCAGGACCTTCGGTTTTGTAGTCAACGTGCTAACTACTTCAGCCAACGCCACCCTCACCTTAAATGATTTCTTAAAAGAAATCAATGACATATTAAAAAATATGTATAAATACCTACACTTTTTAACTAATTCCGTTTCGGTCTTTAACCCCCGACCAAAAACAGGGTTGTTATAATTTCATTGTTTGTTTCGTGTGTGTCTGTGGGTATTAGAGTTCGACCGATTAATCGGCTTCGGCCTTCGGCCAAAAATTGGTAATCGGCCAACATTCGGCCTACGGCAAAAATCGGCCGATTAGCCGAAGCCGAATATTTTTCATTCCAAGCTTGAAAAATAACATTATTTTTGGTCGTTGCTCGCCGACAGTTTCTACTGTGTTTAACGTTTTGAAAGGGTTACTTTGAAATACAACCCTGTTGCTTTCTATTTTCTTTTACTTGGACGTTCTTGTGAGTGATCATATGAAATAGCAATCTAGAAATTGCAAAATAGTTTTATTTTTCTTGTTATGTATCCAATAGATATTACAGCTATTTCAGTGATCTCAAAAAAGCAAACTTTTTTCTTAATTCATATAAAACAAGTATAATTTTTAAAATTTAAAACATTCGGCTTCGGCTTCGGTTTTGGCCGAAGTTTAGGATTTTAGCCGAAGTTCGGCCTCGGCTTCGGCCAAAAAAAAACGCCTTCGGTCGATCTCTAGTGGGTATGTAACAGAATTGAGCGCAAGCAATGAAGATGTGCAGGGTGACCGATGACATTTTTCAAAAAGTGGATTTATCCAAAACAAGGTACAAAATAAAAAAAAGGAGAAAACTACACTAAACTTCTTATTTTTACAGCCTGTTTTTCGAAAACATAAGCCCTTTCGTTTTTATGTTTCATTTATAAACGATAACGTTTAAAATTTGATTTTTATAAAACATTTTCTAAAGCTTTTGTTTTGACATAAAAAGAGCTTTTTAGTTATAACCAAAAATATAAACTCAAAAAATTATTACAGTGAAGGAATAAAAAAATAAAATCTATTAAAAAAATTCTATGAAAAATTTTAAATAAAATTCATTTTAAATTTTATGAACAAAGGCGTAAGCATTTTTTAATTGATTTTAGCATTCAATTAGAAAACCATTTATACAGATTTTCATTATATTTCGTATTTTCCGTTCTTTATTAGAACTTATATTATTTTGACTCAATACTAATATTTTTTGTTATTTGTTTGACAGTTAAATTATGGAAAATAAAGCAAAAATTATTTGTGTATACTGAATTTGGTGTTGATTTTAGACAGAATGAAGTCGGTTAAAATTTACAGAAACAAGGGAAACATCTTTCCTTTGTACGGAAGTCGAGATTTGTTCTTGAGAAAGTTAACTCAATCCGATTATAGAAAAAGTCATTCAAATTTTCTCGTTAATTTAATTTTTTTTGTAACTCAAAGAAAAAAATATGTAGACCGATTATTAATTAATTTTACATAAGAAATTTTATGAGTGTGAAAAACTGAAAGCTCTTTTGATGTCACTCACATGAAAATTAATAAATGTTACCAAAACGTAAACATGATTTCATTCGTTGTTTTAACGAACGTATACACTTATTCATTTTCGAAAAACAGGCTGTTAATGTATTATTATATTCACTCTAAAAAAAGGATGACAAAAAGTGGCAAAGCAGTCGAAAAAGTGGCAATTTGTCACTTTAGTCGGTCGAACGGTCACGCTGAAGATGTGCACAGTATTGTATTTTTCTCAAGAGCGAATATTTTTTTTAGTGGTGATCGTAATTGAGTGTAAAGCAAAAATAGAGAACAAGGAAACAAAAAACACACAAAACCATTGTACAACTGTTGAATTGACAGTTGTGTCAAGTGTGCACACTTCATAGTCCAACATACTTTATTTCACAAACTGAAAATTTCATAAAATATTAAGTCATAATAACTGCCTGTCCCTCGATGTCACCAGCAAACGTTCGATAGACAACTTGTATTGCAAACAATAATAACATTAGAAAATTTGTTGTTTTCAATATAAAGTTGTCGATCGAACGTTTACTGCTGACATCGTGGGACAGGCAGTAAATCTTTTTACAATTATATCCTTTGTGAAATATACTATTTTTATTTCATTATTTATTTGTTTTATTTTTTCGTCTTATATTAATAAATTATAAAACTTAGAACCGTACCACATACGAACTAACACGCTCAAATAATCTATCTAAGTTGTTTTTTTTTCCTTTACACATACACATATTTTGACACTAGTATGCTCCTTTTACAATTGCCAATCGGGGTCCAATAGTGGAATATGCTTCGACACTACAATAAGTACTGTCCCCGCTTGGCAGATAAATATATGCTGTTGAATGCTTTTGATAAAATTTAATACCACTTTTAGTGTTCTCATAAAATCAAGAGCACTAAAACGAGAGAAGAATTCAATAATGTACATGATGAAGATTAAGCAAGCAAACAGCTCAGCTCTAGTATGTACGATTCCACGTACAGACCAAACGGTTGGACCGATTTTGATTTAATTTTTCTGTTTATAACGTGACTTGATCAAAACTTTTCTTAGTTAGCTACGTTTGAAGAAAATCGGTACAGCCGTTTAGAAAATGTCACATCTTTTTTTAGATACGAGTGTATTCTATTGAATCTGTGTGTCTTTGACGCCGTAGCTCCCACACAGCTTGACCGATTTTAATTTGCTTTTTTTCGCTTGGAAGGTGGCGTGATCGTATATTGTATATATTTATATATATGTATATTTGGTGCGTTTTAACTTTTACACCAATCTTAAACAAAATAAATCACAAGTTATATTTAACTAGTTCTATATTGCAAATTCAGTTTTTATTTTAATTTAATTATTAATTGTAACTTAATTTATTTTGTAAATGTTAATTGCAAATTTTAATTTGACGCGTTTTGAGCAGCCGACAGACAAAATTAGAATTCCGATCGTAAGTAAAAAAGGAAAAAAAATAAGCTGCCATCTTTTATATTTTAGTTGTAAATAAAAGGTAAGTTCACAGAGTTGGATAAATTGACAGGGCGCCACATATATATATAGAGTCTATACTTAAAGAAAATTGGTCTAGTCAATTGGAAGTTTTCATATTTTCTATATATTAATTTACAATTTAGTCTTTTTTTTTGCGATTCTTTTACTTAATAATATTAGTAGAACATAGAGTTATTAACTTCTGCTGCAGCAAAGTATTACACATTTTTAATTTTTATTATTAATACAATAATTGAAATTTATTTGCTGTTGATTTACCATGTCCATATACGCATTTCATTGGCGCTTCAACCAAATCATCAGTAGACTTCAACCACAAATTTTGAACAGTCACAAACTTCTTACTTTATGCACAGACTTTCAAAAACCATATGAGAATTCATAAAATAATAATAGTTTTGAAAATCACAAAAAAAAAAATAAGCTTAGTAGGCCTTGAAAATTTTACAAAACCCAGGAAATAATTTATATCCAGGTGAACTCTTTTTATTTTGCTACATCCTTATACAATTAGAAATCCATCGGATAACTATTTTTTGTTATTAATGTTTTTTTAAATTAATATTTTTTTGTTATTAAAACTATTTGTTTTTCTTGTGTAACCCTACATCTACAGCTGATATATTTTAATCATGAAAAAAGTCAAACTTTATATTGATAAATTATTTTTTTTATGTTAGCTGTTTTTGCTATATGGAATTTGACATTTGTCGTGATAAAAATATATCATGTGTAGACGTAGGGTAATTATTATTATTCGTTTGT
Source organism: Tachina lurida (assembly GCA_944452675.1). Taxonomy (NCBI): domain Eukaryota; kingdom Metazoa; phylum Arthropoda; class Insecta; order Diptera; family Tachinidae; genus Tachina; species Tachina lurida. The sequence continues at coordinate 108,733,884 of OX101753.1, read as the reverse complement.
TAATAAAAATAATTAAACTAATACACAAGCGTGTGGTTTTTTGCAAAAGTATTCGAATAATTTTTTTATGCTTTGTTCGTTCCAATATTCGAACAAAAATTCTAAATTATTCGTCTGTTCGAACAAGAAAAAACTCATGAAATTTTATTCGAACAAATATAAAAGACGAATAATTAACAACACTAGTTTTTATCTGATATTTGTATCGCTTTTGTATCCGCTGTTTTTAAAATACATACCTATACATTTAAGTTGCCATGCATTCAATGCTATTATTTCAGTTATAGCTAACATGGAAATAACAATTAAAAACAAGTAAGAGTGCTATATTCGGCTGTGCCGAATCTTATATACCCTTTACCAAACTTATTTAACAAAAAAATTTAAAAAATTATTACTTTTATATGTCAAAATCAAGTTTCAGTTTTCCAGCTCTGAAACCGTCTGCTCGATTTTGCTGATTTTCAATACCAATCTAAGTTGGACAATTTCTGACATACCAGTCCAAGAACGAAGTCTCTAGCTTTTCTGGGAGCTTCGGAAAACCGATTTCACGTACACCAGACAGACGGACGGACGGACGGACATCGCTTATTCGTCTTCCCTATTCATAAGGACCCAGAATATATACATTTTATGGGTCGCATATGAATATTATGGAAATTACACACGGAATGACAAACCTATACATATATACCCTTTTCCATTTTTGGTAAAGAGTATAAAAAATTCAGTAAAGTGCGACTTTGACTCGCGCACGAAGGGTTCCATTCGTACATTCGGTTTTGAGCATTTTTTAATGTGGCTTATTTGCTTTTTCGAAGTTTTTTTCAGTTTAAACGATTTATTTAGTTTTGTCGCTTCTTTTTCGTTTTGGCGATTTTTTTTCTGTTTTTGGATGTTTTTATACCCTTTACCAACAAAAATGGTAAAAGGGTATATATAGGTTTGTCATTCCGTTTGTAATTTCTATAATATCAATGAGCGACACATAAAATATATATATTCTGGATCCTTATGCATAGGGAAGACGAATAAGCGATGTCCGTCTGTCCGTCTGCCCGTCTGTCCGTCTGTCCGTCTGTCCGTCTGTCTGTACGTGAAATCGGTTTTCCGAAGCTCCCAGAAAAGCTAGAGACTTCGTTCTTGGACTGGTGTGTCAGAAATTTTCCAAAATAGATTGGTATTGAAATTCAGCAAAATCGGACAGACGATTGCAGAGCTGGAAAACGTAAACTTCATTTTGCCATATAAAAGTAACTACCGAAAACAAATTTTTATTTTTTTTAATAAATAAACTTATTTTACACATCAGTACGATTACAACTGGTATTTTAAATTAAAAAAATATAAAAAAATTAAAAAAACGTTTCCAGGGTTGGAAAACTGTAACTTTTTGTGTTATGTAAAATTAACTATGTCTAAAACTATATTAGTATTTTCTCGAGAACCGTACGAGCTACAGACCTGAAATTTGGACACAGTGTGTAGACCTTTGGCCGCTACAACAACAAATACATGAGAATTGGAAATTAAAGGGTGTTCCAAAACGAGCAACGAAAAATGTTAAAATCCCATGTAATATACATACAATTATATGTATATACACTTTTTATACAGACTACAAAAATTAACACTAAAATTTCCAAACATTTAAATTAAAGGGTGTTCCATCAGTTAACGCACTTTTGACTATGCAATTTTGACAACTGCTGTATCTTGGAAACCATAGGAGCAAAACTCTTGAAATTTTCAAAAACGGTAAAACTAAAAAATCAAAAAATTACAAAATCGCCAAACTGAAAAAAATCGCCAAAAACAAAAAAAAAAAATCGCCAAAACGAAAAAAAGCACCAAATTAAAAAAAATTTCTAAGACTAAAATAAATCGCATAAAACGGAAAAATTGCTAAAATAAAAAAAAAAATGCCAAAACGAAAAAAAAACCTAGAAAACAGAAAAAATCGCCAAAATGAAAAAAAAATCGCCAAAATGAAAAAAATCGCCAAAATGAAAAAAATCGCCAAAACGAGAAAAAAGCGACAAAACTGAAAAAATCGTTTAAACTGAAAAAATCTTCGAAAAAGCAAAATAGCCTGCCTTTCGTGCGCGATTCAAAGTCGCACTTTACTGAATTTTTTAATATTAAAGGAATTAAATGAAACTAAGTTTTTCCTTATTTCGTTTTTGCTTTGTTCACTTAACATATTTTATGTATTTTTTAAAGAACTAGATTGGTATCAACAATCAGAAAAATCCAAAATTATGACTCCAGGGTTGGAAAACTCACACTTTTTGTGTTATGTAAAATTAAATAGGTCTAAAAATTTTTTTCGTTTTCTTTATAAATTGAATATATTTTATGCTTCTGAAAGAAAAGTTTAGCGTATGAAATTTGAAAAATGAAAATTAAAGCTCCCAAGATGGAAACAAATATGTATGTATGTGTCTGCATACTATATATATGTATGTACGTACGTTGGTAAAGGGTATATAAGATTCGGCACAGCCGAATATAGCACTCTTACTTGTTTTAATTTTGGCGAGTTTTTTCTGTTTTTGAGGCCTTTTTTCATTTTGGCGATTTTTTCCTGTTTTTGGGGTTTTTTTCATTTTGGATACTTATATCATTTTGGCGATTTTTTTTCATTTTGGCGATTTTTTCCTTTTGGCGGTTTTTTTGCCTAGGGTTTTTTTTTTATTTTGGCGAATTTTTTATTTTGGCAATTTTGTCATTTCATTTTGGCGATTTGTTTCTGTTTTTCATTTTAGCAATTTTTTTTCATTTTGGTGATTTTTTTAATTTTTGCGATTTTTTCATTTTGGATATTTTTTCTGTTGCTTGGGTTTTTTTTTCATTTTGGCGATTTCTTGTTTAGGGTTTTTTTTTCATTTTAGCGATTTTTTTATTTTGGCAATTTTGTTTTGGTTTTGGGGTGTTTTTCATTTTGACAATTTTTTTCTGTTTTTCGAGTTTTTTTTTCATTTTGGCGATTTTTTTAATTTTGGCGATTTTTTTTTAATTTTCGCGATTTTTTCCTGTTTTTTTCATTTTGGCGATTTTTTCCTTTTGGCGGTTTTTTTGCCTAGGGTTTTTTTTTCATTTTGGCGAATTTTTTATTTTGGCAATTTTGTCATTTCATTTTGGCGATTTTTTTCTGTTTTTCATTTTAGCAATTTTTTTTTAATTTTGGTGATTTTTTTAATTTTTGCGATTTTTTCATTTAGGATATTTTTTCTGTTGCTTGGGTTTTTTTTCATTTTGGCGATTTCTTGTTTAGGGTTTTTTTTCATTTTAGCGATTTTTTTATTTTGGCAATTTTGTGTTGTTTTTGGGGTATTTTTCATTTTGACAATTTTTTTTCTGTTTTTCGAGTTGTTTTTTCATTTTGGCGATTTTTTTTAATTTTGGCGATTTTTTTTTCATTTTTGCGATTTTTTCCTGTTTATTTTCGTTTTGGCGATTTTCTTTCGTTTTCGCGATTTTTTTTCATTTTAGCAATTTTTCCATTTTCGCGATTTATTTTAGTCTTAGACATTTTTTTAATTTGGTGCTTTATTTCGTTTTGGCGATTTTTTTTTTGTTTTTGGCGAGTTTTTCCTGTTTTATGGTTTTTTTCATTTTGGCGATTTTATTGTTTTTTTGGGTTTTTTTCGTTTTTTCGATTTTTTTTATATTTGACGATTTTTTTTCATTTTGGCGATTTTCTCTCATTTTGACGATTTTTTTCATTTTAGCAATTTTTCGGGTTTTTCGCAATTGATTTTAGTCGTAGACATTTTTTTAATTTGGTGCTTTTTTTCATTTTGGCGATTTTTTTTTTTGGTTTTTGGCGATTTTTTTCGGTTTGGCGATTTTATAATTTTTTGATTTTTAGTTTTACCGTTTTTGAAAATTTCAAGAGTTTAGCTCTTACGGTTTCCAAGATACAGCAAGTTGTCAAAATTGCATAGTCAAAATTGCATTAACTGATGGAACACCCTTTAAAATAAATTTTTTGAAATTTAAGTGTTAATTTTTGTAGTCTATATACAAATACACTAACCTTACAAATTTCAAGTGTATATACATACATACATTCAATTGTATGTATATTATATGAGATTTTAACATTTTTCGTTGCTCGTTGCGGAACACCCTTTAATTTCCAATTCTGATGTATTTTTTGTTGTAGCGGCGAAAGGTCTATACAGTGTGTCCAAATTTCAGGTCTCTAGCTCTTACGGTTCTCGAGAAAATACCCTGCATAGTTTTAGACATAGTTAATTTTACATAACACAAAAAGTTAAAGTTTTCCAACCCTGGAAACGTCTTTTTAATTTTTTTAATTTAAAATACCAATTTTGGTCGTACTGAAGTGTAAAATAGGTTTATTTATTAAAAAATATAAAAATTTGTTTTGGGTAGTGACTTTTATATGGCAAAATCAAGTTTCAGTTTTCCAGCTCTGAAACCGTCTGCTCGATTTTGCTAACTTTCAATACCAATCTAAGTTGGACCATTTCTGACACACCAGTCCAAGAACGAAGTCTCTAGCTCTTCTGGGAGCTTCGAAAAACGGACGGACGGACGGACGGACGGACAGACGGACATCGCTTATTCGTCTTCGCTATTCATAAGGACCCAGAATATATATATTTTTTTGGTCGTAAATTAATATTATGGAAATTACACACGGAATGACAAACCTATATATACCCTTTTCCATTTTTGGTAAACGGTATAATAAAACGCTCTGCTCTGATATGGAAAAACCCCACTGATGGGACTACACGGTCGGACAAGGTTGACTAAATGTTGTATATAATTTTTTTATATAAATTGTAATGAACTTTTCTTTTAAAAACAACAAAATCAAATAATTTTGGCCAAGTAATAAAGAAGTTATGCACTAGGCAAAAATTAAAAAAAAATTCAAGTCAAATAACTTGGAAACTGTAAGATATAAATGGTGCTCTAAGCATGTTTTATTTTTGTTTCTTACCGTTGACTGTCCCACTGAAAAATTATCAAGATCGATCAATATTTACAAAAGAGTTTCGAAACCCATAGTTTCCCACCTTGAGGCTCTTTGGAGCTACCCTGTCTTACAAGAGGGTGCCTCCAAATATACTATATTATACAATTATTGTATTTTTCAAATTTCAACTGAAAAAATCAAACTAATAGAGAAGTGAAGAAAAGTTATTTTGTAACTTTTATTTATTCGTCACAAAATAACAGTTACTTTTTAATTGTTATTTTTTTGCCCAAAAAAATTTTAATTTTTAAGATGAATAAACTTTAAAAAATTTAATTTAATTTAACATATAAGAGTTTGTTTTACAGACTCTGGCGATAAATTCGATTTTACATCGGTTAATATTAATTTTAACGCAAAAATTACGCTTTCTACAGTTTAAAAAATAAGCAAAAAAATAAAAATCAAAAATTAACTATTATTTTGTGAGGAATAAATAATAAATTCAGTAAAGTGCGACTTCGACTCGCGCACGCAGGGTTCCGTAAATTCGGTTCTGAGCATTTTTTAATGTGGCCTTTTTGGTGTTTTGAAGTTTTTTTTCAGTTTAGGCGATTTTGTTCAGTGATTTTGTTCAGTTTGGTCGCTTTTTTCTCGTTTTGGCGATTTTTTTTCTGTTTTTGGGTTTTTTTATTTTGGCAATTTTTTAAATTTTGGCGATTTTTTAAGTTTTTGGGGTTTTTTTTCATTTTGGCGATTTTTTTATTTTGGCGATTTTTTCTGTTTTTGGGGTTTTTTAATTTTTACGATTTTTTTTATTGCGGGCAATTTTTTTCATTTTGGCGATTTTTCCGGTTTTTCGCGATTTATTTTAGTCTTAGAAATTTATTTTAATTTGGTGCTATTTTTAGTTTTGGCGGTTTTTTTAATATTGGCGATTTTTTTCGGTTTGGCGATTTTATAATTTTTTGATTTTTTAGTTTTTGAAAATTTTAAGAGTTTTGCTCTTACGGTTTCCAAGATACAGCAAGTTGTCAAAATTACATAGTCAAAATTGCATGAACTGATAGAACACCCTTTAATTTAAATTTTTTTCATTTTAGTGTTAATTGTTGTAGTCTGTATAAAAATACACTAACCTTACAAATTTCAAGTGTATGTACATACATACAATTGTATGTATATTATATGATATTTAAAAATTTTTCGTTGCTCGTTTTGGAACACCCTTTAAGTTTTAAATCTCATGTATTTGTTGCTGTAGCGGCCAAAGGTCTACAAACTGTGTCCAAATTTCAGGTCCGTAGCTCTTACGGTTCTCGAGAAAATGCCCTGTGACAGACGGACGGACAGCATAGCGAAAACAATAGCGTGTACGGAACCCTAAAAATCAAGGAATAACTCTTATTTTGTGAGAAATAAATAAAAGTCAAGAAATAACTATTATTTTGTGAGGAATAAATAAAAATCAAGAAATAACTATTATTTTCTGAGGAATAAATAAAAATCAAGAAATAGTTATTAAAAAGTAACTAGCTGGCCCGGTCCACGTTGCTGGCCCTAAGCAAGCACTAGTGTTGTATTATCACACGATTTAATTTGAGCTTTTAACGAAATTTACGGCCTTTAAATAAAAATCCATGGAATACATATCATAAAGTTTTTTCACAGAATAACTTACATACGGTGTAGATATGGGCTCAATAAAAAATTAACACATGTTTTAAGGCGTTTGAAAAAAACTCAAAAATGTGCACAAAATTTATCTTAAATGCAAGACTGCACAGAATTGTTTATCATCAATTGATAATATAATATTATTTGTAACTTATTGTACAATGTTGCACCTTAAGCTATATACAGACGATTGTCAGATCTTACAATATTATCAGTCTGGCAATGTGCTGACAATATACTGGCAATGAGAATTGCCAGCAAAAGGTAGATTGCCAGTTCACACGGTTGTATCAAATTTGTCAGAAAATCTAACAATTTATTGCCGGACGGTTGTATAAATTCATCTGACAAAATCGCCAGTGAAAAAATTGTCAGTTCACACGGTTGTCATATGCAAAACTTGACAGACATGTTGTTATGCGTTGCCAGACTCCAAGCACTTGTTAGAAACTGTTAAATATCAATCGATTGTAGTAGTGTTAAATGTAAAAAGTGAAAACATAAATTATTATGGACCATAAAGAAGCAATTGCAATTATTTTGGCTGCATATATTTTATTATATATTTTTTCTTTAAAATCAAGCGTGTACAGTGTTGCCCATAGAAAGAATTCTCTTACAATGACGCCATTGTCAGATGCATAAACTTCGCACATCTGACAATATTAAAATGTCTGACAAATATCTAGCAATAATTTTGCAATGTAAGATGTCTGATTGTAAGATGTCTGACAATTTGTTGTCAGCTGCTAGTCTTGCAATGGACTGACAATGCTTTTTCTGGCAACGACGTCTGACAAAAATTGCCAGTTCACACGTTTGTAAGAAATTTTGAGCACATTTTATTGGCAGTATTGTCAGATCTGACAACCGTCTGTACATAGCTTTAGTAAACGCGGAATATCTTGTGTTATCGAATGATGCAAATATTTTGTAAATAAACAGAAAACTCGGATTTTTTAATGCAACATTTCGAAAGTTTTAAAATTTTGATATTGGACCATTATTAACATATGTTTTTTGTAAATATCTTTGGAACTACATAACCGATTTAAGAGTTTGATATCTAGTTCTGAAAAACATGACAACGGCTTTAAAAAAAATAAAATAATATATTTTAAAAATATGCAAAAAAAATATATATATATGTATGTATATGGCATTGGTGGTGCAATATGAAAATTGGATTTTGCGACGCCCCTCCGCCCGCAGACCGAAAATCAAAAATCAGACTTCACAGTGTCACCCGCCTGAATATTCTGAAGATTCCCTGAAAATTTCATCGAAATCGGCCCAGCCGTTTTGGAGTCCATACGTTACATACATACATACACACATCCTGTTTTATATATATAGATTTTTAAAATAAAAATTATAACGTTTACGGTGCCTGAAATATATAAAAGTTCAACACTTCTTCTTTCCAAAACAGTTAGTTTCATCGAAATCGGTGCACAAGTTTAAAAGTTGCAGATTTTTTACCACTTTTTTATTTCACTCCACTGTGAGTCGTCAATAGTGAATTGACGACGAGTGCATTTCAATAATTATTTCGTTGCTTGGTTGTTTACTAAATGCCTTTGAGGAAAAAAACTAATATAGCGCAACGTCTGAGTTAAGAAAAATCTAATCATCAAAACTACAGTTTAACAACTGATAAGTAGACTAGTACTAGAAGAAGGCGATATATCGTCGCTGTTTTATCTAACTGACCTATCTAACATTTTTATTTTTACAGGAGATCAGCTTTTATGATTGTTTTCTGCATGTATCCTTATGGAAACGTCTGAAATATTTTTACTGTTATAGGCTCAACAGTAATGTTTACAGTCATAAAAATTGTAGACAAGGTCTATTATGACTCACAAAGTCTAGTAGTGGACTTAACTCATTTCTCAAAAAACTGTCAGTTAGGTCGGTTAGTGAAAACAGCGACGATATATGTATGTAAATGGCAATTCGAATAATTCAAATGGCAAATGTTACAGCCTGGCTCTCAATAGAATTTTTAAAACATGTAATTCAAAAAAAAAAAAACTCAAGACGTTGTACGGTAAAAACTAATTGAGTTCAACATTCCATCGGATTCGGATATTGTGGCTTGTACTGCCAATGGAGCAGCAATGATTATTAAATTAGGATTAGAAAACTCAACATTACTGTAGTCATGTTTGGCTCATCATCTTGCGATGATGGGTGTTGTTTATGAAAATAGTATTAATAAGCCAAAGAAAAAGGTTTCGATTTTCTTACATATTTTTTTTTAATTTCCAAAAGTCCCATAATTAATTTCGACTTAATTAATTGATAATACAATACCAGCTTAAATTAGAAATATTAACATAATACCGCGTATCAGATAATTTACATTTTTTTTTTTTGAATGCTTCAACACATTAAATTAAATTCACTTTTGCTTTTCAACAATGATAATTCAAATAGCGAGAACAAGTATTTAGTTTCATATATATTTTGTTCAGTTTAAATAATAAAAAACTGATGTTGTAATTGACCTTGATATTGACATTGTAACCCACTTTTACATAATCCACACCGCTTCTCTTATATCTTTTTATGGTTATTTTATTGCATATTTTCGTTTTATTTTAAGTCGTTTACGATCTTCAGCTGATGGCAGCAAGTTTGCTTAAAAATTCAAACTGCATACGAGTATTAATCGACCAAAAAAAAAGCTTAAATTATGAAGCAAATTCTTCAATGTGACCAGTTTTACAATTTATAAAATATCAACCCGCATTTTTTATATTTTATTATCTCATTTTCCAGTTCGTTATTGGCTGACTGGCATAAGCTATTATCGTTTCATTTCATGTTTTCATTAAATTTTAATTCTTTGTGTTGACTTTAGTTTTGTATTGTGTGATTAATTTATTTTTAAATTTTCCTAAAATTTAATTAATTTTAAATATGTATTCTTACTTTTTGCGGGTATTTTAATCTTTCATGGAGTGTTATTTAGGTGACATTAATTTTGATGGCCATTATTCCATAAATTGAAATTTTATCCGCATTCATAAAAAAATGTTTTTGTGCACACTTATTGGTTACAAGCACCGTTGCCAGAAAATTTTACCAAGCATCTGAAAAATTGGCTAAAAAATCAGAAAAAGAATTTTAACAAGTAAGAGTGCTATATTCGGCTGTGCCGAATCTTATATACCCTTTACCAAAGTTATTTAACAAAAAAATTTAAAAAATTGTGTTATCTAGTTACTTTTATATGTCAAAATCAAGTTTCAGTTTTCCAGCTCTGAAACCGTCTGCTCGATTTTGCTGATTTTCAATACCAATCTAAGTTGGACAATTTCTGACATACCAGTCCAAGAACGAAGTCTCTAGCTTTTCTGGGAGCTTCGGAAAACCGATTTCACGTACACCAGACGGACGGACGGACATCGCTTATTCGTCTTCCCTATTCATAAGGACCCAGAATATATACATTTTATGGGTCGCATATGAATATTATGGAAATTACACACGGAATGACAAACCTATACATATATACCCTTTTCCATTTTTGGTAAAGGGTATAAAAAACCCAAAAAAAGGAAAAATTCGCCATAATGGAAAAAAATCGCCAAAATGAAAAAAATCTTCAAAATCCCCAAAAACAAAAAAATCGCCAAAATAAAAAAAAACAGAAAACAAACGCCAAAAAGAGAAAAGCGACAAATCTTTAAAATTCGTTTAAACTGAAAAAAAAACTTAAAGAAGCAAAAAAGCCACATTAAAAAATGCTCAGAACCGAATGTACGGAACCCTTCGTGCGCTATTCAAAGTCGCACTTTACTGAATTTTTTAATATTAAAGGAATTAAATGAAACTAAGGTTTTTCTTATTTCGTTTTTGCTTCGTTCACTTAACATATTTTTATGTATTTAAAAAAAAAACTAGATTGGTATCAATAATCAGAAAAATCCAAAATTATGACTCCATTATGCTTCTGAAATAAAAAATTGGCCTATAAAATTATAAAAATGAAAACCAAGGCTCCAGAGATGGAAACTTTGAACTTTTTTTGATAATAGAGTAACTAAATAAAACTAAGTTTTTTCTTTTTTCCTTTTTGGTTTGTTCACTTAACATATTTTATGTATTTTTTTAAAGAACTAGATTGGTATAAGGAATTAGGCGTATAAAATTTAAAAAAATGAAAATTACAGCTCCAAAGATGGAAACTTTGATTTTTTTTTTTAAATATTAAAGTATAAAACTAATTTTTTTTATTTCTTTATTCACTTAACACACTTTATTAATTTTTTGAATCAGAAAAATCTAAAAGGTTGATTCCAGGGTTGCTAAATATATTGTTTTTTTACAAAAGTAACTAGGCCAAGTTAGCCTTTTCTTTTTGTTTACAAGTTTTATATACTTTATGACTTAGAATGAAATAGTTTGGCATAGAAATTAGAAAAATAAAAGACACAGCTCCAGAGCTGGAAAACTTTAATTTTTTCTGGTATATAAAACTAATTATTTCTTTGGTAATTCTATATTTTATAAAGAAATAAATTAGTATTAAGAAACTCAGAAATATGGTTACAGGGTTGGAGCTTAAAAAAAGTTTCGGTAAAAAAATAACCAAAAATATTTTTTTTTCAGTTAAACAGATTTCATGTTTTAGGAAAATCATTACTCAAGATTTTTTATACATTGTTAATTTTTTTATGGATATCTAAGCTAATTGAAGTAAAAACGAAGGTTTGTGCTTATTGTGCTCTCAGCATAATAACTATTAATTTTTAGTAAATCGAGATAAAACTAAAATTAATCGCTAAAGACATAAAGGACATGTTCCGTTTCATTTTCCTGCTGAACAAATTTCAAACAAATCCTGTAGGAATAAAACGTTTACATAATACCACGATGTATACCATATGCAATGGGAAATTTAAATCAAGACACTAAGCAGTTTTGCAACATCAATGATTATTAAATACGGGAAAATATAAAACAAGTTAGTTTACTTGGTATGGAGGTGCAATATTAAGAATATTTTAGAGTTATTAATAAGCAGCAAGGGTTTTGAACATCTCGAGAGCGAGTAAGCAAGCCCCAATATTTTGGTTATGTATTGACGTGACGTCGATGTTCACTGAAATAAGAGTGAATGTAAAATATATCTTAACCACAGAGTGTAGAGTAAAATATTCAAATATTGCTAATGTTGAAAATAAAATAATTGAATCAAATTCTTTAATCGAAAAATACTGAAAGGTCACTTACTATTAATTGCTTTACAGAAAAAAATTATAAATTTTTTCACAAAACAAATATGTTTGTATGTTTCTGTATACTATATATATGTACGTACGTTGGTAAAGGGTATATAAGATTCGGCAAAGCCGAATATAACACTCTTACTTGTTTTTACTTTAACTTCATAGATATGTTTATCTGTTTTCCTTCCATGTCAGAAGCTCATATTTTTAAAGTAAAGTACGTATAAAAAATTATTTGAATACTCGAATGAAATTCTATTCGATGTTGTACATCATAAGCTGTGAATTGATTGTTGAACACGGTGGAGTTACCAGTATTTAATATTAAATTACAGAATAATTAAAGTTGTCTTTTGAATACAATTTTTTAATAAAGCAATGTTAGCCTTAAATTGCTTGGTAACTACTATGAACTTTAAAGCTCAAATAAAATATCTTTTTGAATACGACCTAAAATCTACGCAAAGAATAAGGTAACTAAGTATAAAATGAAATTGCTTTAAAATAACAACTCACGAAGAATACATTAAAGAGGATTCGATTACTTTGCAATCTCTGTTCTGTTACTGAACAACTGAACGAAAAGAACGAACTAGTTCTTTTAGGTATTGGGAACAGAAAGGAGCAATCCGCAAAAGGAAAAACTATGCGCAACTCTAGTATGTAGTACATGATTACTTGAAATAAAATGGACATGCATATGTATTTCTTTCAATAAAACATTTTATTAAATAACAAGAACAGTTCATATCACAAAAAATAAATACATAAGGTGCATATATGCGATTGAAGAATTGCATAAATATGTACTTAGGTAGTTGATATTTTAGGGGAAATTTCATTTTGTGTTAAAATATTTCTAGGTAATTCCCCAAAATGGGCAATTAAACGAAATTTAATTAAGCGGGGACTTTTGTGTGAAAATTAGTGTAATAAAACGGGGATTCAATATTTGGGTTGAATACGCGATAAAGGTAAGGGTAATTAAACGGTAAATTAATTGTTAAATTAAACTCGTAGTTTTTTAAATTACATTATGAAAAAATAATAAAAAATAATGGGAAAATAAGAGAAAATGAGAAAACAATCATCAAACGGCAATCACTCATGACGAAACAGTCGCTCAGCCTCCACCAAATATGCCAAACAATCTGCAAGGAAAACAACTTTTGTAACATTTAATGTGATTAGCTTTAATTGTCATTGGGTTACTAACGTAACCCATAAACAGATTTTCTACACAAAAAATACATGAAAACAAAATCAAATGAAAGAAAAAATTAAACAAAAATGCGGAATTGATTTCATAATATTTGCATTCAAAAACGAAAAGTCTACACTAAAAATTATTTTTCTTTTCAGTTGAAATTTTTCTCTTATTTTTTTCTTTTATTACTTTTCTGCAAAATTCAAAATGTGTTTTTTTTATGTGTTGCTTCTTTTGTCTTCAAAATAAGAAATGCACAGTCATATAAACGTGTTTTAGAAACTTGAAATACAGTGAGGACTATATTTTTAGGTGATATGGGAATTTTGGCTTGTTTTAGTTTTCACATTGGATTTAATATTAGAGTAATTTTTAAAGTAAATGGGTCGTATTAAAAAAAATATTTTACTTTCATAGTAGTTACCTAGCACTTTAAGGCTAATATTGCTTTATTAAGAAATTGTATTAAAAAAACAACTTTAATTATTTTGTAATTTAATAATAAATACTGGTAACTCCACCGTGTTCAACAACCACATTCACAGCTTATGATGTACAACATCGAATAGAGTTTCATTCGAGTATTCAAATAATTTTTTATTTTATTAAATAAATTAGTATTATCTTGAAGTAAAACAACCTACTTAAAACAAGTAAGAGTGCTATATTCGGCTGTGCCGAATCTTATATACCCTTTACCAAAGTTATTTAACAAAAAAATTAAAAAAATTGTGTTATCTAGTTACTTTTATATGTCAAAATCAAGTTTCAGTTTTCCAGCTCTGAAACCGTCTGCTCGATTTTGCTGATTTTCAATACCAATCTAAGTTGGACAATTTCTGACATACCAATCCAAGAACGAAGTCTCTAGCTTTTCTGGGAGCTTCGGAAAATCGATTTCACGTACACCAGACGGACGGACGGACGGACATCGCTTATTCGTCTTCCCTATTCATAAGGACCCAGAATATATACATTTTATGGGTCGCATATGAATATTATGGAAATTACACACGGAATGACAAACCTATACATATATACCCTTTTGCATTTTTGGTAAAGAGTATAAAAAATTCAGTAAAGTGCGACTTTGACTCGCGCACGAAGGGTTCCATTCGTACATTCGGTTTTGAGCATTTTTTAATGTGGCTTATTTGCTTTTTCGAAGTTTTTTTCAGTTTAAACGATTTATTTAGTTTTGTCGCTTCTTTTTCGTTTTGGCGATTTTTTTCTGTTTTGGGAAGTTTTTTTCATTTTGGCGATTTTTTCTGTTTTTGAGGCCTTTTTTCATTTTGGCGATTTTTTCCTGTTTTTGGGGCTTTTTTTCATTTTGGAGACTTGTATCGTTTTGGCGATTTTTTTTTCATTTTGGCGATTTTTTCCTTTTGGCGGTTTTTTTGCCTAGGGTTTTTTTTCATTTTGGCAAATTTTTTTTATTTTGGCAATTTTTTTTTTTTTATTTAAAAGAAAATCTTTCTTGAACTATAGTTATCACATACAATTTACATAGTTTTAGTTATGCATTTAACTTTTCTACTATAAAATTTTATATACATATTCAATTCATTGGTAGTAAATTTCAATAAATATTATTTTCCAGAGGAAAATTATAATAGAAACAAAAACCTCTGATTTATTATTATTTTACTTATCTTCAGTAAGATTAATGTTTTAATTGTTGTATTTATAATAAATATTGGTAATTATTATAATATTTTATAGTAAGCTAATCATATAAATTAGATATTAAAGGATTATTTGATAATGTACAAATAAGTTTAAAGCGTTCCGTAATAATAAAAATTTTATCGCGAATCGTATTTATATTATTATCTTTGGTGGAGAAGTACCAAGGTAAATTTAGCATCATTTTTAATAATTTATTTTGGGAAATTTGCAACTTTTTAATATGCGTCTTGGCGCATACTCCCCAGACGGGACAGGCATATAAAATAATGGGTTGGAAGATTGATTTTGCTAAAATTATTTTGTTTTCCTGACTTAAGAATGATTTGCGCCCAATGAGGGGATATAGCATGGTTTTAGCTAAGTTGAATTTTTGAATAATCTTTTGAATGCGTAAGTCAAAAATAAGTTTTCTCTCAATGTGCACTCCTAAATATTTTACATTGTTATTCCATTGTACTGGAACTCAATTGATACTAATTTGATGTGTTGGATAAAAGCAGGAATTTCTCCTTCTTGTAAAAAATACCGCCTGTGTCTTATTCTCATTAATTTTAATTTTCCAGGTGTAAAAATACCTAGCTAGTTGGTCTAATGCAGGTTGTAGAATGCCCTCAATATTCTGGCCGTAGATATGCGAGGAATATAAACAGGTGTCATCAGCATAAGCTGCGCATTCAACTCCATTGAATTTTGGCATATCAGAACAATATAAATTATAAAGTAGCGGACCTAAAACCGAGCCCTGGGGAACTCCTGCTGGTATTTCTAGCATATCAGAAAATTTATCATTCAGGTTAACAGAAAAGGATCTGTTTTTTAAAAATGATTCAATAATTTTTATAAGATACAATGGAAAATTGCTTTGAATCATTTTATATATCAAACCGTTATACCATACCGTATCAAAAGCTTTTTCGATATCGTGTGTCACCAATACCGTAGAAAGACCATTTTCAAACCCGCTGTTTACATAGTTACATAATCGCTTTATTTGATGTACGCTGCTATGAAATGGAGTAAAACCAAACTGAGTTAGAGGCAATATGTTATTGCGTTCAATAAACAAATACATACAATTTAGCTTTAAGAACTTTTTCTAGAATTTTACTGAGGCTACTTAATAAACTTATTGGACGGTAGCTTTTAACTGAATTTGGCGGTTTGTTTGGTTTTAAAACAGGTACAATTTTAGCTATTTTCCAGATTTTGGGAAAGTATTGTAGTTTCAAGCAACTATTTATAATAAAACAGATATATGAAATAGCAGAATTCGGTAATTTTTTCAACATCATATTATTAATACCATCCATTCCGGAAGCTTTCCTTAATTTGAGCTCTTTAATGATATTTGACCCAGAATATATACATTTTATGGAATATTATGGAAATTACACACGGAATGACAAACCTATATATACCCTTTTCCATTTTTGGTAAAGGATATAAAAATATGAGCTTCTGACATGGAAGAAAAACAGATAAACATTTCAATGAAGTAAAAGTAAAAATAATATGATGAACAAAGAAAAATTATCACAATTTATTTTATTCGAATGAAATGAGTATTTGAATATCCAGATTTTTTCCATTCGTTTTGACTGTATGTACATCACTAATTGTATAATTTAATTTATTTTAATATTTTTTTTATGGATTTTGCTATGTGTTTCGAATCATTTGCATAATTTGGTGATGTTTTCCATAACATGACAGAAATAATAAATTTAAGATAAGAGCTAACACTGCTAGCTTTATTTTCAGATGTATCATGAATCAATATCTGCTATATTATCAAAAATATTTGAGGTACAAAATACACATTTTTCAAATATCAACTTAAAATAGTCTTAACAAACGTAGGTGCCTACTTTAGAATTTTGATATAATAATTTTTTTTAATACAACTTTACTTAATATTGCATAGCAAAGTTTTATTAAGTTTTTTTTAATACGACCCTATGTATTTAATTGGGAAATATTTCTCTCCTTTTTTAATACAAACCAATCTTTTTTTAGTATAAACCTCAATTAATCGAGCCTATTCTTGTTTGAGTATCGTTTTTAAATGACTGACAAAAACGACGATTTTACATTGAAAATTAATCCTATTATCGTTTCAATATAAAATTATTTTCCAGTCTATAATCCTATACATTCGTATACGTACATATATTCATATACATATATTTATACACATACATATATTAAAAATAAATGTACCCTACATATTTTTTTACCTGGGTAGTTAGTAGGGTGATCGACTCGGTTTTTCAACCGGTTTTTTTACAATACGGTTGTCAGTTTTTTTCAAAATGTTGATTTTTCGAGTGTCGAATAGTCCGGTTTTGTTGCAATTTAAAAACCGGCTGCGTCGAATATTTTTCGATTTGTGTATTTTGCAATACAATTAGTTTTTACTATATTAAAACTTAGGTCAACGTGTTCTGTTTACTTTCCTAAGTATTTTGTTTTCAGTGTGAAAGTTCTGGGCGTTTCTCGGCATGGCAACACTTACTGAAACATGAAATTAAAGCGAAATTATTTATGAGGTGGTAGCAAATTAAATTCATATAAGATTTATTTTTCCCGCACTTTTTTCGTTCAAGGGAAATCGGAATTGGTTTTTAAATTTCCCGGGATTCCGCGAATTCCCGCTTGAAACAAATATTTAGTATTTGTTTTTATACCCTTTACCAAAAATGGAAAAGGGTATATATAGGTTTGTCATTCCGTGTGTAATTTCCATAATATTAATTTGCGACCAAAAAAATATATATATTCTGGGTCCTTATGAATAGCGAATACGAATAAGCGATGTCCGTCTGTCCGTCCGTCTGGTGTACGTGAAATCGGTTTTCCGAAGCTCCCAGAAGAGCTAGAGACTTCGTTCTTGGACTGGTGTGTCAGAAATGGTCCAACTTAGATTGGTATTGAAAATCAGCAAAATCGAGCAGACGGTTTCAGAGCTGGAAAACTGAAACTTGATTTTGCCATATAAAAGTCACTACCGAAAACAAATTTTTATATTTTTTAATAAATAAACCTATTTTACACTTCAGTACGACCAAAATTGGTATTTTAAATTAAAAAAATATTAAAAAAATTAAAAAGACGTTTCCAGGGTTGCAAAACTTTAACTTTTTGTGTTATGTAAAATTAACTATGTCCAAAACTATGCAGGGTATTTTCTAGAAAACCGTAAGAGCTAGAGACCTGAAATTTGGACACACTGTATAGACCTTTGGCCGCTACAACGAAAAATACATCAGAATTGGAAATTAAAGGGTGTTCCGAAACGAGCAACGAAAAATGTTAAAATCTCATATAATATACATACAATTGAATGTATGTATGTATATACACTTGAAATTTGTAAGGTTAGTGTATTTGTATACAGACCACAAAAATTAACACTAAAATTTCAAAAAATTTAAATTAAAGGGTGTTCCATCAGTTAATGCAATTTTGACTATGCAATTTTGACAACTTGCTGTATCTTGGAAACCGTAAGAGCTAAACTCTTGAAATTTTCAAAAACTGTAAAACTAAAAATCAAAAAATTATAAAATCGCCAAACCGAAAAAAATCGCCAAAAACCAAAAAAAAATCGCCAAAATGAAAAAAAGCACCAAATTAAAAAAATGTCTACGACTAAAATAAATTGCGAAAAACCCGAAAAATTGCTAAAATTAAAAAACTCGTCAAAATGAGAGAAAATCGCCAAAATTAAAAAAATCGCCAAAATTAAAAAAAATCGAAAAAACGAAAAAAACCCAAGAAAAAACAGAATAAAATCGCCAAAATGAAAAAAAACCATAAAACAGGAAAAACTCGCCAAAAACAAAAACAAAAACGCCAAAACGTAATAAAGCACCAAATTAAAAAAATGTCTAAGACTAAATTAAATCGCGAAAATGGAAAAATTGCTAAAATGAAAAAAAAAAATCGCGAAAACGAAAGAAAATCGCCAAAATGAAGGAAATAAGAAAAAATCGCCAAAATGAAAAAAAATCGCCAAAATTAAAAAAAATCGCCAAAATTAAAAAAACTCGAAAAACAGAAAAAAAATTGTCAAAATGAAAAATACCCCAAAAACAACACAAAATTTTCAAAATAAAAAAATCGCTAAAATAAAAAAAAACCCTAAACAAGAAATCGCCAAAATGAAAAAAACCCCAAGCAACAGAAAAAATATCCAAAATGAAAAAATCGCAAAAATTAAAAAAATCACCAAAATGAAAAAAAATTGTTAAAATGAAAAACAGAAAAAAATCGCCAAAATGAAATGAAAAAATTGCCAAAATAAAAAATTCGCCAAAATGAAAAAAAACCCTAGGCAAAAAAACCGCCAAAAGGAAAAAATCGCCAAAATGAAAAAAAATCGCCAAAATGATATAAGTCTCCAAAATGAAAAAAGCCCCAAAAACAGGAAAAAATCGCCAAAATGAAAAAAGGCCTCAAAAACAGAAAAAAATCGCCAAAATTAAAAAAACATCCAAAAACAGAAAAAAAATCGCCAAAACGAAAAAGAAGCGACAAAACTAAATAAATCGTTTAAACTGAAAAAAACTTCGAAAAAGCAAATCAGCCACATTAAAAAATGCTCAAAACCGAATGTACGAATGGAACCCTTCGTGCGCGAGTCAAAGTCGCACTTTACTGAATTTTTTATACTCTTTACCAAAAATGGAAAAGGGTATATATGTATAGGTTTGTCATTCCGTGTGTAATTTCCATAACATTCATATGCGACCCATAAAATGTATATATTCTGGGTCCTTATGAATAGGGAAGACGAATAAGCGATGTCCGTCCGTCCGTCCGTCTGGTGTACGTTAAATCGGTTTTCCGAAGCTCCCAGAAAAGCTAGAGACTTCGTTCTTGGATTGGTATGTCAGAAATTGTCCAACTTAGATTGGTATTGAAAATCAGCAAAATCGAGCAGACGGTTTCAGAGCTGGAAAACTGAAACTTGATTTTGACATATAAAAGTAACTAGATAACACAATTTTTTAAATTTTTTTGTTAAATAACTTTGGTAAAGGGTATATAAGATTCGGCACAGCCGAATATAGCACTCTTACTTGTTTAATTTAAAATGTAAGCATGATTTGAAATTCACTTTAACGAGATCGAACTTACAAAACTAAAAAATCAACAAATTATTAACAAAAACAACATTAAAGTTAATACAATATAAAAAGGTACATTAATTTACGTACTATTGGAAATGAAAAAATTAAGAGATTTCAGTTTGATTATTATTTGACAGTGTTATTATAGTGGTTTTTAAAAACGACAGTGTAGTAATTGATTCATCAGTCAACCTTCGATCATCCGTCATCAGTCGAGCTTTCCATGCATACAAATGCTTAACTATCTCCTATTTTTTATACTAGTCCATTCATAAATTTTTTAACTGGAAGTCGATATTTTGTTTGATTTCATTTTTGACATTACACAAGTTTTCTAAAATAAGTTTTTGAACATCGCGCTCAGTTCTCGGTAGATGAAAATCGTTGAGCAAAATGAATTCTATTATAAATAAACTTTTTGTTATAGATCTGATGGAAAAGCCATCAACAGTTGCTAGTTTAGAAACAACTAATTTCATTTATATCTTCTTTTTTTGTCATCTAAGCTTTCCGTAATTTTTCGAGAGAGTTTTCATTGGGTTCAACACCTTTCAATTGTTTATTATGTATTCCCTTTAAATGTCGAATTAGACCACTTGTGCTCCTTCCTTTCCAAGTAATTTTTTTGAACACAATGAGCAAACATCAGGATCGGGTGTTTTCTTTTCAAAATATTCCAACAAATAAGATTTGTTATCTTCCCTATAAATTATTTGCATACAAATTGTGTATTTGGTCCCGGGAATTCCCGTGAAAAACACTAATTCATATGTATATACATAAGTATATGTACTATACACAAGTATATGAAGTTAATTCTTATGTTTTTCCTTTAATTTTTTTATTGTTTTATAGTATTTACTAATGAACTGTTAACTCTTTCTTTTTAAACCGGTTGACCGGTTTTTCCTGGATGGTAAAACCGAATCGGATCTTTCATAATTTGAAATATTCGAAAACCAGTTTCTGCAAAAATTCGAATAATCGATCACCCTAGTAGTTAGTTATTTATTTTATTGCAAGAGTTTTTCGTTTTTAAACGTTGAGGCTGGACGTATATAAACTTTGCATACTGCATGTATTTTCTCTTATAGTGTTTTCACACTGCAAGTTAAAACCTGGTTTTAACGTTAAAACCATAAACAGCTGATTTTGCATTGACACTGCAAGTTTGTTAAATTCAGGTTTTAACTCACAGAATGTCTAATAACTTTGCTTAAAATAAAATAAATCTCCTGCAGAAATGCGTGTGTTTGTTGTTGTATTTTTTTCTACTTTTTATAACACTTATTTGACAAACTGTACAACAACTGTTTTGTTTGTATGAAAAAATTAGAAACTTTACAATGCGCTCTAAAATAGAAATTATTTTATATTTTGTAATTAAATGTTTTAAAATTATGGAACTAGTAATACATAGTGAAGAAGTGATTGGAAATCAAGTTATTGTATATAAAAATTACAGAATAAAACTCTTTTTATCGGCGGATCGATGTCAATCACATCGTCTATTTTCACTTTCCAGAGGTCAATGAAAATATTTTCGTTGTTTTCCTTTCAAAAAACTCTTTTTTTCCATAATTTTTTGATTACTGTTGCTGCTGCATCCATTTTTAAGTTGAAAATCTTTCAAGCGATATCTATTGTTATTCACTGGCATAAACATTATCAGCTGCTGCCGGTCATTTTAACTTGGCAGCACTGAATTTACCACAGCAAAAACATTGTTGCATTTCATAAAACCAAATTAAAACCAATTCAGAAATGGTTTTAAATTGGATTTAACAAAAACAATTTGTATGGTAAAACCAGGTTTTAACAGTTGGTTTTAGCGTTAAAACCAAAATTTATTAAAACCAAGTCTGTGTGAAAACACTATTACATTTCCAATTCACAAGTCATAAAGAGAGTTAATAAAAGCTTTTTGAATCCAAAAAAGGTTTCTTGAGATATCATGTATGCATACATTGTATATATCATAGTACTTCTATATATGGACCCATATTTGATGGACCTCACAATTAAATTTCCATAGCTGAGGTCATATCGAACCATAACCGCCAAAAAGCCATGATTATTGATATTAATTTTTCCATAAAAATCAAAAGTTCTCTATCATTAGCATCCTCCCACAAAATATCATAGATGTGTATTGTACTGTTACGATTTTACAGCAAAACAAATTTAGACGTATGTACAAAACATTTCAAAATCGCAAAACATTTCGTTTTTTATCTTTGGTTGTGTAATATGGAGTTGTGGCAACAAGTTCTAAGTGCATTGCTGTATTTTTTATACTTATTATATTAAAAAAACAAGTAAGAGTGCTATGTTCGGCTGTGCCGAATCTTATATACCCTTTACCAACGTATGTATATGTAGTATACAGGTGCATACACAAGTACATACATACATATTTGTTTTGTGATAAAATTTATAATTTTTCGTTATAGTGCAATTTTTAGTAAATGACCTCTTGGTGTTTTTTGACTAAAGATTTTGCTTGAGTAAAGATCTTCCTAAAATATGAAATATGTTCAACTGAAAAAAAAATATTTTTGGTTATTTATTTACCCAATTATTTTTTTTAATTTCCAACCCTGTAACCATAATTTAAATTTTTGTGGTTTTAATACAATTACTAATTTATTTCTTTCTAAAAAATAGAATATATTTAATTATCAAAGAAATAACTAGCTTTATTTAGTTAGTTTTATATATAAAAAAAAAGTACTTTTCCAAACCCTGGAATCATCATTTTATATTTTTTTGGTTCCTTATATCAATCTTGTTCCTTGAAAAATATATAATATATGTTAAGTGAACAAAGAAAAAAAGAAGTATGGAAAATACTAGTTTTATTTAGTTACTTTAATATCAAAATTAATTCAGTAAAGTACGACTTTGACTCGCGAACGAATTTTTTTAATGTGGTGTTTTTGCTTTTTTGAAGGTTTTTTTCAGTTTAAACGATTTTTTTAGTTTTGTCGCTTTTTTCTGTTTGTAGGGATTTATTTTTCATTTTGGATATTTTTTTCATTTTGTCGATTTTTTTCTGTTTGGGTTTTTTTGGCGATTTTTTTTATTTTGGCGATTTTTTCCGTTTTAGAGATTTTTTGGAAATTTTTTTCATTTTGGCGATTTTTTTCATTAGGCGATTTTTTTTCTGTTTTTGGGTTTTTTCATTTTGGCGATTTTTTTCGATTTTTCCGGTTTTTCGCGATTTGTTTTGGTCTTAGAAATTTTTTTTTTTTAATTTGGTGCTTTTTTTTGTTATGGCGATTTTTTTTTGTTTTTGGTGATTTTTTTCGGCGATTTGATAAATTTTTAATTTTTTAGTTTTACCGTTTTTGAAAATTTCAAGAATTTTGTTCTTTACGGTTTCCAATATACAGCAAGTTCTCAAAATTACATAGTCAAAATTGCATAAACTGATGGAACTACCTTTAATTAAAATTTTTTTAAATTTTAGTGTTAATTGTTGTAGTCTGTATAAAAATACACCAACCTTACAAATTTCAAGTGTATATTCATACATTCATACACCCAGAAAAAAGATTGGTTGGAAAATTGTTAGTCCAATAAAATATCATTTGCATAAACTAAATTTCAGTTCACACAATCAATTTTCTGTTAATCCAAAAAACAATCCATGTTTATTGCCATAAGGGCATAATTGTAATAAAGATATGATTCTCACAATTCTTAAATTGATTGCATCAACCGAGCGTATGCTTTTGCCATGACTAATTCATTGATTGGTTAACACAACCGAATAAAATATTATGAATTGGATGTTACCACCAACTTTTGGTATTGACAACTAAAAAATTGTCGTTTTATATTAAGGTTAAAACAAACACTTTCTATCAGTTGCTGCAACTAACTATAGGTTGAGCCTACTATCATAGTTTATACTCGTTGCAGCAAGTTAAAAATTAACTTTTGTGACTTTCAAAGATATTATGATTTATGAATTCTCAAATGGTTTTTCAAAGTCTGTGCATAAGATAACAGGTTTGTGGCTGTTTAAAATGTGTGGTTGAAATAAATAAATTTCAATTAAAAATAACTTATGACAATATGTTAAATAATAAATTTCTTAAATTGTGTATTTTTATTTGCGTTTTTTGCTTATTTTATTTCAGCAAGGAATTCCAATTTTTCTTTCACAGGTACCAATTATGATATTGTTTTAGTTATATTAACCATATTTTCGGTAGCAAGAATAACTTTTATTTCAAAATCCATACTGGTAACCAATTTTTTCTGTTGCTGCAACTATTTGGTTAAGGGTTATAATTAAAATATAGGGTACCACAATCAAATTGCAGTCGTCATACCAGAATTATATGATAGTTGGTTCAACCGCCAAAATTCGATTGGCAACAAATTCGGTTGTGTCAACGAATCTGTTTTCTCTGTGTACATACAATTGTATATACATATATTACATGGGATTTAAAATTTTTTCGTAGCTTGTTTTGGAACACCCTTTAATTTTTAACTCTCATGTATTTGTTGTTGTAGCGACTAAAGGTGTACATACTGTGTCCAAATTTGAGGTCCGTAGCTCTTACGGTTCCGGAGAAAATACCCTGTGATAGACAGATGTGCGAAAGCTTTCCGTGAGCACCTGCCTTTACGGCGTTATCTCACGGGTGCCAAAGCACCGGGTGTGGGTTAGACGCCAGACCAACGCCCCCATGCACCCTTTTAGGAATGCACCTATGTTCACTCCACAAAGGAACATAGGTTGCAATCCTTATATATAGTTATCCCTGTACTATATTTAATTACCTTGCTGAGGTAATTTGACCTATCTAAACTCTGCTGTTATGTTCGTGCCATAGCAGCTTCTGTTGATTGGCAACAGCACCTAGAATAGTGTCTGGCTGACGACGTCATACCAACCACTAGCATTGATTTAACACTGGGAAGCCAAGACTATTCTCCCAGCGTATCTTTTGGTAGCAACCACAGCCACCACGATAATTCTCTGGCTTCCACGCTAAGGTGTTGTCTATACACTCATAGCGAGGTCCCCAAGAGAATTCCTCAACCATTGCCGGCACAGCCCAACCACCCATCCGAAATGAACCCATGCCTGTGTCGCCAAAAATCCAGTGCCTACTTCACACACACCAAAATCATCCCTTAAACCCCGTGGGGTAGGACGAACTCGGCCTTTCAGCAAAGGATCCTGACGACCGCTACATGCACTCAAATTTTCAGAGCAGCTCGACTGTCGGGCAACCGGCACCCGTGGCACCAGAAGTAGCCTCTGGTCAGACCTCGCAGTTCCACCATAAAGGCTTCACTACTACTATCTTTTGAACTCAGGGGCAGTTCTAGGTGATCATGCACCTAACTGACATCAACAGGAACCTGTCTTCCTTTTATAAATATGTGCACATCCTTTGCTCTGTTGCCAGAGATCGGGTAGTAACACATAAGTTCTATGGGGTAATGTACCAAAGGTACGTCAATAGAAAAAGCCACATTACCCCAGCTGGGGCCCCGGGGTTGCGAAGCCCGTAGTCAAAAATAGACTCCCCGGGGGGGACCCTGTGACGGACAGACGGTAAGCGTAGCGAAAATAATAGGGTTCCTTTTCACCTTTGGTTTACTGAACCCTAAGAAGGTTAAATTTTCCAGCTGTGGTTATTATTTTTAAAATTTTTTGTATCCGACTTTTCTTTCCAAAACATAAAATATATGTAGTTATAAATGAAAATATAAAAAAATTATTATACCTGCTTAATTTTATATATCACAAAAAAGGTACGTTTCCCAACACTGGAATCATAATTTAAAATTTTTCTGATTTCTTACACCAATCTTTTTCTTTTAAGAAGTTAAGATTTTTTAAATTTATAGATAAAATGGAAAAATTAGTTTTAGTAGGTTATTTTTATATAACAAAAAAGTTAAAGTTCCCAACCCTGGAAACGCCTTTTTGATTTTTTTAATTTTTTCATATTTTTAATACAAATTTTATTCGTACTGAAATATAAAATAAGTTTATTTAACAAAAAAATTTAAAAAATTGTGTCTATATTCTTATGAATTGAACAGGCTAATGTTCGTAACGCTTTTTAAGCCAGTTGAAGAACGTAGTCTCTAGCTTTTCTGGGAGCTTCGGAAAACCGATTTCACGTACACCAGACGGACGGACGGACAGACGAACATCTATTATTCGTCTTCCCTATTCATAAGGACCCATAATATATATATTTTATGGTCGAATACTATGGAAATTACACACGGAATGACACACATATATATACCCTTTTCCATTTTTGGTAAAGGGTATAATAAGAAACAACGTGATACTAGTATTCAGCCGAATTCGTGTGCACTTAAAAAATTTTTAAATTTTTGTAGCGTTAAGTTCACCGAGTCAGACCGGCTAGCAATAAATAAAAATGTTTGGGGTATTGGAAACAAAATTCGAAAAAAGCCAGTTGCTTTCGAGTACGACCTGTATGTCCGTGGAAAGACGAAGAGGTGATAGTAATAGAAGGCAATAAACATATAGTTATCTTATCAATTACAACGTGAAATGCGTTCCATTTCCCTAAAATTGCGATCGCCAATGTTTGCGTTGATGTTGTGTCAGTATACACACAAAAAAGTAATTTGAATCATTTTGTAATATTAATTAAAATATTTGTAATATCAATTAAAAAATTAATTAAATTTTCACCTATAAGCAATTTGATAATATTAATTAAATGTTTCCACTCAAATTAATAAATACAATTAAAAATTTAATTGAATCAATTAAATTTTTTAATTGAAAATATTAATTGGTGAATACTTTTTTCTGTGTACTATTTTCTAAGTTTGTTTTTCCACGTTTTGTTCACCTTTTATTCCTGATAAGGGTGAATAACATTAAAGTGTACCAACAGTTTTTGTTGAAAACGATCCACATATCAGAAAAAAAACTTAAAATTTACTAGAAATAAAGTTATTGGTTTGAAAATTTGTATTGCTAATAAACAAAAAGCTACATTTCATAATAAGTCTGACGAGTCCAAAGTTGAACTTTTAAAATCATTTATTGAACAATTGCCATCAGGTCCCTGTCATTATTGTCGAAACAAAAATAGAAAGCTGTTTCTTCTTCAAGAATTTCGCAGTATAAAAGATTTATATGATTGCTATACCAAACATTTGAAAAATATTAATCAGGATTTGTCCTTAAGGGTATTTCGAAATATTTGCAATAAAGAGGATCAAAACGATGATTTTTAATTACATCATTAGGTCATAACAGCGTTTCATGCATTAGTAGATAGCCAGCATGACAACAAAAAAGATGTAAACGACATAAATAAATACATACATAAATGTATGAAAGAAACTAAATCTAATGTATAACCAAGCAGTAACAGTACTTATACACTTATTTTAACGGTAATACTAGGACCTGAACCAGAGATATTTAATAAAAAGCCTCCATCCCTTTTGGCGCTTACGTCTTTTTGGCGGTTATAGCTCGATATATTACATATATTTCATATATCAATTCATATACATATACATATATGTACATATGTATTATGTTTTTACAATGTATAATTCCATATATTTCCATACATGAATTCTTAAGGTAAAAGTACATAACATGCGTTAGTGCGCGTGCGAGCTGTATGCATCCGTCAAAAAAAAGTTGAAATAGTGTTTTTGCATACAACAAGTAAAGCCTGGTGCTCTGTTCCAAGTTGCGAAAATTTTTCAGCAACATTGATTATTTCGCGTGAAAAATTTGACACGTAACAAGTGATGCCCATTTTACTTTTTCGGAAAAAATCGTCGTTTTTATTGGTTAGAAGTATGCAACATTGGCCGACTTTTATAAAGAAAAATACCAGCTGTCAATAGTTTGGCCGAAAAAATAAAAGCCAGTAGCATTATTTCAAAAACCATTTGTTTAAATATACTTGTGTGTTATTAAAATAAAGCGTGAAAAATGGACAATAAAATAATACTAGGAGCTTGTGCTGCATCGTACCAATTAATGCAAATTGCAGCTGTTATGGAGGAGCTCTTTGAAGACACGCGCTCTGAAAAAAGCCCTTACCTTCAGGAAAGGAATGCTAAAGGAAGGTTTGCTTCAGATGTAAGCATTATTTGCTAAATTATTCATGCATTTAATATAGTACATACAAACACTAAAATTATATTTTATTTATTCAGTTCGATGATATGGTTAAAGATAAGAAAGCATTTAAAGAAAACTCCCATATGGATATCACCGCGTTCTTAGATATATTGAGCAAAGTGGAACATTTACTTAAGCCGAAGAGAAATACACATCCTAATGACGGTATATCACCTAAGCACAAGTTGGCTGTAGTGTTGGAGTAAGTACAAACATACATAAATTGATATATATATGTACATATGTATGTATGTAGCTGCAAAGTTAATGTTAGTACTAATGTATACAATGTATTTTCTCAGATACTTGGCATGTGGAACACTACAGCGACATATTGCTAGTAGCTATCGAATTAGCAAACAAAAATTTGGTCTGATAATTGATGAAGTGTGTAATGTCATATGCACAGTTTTAAAAGACCAAATACCCCCAATGACCAAGGAAGAATTAGCACGCGTTTCAGGAACGTATGAAAAGTGGAATTTTCCAAACTGTGCTGGATCAGTAGACGGAAAGCATGTAGCGGTGAAATGTCTCCCAAGATCTGGTAGTCTTTTTTATAACTATAAGGTAATTTTTGTATTTTAACAATCAAATTGTTTGTAATAAATTTTATTTTGTAGGGGTTTTTTAGCATAGTTATAATGGCTGTCGCCGATGGTGATTATCGATTCACTTATGTAGACATTGGTGCGTTCGGTAGTGAAGGAGATGCAAACATTTTTGAAAAATGTTCACTTGGAGCTGCTATCCGGAAAAACCGATTGATTTTCCCAGTAGAGGCAGACAACGAAACTCCGTACGTGTTTATCGCATATGATGCATTTCCGTTAAACCGACGCATCATAAAACCCTACAAACCAAAATCTGGCAAACGTCTTGGCGACGACGAAAACATATTTAATTACAGGTTGAGCAGAGCGAGAAGATGTGTGGAGAACGCATTTGGAATAATGTGCTCCAAATTTTTCTGCCTGTCTCGGAAGATGTTTTGTGGTCCTGACCGTGCAAATAATATTACCAAAGCTTGCATGTATTTGCACAATTATTTGATACAAACACGGCTGGAGCAGTACTCACCTCTACAGTATGCGGATCATGTAAACGAATCAGGAGTTTTTATAAGCGGTGAATTTAGAAAGCATTTACCAGCTAATTCTCTGTTTTCATCCAATATAAACGTTGCACATTACGGGAGACAAGATGAATCAGGCCGTATTGTTCGGAACAGAATTAAAAATTATTTCAATTCTGATATTGGCTCTGTCCCTTGGCAAAGACAATATGCTTTTTTAGATGCGGAGGAATAAAACAATGGTTTTTGAAATTTTTATTTAAAAACACAACCAAATATATAAAAAGCTAAATTGAAATTAATATTATTATTAATTAATATTCAATATTTTGTTAACAGTTTGCTAACATCGCCAGGATAAAGCAATTGAAATTGGTATTATTATTATTAAAGTAATAAAAAACGCTTTTTTAAAACATACTTGTAATTCATTTTTTATTAAAACAATTTATAATTTTAATGCATACATACTTATGTAAATACATATCGCTCATTTACTTCAATAGTGGCACATCTCGAAAAAACCAGTTTTGCAGAAAACGCATTTTAAGCTTTCAATTTGCATAAAACTCAATGGAGATGTGAAAAAAAATCTTCTCTCAGGAGGTGATGGTAGAAGCTATTTGTATGAAATTTTTACACAAGATTAAATACGAAATGCCGAATCTTACTGCATTATTAACTCAAAAAACCCATTTTTTGAGTTATGCCACTATTGAAGTAAATGAGCGATATATGTATACTACATACTATATTCATGTAATACATATGTACATACATACATATATGTGAAAATACGGTGACATACAATAAAGTCCATGGAAGTAACGTCCCGTCCACGGATATTATATATTCAACATGAAAAGCACGTCTATGGGCATAACTTCCATGGACTTTTTTGCATACCATCGTTCATACACACATGACAAAAAGAGATAACATAACAAAACAAGAACAACATAAATAAACATAACAAGGAATCTTGTAATACTGGTTAAAACTAAAGGTATACAAAACTTAGGCTATTATTAAAAAATTCATGTAAGTGTTTCAGCCCTTCATGCCTCTTGTGGCCAGTCTTAAAAATATCACAAAAAATCTTACTGTACTATTAAAAAATTATGGGTTGGGGTTTCAGTGTCGATAACGTTCGACTTGTCACATACATACCCACATCCATTCAAAACTCAAACAAATTTTAAAATTTTGTTTTTGTTTCATATGTTAATGTGCAACAAAGTCGAACATTGTCGACATCGATAAACCGGTCCTAAGGCTTATATTCACAAAAAATAAAATATGTTTGAAATCTTTTTTAAGCAAATTTTGTATGGAAAATTTGTAATAATATACATTTTAAGCTCATTTTAAATTTTCTGAATATTGGGGTGACTATTCGTTATATAAAATACTAAATGACCTAACATCATTTTTAGGATAGTATTACTATAGTTTGCATTTCAATAAACTTTTTAACTTTTGAAAAATTTCTAAAAATGATGGGCCTTTTTTGCATTTTATAGGAAAATATTTACATACATTCATATGTATATTTAGGGGTTAATTAATTAATTAATTTCAATAAGTCTTTGCGCAGAGATCTCTTCATGTACCATTAAAATAATTTTTGATTGCACATCATCTGCTACCGCTTTCGGTAACTTTAACAACAAGGAATCAAGATAGTTTAGAAACGGCGTGTTGACATTATTTTCATTCTGTTTTTTGGCCAAATCCACCAATGTTGTCATCACGTCTGCCACCTTTGAAACACCTTCTCTCATTTCATTCATACATAAATTTTTGGATGAAACTGTTTTATTTTTCTTAAAAAAAAGCAACAAATCATTTTAGATAAAGTGTTCCTTTTGGCATATCGCTCCTTTATTACAACATAGTCATAACTCAAAAAAGCTAGTTTTGCAGAAAATAAGTTTTCAATTTACAAACATACATTTCAATGATAATATAAAAATATTTTCTTCTATCAAGACGTGAGTGTAAAAGCCTTTTGTATGTAATTTTGACACAAGATTGAACATGATATAACGACTTTTTCAGCATCATTAACTACAAAAATGCATTTTTTGAGATATGACTGGGTTGAAATAAATGAGCGATATGCATGTATGTATATACACCCAAACATTTGACTACATACATAGTATGTATGTACCAGTGTGACCAGATTTTCAAATAACATTAAGCTAAATCACGTTTGAAAAAAAGCTAAAATAAGCTAAAAAGTTTAATTTTAGGCCAGAAAATAAAGCTAAACTTTTTTCTACTTCCTTGATCACTTTTCAATAGTTTCTTATTGCTAAACTAACATTAAATATTACACAAACATATTTTTTTATTATACACATTGAATATTTGTTTAATGAAATTATTTATTATATTTTAGATTTAATGAAGAACAAAACATTTAAAAACATTTATACTAAAATACGAAAGTTTTTTTAAGTGCATTAATGCTATTTAAGGTAAAGCATGGATCACACTATCGGCACTATGTACCGAGTTTCGTCAGATCATTGAAATAAAGTCATAAGTAAAGAGCTAAATTTGCTCTAATTTATCGACTAATTGAAAGACAAGGACATAATTGCGCCAAACTGCATTGGTAATAAGCCCATATAGACTTATACCAGAATTAATTGAGTAATAATGCCATTTTGGCTTATTACTTATGACTTTATTTAGGTGGCTCGACGAAAATCGGTACATAGTGTTATCCAGGCTTAAGGCTATTTCAAGTTTTTGTTTTAAGTTAATTGATGCCGCTGAATGAACGTTCAACTCAAGTCAAATAATTTTATACCCAAAAAAACTCAAAAAGTGTTTTGACCACTAAAATGAATTTAACTTTTTCCATTGTAATTCTAACCATTCTGCCATTATCTACTACTTTTCAACTTTCCATTTCTGTTATAAAATTGTTGTACAATTTACATTTTGTATTTTTTGTAAACTATTTTACAATGTTAAAAGACTATAATTTCTATAAGGTGTTTATGTCTTTAATATATTTTTAGAGAACACGCAATTTAGACTAAAAAAAGGCTAAAAAAGCTAAATGAGTTTTTTAAAAAAGCTAAAAAATAAGCTAAGAGCTAAATGAAAATTTTAAAGCTAAATCTGAAATAAATAAGCTAAATTTAGCTCAAAATAAGCTAATATGGTCACGCTGGTATGTACATATATAAAGCACCCAAGATCAATGAACAAACGCCCAACTTTACAAAAACAATTTTTTGGGCAAACGTTCATTAGGTTCTGTGCGACAGTCATGTTACACTTTTATACATATGTATGTATGTAATCATGTTACTCTTTTATACATACATACATATGTACATATGTAAACTTATATGGAAGATAAATATGACTGTCTACTTACATATGAATAAGTGTGCTTTGTTGGTTCCGGTGAAGGAGGTAGCATCTCCAAATCACTGCAAATATCTTGCGCTGACTGAATATCTGGAGCGCAAAACACCTCGGAACAGCTGGTTCTGAAAACAACATTTTCAACACGAATTTAAGTGAAATAAAAGCAACACAATATTATGTTAATAATAGTTACGTTCTTAGCTCTGACGCCTCGGTCATAAATTCCAGGTCCTCAGAAAACTCCCACGAATCTTGAGATTCGTCGGACAAAAACTCTAAGTCGCATGCACTTCCAGATTTTTTTGATGCTTTTCGTTTTTGTTTATAGTATCGTTTGCTGTCCATAATGCTCCTCCAGTTTTGCTTACATGCTTCATCTTCGGAGTATGCAAATAATATTGGAGAAGTAACATCATATGCATATACATAAGTACATATAATAAATAAATAAATAATAAATTTCTTAAGTACATATATGTACTATACAAATGTATCTATCTCACTACTTACCGGGCTTTCCAGTTTCTTTAGCAATTTCCCTCCAGGATGCTTTTATGGCATTGCTGTTGCAATGTAGTTTATGCGACTTATCCCAAATATTTTTTCTTTTTTTAACAGCCGATATGAGAAGACGCTTCTCTGTGTCACTAAATTTGATCTTTTTCATTTTTTCTTATATTTACACTATTTTCCATTATTTTAACTATTTGTGCGCAAGAAACTTAAAATTAAACCACAATTCAATTTAAAATCTGATCAGCTGTTTTTTACAATTCCGTACGAAATAAGTGGTGCTTACATTATTTCGCAGTTGAAAAATATGTTGCCAGAAACATTTTGTAGTTGAAAAAAAATGCTGCCAGAAACATTTCGTACGTTTTCACAAAATGAACAGAGTACAACTACAGCAGTATTATTTTGCAATTATTTCGAATGAATTTTTTTTATATAGACTTTTGACAGCAGTTCGCACGAAATTGCTAACAGAGTACCATGCTTAACATACAAAACTCTCTGACGCGTTTGCCGCAGAAAGTTGGTTAACTTTCAACTTTTTAACGCGTTGTATTGTTTTGACAACTAATAATCGACAATAAATAAGAAAAAATTTAAAATAATTTAAATCATACACCAAAAACTTATTGAAGAGTTTGAAAAACATGCAGTATTGGATAAAAAAGGAATTGAAAATGTTATAAGTCCATTTTTAAATGTAATAATAAGTAAAAAAAGTTGATAGAAAAGGCGTTTATAACGCGTGTTGTGTAACTTGCCATTTTGCATGCGGTAAAGTTTTCAAACGCACAATATTCGTCGACGAACTAACGCGTGTTATGTATTTCTTTAGGCCGTGTTTACATCTGTGTGTCATGTGCCCAAAAAGCGTAACCACTAATTACTAATGAAAAACTGTCTGATTCAGACACGTATTAATTTACTTAAACAGTTTCATACATAACTAATAGACAATTTTATAGAATACAACATGATCATTTATTTCCTATTTAAGCTTTTATGTTAGTTACGTTCCTTGCAATTAAAATTAAATGAATTCGTAATTAAGCCCGTTTGAATTTCGTTAATAAAGTCGTAATTTTTTATCGCTGCGGTCTAAAAATTTGTGTGTAGTTTCATAAAATGAACCATAATCAATCAAAATCTCGATTTCGAATTTGTATGTAGTAACGTCCGTTTGCATTTAAGTTGACGATATATACTTTATACATCTAGTGGCTGGATGGGTAACAGTGATCTGCATTATTACGAATCAAACGGCATAATTTTGCATTTTCTAAAATGAATATTGAGCTAGCACTTAACATTAAAATAATGAATGATGCTATTGCATGATTCATATCAATGTGACTGTTGTTAATAAATCCATGCCGTTTTTTTTTTGGCATAAAGTCAATTTTTTTTTTGTTTAGTATTTTATAATTTTTTTTATTTTTAATTTTTAAACACCCTAGTTAGATAAAAAAATATTTAACTTTAACATATGGAGCAACACTGTTCTGTGTGCGCGCTGTTAAAGTCAGCTGATTATGTACCATACGTTTTGTGTGAAATTGGCTTCAGAATTTGGATCCGAAAAATGAGGGTATATGGACATATATGATAATATATATTCATACATTTTCATACATGTACGTACCCCCCAAACAAAATGTTTCGACTTTTTCTGAAGTCAGACTTGTCGTACTGAATTCGTTAAGACATTTCGGTAGTTTGTCTGAACTCAGACTTTTCGTACCGAACTCGTTAAAAAATTTCGGTAGTTTTTCTGAACAATTTTTTTTTAACATTAAAACTTTGATTTTTGAGTACATATGTAAGTAAAAAAAGTAAAAAGTTTTTTTTAAATAAATATGTGTATATGTTGATAAAAACATATAAAAACATATAAAACATATAAAAAAATATATGCTACATATTAAAAAGTGTGAGTATGTGCAAATTATTTCGACAATAGCAGCAACATAACGGTGAAGCAGTACTCTGCTATAAAAAAAAAGAAATCGTACCTACATGTCGTACGAATTCGTACCGACTTATCGTAACGAATTCGTACCGACATATCGTTACGAAGTCGTGTCAACCAATTAATACAAAAATTGTTAAGATTTCGGTAATATTTCGGTTCCGAAATCGGCAGAGCATTTTGTTTGATGGGTACATACATATGTGTAAATTCATATTCATAGTTATTAAAATTACTTTTTTTTAAGATTTTAAACATCGAAGTTGTATTTGATGAAACATTTGTTTCGATAAATAATTTTAAAGGAACTTAAAGACATTTTTCATCATTTTAAGAGAAAAGGTGCATCGATTACTTAAAAAACACAAAACTTATCTGCGTACATAAAATTTAATTTAATAAGAATTTAGATTAAAAAATAATGAAATTAATCATTAAAAAAATTATTAACTTTATTTCAACACTAGTTTTCGATAATTTTTTTTTGCAGTAATATGAACTTTGTTTCTTAAAAATATCTAGAGTATTCTGATATTTTCTATAAAATTAATAACTGAAATATCCTTTTGATTATTTCATTTATTTAATACGGTCGCAATGTATAAAATTGTGCAAGAATGGGGTTTATTTTTTAAACGTTGACGCTGTACGCATATAAACTTTTCAAACCCTATGTATTTTCTAATAGATTTGCAATTCACCAGTGATAAAAAAAGAGAAAAAATTCGAGTTAATAAAATGCAGGCTCTTTTGATTGCAAAAACGATCTTATGTGAGATATAATGTATGCATACATTTTTATATGGCTCCATATATTACATCTTATTTCAATTATATGAATTCATATATGAAGAGCTTCATAATTAAATTTCCATATAAGAACTCATATGTTATAATACATTTCATATATTAGTCCATATATCAATTCATATATAATACTTTTGCAATGTATAATCCTATACATTTCCATACATGAATTCATGCATATTCATATATATTTATATACATTCATATATTAAACATATATGGACAATACATTATTTTTTTATTAATAATATTTTTTAGCTGGGAAGGCACTTTTTAATTTTAGTTAGAAATGTTTAAGACTATGTATCTACATAATAAAATCTGGTAGTTGAAATTTTCAAAATCTACCGTTACAACTTTTTATACGCGCTTAAACACAAAAAATATTTTTAAAATTGACTATGAGTATTTTGGAACATTGCTAAATGTAGGGTACATGTCCAAAAAACAAAATAATTGGCTTTTAACACATTCTTGTTGGATTGCATTTAGCGCTATGCGGTTAAAAAGTGAATGTGTTAAGTAAAGTTTTTTACAAAACTTAAAATATTGAAGATACACCTATCCACCAACTTACACGATAGATACGTTCCGGAGAAAGTCGTGTAATTCGAAATTTTAAATTTTTGTATGAAAAATTGTGTAAATCGAAAATAAAGGCAGAATCAGGGAACCCCATTCGGGGGAAACCATAATTTCTCTCAAAATCTGACTGTAATGTATTGTAACTTGAAAGATAAAAATTTTACAACAAAATAGTGTAAGAAAATATTGTTTGCCATCAAGTTTCCAACATATGTTACCTTAACAAGTTTTCCCCTCGTCTAATATTTAAAAACTTAATTCTGAAGAATTGAATAGAACCTACAAGTATGAACATTTTTATTTAACAAAAAAAAATTATTTTCTTTGTACATAATTTTATATACATATATATATATATATATGCTTATGCAGAAAATAAAAAATTTGCAAGACCCGAAGGGCTCGCCGGGGTTTCATATGCTGGATAAAATTCTAAGACAAACTGCGTTTTTACTTTTTTGATACCTTAAAAAAAAGTTCCGCACCAAATGCATTTTCTGCAGCAAAAATTTAAATTTTTTAATTCCAAAAAAATTTCATATTTTCGTAATGACAAAAATATTTTTGTTAATAAACCTCTACTAGTACTAGATTTTGATCCGCTGATCACGAATCTGCTGTTTATTTTAAAATCCATTAAGTGGTTTTCAAGATACATATTACCATTTGCAAATCACACGTATTCTAAAATACGATGAGTAGTTTTCAAGTTATTCGCTAATTCAGATTTAGCAAAAAGTTACTTATTTTTTCAGCACAATATTAGTTATGCACATTAGGCTTATGCAGAAAATAAAAAATTTCAAAAACGCGGGTATGTTGTCAGCTATTTTTGACAGTAATGCTAGGAACACAACTGTGACGAAGGACGAATTTTTCGGTGCGAACTTTCGTCATAAAAAATAAAACACATGAGTGCATATGAAAATGAACACAACACCGCCGTACAACGAAATTCGTCGTGCGTGACGAATTCTGAGATAGATTTATTTCTAATTTGTACGCCGACGAACGACGAAAAAACAATTTTCTCTCTCTCACTCTCTGTCTTTGTACACACAACAACCAACTTTATCAAATATAAGAGAGGAATTCGCTGCGTAAATTCGTCGTTGTTGTGCTTCACACGACGAATTTACGCAGCGAACTCTTATCGACGAATTCGTCGACGTGGACGAAATTCGTCGTTCGTCCCAATTGTGTTCCTAGCATAACTTTTAAATGGCGGATTTGCTCACATTTGTAAAATTAGAACTCAGTTTCTTTTGCTCACAGAATGTGCATATATGCATGTAAGTACTTCTTATGTTGACATTTTATTATTTTAATAAAAAAAATAACAAATTAGCAATTTAAATCTGCAAATTAAAATAGGTTGTTTGTTGTTAGTTACGCACGTCTAGATGCATTTCGCTGCTGCTTAAACAACTCACTAGTACACTTGAAACACAATTCCATATATGTAGCTTACAAAACCTTAATGCTTATACATGAAACTCAATATAACGAATCTCTCTCCCGGTTCGCTGAAAACTATCTATTTTGCAAAGTACCCATATCAATTATTGAATCAAAACTTCCGAACTCATTATTTTCCGTATCATTATTATTTTTGAAATTTTTACTGGGAAATAAACAGCAAATAAACTATTTGGGTACATAAATATGTTTTAAACTTCCTGAATTGTAGAACATTTTGTTTGGGATAAGGAGTTACAGGATTTAGAAATTTTAAAGTTTGGAACATATATGTACATATTTTCAATATTTTTAACATTATTCTCTATTTCAATTTGAAATTTATTTGCTGGTGGTTCAGCGATGTCCATATGCATTTCATTGTTGCTGTAACAAATCGTCAGTAGACTTCAACCACAAATCTTGAAAAGTCACAAACCTCTTATCTTATGTACAGACTTTCAAAAACTATTTGAGAATTCACAAATAATAATATTTTTGAAAATCACAAAAGAAAAATAAACATAGTAGGCTTATAGCTAATAAATCAGTGAATGTTTAAATATAGTTTGAGTTAATTTTCATTAAAAATTAAAATGTGTTTAAATACACTTTAATTTTTTCAGTAGTTCATTAAAGTTATTATCAAATTAAGTTGAAAGTACGGTAGCACTACAATATTATGGAAAGCTTTCCAAAAAACAGCTGTTCAATATAAACAAGAAAGTTGATTTATCAATTTGCAGAAAAGTGAAATAGCAAAAAACACATTTTATGATACAAAAAGAGCATCAGAATGCATTTTTCTATTTATATATTTCATGATATGAAAATATGTGATACATTTGTTGTACATTTGCGAAAATTAAACGAAATTCATTTTAATACGACCACATGATGTTCGCGCCTTCAAAAAACACACACATGCACAAAACATATGGTGTGTTTGTAAAATTTAAACAACACTTAAATCTACAGTGTTGGCTGTTTAAGTTTGATTTAATTGTGCAGTGAGAAACAAATTTTTGTGTTTAAATAAGATTTAAAAATAAAATACAAATAATCATTGACTGATTTATTAGCCCTTAGAAACTTATACAAATTAAATTAAATTATTCTCTATTATTAAAATTACGATATGACCAAAAACAAAAAATTTTTGATACATCAAAATGTGAACAAATTCATTATACGAGTAACTATAGTTTTTAAAAAAGCCAAATTGTAAATATTTTACAAGCAAATGTACAGCCTGTAATATTAAGAGTATTGGGAGTGGCGTTGGCTGATTTATACTACGTTTATACGCGCATTATTTGCAAATAAAACTATTTGCAAATAAATTAACTCACTGTTTATACGGCATAGCAAAAGTACACAAACTTGGTAGCACTTCTATAGAAAACTTACTTATGTTGACAAAAAAAAATAGTGTAAATGTACAAAATATCAAATAATTGTTTGTTTTAATCGTCATTATTTTCTTCTATCAATGTTTTTTGTTGCAATATTTATCCATTTATTGTTTTTTGTTATCAAACATTTGTAAGCGTGGCAACCTCAAGCATTTTATTTGCAAATAGTGCGTTAATCGTGAATAGTTTTCTGAATTAGTAAGTCGCAATAAAAGCAATAATATGGCAACAATTTACTGTTTTATTTGCAAATAAGCCTCGCGTATAAACGTAGTATTAGTTAGCACATTGACTACAAAACCGAAGGTCCGTTCCGATCCCGGTGTCCGACAGTCATTAAAGTAACAACACCACGCATTTTTCTGATGTGCATTAGTGTCCCTTCGTATAAGTTGTTGTAGGAAAAGTTCTAAAGATTGTGTACCAGAATCATCTGCGAATTAAAATAACCAATAAAATGGCTACTAAACATAGTTTTAAAATTTAATACGCTTCATTGACACCAGAGGAACTGCAGCACTGCATTATTAAAAACGTGTAAAAAAGCAGATTTGTAGAAAAAGAGAGAAGCTTTCCTCTATCTATTCCTTCAACACCTGTCTCTATCACTATCCTTTCCCTATCACCCTCTCTCATTAGCTATATTCTCTTCAAATAACAGGTAAAGCTGGACTCTAAACTTCAACCCTCTTTACCAGCAGCCTGCTAACCTACAGGGCTGTCAGATTTATTTTCACCTTTTTCGCCAAATCCAATGCCAAAAATCGCCAAAGCCTCTTTTTTTTAGTTTTTGTCAATGAAATACATATATATTTGAAAAATTATTAAAAATGTTATTTTATAAATTATAAAAAATTAATTTGTTCCAAATCGCTCAAATTCGCCAAATATGAAAAAAAATCGCCATTATCTACATATGTATATTTTGTTTAATTTGTATTTAGAACAATGTAAAAATGATTATGAACATAAAAAGGTACAGTGTTTGATATACATAAAATAGTTTATAATAGTCTCCGTAAATAAGCTTTTGCGGTTCCCAGCTAGCATTTTGCGTGATTTCTGATCATAGATGAGTCGCTTATGACTCCCTTCCGCGATTAAAATTATGGAATATGCGCTCATTTTCTGATCATAAATGACTCCCTTGTCGGGAGAAAATGGTACCCTAGCCGCGACTCATCTGGAAGAGTCTTTTATGAGCCCCCCCATCTAATCAACTTCGAATTGTCTTCGAGTCATTTTCGAGTAATTTTCTGATCGTATATGCATCTTCTTTGACTCCGCTGCGCGATTAAAATGATCATATATGCGCTCATTTTCTGATCGTATATGCGTCTTCTATGACTCCCCTGCGCGATTAAAATGATCATATATGCGCTCATTTTCTGATCGTATATGCGTCTTCTACGACTCCCCTGCGCGATTAAAATGATCATACAGGTGCTCATTTTAAAATATATATTTATTTAAAGTAAATTACTCATTTATTACACACATGTTATTTGAAGTAAAAGGAATATAAAATTAAAATATTTACTTCAAGAAAATTGTCAATATATTTACAGAGGTTTATTTAAAGTATTTTAGCATTAATTCACGAGATCAAAAACAAAAAGGAATATAAAATTAAAATATTTAATTCAAGTAAATTATTAATAGTTTATTTAAAGCATTTTAGCATTAATTTATGAGATCAAGAACAAAAAAGAAAAAAGAAATTAAAATATTTAATACATGAAAATTATTAATATGTACAGTGGTTTAGTTATGGCGTTGCCTTTTTACCACTCGGTCCTTAGCATGCACAAAATGCTTCTGCAACACTGCGTTCATTTCCTTGTCGGTGCTTTTATAATTCAGGTGGCAAATATCTAAGAACAAAAAAAAAATTAATTTATATTTTCAGTAATAGAGTTATTAATGTACTTACTTTTAATTATTGTAATTATGTAAATGTTTTCGGCGCTTGGCTTTGTAATGGTGCCCTTCCAACTATATAATGAGGCCAACTCATCAGTGAACATTTTTCGAACTGCAATTCTTAAAAATTGCGTTGCACTATCTCCGCCTTGTTTTCCAATAAATAGTTTCTGAAATGTAAATGGAATGGTTACTCATCCAAACTTAAAATCACTTTAGTTTAACAATTTTAATATAGATATTATACTTACAAATTGCTTTAGGATTTCCTCGTTCTGCTGAATTTGG
Organism: Tachina lurida; assembly: GCA_944452675.1. Lineage (NCBI taxonomy): Eukaryota > Metazoa > Arthropoda > Insecta > Diptera > Tachinidae > Tachina > Tachina lurida. Next base: position 108,692,371 of record OX101753.1, on the reverse strand, counting down.
TGATCAAATTTTGTTAGATCGTCCATAGTTTGGAAAGGAAAGTTTTTAATTTCTTTACATTCCTCAGTCAAAGTTTTGTCGTCATGTTGTTTTCTGCTTTCTAATTTTACAGCAATGACTTCTTCTGTCAATTTCGTCATTGCTCTTTTGTTACCCTCCTCTAAGTCTGTAACTTTTTTGGTCAAAGTTGAAACTTCGGATTTTAAGGACCTTATCTCGTCCCGCATTTCTATTAGCACACTTTGAAGGCAGTTCGATTGGGGCACTAAAGAACAAAACTCTTGAAAAAATGTTAACATATTATATTATTTCATTTATTACTTACCAGTTGTTAAATTGTTATAATTATTAGTTGGAGTGTACTGAAACTCTTCCGATGGTATGGAGTTAATATGTGACATTGCTAATTAGTGGTGTGAAAAAGTAGCTATTGTCAACCGAATCACGTAAGCATATAATTTTTTTATTTATTTGATTTATAGAAAATTCAATTTTATTTTCAAAGGCGATGTCAGCCGCATAATATATATTAAAACAAGTTGAGTCGATTGGTTGTGAAAAATAAGCCGATATATTTTTAATTTCCATTCCACCAAAAACAGGAATATTTAATTTGTTATTAATATCTGTTATTTTAATAAGTTTATCCTGAACCAAACAAAAGTTGTCAGGTTCTTGCAAAGAAAAAAAGAAACCATTTGCATTTACATTTAAGATTTTCCCTTGTTTAATTTTCCCAAACACTATAGGTGATGCATGCTCTGTCTCCGTTGTTATGTGATAGCTGCTTTCAACATGCCTTTTATAAATTTGTGCGGCAACGCTTCCACCCTTTCTAACTTTGCGCTTAACTTTTTGTAGATGGTTCTCAAATTTAAATGCGCTTATTCCATCTAATGATCCATGAAGCTTTGCATCTTCATGAATATGCAATAAGTTGTGAAAATTATATGTAAGAAAGCACAAATCATATAATATTGGAATGTCTTTTACAAATGATTTTAATAGTTGTTGAGCACAGGAGTTATTATTCTTACACTCTTCTTCGTCTAAAAGGATCCTAATAGCCAAGGATAACTTTAAGAAATGAGCATATCTTTCTGAGCTTAAAACTTTTCTCAATATAAAAGGCCCCGTATAAAGCAAGAATTGTCTTAGCTCTGTTGCCTTCCATCTTTCAATATCTTTCAAACATCTGGGCTTTCTCTGAAACTCCTTGGTTATGTTCCTTCTATTAAAATTCAACTCCTTTGAAATAGAATCAATTTTCCATGAAACTAAAGAAAACTGTTCACCTTTTTTTTTTATCCAAGCATTTAATAATGTCCGCATTACGCCTAAGCACACAACATGCATATAGTCTAAAGTGCACTGTGAAACAATATCGATATTAAGTTTTTCTAGTGGCGAAATGTCTGCATTTGAATGATGTTCCAACTGAACGCGGTTTCTGAAGGAATCATTGGTTCTAATAGTATACTCGCTTCCCGTGTCGAAAACAAGTCGATGTTTAACCATTTGGCCTTTTTGTGTACACCTTCCACAAGAGAAGTATCCACTATGCCCTTTAGTTCCTAATATAAAAGACTTCGCAGGTGCATCCATAACAACACAACGTACAACAATTTGGAAAAACTTATCCGCAAAAACAAGACCATCTTGCACAAGCGTATTTAGCTCAGAAATAAATTCTTCCAAAAAATCATTTGCGTTGCTTGGTTTCGAAGTTCCTTCATACACTCCAATGAGAAAAACATAACTTGTTCCTACAACACTAGAAAGTACCGGCCAAACTTGTTTACTACTGCTTTTAAAAAGCGGTAAACCATCAATGCCGAAATCTAATGTTATATTGGATAATTTCCAATTATTTTTAAACAAGAAATCAGTTAAGCCATTTTTTAGCCCGTAGTGAACATAAGTGCCAGCGCCAACTTTTCTTTCGACAACCGAAGCAGGCGTTTTTAAAAGCGTCCTCGCATCTTTTGGTACTTTAAGATTGCACTTTATTAATAATAATAACAGTGCGTTAAGTGCCACAAAACTAATATGAAATTGTAAAGCCCATTTACCCAATCCTTCGCACAAATCAAAAACGCTTTCATCACTTTCACTTTCACTATCTAAGGAACATACTTCGCATGATTCATCTACATCTGGGAAAACTATTTCATTTTGTGTTTGCATTGGCTCCTCCTGCTCTTGCGATTTCATTTCTTTATTTTTTGGGTTTATGAGCCTTTCGGCTTCTTTTTTAGCCAATCTTTTTATTTGTTTGGCTGACATCACTTTTTTTTATTTACTTTTTTATTTGAAGGTATTTATTTATTTGAAGGTACATATTTATTTTTTTGTATTTTTAAATCTATCACTTTTAATAATATGTTTTATACTTTTGTCAACTTCACTGAAATCACTTTTGAAGCATAGATACGAATCCCTCTCGAGTCGCGTTTCACGCACGCAGCTGATTAATCCCCTTTTTGTCATCCGGGGGACTCGAGGAAGACTCGCGTAGATGATTTTTGCCAAAACGATCATCCAAATGCTAGCAGGGTTAGTATTAATCAAATATTGGATATACCCAGCTAGCATTTTGCGTGATTTCTGATCATAGATGAGTCGCTTATGACTCCCTTCCGCGATTAAAATTATGGAATATGCGCTCATTTTCTGATCATAAATGACTCCCTTGTCGGGAGAAAATGGTACCCTAGCCGCGACTCATCTGGAAGAGTCTTTTATGAGCCCCCCCATCTAATCAACTTCGAATTGTCTTCGAGTCATTTTCGAGTAATTTTCTGATCGTATATGCATCTTCTTTGACTCCGCTGCGCGATTAAAATGATCATATATGCGCTCATTTTCTGATCGTATATGCGTCTTCTATGACTCCCCTGCGCGATTAAAATGATCATATATGCGCTCATTTTCTGATCGTATATGCGTCTTCTACGACTCCCCTGCGCGATTAAAATGATCATACAGGTGCTCATTTTAAAATATATATTTATTTAAAGTAAATTACTCATTTATTACACACATGTTATTTGAAGTAAAAGGAATATAAAATTAAAATATTTACTTCAAGAAAATTGTCAATATATTTACAGAGGTTTATTTAAAGTATTTTAGCATTAATTCACGAGATCAAAAACAAAAAGGAATATAAAATTAAAATATTTAATTCAAGTAAATTATTAATAGTTTATTTAAAGCATTTTAGCATTAATTTATGAGATCAAGAACAAAAAAGAAAAAAGAAATTAAAATATTTAATACATGAAAATTATTAATATGTACAGTGGTTTAGTTATGGCGTTGCCTTTTTACCACTCGGTCCTTAGCATGCACAAAATGCTTCTGCAACACTGCGTTCATTTCCTTGTCGGTGCTTTTATAATTCAGGTGGCAAATATCTAAGAACAAAAAAAAAATTAATTTATATTTTCAGTAATAGAGTTATTAATGTACTTACTTTTAATTATTGTAATTATGTAAATGTTTTCGGCGCTTGGCTTTGTAATGGTGCCCTTCCAACTATATAATGAGGCCAACTCATCAGTGAACATTTTTCGAACTGCAATTCTTAAAAATTGCGTTGCACTATCTCCGCCTTGTTTTCCAATAAATAGTTTCTGAAATGTAAATGGAATGGTTACTCATCCAAACTTAAAATCACTTTAGTTTAACAATTTTAATATAGATATTATACTTACAAATTGCTTTAGGATTTCCTCGTTCTGCTGAATTTGGTGATCAAATTTTGTTAGATCGTCCATAGTTTGGAAAGGAAAGTTTTTAATTTCTTTACATTCCTCAGTCAAAGTTTTGTCGTCATGTTGTTTTCTGCTTTCTAATTTTACAGCAATGACTTCTTCTGTCAATTTCGTCATTGCTCTTTTGTTACCCTCCTCTAAGTCTGTAACTTTTTTGGTCAAAGTTGAAACTTCGGATTTTAAGGACCTTATCTCGTCCCGCATTTCTATTAGCACACTTTGAAGGCAGTTCGATTGGGGCACTAAAGAACAAAACTCTTGAAAAAATGTTAACATATTATATTATTTCATTTATTACTTACCAGTTGTTAAATTGTTATAATTATTAGTTGGAGTGTACTGAAACTCTTCCGATGGTATGGAGTTAATATGTGACATTGCTAATTAGTGGTGTGAAAAAGTAGCTATTGTCAACCGAATCACGTAAGCATATAATTTTTTTATTTATTTGATTTATAGAAAATTCAATTTTATTTTCAAAGGCGATGTCAGCCGCATAATATATATTAAAACAAGTTGAGTCGATTGGTTGTGAAAAATAAGCCGATATATTTTTAATTTCCATTCCACCAAAAACAGGAATATTTAATTTGTTATTAATATCTGTTATTTTAATAAGTTTATCCTGAACCAAACAAAAGTTGTCAGGTTCTTGCAAAGAAAAAAAGAAACCATTTGCATTTACATTTAAGATTTTCCCTTGTTTAATTTTCCCAAACACTATAGGTGATGCATGCTCTGTCTCCGTTGTTATGTGATAGCTGCTTTCAACATGCCTTTTATAAATTTGTGCGGCAACGCTTCCACCCTTTCTAACTTTGCGCTTAACTTTTTGTAGATGGTTCTCAAATTTAAATGCGCTTATTCCATCTAATGATCCATGAAGCTTTGCATCTTCATGAATATGCAATAAGTTGTGAAAATTATATGTAAGAAAGCACAAATCATATAATATTGGAATGTCTTTTACAAATGATTTTAATAGTTGTTGAGCACAGGAGTTATTATTCTTACACTCTTCTTCGTCTAAAAGGATCCTAATAGCCAAGGATAACTTTAAGAAATGAGCATATCTTTCTGAGCTTAAAACTTTTCTCAATATAAAAGGCCCCGTATAAAGCAAGAATTGTCTTAGCTCTGTTGCCTTCCATCTTTCAATATCTTTCAAACATCTGGGCTTTCTCTGAAACTCCTTGGTTATGTTCCTTCTATTAAAATTCAACTCCTTTGAAATAGAATCAATTTTCCATGAAACTAAAGAAAACTGTTCACCTTTTTTTTTTATCCAAGCATTTAATAATGTCCGCATTACGCCTAAGCACACAACATGCATATAGTCTAAAGTGCACTGTGAAACAATATCGATATTAAGTTTTTCTAGTGGCGAAATGTCTGCATTTGAATGATGTTCCAACTGAACGCGGTTTCTGAAGGAATCATTGGTTCTAATAGTATACTCGCTTCCCGTGTCGAAAACAAGTCGATGTTTAACCATTTGGCCTTTTTGTGTACACCTTCCACAAGAGAAGTATCCACTATGCCCTTTAGTTCCTAATATAAAAGACTTCGCAGGTGCATCCATAACAACACAACGTACAACAATTTGGAAAAACTTATCCGCAAAAACAAGACCATCTTGCACAAGCGTATTTAGCTCAGAAATAAATTCTTCCAAAAAATCATTTGCGTTGCTTGGTTTCGAAGTTCCTTCATACACTCCAATGAGAAAAACATAACTTGTTCCTACAACACTAGAAAGTACCGGCCAAACTTGTTTACTACTGCTTTTAAAAAGCGGTAAACCATCAATGCCGAAATCTAATGTTATATTGGATAATTTCCAATTATTTTTAAACAAGAAATCAGTTAAGCCATTTTTTAGCCCGTAGTGAACATAAGTGCCAGCGCCAACTTTTCTTTCGACAACCGAAGCAGGCGTTTTTAAAAGCGTCCTCGCATCTTTTGGTACTTTAAGATTGCACTTTATTAATAATAATAACAGTGCGTTAAGTGCCACAAAACTAATATGAAATTGTAAAGCCCATTTACCCAATCCTTCGCACAAATCAAAAACGCTTTCATCACTTTCACTTTCACTATCTAAGGAACATACTTCGCATGATTCATCTACATCTGGGAAAACTATTTCATTTTGTGTTTGCATTGGCTCCTCCTGCTCTTGCGATTTCATTTCTTTATTTTTTGGGTTTATGAGCCTTTCGGCTTCTTTTTTAGCCAATCTTTTTATTTGTTTGGCTGACATCACTTTTTTTTATTTACTTTTTTATTTGAAGGTATTTATTTATTTGAAGGTACATATTTATTTTTTTGTATTTTTAAATCTATCACTTTTAATAATATGTTTTATACTTTTGTCAACTTCACTGAAATCACTTTTGAAGCATAGATACGAATCCCTCTCGAGTCGCGTTTCACGCACGCAGCTGATTAATCCCCTTTTTGTCATCCGGGGGACTCGAGGAAGACTCGCGTAGATGATTTTTGCCAAAACGATCATCCAAATGCTAGCAGGGTATGTACATATGTATGTATGTTTTTGTATGTAGTTGTAGTTCTACACTCAAAAAAAAAGACATGTACTATTATTAAGAAAATTTGTTTCCTAAATTTAAGTAAATTTTTACAAATATCTAGTAAAAATTAATTAATATGAGTAAAAAAAAGTTCACATCCTCAAAAATAGTTCATAAAAATACACAAAAATTTGTTTACTGACAAAGAAAATATTTACAAAGATTAGGAAAATGGTTATAAACGAAAGGAAGTTTTATACTAAGGACTAGTCAATTTCGTCTTAAATCAAAAAATAAATTTAAAAAATGAATTAGGATATTCTTACGTATTCGTGCGTGTGCCATTAGTGCGTGTCTTGATTGTGACGTGTTCTATAAACATGCTGTTAGTGTCAAATCACAGTGTTGCCTTTCTGTAAATAATTTTTATTTGTTTACATTTTTTCATGTAAAATTTGTATTTTTATCATTAAAAAAGGTAACTCTTTTTGACGGCAAGATGGAAGTACTCGTATTTATGTAAATAAAAATTTTTTATTTAAAAAATAAATCTTTAACTTTATACAAATGTACAAATAATAAAATAGCATAAAATGAGCTATTATCTTGCAAGAAAAGAAAATGAATTTCCAAATATAATAACTGCACGGCTGTTGTCAACTTTATGCTGTAAATGCCACTTACAATAATAAAAAAACAACAAATAAAAATATACTATTTGTAGCAACACTCACTTTTTTGCGGAAATATCAATTTTATCTTATTTATTTTTTTTATTAAATTTGTAATTTTTTCCACCGACGAATGTAATTTTGCATTCGTGCACTTATTTTTTTACAGCAGAAAACGCGTTACATAAACCAAAACAAACTGCCACTTGTTCTGTGTTTTACAAAAATAAAATGACATTCGCGTTATGCAACCGCAAACTTGATAAACGTCAGGTTTTTAAACATGCTGTAAAAAAAGTTAATTTAAATTTTAGTAAAATTTTACTTAAACATTAAAATATAATTCCTACAAACTAGTTCATTTATATATATATATCACTTGTTTCAAGTAAAACCGGATTTGGCGCTATACGACAACTTTTTTTACTCCAATGTAAATAATTTTCCTAAGTTTAAGTTAATTTTTTTGGAGTGTAGTACTTGTGGTAATAAAATTGTTTAAGCTGTCTTTACAGCTTAAACAATTACGACATGTAAAAAAATGTTGTACAATGTACAAAATCTTATCATGTAGGAGCAAGGTTGGAAACCGAAACAAATAACGGTATGGGTAGCGGTATCGGTATTTTTTTTTATTTCGGTATCGGTATTACCGGTACATACCGATATTATTATAAATTACTTAAAAAATGGAGTATTTTTACATTAACATATGTATAAAAGCATACATACTTATTTGTTTCTATATATGTTTTTATACTATTATTAAAAAATAATTTATTAAAAAAGTAAAACAAGGAGACTGCAGTTCAAACTTTACATATACATATGTATAATGTATACATTTTGGTTAATTAAACAAAATAGTAAAAATATAAGTTTTGTCTATACTGATAAATTACACTGTGTGAAAAATTTTGATGAAATCGAAATACCTGGGACGCATTACTATTTTTCTGCTAGATATTGTCGAGTATAACAAAAATCTGTATTTGAAATTTTCCAAAATCTTGTGTTGCGGGTAAAAACCGCTTTTTCGTACCCGTAGGCACTTATCAACCTCTAAGTTATATATGAACCGATTTAAAATTTATAAACCGGTACAGAAATAAGAGACTAAGAGCTTTGGAAACATATGTATATGTACATATGTATATATTCTGCAGTAAATTTCAAATATATGTCTGTATTTTTCACCAAATATAATTTTTTCGGGTTTTTTCGACATTCTTATGCAATATTTTTGTACTGCACCCATATTGTTTATAATTTTCGCGCCAAATTCAGACGAAACGAACATTTGAATATTTCAATTCAAAGAATAAACCATATTCTTTTAGCCAACTTAAAAACAAAGAAAGCAATATTCTTGTACAATTAACATTAAACAAGTAAGAGTGCTATATTCGGCTGTGCCGAATCTTATATACCCTTTACCAAAGTTATTTAACAAAAAAATTTAAAAAATTGTGTTATCTAGTTACTTTTATATGTCAAAATCAAGTTTCAGTTTTCCAGCTCTGAAACCGTCTGCTCGATTTTGCTGATTTTCAATACCAATCTAAGTTGGACAATTTCTGACATACCAGTCCAAGAACGAAGTCTCTAGCTTTTCTGGGAGCTTCGGAAAACCGATTTCACGTACACCAGACGGACGAACGGACGGACGGACATCGCTTATTCGTCTTCCCTATTCATAAGGACCCAGAATATATACATTTTATGGGTCGCATATGAATATTATGGAAATTACACACGGAATGACAAACCTATACATATATACCCTTTTCCATTTTTGGTAAAGAGTATAAAAAATTCAGTAAAGAGCGACTTTGACTCGCGCACGAAGGGTTCCATTCGTACATTCGGTTTTTAGCATTTTTTAATGTAGCTTATTTGCTTTTTCGAAGTTTTTTTCAGTTTAAACGATTTATTTAGTTTTGTCGCTTCTTTTTCGTTTTGGCGATTTTTTTTCTGTTTTTGGATGTTTTTTTAATTTTGGCGATTTGTTTCTGTTTTTGAGGCCTTTTTTTCATTTTGGCGATTTTTTCCTGTTTTTGGGGCTTTTTTTCATTTTGGATACTTATATCATTTTGGATACTTATATCATTTTGGCGATTTTTTTTCATTTTGGCGATTTTTTCCTTTTGGCGTTTTTTTTTTGCCTAGGGGTTTTTTCATTTTGGCGAATTTTTTATTTTGGCAATTTTGTCATTTCATTTTGACGATTTTTTCTGTTTTTCATTTTAGCAATTTTCTTTTCATTTTGGTGATTTTTTTAATTTTTTCATTTTGCATATTTTTTTTGTTGCTTGGGGTTTTTTTCATTTTGGCGATTTCTTGTTTAGGGTTTTTTTTCATTTTAGCGATTTTTTTATTTTGGCAATTTTGTGTTGTTGTTGGTATTTTTCATTTTGCCAATTTTTTTTCTGTTTTTCGAGTTTTTTTTTCATTTTGGCGATTTTTTTTAATTTTGGCGATTTTTTTTTCATTTTGGCGATTTTTTCTTATTTGTTTCATTTTGGCGATTTTCTTTCGTTTTCGCGATTTTTTTTTCATTTTAGCAATTTTTCTATTTTCGCGATTTATTTTAGTCTTAGAGATTTTTTTAATTTGGTGCTTTATTTCGTTTTGGCGATTTTTTTTTGTTTTTGGCGAGTTTTTCCTGTTTTATGGTTTTTTTCATTTTGGCGATTTTTAATTCTTTTTTTTTTTGGGTTTTTTTCGTTTTTTCGATTTTTTTTTCATTTCGGCGATTTTTTTTCATTTTGGCGATTTTCTCTCATTTTGACGATTTTTTTCATTTTAGCAATTTTCCGGGTTTTTCGCAATTTATTTTAGTCGTAGACATTTTTTTTTAATTTGGTGCTTTTTTTCATTTTGGCGATTTTTTTTTGGTTTTTGGCGATTTTTTCGGTTTGGCGATTTTATAATTTTTTGATTTTTAGTTTTACCGTTTTTGAAAATTTCAAGAGTTTAGCTCTTACGGTTTCCAAGATACAGCAAGTTGTCAAAATTGCATAGTCAAAATTGCATTAACTGATGGAACACCCTTTAATTTAAATTTTTTGAAATTTTAGTATTAATTTTTGTAGTGGGTATACAAATACACTAACCTTACAAATTTCAAGTGTATACATACATACATTCAATTGTATGTATATTATATGAGATTTTAACATTTTTCGTTGCTCGTTTTGGAACACCCTTTAATTTCCAATTCTCATGTATTTTTTGTTGTAGCGGCCAAAGGTCTATACAGTGTGTCCAAATTTCAGGTCTCTAGCTCTTACGGTTCTCGAGAAAATACCCTGCATAGTTTTAGACGTAGTTAATTTTACATAACACAAAAAGTTAAAGTTTCCAACCCTGGAAACGTCTTTTTAATTTTTTTAATTTAAAATACCAATTTTGGTCGTACTGAAGTGTAAAATAGGTTTATTTATTAAAAAATATAAAAATTTGTTTTCGGTAGTGACTTTTATATGGCAAAATCAAGTTTCAGTTTTCCAGCTCTGAAACCGTCTGCTCGATTTTGCTGATTTTCAATACCAATCTAAGTTGGACCATTTCTGACACACCAGTCCAAGAACGAAGTCTCTAGCTCTTCTGGGAGCTTCGGAAAACCGATTTCACGTACACCAGACGGACGGACGGACAGACAGACATCGCTTATTCGTCTTCGCTATTCATAAGGACCCAGAATATATATATTTTTTTGGTCGCAAATTAATATTATGGAAATTACACACGGAATGACAAACCTATATATACCCTTTTCCATTTTTGGTAAAGGGTATAAAAACTTAAAGCAGGTACTTTTCTTCACCTCAAGAGAGGAATCTTTAACTTCAAATAAAGAGTTTAGAAGTTTTTTCTCTACCAACCTTATTTATTACGATGAAGTGTGTAAACACGACCAAAACCAAAGAAAGAAAGTTAATTGAAATATATTTTTCCAAGTTCTGCCCTTATTACGGTTTACAGCTCAACTAAGTTGGATTGAAACTGAAACAACTTAACTTTTAAACAACTGTTTTTTGCAATTCTGAATAACAACTAATTTTAGTTGTCTTCGAATTAATTCTCGAAAAACAAAGATTCTTATCTATGCTATGTTTTTTGAAACCATAGTATCCATTACAAAACATTTTAAATATTTTTAGTTCTGGCCTTGCTATTTTTTCTTGAAATTCTATGTTTTATGAACATGGCAATAATATTGGTTGACAAATGGGATTGGTTAGCGTCTGGAATAATAAAGCAACACGAACACAATGGACGAAATAAAAACCAAAATACAACTGAAAAAAATCAGTTGTTTCATGGTTAAAAAAGTTTTAATACATAATAAAAATTTGTAGTTGCCAAACAACTTAAATATTCTCATCAGAGAATCAGAGGTGTATTTCAAAGTAAACATTGGCAGCACTAATGGTATATATTGAAGGTGTTAACACTTTTACAGAAGCAACCAAAATCAACTCTGGAAATTTTCATGTTGTTTTTGTAAATATTGTACATCTGCAACCATCAAGTAGCTGATGGTACAGAAAAACCAAACAAACAATAAGGAAGCCTATAATTATTTTTTGGACATGTGTCAGACGGTAGAAAAGTACTATGGTAAAAAAATATTTGCCTGTGGGGAAAAAATTTCATTTTTCTGCTGTGCCAAATGATATCTTTTTTGACAATGGAAAATTTTGACAAATTGGCCTTAGCATAGAAAGAAAATGATGAAAAAATTGCTGCGGCGGCGAGGGAAAAATTTTACTATAAGCCGCCGGCCACCAACAATATTTTAAAACGAGATTTTTACATAAAACAATATTCTTGTAGCAAAAAATTAAATTATGTTATATACATATATGCTGCAAAATTTTTCATAAATTAAAATAAATAATGCATTTGTCACAGTCTAACTACATTTAAGAGACGTAAAAATCTATGTATTGGGCGACGGCTCAAAGCGACGGCGGCGGTTTTAGTTTTCATGATACTATGCTTCTTATTTGCTGCTTGTCAAAAACTTATATGAAGTGTAAAAAATTTATTTACGCCAGGGGCCCGTTTCTCAAAAATACAAATTACAAGTCTACAAGTAAAATACATACAAAACAACAATAAAATTTTGTAAAAGTGTTGTTGTTTTGTGTGGATTTTACTTGTAGATTTGTAATTTGTATTTTTGAGAAACGGGCCCCAGTACTTTGCTACCGTTTGGCACAGGCACTTTGTAGTAAAATTACTTTGAAATAATAAAATATATTCTCCAATATTCAGTTTTAGTAGTAAACATCTTATTTTTCTATTTTCAAATTTTTATTTTAACTCAACAGTTCAATATCTTTGTTTGCATTTTACTTATAGTATCAGTGTAAACATGAAAACTACCTACAACAGACTCTTGTTCTAATTTTTTTAACACGGAGAGGTTTTCATAATCTTTTGATTCTACAAAGTCGTAATACTTTGTATTGCCGTGTAAGGACACCTTTAATTACAATATATATCAGAGAGCTGTATGAGTTGATTCACTTTCGCTCTCCATCACTATTACAATGCTTTTGTTTTGTTTTTTAACATCAGTATTAGGGGTTTTCCCGTCCGGGAAATAATAAAAAAAATTGTAGACAACTTTACATATAACAGCTGCTTTAACTTTGGCATTTGTGAAAATTTATAGCGAGCAGCGATTTTCCTAACAAATTTTAGATTTAAAGATATATTTTGTCATATATATGATGCTTTAAGCAGGAACATAACAGTTATAAGAGAAATGGCGAAACGTTTTTATAACCATTAACCATTTAATAACCAATGTAAGTGAGAAATACATATGTTTTTTGCTATAATTAACTACGAGTATTATAGCAACCAAAAAAGTTTTTTGGTTACCAATGACAATTGTCGGCGAATACATATTGTATTTTAGATGTAATGCATTTCTAAGTGGTTCTTAGGGCAACATATTGAAATGTCTTTGGAACAGTTAACAAAACGGTCATAATATTTTACATATGTATGTATATCTGACAATAATGGTTAATAAAAGCCTGAAGTATATAAGGGTAATTTTCTAGTAGCCTTTTCTTCAGAAAGAAAAAAATAACAATAATTTTCGGTGCCTGGCTTTAAATTAATTTATTGAAATCATTATTGTCTTTTTTGTTTTTAATAAAATTGTTTTACATGGAAAACTCAATTGTATGGACGTTTTTTAAGAACAAATCTACTTACATATCTGTTGTCGATCTCAAACCTCGAGTGTTTTTATAGCTATTGCTATTTATGGCGTGATACAGGGGTTAGAAAATGATTTTCGTAACAAAATAAACCGACACTATTACAGTTATAAATTTATTTTTGTTTTGATTTCTGTGTACTTAAAAGCAACGTACGAAAATAAACGAAGCAAATTGTTTGAATTTGTTTTGCTTCGTTCTTTGAAGTGAGTGAAAAAAAAACAAAACAAAAACAATAAAAAACATTGCTTATTCAATTTGTTTTTGTATTGTTTTTCCCCTGATCACAAACCAGATAACACAGCCGATCGACTCTAAGCCGGCTAACAGCCGCCACCGGCCATAAACAATATATTAATTTAATCGTGCGCCGCTAGAAAAGATAATAATGGGAAATAAATGGAAACGTTTTGAAATATTTGCGGCGAATTTGACATTATCATATAATATAATTTTATTGCATTGTATTTAACACATTAAGTTTTTTGTATACTATGTTCACACTTATGTTTTTAAAAATGTTTAATACATGTTCACACTTATATTTTTAAACATTTTTAAGACGAGTTTTCCAAGAACTAAACACACCCGTTCAGATTATATTTGAGATGATTATTGTTGACGTTTTGTGAATAAATAAATTATTGCGTTTGTAAGAAATTTCGAACAATTATGCTTTTTGTTTGCTTTATTATTTTTAAACAACACATGTTTTTGTAAATAATGTAATATTTTTAAGCAACTATTGCGTTCCAAAAAATTTTTTTAACGTGCCGTAATTTAATAACAACACAAAGTTGCCAGAGTTATCAAAACCGCACGTGTTTATCGATGAACTTAATTTTAAAACTTGTTATCTGAGATGCTTAACAAAACAAGTCAATGTATGGTAAAAAAAAATTTTTTTATAGCTATTGCTATTTATGGCGAGATACAGGGGTTAGAAAATAATTTTCGTAACAAAATTAATCGACACTATTACAGTTATAAATTTATTATTGTTTTGATTTCTTTGTACTTAAAAGCAGCGTATGAAAATAAACGAAACAAATTGTTTGAATTTGTTTTGCTTCGTTCTTTGAAGTGAGTGAAAAAAAAAACAAAACAAAAACAATGAGAAACATTGCTGAATTTGATTTTGTATTGTTTTTGTCCTGGTCACAAACCAGAGAGCATAGCCGATCGATTGTAAGCCGGCTAACAGCCGCCACCGGCCGCAAACAATATATTAATTTAATCGTGCGCCACTAGAAAATATAATAATGGGAAATAAATGGAAACGTTTTAAAATATTTGCGGCGAATTTGACATCATCATATAATATTTTCACATGGTTAAAAGATAACAGAGACTTTAACGGCAAGTTGTGTATGAAGAACTTGTAGTTAAAGTTCAAGTTAACTCTTAACCATATATTGTGAAAAGGGACGTAAGTTTGTTTTATACTATGTTCACACTTATGTTTTTAAAAATTTTTAATACATGTTCACACTTATGTTTTTAAAAATTTTTAAGACATGTTTTCTAAGAACTAAACACACTCGTTTACATTATATTTGAGATGTTTAAGGTTGACGTTTTGTGAATAAATTATTGTGTTTGTAAGAAATTTCGAACAACTATGCTTTTTGTTTGCTTTATTATTTTTAAGCAACAAATGTTTTTGTAAGTAATGTAATATTTTTTAAGCAATTATTGTGTTCTAAATAATTTTTTTTTACGTACCACTATTTAATAACAACACAAAGTTGCCAGATCTATCAAAAACGCACTGAACATACTTCATTTACGTGTTTATCGATGAGTTTAATTATAAAACTTGTTAACTGAGATGCCTAACAAAACAAGTCAATGTATGATAAAACATCAAAAAATTATTGTGTTTAAGCTCTTAAAGTTGAATAGGACGTTAAACACATAAGTGTAAACATATTATTATATAGCTAAGTAGCAATTGCTATAACCGGGTGTCATAAGACACCTCTCTTCTTTTTTTTTCATATATATATTTATTTATTGTATCTTCAAAAATGAACTAACAATAAGTAATCAAATCTTAAATCTAAATATAATTATTAGGCCCGACCAGTATCGGACATAAACTTAGTGATAGTTATAAATAATACATAAGTAGTGATAATCAAAAAGGAAAAAAAAAGAAGTATTTTTAAGCAGTCCCATCTGGAGTGTTGAGTATAAGAGCCCTTGTGTCCCTCTTTTTTAGGCGGATGTGTCCAGAAAAGCTCAAAATAATACGGGCAAGCGGATTAGGATGTGACTCGAGTTTTGTTAAATATTTGCCTGCGTATTTTGAAATTTCTTCACTCACTAGTGGCATATTTAAATCACGATGTATATTTGAATTTTTAATGTACCATGGAGCAGATGTTATCAAACGTAAAATTTTGTTTTGCCTTCGTTGGATTTTCTCAATATTTGAGCTGAATCAGTGCCCCATAGCTGAATTCCATAGCACCATATTGGCTTCAAAAGCGACTTGTATATCAAAAGTTTGCAGTCTAGGCTGAGTGTTGAATTTCTGCCAATTAACCAATATATTTGAGTTAATTTAAGTTTCATTTGGGTTAACTTAGAGTCAATATGATATTTCCATGTAAGCCTTCGATCAAGGTGTATGCCAAGGTATTTCACTTGAGAATGTTGAGGAATATTTTGATTGATGATTCGAATGGGGGAACAGGTATCTTTTCTTAGGGTAAACGTTATATGAATACACTTTTGTTCATTTACTTTAATCCTCCATAAGTTCAACCATATTTCAAGCTGGGTAATGTGTGCTTGGAGATTGCGGGATGCCTCATCAGGGTTTTTGTGAATACTCAAACAGGCTGTATCATCGGCAAATGTAGAAGTATGGATGTTATTGCTCACAGGCATGTCACAAGTATATATTAGATACAAGACTGGCCCCAGAATACTACCCTGTGGCACACCAGAATATATAGATTCGGGCACACTCATGAAGTCTCCTTCCACAACAGTAAACTTCCTATCAACAATATAACTTTCCAAAAGCTTTTGTATGTTTATTGGTAGGTATGTCTTCAATTTTAAAACTAGGCCTTCGTGCCATACTTTATCAAATGCCTGAGAAACATCAATAAAAAGGGCAGAACAATACTTTTTTTCTTCAAATGTCCTCCTTACAACTTGAACCAATCTATGCGTTTTCTCAATAGTGCTATGCTGACTTCTAAAGACAAATTGATGGTCCGGGATGCACCCACTATCAGCTAAAATTGTGGACAATTTAGTCATGAGCAGCTTTTCGAAAAGCTTTGAAATTGTTGAAAGTAAGCTTATAGGCCTATATGACTCAGCCTTGGTAAGATCTTTGCTTTGCTTTGGAATCATTTTAATCTTGGCAAGTTTCCAATTATGTGGAAAATACTGCATTCGTAAAATGGCATTAAAAATAAATAGCAAAATTCTTATTGCAATATGAGGCAAGTTCATCAGCATCTTGTTACTAATGCCATCAATACCTGGAGCTTTCTTCGGGTCGAGTTCAGCAACTATTTTTTGTAGTTCACGCATCTTAAACCTTAAGGGACGAGGGGGTAGAGATACTACACTCGGTAATCCGGCAGCACCCGTACATGAATTGGGAGTGAATACAGATTTTAAATTCTCAGAAAATAAGTTACCTTTCTCACTATCGCTTCTTGCCCAGCCTCCGGTCGAAGTACGCAGTGGTGATTTGACATCAACGGGTCTTTTAAGATTTCTAGTAGCTCGCCATAAAGAGTAATTAGATGTTGACGTTACATCAAGACCTTCTAAATACTTTTCCAGTAATGCAGTCTTTTCCGACGATAGCAGCTCTTTGAGTCGTTTAGTACATTCTTTAAGTCTGATTTTATTTAGGGGTGATCTGTGTTGTTGCCATTCTCTTCTAGCTCTCCTTTTATCACATACAAGACGTTCAATTTCCGTAGAATAAATTCTATTAAAGCCAGTCTGCGGATAGGAAGTAGTGGCATGTTCAGCAGCCTGTTTAATATATTCGTTAAGATTGGCAATATTAAATTCAATATCATCAGGTGATGTAAGCTGAAGGTTTTCTACGCAGTGACTACTAATATATTTTTTGAATCCTAGCCAGTTAACCCTATTAATCGTTTTCGCATATGAGTTAGTTAAATCACTCCTTAGTGGGTTGAAAATTTTAACTATTGTGGGAGAGTGATCGGAGGACAGATCTAGAGCGCCATCTACGTGAATTAAGTCCCTATGGATATTTTTCGTGACGCCAAAATCTATAACATCTGGAATTTTTCTTACGTCAGTAGGCCAATAAGTAGGCTCCCCACTCGAAATTACATCTAAGCCCATTTTTGAAATTGTATTAAACAATGCTCTACCTCTAGGTGTAACAAGACGCGAGCCCCAGTACGTATGTTTTGCATTGTAGTCACCAGCTGCTACGATACAAGATCCAAGCGATTTGTAGAACTTCTCATACTGATCTTCGGTAACTGAAAATCTGGGAGGTGAGTAAATTGAAGATATCATGAAATTCGCACAAAAATTGTCTACGAAAATATTCGTAGCTTGCATATATTCTTCACTAACGTTCTCAAGGATATAGTGCTTGAGTCTTGACTTAATTAGAATTGCTGATCCACCGCATGTTCTCCCTCTCGGGTCCTTTGAATCATATAGAGTGTAACCATTTATTTTAAAGCAGCTTCTCGAAGTCAAGTGAGTCTCAGAGACCAACATTATATCAATATTTTTTTCTGTGAGGAAGTGCTCAAGTTCATTTTTATGTTGGCGAATGCCGTTTGCGTTCCAGAAACATAGTTTTAACGTGTTCATGGTTTGTTGACTAATGCTTGAAGCAGAGTATTCTGCATTCTCAGCATTTCTTGCATCATGCTAGTCATATTTGTTGTAAAGTTGTTTATAGTTAGCACCAGTTTCTCAATAGTGGCTTCAAGACGACTAAAGTTAAAGCTGGAGTTTGCATTCGTTGAATTACTGGGCGGTGGAACATTTTGTGTGGGAATAGAACTAGTCTTAGCAGCATCGGCATACGATACACGTGAATTAACTAGTTGGCTAGTTTGAGGCAGAGTGGCGGAGTAAGCATTTGCTGATTGAACTGGAGCTAATTTAGATTTTTGACCCATAGCCTGTTTAACGAAAGAATATACAGGGCATCCTCTGTAATTAGCGGTGTGATTATCCACAATTACTGCATTTTTTTTCAGCTTGTACTTTTGGCTTGGTACAGTTAGCAGTACCATGCAATTCACCGCAGATAACACAAACTGTAGGTAATTTGCAGTAAGTTTTTGTGTGGCCATATTCTTGGCAATTATGGCACTTTACGGGACCTGAACGCTTACGTGGCTCTTCAACTGTGATTTTTCGGTGTAAAAGATATTTTAGACTATAAATTGGGTGCGTCTCGTTTTTTCTTAACTGTATATCATTCGGCTCCAGTTCAACACGAAATAGAGGCTGGGGAATCTTCTCTCTATTGATTATATTGGTAACATTTTTTACCTTAAATCTTTGTTCGATAAGTGCACATTTTACTTCTTCGGGCTCAACATATGAATCTATGCCCTTTAATACTATTTGTAGGCCTTTAGCACTCTTAAGTTGATATGTGTAAAAATTTGTTTTATTTTTTTCAAACTCACTAACAATTTTTCGAAAATCTTTTTCATCATATATTTGGATTTTAGTTTCATCAATATTACCTCGTTTAATTGGAATGATGTGAAAAGTATTTTCACCAATGGTCGACAGTAGATTTTTTAGAAGCGCGTTAGAATTTTTTTCTCTCAGATAAATAGGTGGTGGCTTAAAAGACTTTTGCGATGATGCAGCGGGCTTGTCGTTTTTGTCTTGCAATAATGAAAAACGATTTTGACGATTGATAGAAGATGTGCTATTATCCCTAGACATCTTTGGGGCGGATCCAATTTTAGTAGAATTTGGGCTTCGCCCGCGCTTTAAAATTGTAATGTATCTGTCCATTCCGACTTGGACCTTGGGTTTTGGGCTGCTCTTGTTTTCAGTGACAACTTGTTTAAGTGATGACCACGAGCCCGAAGCGGATGATATCGCTGAGTTAAATGTAGAAGTACTAGGCAATAATGTCAACGATTCACTAGTTGGCATTGGACAAAGCGAAGTTGATCGCTGACGAAACTGTGGTTTTGCCGTTAGAAAAAGTCTATTATCAAATTTTTGATTTTTATTGAGAGCTTCAGAACTCACAGCAAGTCTATTATCAGATTTTTATAGCTATTGCTATATATGGCGAGATACAGGGGTTAGAAAATAATTTTCGTAACAAAATTAACCGACACTATTACAGTTATAAATTTATTTTTGTTTTGATTTCTTTGTACTTAAAAGCAGCGTACGAAAATAAACGAAGCAAATTGTTTGAATTTGTTTTGTTTGGTTCTTTGAAATGAGTTGAACAAAAACAAAAACAGTGTAAAACATCGCTCAATTTGTATTTGTATTATTTTTTGCAAATAAGCACAAGTCGGAGAACATTGCCGATTGACTGTAAGACGAATAACCACCGCCGCCGATCACAAACAATATATTCATTTAATCGTGCTTCGCTAGAAAAGATAATAATGGGTTATAAATGGAAACGTTTTGAAATATTTGCGGCTAATTTAAACACATTAAGTTTGTTTTATACTATGTTCACACTTATGTTCTTAAACATGTTTAATACATCGTCAGCTGGTTTCTGGTTTGCGGCACAGTATATTCAAAATACATTATGTCTGTAGCAAACCAGAAACCAAACGACGACATTTTCACTATTGTGTTTAAGACGAGTTTTCTAAGAACTAAACACAACCGTTCACATTATATTTGAGATGTTTAAGGTTGTCGTTTTGTCAGTATTATTGTCAATTATTGTATTTGTAAAAAATTACGAATAATTATGCTTTTCAAACAACAAATGTTTTTGTAAATAGTTCACTATTTTTTAAGTAATTACTTTCTTACCAAATAATGTATCAGCTGCCGCCATTTAATAACAAAACAAAGGTGCCAGAGTTATCAAAAAACGGACTGAACATACTCTATTTACGTGTTTAAGTCTTAAACACTTCATTTGAGATGTTTAACAAAACACTTCATTTGAAATGTTTAACAAAACAACAATCTCAAAATCATCGTGTTTAAGCTCTTAAACACGAATAAGGTGTTAAACACGTTTAAAAACATAAGTGTGAACATAGTATTATATAGCTAAGTAGCAATTGCTATAACCGGGTGTCCTAAGACACCTCTCTCCTTTTTTTTATTTTTATTGTTATCATTATGAGCATCAAAACTCACAGTAAAATAGGCATTTCTGCCGTTAGAACTCACTTCACTATTTTTTTCCTTTGGGGTACTCATATAGAGTATTCCTCAAGGGTACTTTGTATGTTTTTTTGTTTACGGTTTTTTTTTGTTTTTGTTATTTCTATATGTACAAATATTAGCAAAGCAAAAAATGCTTATTTATCAAAGTTAATATGTACTACGAATATTTTTTGTATAATTTTTTTTTTGTTTAGTTTGTATGTAAGAAAAATTTCGCTATTACGTCTGTTCACTATGAAGGTACAACGAGAACATCAAAAAATTTTTGTGTTTAAGCTCCTAAAGACGAATAGGACGTTTAACACATAAGTGTTAACAAAGTATTATATAGCTAAGTAGCAATTGCTATAACCGGGTGTCCTACGACACCTCTCTTCTTTTTTATTTTATGTTTGTTTTTATTAACTATTATGTTATAACTTACATATGTAAGTTTACTTTTTTGGTCTCTGAGACTCATTTGACTTCGAGAAGCCTTTTTAAAATTTCTGGCTACACCTTATATGATTCAAAGGATCCGAGAGGAAAGGAGCATGCGGGGGATCAGCAATTCTAATAAAGTCAAGACTCAAACATTATATTATTGACAACATTTGTGAAGAACATTTACAAGCAACGAATATTTGTGTCGAAAATTTTTGCACTAATTTTGTCATATCATTAATTTACTCTCCTCCTAGATTCGCAATTACTGAGGATCAATACGAGGATTTTTACAAATCTCTGGGCCCTTGTTTCGTAGCAGCTGGCGTGCTAAACACACGTTTTGGGGTTCGCGTCTTATTACACCCAATACAATACAAATCCAAAATGGGCTTGGATGTCATTTCGAGTGGGGAGCCCACTTATTGGCCTACTGACATACATAAAATTCCGGATGTAATAGATTTTGCCGTTATGAAAAATATCTCGAGGGATTTACTTCAAATTGAAGCTTCTCTATATCTCTCGTCCGATAACTCTCCCACGATTGTTACAATTTATAGCCCATTAAGAAGTGATTTACCTGACCCATATGCGAATTTGATAAATCGTGTTAATTGGCTGCGATTTAAAAAATATCTTAGTAGTCATTGCACGGAAAATATTACGCTAAGAACACATGATGATATTGAATCTAACATTGCCAACCTTAATGAAAATATTAAACAGGCTGCTGAACATGCCACTACCGCCCATCCGCAGACTAGGTTAAATAGAATAAATCTCTTAAAAAATATGTGGACGGTCTTGTTTCACACCAGCATCTAATTACTTTGTGGCGCGCTGCTAGAAAGCTTAAAACACCAGTTGAGTTTAAACCACCTCTGCGCACATCTACAGGAGGTTGGGCAAGAAGCGATACTGAAAAAGGTAAAATATTTGGTGAGCATTTAAAATCCGTATTTACCCCAAACACATGTTCTGGTGCTGTTGATTTGCCAAATGTAGTTGCGCTACCCCCTCGACCAATAAAATTTAAGACGCGTGATGCACAAAAACTAATTGCAGAACTCAACCCGAAAAAAACTCCGGGTATTGATGAAATTAGTAACCAGATGCTGATAATGTTGCCTCGTCAAAATGTCAAAGCTTTTCGAAAAACTGCTCATGACAAAATTGTCCCCAATTCTAGTTAGTAGTGGGTGCATACCGGACCATCAATTTGGTTTTAGAAGTCAGCATAGCACCATTGAACAAACTCATAGTAGATTGGTTCAATTTATAAGAAAAACTTTTGAAGAAAAACCGTATTGCTCTGCGCTGTTCATTGACGTTTCTCAGGCATTTGATAAAGTGTGGCATGAAGGCCTAATTTTAAAATTAAAAACTTACCTACCAATAAACATTCTAAGTCTGCTGAAAAGTTACATTATTGCCCGGAAGTTCACTGCTGTGGAAGGAAACTTTATGAGTACGCCAGAAATAATCTCATCCGGTGTGCCACAGGGGAGTATACTGGGGCCAGTTTTATATTTGATTTATACTTGTGATATGCCATTGAGCAGTAATATTCACACATCTACATTTGCCGATGATACAGCCTGCTTTAGTATGCACGCAAACCCTCACGAGGCTTCCCGATATCTTCAGCAACATATTACTCAGCTAGAACTATGGTTAAACATGTGGAGAATAAAAGTAAACGAACAGTAGTATGCTCAGGTAACATTTACCTTAAGAAAAGACACTTGTTCCCCCGTTACAATCAATAATCAAATTGTTCCTCAAAACTTATATCTGAAATACTTTGGTATACATCTTGATCGAAGGCTCACATCGAAATACCACATTGACTCTAAGCTAACGCAAATGAAACTTAAACTAACTCAGATACATTGGCTGGTTGGTAGAAATTCAACCCTCACCCTAGATTGTAAACTTTTAATGTACAAGTCGCTCTTAAAACCTATATGGTGCTACGAAATTCAGCTTTGAGGTACTGCTTCAGCTTCTAATGTCGAGAGAATCCAACGAAGGCAAAACAAAATTGTACGGTTAATAACATCGGCTCCATGATATATAAAAAATTCAAATATACATCGTGACTTAAATATGCCACTAGTGACTGAAGAAATTGCAAAATACGCAGGCAAATATTTAATAAAACTCGAGTCACATCCTAATCCCTTTTGCCCGTAATATTTTGAACTTTACTGGACACATCCGCCTAAAGACACAAGGGCTCTTATTCACAGCACTACAGATGGGACTTCTTGAAAATACTTTTATTTTTTTCCTTTTGATTATCACTACTTATGTATTATATATAACTATTACTAAGCTTATGTCCAACACTGGTCGGGCCTAATTATATTTTTAGATTTTAGATTGTTAGTTCATATATGAGGATACAATAAATAAAAATCATGTATTAAAATAAAAAAAAACTTTTTTGATCTTATATTTACAATTTATAAATAATTTTGTTTGAATTTCTTAAATTCTGTACACAACTTTTCAAGGAGATCAACCATTAATAGTAAGGATTCAAAACTAATAAAAGTTTAGTATTCATAATTTTATTCAAATATTTAAAAAAAATTTTTAATCAGAAATTTAATATTTCCATATTAAAAATATAACAATAAAAACAAACAGCCTTTTACAATGTACAAAATTAAAAAAACTTAAAAGAAAAAACCTAAACAAATTCGTATATACATACGGTCCTATGTATAATCAAAAACTGGCATGAAGTTAGCATTAGCGGCAAAATTTATAATGGTAGTAACGTGTTTTACCATACAATTTTACATTAAAAATCATGCTAGATTACATCCACATCCTAAGTAGACCCGCTAGTTAAAACTACCTTATGCGGCGACTTTTAATATCAAATTGTATAGAGGATCTCGTCAATACGTAGTTCAATTTTGTCATTTATGCTAACTTCATGCCAGTTTTTGAATACATAGGGCCGATAGTATATATGTGTTCTTAATTATAAAAATGGTCTAAGTTTTTTTTTTGATTCGAAATACTCGTAGTAAATAAATCTTAAACAAAATAATTTTATTCAGAAATAATTTCTTAATCAGGCTTGAGTTCAGTAATTTCAATTCTTATGAATGAAATATTTTTATTAATTAATGTGAGTATCTAAAGAATAGAAGAAAAATTAAACTAGACACTATTAGCTGGGGGAAATACCGATATTTTTCTGTGCAGCCACGCACTTCATCAGCACCCATGTCTATCTACTGGGGTAGAGATTATTATTAACATCAGCTATTAAACTTAAATTTCTATGAAATGGAATATGAGAATTGATTGTGTATACAATTATTGATTTGCCTTTGGCAAACACATTTGTAAGTATCACTATTCATTTTCTGTTTTTCCATTTTCTATTTAGGTTAGCACGAAGTTATATCACTCTACCTATGTATGTTTAACTATTCTTACTTATCTTTTACGATCATCACATTAATTATTTTTACTTATTCGATGCACCATCGGTACATACATATAAGTATTATTGTAGTGGCTTTATGTTACTTTGTTTTTGCTTTCTACAGTTGACTTAGCTTTCCAGCATTCTGAAGCAGTTCTGGCCAAGTGAACAGTGATCGCCAAGTGAACATATTTTTGTCACGTGCCCATGATGAATTATATGAGACATTATTAGATTTAATTGAACTATAGTGAATTTTTAATCAGAAATAATTTCTTAATCAGGCTTGAGTTCAGTAATTTCAATTCTTATGAATGAAATATTTTTATTAATTAATGTGAGTATCTAAAGAATAGAAGAAAAATTAAACTAGACACTATTAGCTGGGGGAAATACCGATATTTTTCTTGCAGCCACGTGTGTGTGTTGTGTTTGCCAAAGGCAAATCAATAATTGTATACACAATCAATTCTCATATTCCATTTCATAGAAATTTAAGTTTAATAGCTGATGTTAATAATAATCTCTACCCCAGTAGATAGACATGGGTGCTGATGAAGTGCGTGGCTGCACAGAAAAATATCGGTATTTCCCCCAGCTAATAGTGTCTAGTTTAATTTTTCTTCTATTCTTTAGATACTCACATTAATTAATAAAAATATTTCATTCATAAGAATTGAAATTACTGAACTCAAGCCTGATTAAGAAATTATTTCTGATTAAAAATTCACTATAGTTCAATTAAATCTAATAATGTCTCCTAAAATAATTTTATATTAATCGAGACTAGTACAACTCTAAATTAAACTGTTTCATAATAAAATAAAATTTAAAAAAAAATTAAACCGACTTCAAAAATAAGCACTAAAAAGCTACAAATAATATAGATCTAGTTAAATAAAAGATTTTTTATATGTTACCTACAGTGCCGTTTGAAGTTGGTGCCAGCAACATTGGTAACTAAGCACATACATATGTACATAAAAATTACTTGCAGTTTTTTTTACCGGGCATGTTCCTATGTGTTTAGTACCAGTATTACTGGCACCAACTTCAAACGGCACTGTAGGTAACATATATAAAAATCTTTTATTTAACTAGATCTATATTATTGTAGCTTTTTAGTGCTTATTTTTGAAGTCGGTTTAATTTTTTTTAAAGTTTTATTTTTACCTTTTTAGTGCATACTTTTGAGCTCTGCTCAATTCAAAAAAGTTTTATTTGTAAGTATCTTTTTTTATTTAAAAATATGGTTCAGTTTCGTAACAATAGATTAAATAAAAACACGTGAAATATAGTATTAAATTTTATGGGGCGTGGCTACGCCTACTTTTTTAAAACAAGATTGTGTATTTTTAAGAGTTCAAGGTGTGTGCCAAGTTTCGTACAGATCGCTAAAGTAAAAGCACGTGAAATTAAGTATTAAATTTTATTTACGCCCCTTTTCGAAAGTGTGCCAAGTTTCGTAAATATTGGTTAAGTACAAGCACATGAAATATTATACTAAAATTTAATAGGCGTGCCCCGCCCACTTTTTTCAACGCAATTTTGTGCCTTTATTAAAGCTTAAGGTGTGTGCCAAGTTTCGTAAAAATAGGTGAAATAAAACCCTGTAAAATATAATATATAATTTTAATGGGCGTGACCCCGCCCATTTTTTTAAAAGAAGATTGTGGCTATTTTAGAGTTCAAGGTGTGTGCTAAGTTTTGTAAAAATCGGTTAAGTAGAACCATGGGTAATGTTATAATACATTTTAATAGGCGTATTTTTTCAACTTAAAAATTTTGTAATGACAAGAACCAAAGATGTTTGCTAGGTTTCGCAGCAATCCAATGAGTATAAGATCACAAAATCAAATTTAAAAAACTGTGGGCGTAAACCCGGCCATTTTTTTCAAATGGGACCAATGGGAAGCTATACCCTCTCAGACAACAAAAAAATTTTTACAATCGGTCTAAAATGCACCGAGTTATGAACCTAAACACCTAAAAAAAAATAGAGACGAATTGTTAACCTTCTTCTTTTTTTGAATTCGGTTAAAAATATGGTTTGATTTGTTCAAATGTAATATAATAATTATCTCGACCAAAGAAATATATGACTGTAGGGACATAAACGAAGCAACAGAGTAGTTGACGAGAAGACGCGCTCAAAAAAGGACGTACGCGGAAGCCGGTTGCTAAATAATTAAACATATAAATACAACATTTGTAAAACTAATAAACTTTATCTACCTATTTGATTAACAACAAACACACGCATTTCTGCAGGAGATTTATTTTATTTTGAGCAAAGTTATTAGACATTCTGTGAGTTAAAACCTGAATTTAACAAACTGGCAGTGTGAATGCAAAATCAGCTGTTTATGGTTTTAACGTTAAAACCAGGTTTTAACTTGCAGTGTGAAAACACTATAAAGGAAAAAACACAGAACAGTGAGCGTAAAAATCTTAGGGTTGGTAAAAATAGAGAAAACAAAAGAAACTCTTTGTGCGTGATAATAAAACACCGAAAAAAGAACTAAACAAGAATATAAAAAAAAACTCTGCAATGTCGTGCTTACAAGAAATTGAAAAGGTATTAGTGGCTTTACGAAATAGTAAAAAAGATGCTGTCGCTGCTCTTCATAAATTTGTTTTTGATGCATTATGCATTAAACACATTCGACACAGCAGGCTACGGGCTACAATCTGTCAAAAATAGAATACACACATTCTTATGGTAACAATTATTTTAACGACAGCAGGCTACACGACTGCACGACCACCGTTGTAGCTGTCGCCAACTTTAAACTAATTTCTATTTCTCTGGCTACAATGAGCAAATGCAGTGTTACCAGTATAATACAAAATGGTGAATGAATGATATCGTACAATTATTTCATACTATTTACTAGAAACAATATCCAAAAATTGATGTAAAGAATAAATTGATTCATTATTGTACTTTTATGTGAAATAAGTACATTTTAAAAGAAAAACTAATTTTTATAAATGCAAAATATATGAAAGTGGCAATACTGAACTATGTATTTGTACTTGAATATCAGCTGCAGATGGTGCTGCTGCCGTCTCCAAAATAATTAAGTAGCTGGCTACGAGGCGACAAATGCTGCTAGCGGCATTTGAAGTCGTGTGTTCGTGTAGCCTGCTGTGGTGAATGTGTTTAATGCATTAAACACATTCGACACAGCAGGCTACGGGCTACAATCTGTCAAAAATAGAATACACACATTCTTATGGTAACAATTATTTTAACGACAGCAGGCTACACGACTGCACGACCACAGTTGTAGCTGTCGCCAACTTTAAACTAATTTCTATTTCTCTGGCTACAATGAGCAAATGCAGTGTTACCAGTATAATACAAAATGGTGAATGAATGATATCGTACAATTATTTCATACTATTTACTAGAAACAATATCCAAAAATTGATGTAAAGAATAAATTGATTCATTATTGTACTTTTATGTGAAATAAGTACATTTTAAAAGAAAAATTAATTTTTATAAATGCAAAATATATGAAAGTGGCAATACTGAACTATGTATTTGTACTTGAATATCAGCTGCAGATGGTGCTGCTGCCGTCTCCAAAATAATTAAGTAGCTGGCTACGAGGCGACAAATGCTGCTAGCAGCATTTGAAGTCGTGTGTTCGTGTAGCCTGCTGTGGTGAATGTGTTTAATGCATTAAACTGAAGGAGACAGAACAAATAGACGCCGACTGAGAGAGTTTTCTGGTTTCAACTACAATGACGACGACGAGGAGTATGTGAAAAAAGCTAAATACGTTAGAGAGAATTTGAGCACAAATGATCTGGTGTGAGTGTGCAACGTTTTGGGATTAACCTCCTGTTTGTGTAAGTCGTTTGAGTTAGAAATCTTGGCGTTTTTGTAATAGATTAAAGGAAAATTGTACAAATATTCTTTAATCTATTACATAAACGCCAAGATTTTTAACTCAAACGTCTTACACAAACAGGGGGTAACATACAATGAAGACGATTTAACGTAGCATATATTTAACCTTTATGTCAACGGCAACATATCTGGGTATGTTTTTAGTTTTGAAAACGCTGTAGCTCTAAACTGGATAACCGGATCGACTTGAAATTTCTTCATATCCTAGTCAAAACTGTTTTACGCAATAGTTCCAAGTTTGGTTAGGATTAGATCATCCGTTCGGAAGATAAAGCCCATTTACAAACTTGCACCCTTAAGTCAGCAGAATACATACCTGGGTATGTATAGTAAAACGCATGCAAATATGATAATATAATATAAAAGTATAGTTTATTTTGAGCTAAGGTTTGTAATTATTTTTTTATTATTATTATATAATGTCAGTTTTAATTATTTTTGCTTAAAATTATTGAAATTCAAATACATCTATCGCATTGAGGTAAGTCTTTGGAATGCTCTGCGCACACTGGTTTGTTGCATAATGTGCATGCTTTACGAGTAGGGCGTCGTTTCGAGCAGATGTAGCAATTCCCCTTTACTTTTAGCCAGCCCGTACTATCACGTTCCTCCGATGCATGTTCCTCAGCATCCACAACTCCGATGGACCCACCTTTCATGTCTTCGATGGCGTTGCGCGTTGAAAAAACTCTGGATATTCTGCTGTTATTTGCCCTTCTTTCCATTTCTGGCTTGCACAATTGCTCGCTAAGCTGATGGAGAAACATCCTACGGCGGCTTGTAGATGTCTTCAGGTGAGTGTTGTTGTCAATGTATATTACGTATGCAGCAAACGCAGCAACGTCCACAATATTATAAAAGAAAGCCAGAGGCCATCTATTTGTGCGCCGCTTCGTACTAAATTCGGACAAGCACTTGTCCATGTTATCAACGCCACCTTTGGTTTTGTTGTAGTCCAATATAAGCAATGGCTTCTTCTTAGGACCGGTCGTTTCTGTTGTATAATGAGTAGTGGACAGCATTACAACTGCCTTGTTTTTCTTGGGAACGTACGAGCACATCGTAACGTGATTACAGAACCCAAACATTGATGATTCAGCCTCACGTTGTTTCGGGTTGGCAAATGCTGCTGGCACGAATGCACGCCTTTTGTTGCAAGTACCCAATATAGATAAATTGTTGTCTAACATCAAAGTTTTTGCCAAGTTGTAGCTAGTGAAAAAGTTGTCACATACAATATTTCTTCCACTTCCAGCAAAAAGGTTGACACATAAATCCTTTACTACTCTTTCACCAACGTTTCTTTCACGTTCACCAGACGGTGCCATTCCTGTATAGATTTGTCCCTGCATTGAAAAATTATATTCAATTTAAGTTAATTATTATTTTTCGAACTGTATTTGTTTCTTAAATTCTTATGAATTGAATTAGGCTTCTGTTCGTAACGCTTTTTAAGCCAAATTACATGTGATAATTATTAATGAAACAAATAACATCAAAGTTAGTTGTAAATATTCTGACAACAACACATAGTTGAACGGAACAGCCAGCCGTTTTCGAAGGCCACTAAACCTTCCTCATCAGCGTTCTTCTGTGTTTTGGTCCACTGTGTGTGGTGCCAGTTGATGTAGATGTCTGCCTTATATACGAAACTTTATTGCAAATGGAATATGTGAATTGGTTTGATTCATTGCATTTTTCAATTTGCTCATATACATATATGTTTGGTAATGAAGGCTCAAAATTTACCATCTTCCATATATATTACAACAGTCTTACCATTGTCGTTTGTTCCTTACTAACTATGCACATGTTTGTTAATTTGCTTATTATACCCTTTACCAAAAATGGAAAAGGGTATATATAGGTTTGTCATTCCGTGTGTAATTTCCATAATATTAATTTGCGACCTAAAAAATATATATATTCTGGGTCCTTATGAATAGCGAAGACGAATAAGCGATGTCCGTCTGTCCGTCCGGTGTACGTGAAATCGGTTTTCCGAAGCTCCCAGAAAAGCTAGAGACTTCGTTCTTAGACTGGTGTATCAGAAATAGTCCAACTTAGATTGGTATTGAAATTCAGCAAAATCGAGCAGACGATTGCAGAGCTGGAAAACTTAAACTTCATTTTGCCATATAAAAGTCACTACCGAAAACAAATTTTTATTTTTTTTAATAAATAAATTTATTTTGCACTTCAGTACGACTAAAATTGGAATTTTAAATTTAAAAAATATTAAAAAAATAAAAAGACGTTTCCAGGAATGGAAAACTTTAACTTTTTGTGTTATGGAAAATTAACTATGTCTAAAACTATGCAGGGTATTTTCTTGAGAACCGTAAGAGTTGGAGATCTGAAATTTGGACACAGTGTGTAGACCTTTGGCCGCTACAACAACAAATACATGAGAATTGGAAATTAAAGGGTGTTCCAAAACGAGCATCGAAAAATGTTAAAATCCCATGCAATATACATACAATTGTATGTACTTATGTATATACACTTGAAATTTGTAAGGTTAGTGTATTTTTATACAGACTACAAAAATTAACACTAAAATTTCAAAAAATTTAAATTAAAGGGTGTTCCATCAGTTAATGCAATTTTGACTATGCAATTTTGACAACTTGCTGTATCTTGGAAACCGTAAGAGCTAAACTCTTGAAATTTTCAAAAACGGTAAAACTAAAAATCAAAAAATTATAAAATCGCCAAACCGAAAAAAATCGCCAAAAACCAAAAAAAAAATCGCCAAAATGAAAAAAAGCACCAAATTAAAAAAATGTCTACGACTAAAATAAATTGCGAAAAACCCGAAAAATTGCTTAAATGAAAAAAATCGCCAAAATGAGAGAAAATCGTCAAAATGAAAAAAATCGCCAAAAAGAAAAAAAATCGCCATAACGAAAAAAAAACCAAAAAAAGCAGAATAAAATCGCCAAAATGAAAAAAACCCCAAAACAGGAAAAACTCGCCAAAAACAAAAACAAAAAAATCGCCAAAACGAAATAAAGCACCAAATTAAAAAAAATTTCTAAGACTAAAATAAATCGCGAAAAACCGGAAAAATTGCTAAAATGAAAAAAAAATCGCGAAAACGAAAGAAAATCGCCAAAATGAAAAAAATCCAAAAACAGAAAAAAAATTGCCAAAATGAAAAAACCCCAAAAACAGCACAAAATTGCCAAAATAAAAAAATCGCTTAAATGAAAAAAAAACCCTAAACAAGAAATCGCCAAAATGAAAAAAACCCCAAGCAACAGAAAAAAGATCCAAAATGAAAAAATCGCAAAAATTAAAAAAAGCCCCAAATGAAAAGAAAATTGCTAAAATGAAAAACAGAAAAAAATCGCCAAAATGAAATGAAAAAATTGCCAAAATAAAAAATTCGCCAAAATGAAAAAAAACCCTAGGCAAAAAAACCGCCAAAAGGAAAAAATCGCCAAAATGAAAAAAAATCGCCAAAATGATATAAGTCTCCAAAATGAAAAAAACCCCAAAAACAGGAAAAAATCGCCAAAATGAAAAAAGGCATCAAAAACAGAAAAAAATCGCCAAAATGAAAAAAACTTCCAAAAACAGAAAAAAATCGCCAAAACGAAAAAGAAGCGACAAAACTAAATAAATCGTTTAAACTGAAAAAAACTTCGAAAAAGCTAATAAGCCACATTAAAAAATGCTCAAAACCGAATGTACGAATGGAACCCTTCATGCGCGAGTCAAAGTCGCACTTTACTGAATTTTTTATACTCTTTACCAAAAATGCAAAAGGGTATATATGTATGGGTTTGTCATCCCGTGTGTAATTTCCATAATATTCATATGCGACCCATAAAATGTATATATTCTGGGTCCTTATGAATAGGGAAGACGAATAAGCGATGTCCGTCCGTCCGTCTGGTGTACGTGAAATCGGTTTTCCGAAGCTCCCAGAAAAGCTAGAGACTTCGTTCTTGGACTGGTATGTCAGAAATTGTCCAACTTAGATTGGTATTGAAAATCAGCAAAATCGAGCAGACGGTTTCAGAGCTGGAAAACTGAAACTTGATTTTGACATATAAAAGTAACTAGATAACACAATTTTTTTAATTTTTTTGTTAAATAACTTTGGTAAAGGGTATATAAGATTCGGCACAGCCGAATATAGCACTCTTACTTGTTTTTGTTCTACTTAAGACAAACTTTTTTGGTTTGTTACTATTAAGTATATTTTTATTTTTGATTTTTGCCACAAGCCAATGACTATTAATTTTAGTTAATTATTATTCTTCGAACTGTATTTGTTTCTTAAATTCTTATGAATTGAATTAGGCTACTGTTCGTAACGCTTTTTAAGCCAAATTACATGTGATAATTATTAATGAAACAAATAACATCAAGTTAGATGTAAATATTCTGACAACAACACATAGTTGAACGGTACAGCCAGCCGTTTTTGAAAGTCACTAAACCTTCCTCATCAGCGTTCTTCTGTGTTTTGGTCCACTATGTGTGGTGTCAGTTGATGTAGATGTCTGCCTTATATACGAAACTTTATTGCAAATGGAATATGTGAATTGGTTTAATTCATTGCATTTTTCAATTTGCTCATATATATGTTTGGTAATGAAGGCTCAAAATTTACCATCTTCCATATATATTACAACAGTTTTACCATTGTCGTTTGTTCCTTACTAACTATGCACATGTTTGTTAATTTGCTTATTTTTGTTCTACTTAAGACAAACTTTTTTGGTTTGTTACTATTAAGTATATTTTTATTTTTGATTTTTGCCACAAGCCAATGACTATTAATTTTAGTTAATTATTATTTTTCGAACTGTATATGTTTCTTAAATTCTTATGAATTGAATTAGGCTACTGTTCGTAACGTTTTTTAAGCCAAATTACATGTGATAATTATTAATGAAACAAATAACATCAAGTTAGTTGTAAATATTCTGACAACAACACATAGTTGAACGGAACAGCCAGCCATTTTCGAAGGCCACCAAACCTTCCTCATCAGCGTTCTTCTGTGTTTTGGTCCACTGTGTGTGGTGTCAGTTGATGTAGTAGTAATGTCATTGGCTTGTGGCAAAAATAAATTAAAAATATGCTTAATAGTAACAAACCAAAAAAGTTTGTCTTAAGTAGAACAAAAATAAGGAAATTAACAAAAGATGTGCATAGTTAGTAAGGAACAAAACGACAATGGTAAGACTGTTGTAATATATATGGAAGATGGTAAATTTTGAGCCTTCATGACCTAACATATATATGAGCAAATTGAAAAATGCAATGAATCAAACCAATTCACATATTCCATTTGCAATAAAGTTTCGTATATAAGGTAGACATCTACATCAACTGACACCACACACAGTGGACCAAAACACAGAAGAACGCTGATGAGGAAGGTTTAGTGGCCTTCGAAAACGGCTGGCTGTTCCATTCAACTATGTGTTGTTGTCAGAATATTTACAACTAACTTTGATGTTATTTGTTCATTAATAATTATCACATGTAATTTGGCTTAAAAAGCGTTACGAACATTAACCTATTCAATTCATAAGAATATAGAAACAAATACAGTTCGAAAAATAATTAAATTAACTAAAAATAAATGTTTCTACCTGCCTATATTATATATTTATTATATACGTATGTCGTCTACCTATACAACCACTTTTTTCAACAAACAATGACTGTGAGGATGAAATTGGTTATCATCAAATTTTTTAGCCTTTTGTCGTTTTCTAACAAACTAAAAAAATAATTCGGAAATTCCAACAAACCAGGTAGATACGTAATTAGCATTTTTATGCTAACGACGTACCATTCCCCATACAAAACGTATGTACATACCCAGGTATGCTGCTGTGGACGTGCGTAAAGCATTTCTGCTGTTGACATAAAGGTTAAAAATTTACAAAAAGGTAAGCTTTTGGCTTTTTCTAAAGACGCAGACGATAATGACGATAATGATGATGATGACGATGACGACGATGAGGTTTATTCTTTTAAAGATGATGAAGAATCAAACAAACAACAAAAACTACTGACTAGAAATTATGAAGGAAAGAGTGACGTACATAAATTGGAAGAAAAGCATTTTAAAAATACAGCGTGTGCAGAAAGTTTTGCAACGAATAATGTGACGAGATTTGCTATGAGTTTTAGAGACATTGAGGACTCTTTACGACCTTTTGACGGATCTAATAGTTATCCAATAAGGGCATGGCTCAACGAATTTGAAGATACAGCTGCAGTGTTATATTGGGATGAATTTCAAAAGTTCAAAATGAAAGAGTTGGCTGCTCGTGGCAATATTGACGAAAGCTCTTTAATTCAGTACATGATAGACGGAATAAATGATTTAGACATTAATAAAATGATATTATATGGTTCAAGGAATTTGAAGGAATTTAAGGAGAAAGTAAAGCATTATGAAGTCATGAGTAGAAGCAACAGAAAAAGATTTGAATTTAAAAAAAATGAGAAAGTGGTACACAAAGTGGAAAAGAAGATGGAAATAAAATGTTTTAATTGTGGCGGTAATGGTCATAAGTCAGCTAACTGCAAAGATAAATCGAGAGTCACAAAATTTTCCAGTGCGATAAATTTGGCCATATTGCAAGAAATTGTCCACTAAAGAAGGATGGATCAAACGTTAGATGTCTATTTAAAAAGGAAACTGATATGATGGAATTAAAAATTGATGTTGGCGCTATACAGACATTAGCTTTTCTAGACACAGGATGTGCTGTTAATGCGGTGACCGAAAAAATTTACTCGATTCTTCCCAATAAACCTACCTTGTCAGAGTCTAAATTTTACATGATTGGTTTTGGTAAGAATAGGTATGAGAATAAAGTAAGACCAGTAGGAAACTTTAATTATTTGGTAAATATTGAAGGCGAGTCTTTCAATTTAACATTTCATGTTGTACCAACCGATAGTGTAGACGTTGATATAGTCTTAGGTGAGCAGTTTTGTTTATCAGCTGATATAAGGATAACGCCCAAAGGTGTTCAAATACAGAAATTTGACAAATCCAGCGAAGAATCGCAATGTATGCTAAAGATAAATATTGTTGATGACCATAACTTAGATATAGATGAAACTGCAAGTCCAAAAGTGAAAAAATGGGTTGTCGAAATTATAGAAAATTATAAGCCAATGAATACTAAGACAACAAACGTGGAGATGAAGATAATTCTGAAAGACGATTCTCCGATATATTGTACGCTTCGAAGATTGTCTTTGCAAGAAAGATCGATAGTTGACAATCAAGTTGAGCAATGGCTAAATGATGGCATTATCGAGCCCTCTGAATCAGAATTCACTAGCCCTGTAGTTTTAGTTAAAATACATGATGGTACACCTAGACTTTGCGTAGACTACCGGAAGATTAACAAGGTTTCAATGAGCAACAAATTACTGCCTTTAATAAATTGAAAACCATAAAGTGTCAAAAACCCGTCTTAAACATCTACAACCCGATTTATGAAACAGAAGTACGGACGCTTCTCTCGAAGGATATGGCGCTATATTACTCCAGAGGTCGCCAAACGATAATTGCTTGCATCCGATATACTACATGAGCCGAAAGACGACTGACCAAGAGAAAAAGTATACGAGTTATGAATTGGAAATTCTGGCAGTTATTGAAGCACTTAAAAAGTTTAAAGTCTACTTGCTCGGAACTCATTTCAAACTCGTCACAGACTGCAACGCTTTCGCCAAAACCATGGAAAAGAAAGATTTATGTACGCGTTTCGCTCGTTTGATCTTATTGCTGCAGGAGTATAGCTACACAATCGAGCATCGTCCAGGCACACAAATGAAGCACGTTGATGCCTTATCGCGTCATCTTATGACTATGATAACAATAAAACGCTCGCAAATGCAAGAAGAAGATCTTCAAACGTTAAAAGAAATATTAAAGAATAAGCAAACATACAACAATTATTTTTTAAAAGGTATACCACCTCTCTCTACAAAATCGTTGACCACAGTGAAT
The DNA here is from genome assembly GCA_944452675.1 of Tachina lurida. Lineage (NCBI taxonomy): Eukaryota > Metazoa > Arthropoda > Insecta > Diptera > Tachinidae > Tachina > Tachina lurida. Next base: position 108,655,946 of record OX101753.1, on the reverse strand, counting down.
TATTGGTAGTTCCAAAAGCTCTTCAGAGAGATGTTATTCGTGTGGCGCATGAAAGGGGAAATTTTTCTGTCAAAAAAGTTAAGGAGCTTATAGGTCGCGAATACTATATTCCTAAGCTGGAAGAGAAAATTATGCATGATATTTCAAACTGCATACCTTGCATTGTCAATAATAGAAAATGTGGAAAGCAGGAAGGTGAATTGAATCCTATCCCTAAGGTGGACGAACCTCTGCACTCTTACCATATAGATCACCTAGGACCCTTAGAATCCACATCTAAGTAATATAAGCATATATTCGCAGTCATAGATGCTTTTACCAAATTCTGTTGGTTATATCCTACGAAATCTACAACAGCCCATGAAGTTATTACGAGGTTGGAAAATCAAAGTGTTGTTTTTGGTAACCCAGTACAAACTATTTCCGACCGGGGAGCCGCATTTTCATCTGAAGACTTCAAAAAATATTGTCAAGCCAAAGATATTAAGCACCACCTGATAACAACTGGTTTGCCGAGAGCGAATAGACAAGTGGAGAGATTAAACTCCATTGTTATTTCAGTTCTATCAAAGCTAAGCGTAACTGACCCGGCGAAATGGTACAAGCATGTTGGAAAAGTGCAACAGGCCATTAATTCAACATACTCAAGAAGTATCAACACGACACCATTTAATCTCCTAGTTGGCATTAAAATGCGTACAGCTGAGCAGGTCGAGATACAAAGTTTAATCGAGGAAGAGATGGTATCCATGTTCAGTGAAGAGAGAGAAGAAATCAGGAGAAATGCTAAAAAACAGATGGTTGGCATCCAGGACGAAAATCGCAAATCCTATAATTTAAGGAGCAAGCAGCTATAAAATATAAAACGGGAGACTGGGTTGCGATAAAAAGGACCCAATTTGGGCCCGGTCTTAAATTAAAGCCGAAGTATTTGGGACCGTACGAACTCGTAAGCATAAAGCCAAACGACACCTATAACGTAACTCGCATTACGTCATACTGAGGGGTCTAAAAATACATCTACATGTGCCGAGTATATGAAGCCATGGTGCGCCAGCCTAAGCGAAGATGAGTTCGAGGCGAATCCAAGTTAGGAAGGCCGAATTGTAGGGACATAAATGAAGCAACAGAGTAGTTGACGAGAAGACGCGCTCAAGAAAGGACGTACGCGGAAGCTGGTTGCTAAATAATTAAACATATAAATACAACATTTGTAAAACTAATAAACTTTATCTACCTATTTGATTTCAATAAATAAAATTCCACATGACTTATACAACTTTCATTACTAAAGGCACATACATATGTTTGCATTCATTTGTACAAGATGATACATTTGTATACATTAATTTTATAAATTCTGCTTAAAACTTTTTAAAAAGAGATCAAAAATTAATTATTTCGATTTAATAAAGACGTCATTTCAAACTGTGATGCTTTGTAAATATCATTACTATTAATATGATAATTAACACTAGTAGGAAGTTAGTAAGTTTCACAACAAGAATTTTCCCGTTTTGACCCATTGTTGTGTTAAATTTGCGTCGGTGCCACCAAAAATTAAAAAAAACGCACCGAAATTAAAAAAAAGCGCACCACGCACCAACTAAGGAATTTTTCGCACAAAATTTTTCAAAAAGCACCCAAAATGATGCGAAACGCACTAAATTTACAACGCTGATAAAGAACCTTGTGCACTGTCGCAGACATACATATGTATTTCTCTGTGCGTATTTAGATGTATATATTAGCGGTTTCCTTGGCATATCATTAATTTGCTCATTACACGCAAGTACTTCAATAATTGTTTGTCAATAAAGCTTTGTCACAATTTATTTGCGATGTAAGTTTCGTCGAAAATTGTCATGCTGTCACAAAAGCCCTAATAGCTTTTTCACGAGAAAATGTGTGGCTTATTAATGCGAAAGAAGAGGGCAATAGAATAGTTCGCAATTGTGTATATTGCTTCCGCTATAAACCGAAGCTAATGTCCCAAATAATGGGCAATTTACCCACTAATAGGGTGAAAGCTACTCGACCATTTTGAATTCTCGGCCTAGACTTTTGTGGTCCGGTCAATGTTTCATTGAGAATTCTTGGTCGGCCACCATTAAAAATGTATACAGCGGTTTTCGTGTGTTTCACTTCGAAAGCGGTACATTTAGAATTAGTATCCGACTTGTCTACTGATTCGGTTCTTTTTTCATTCCAAATGTTTGCTGCCAGGAGAGGTCTGCCCAAAGAGGTATTGTGCGAAAACGCGACGAATTTCGTCAACCGAGTGTTGAAGGAGCTACAGCAAGCCGCAGGATCCTACGCTGTGTCGTCCGGGGTGAAGTTTAGCTTTATACGACCTCGGGCGTCTCACTTCGGAGGGCTATGGGAAGCCGCCGTGAAGCAGGCAAAGTTCCTACTTCTGAGAGCCGTGGGCAGCACGTCGCTCAAGCAAGAAGAGATGGGGACAATGCTTGCAGAAGTCGAGGTAGTGCTGAACAGTCGGCCCATAGCACTGCTGTCTTCAGACTCCAACGACGGAGAAGCGCTAACTCCAGCGCACTTAATAATAGGAGAGGGTCTGCGTTCGCTGCCGCAAGAATCCGCAGAAGGCGTGATGGTCAAAGAGCAGAGGTTATGGAGGCGATATCGTCTGCTTTACGGTCTCAAGCAGACATTTTGGCAGGCTTGGTCGCAAAACTACATCCGAGGTCTTCAAGGCAAGGCCAAGTGGCATCAAGATATGCCCAACCTGAAGGCAGGTCAAGTGGTAATAATCCACGAAGACAATTGCCCGCCACAACACTGGTTGACCGGGAGAGTCGTGAGTGTCACCGAAGGCGCCCACGGCAAGGTCAGGGTGGCGGAGGTCAAAACAAGAAGAGGCGTCTATAAACGCCCAATCCATAAATTGGCTCCTCTGCGATATGTTTGAAGACTTCCAGCCCTTCAATTTGGCCGGAATGTTGCGCCATAATAAAAACAATAATTATAATAATAATAATATCTAATTAATATATAATAAAAGAGAATAAATTAATACATTACTTAAGCTAATACTACATTAAATAATAATAATAATTAAAATATTAATCACTCTAATATTAAAAAATATATAATACATACATACATATAATACCAAGTAATATTACATATAATATTAACTGTAAGACTGGAATGATTATGTACATAGATATAAGAAAATAACTGATAATAAAACATTTACTTCACTTGCAAAGTAATATCAAAGCGATGAAGTTGGTTCTTTTTGAAGTAGTTTTTTTATATTTTTTCACCGTGCCCTAATTCTTTTAGTTTAAATTATAAGTATTTAATTTAAACAATTCCTAAAAACTGTTAGGAGAAAACATAGTCTATACAACATTTCTTATGCGCAATACTCTTAATTGAATTAATGACATGTAAATTTACAAATGTGACACAAGAAACAAAATTTGTTTGATGGCGTGAGATAAGAAAAATTTTAAATAGTTTTTTATATAACGCACAATATATCTAAAACTAGAGGTTGGAGAAAAAAATAAAGCTATTTTCGTAATCATCGGGCATAAAAATCGGTTATTTTAATTTCAAAAATTGAAAACAAAAAAAATTTAAACACTAATAACAGTAAGATATCTTGATAAGCTCATCAATGTTCCTCTACTCAAATGAAAGAGAATTTTATGTAGATTAATATTCCAGGACGTATTTTAAGGGTTGGTGGACCAGTTGTGAAATATTAGGCGAATTATAAAAAAGTGGTGTAAATTATGGATGTGCTAAGTTTCACTCTATCTTGAAAACTAGATCTGCTAGATAAAAACTAACAATGACATCGTAACCAGCAGATAGAAATACATAAGTATCGGCTATTTTTATTCAAACAACAAAACCACTGTTCCGCTATGCACTATCTGTTTTTTACTTTCAACAAGTTTATATGTACCTATACAAATAAGAAGCTGGCCGAGAAAACCAGATTAGTCCCGTTTTACAGTACATGCAAACTACTACGAGGACTCCAATAACATTTGGGTGGTCTGGCGATGATCGTTCGTGAACTGGACCGTGTCTAAAAGGGTATATTTTTGAAGTTTTTTTGCATATTTTCATATTTTATGCCAAGACAACAAAAAAAGTACATCATCTCAGCTTTACGTAACATATGGACTGACTCTAATACAAACGAAGCTTTGCAAATACAAGAGAAAACGCAAGTACATGTCTCTTGTTTTCTCTTTTTGACAGTTGTTATCACAAAACAGCAATAAAAATCTCTGTTGTTTTATTTGGTGTACATATGTTGTAGATTCACAGGTACCTACTTATATTATTGTATCATGGTCAACACTTTTATTCAAATACTGAAGGAAATATTTTAGGAGAAATAAAATGAAAAATTAAAGACATTTAGACAGTCTGTGGCGCAACTGTACTTACTTCTTGTAGTTTCTTGTACTAAGCGATAAAAAGTAGATAAGACAAGTAAGAGTGCTATATTCAGCTGTGCCGAATCTTATATACCTTCCACCGACGTAAGTATGTATATTTAGTATACAGACACATACATGTTTTGTGAAAAAATTCATCATTTTTTGCTCTAGTGCAATTTTTAGTAATCAAAATTAAAATTTTATATGAACATTTGTTTTAAAAACTCTGTATAAAGCGTTAATAATTTTTATAAATAAGGCTGAAAGTGTATATAATGTTTAAGCAAAAAAAATTATTTGATCTAGTTACTTTTATATACATAAAAATAAAATTTTCTAACCCTGGAATCATCCTTTTATCCTTATACCAATCTAGTTCCTTAAAAAATATATAAAATATATTAAGTGAACAAAGCAAAACTGAAATAAGAAAAAAAATAGTTTTATTGACTTACTTTAATATCAAAAAAAGTTCAAAGCTTACAGCACTGGAGCTGTGGTTTTCATTTTTCTAATTCTCTACACCAAACTTTTCTTTCAAAAGCATATTTTATATTTAATTTATAAAGAAAAAGAAAAAAATTAATTATACCTACTTACTTTTATATTACACAAAAAGTGTAATTTTCCCAACCATGGGATCATAATTTAAAATTTTTCTGATTTCTTACACCAATCTGTTTTTTTTTAAGAATAAGAAAAAGGAAAAATTGGTTTTAGTAAGTTTCTTTTATATACAAAAAAAAAAGTTTTCCAACCTTGAAACGACTTTTTTATTTACTTATTTTTAAATCCCCAACCAAAAAGTGGGGTGTTATAAGTTTGTAGGGTGTGTCTGTGTATCTGTGTGCCTGTCCGTGTCCACGTACAGCCCAAACGGCTGAACCGATTTTGATTTAGTTTTCTCTGTTGGAAAGGTGACTTGATCGAGATGGTTCTTAACCATGTTTGAAGAAAATCGGTCCAGCCGTTTAGAATATATCACATCTTTTCTAGATAATTCGGGGGTTTTTAAAATTTTTAATTTTTGTTATTTTATATTTATTTAATACCGATTCTATTCGTACTGAAAAATTAGTTTTAGCTAGTTATTTTTATATGGCAAAATGAAGTTTAAGTTTTCCAGCTCTGAAACTGTCAGCTTGATTTTGCTTATTTTCAATGCCAATCTATTTTGGAACATTTCTGATACACCAGTTCAAGACCGAAGTCTCTAGCTTTTCTAGGAGCTTCGGAAAACCGATTTGACGTACAGACAGACGGACATCGCTTATTCGTCTTCCCTATGCATAAGGATCCAGAATATATATACTTTATGGATTGCTTCTTAATATTGTGGACATTTCACACGGAATGACATACCTGCATATATATACCCTTTACCATTTTGGTGAAGGGTATAATAAGGAAAATTCTTATTAAAATGATTTGGAGGCCTTACTATAAAATTGTTTACTAATTGCGGTAAAAGTCGTCAATTTGTCGTCCCTACCACATCAAATTATCCAATATTAAAAATTTGTTTTTTAGATTTGTTATCTTGGCACCCTAATTAATACGATATGCCTCGTTTCAAAATGCTGAAATTCTTATGGACGATAGATATTCTAATAAGAAATATTTTAAGCCTAGCACGTTTATGAATACGCCAACTTTAATTCACAACAATTCACTGATCTTCTGAAAAGTACAAATTTGCATATTTGATAGTTTGACATGGTAGGGACGATATGATCTCTTACAGTATTCTATTTTCTTGAATTCACTTCAAAATTCTTTCAAATTTGTCTTAGAACTGCTTTTGTATTAACTTTTATTTAAATATAATGCTAACATTAATAAACCAATCGGAATTTTGCGATTTTTCAATTAATAGATGTGCTTAATGGAGAAAATTAGCTTTTGCTGTGAACGCGATGTTTTCTTCCCGTCTACCGGGAAGTGAGGGAAAAACATCGTTCTTGTGTGTTTTTTCTTGAAAGATAATTACAACACAAGAGTTTTTCTTCAATCTACGGACTTTTCACGATTGTTGTGAATTTTAATACTGACTTAAGTTCTTTTCCTCTCCAGCCCCTGGCAACACTGTACACAACGTCAAAATGCAACAGTTTTTTAATTTTTTGTTATTTTGTGTAATCTCGATCGTATTGTCGTCTTCATAAAGCAGACAGTGCGTGACAGACACTGCAATTACTAAAACCAGAAATTGAAATAAAAGTGAAATTAAAAACAATAAAAAAATTTTTATTATAAAAAAAAATTTACTTCAAATCAGAATCATTGTTATTTTATAGCTAACGTCGACTGTTCGAACCCTCTGAAATTGAACAGCAACGTTAAAGTTGCTGCAATAACATTTTAACTGATTTTATGGTTGAAATTCTAATATTTCAAGTGTCTCTTTTGTAATGAGACTTAAGACTTACGAACTTAAGGTTCGTCATTCCGTGTGTAATTTCCATAATATTCATATGCGAATAGGGAACACGAATAAGCGATGCCCGTCTGTCCGTCCGTCTGGTGTACGTGAAAACGATTTTCCGAAGTTCCCAGAAAAGCTAGAGACTTTGGTCTCGAGGAGACGGTTTCAGAGCTGGAAAACTTTAACTTGATTTTGCCATATAAAAGTAACTACTGAAAACTAATTTTTATATATTTTTTAATAAATAAACTTATTTTAAACTTCAGTACGAATAAAATTGGTTGTTCAAATTAAAAAAAAAAATAAAAAAATTAAAAAGACGTTTCCAGGGTTGGAAAACTTTAACTTTTTTTTCTTAAATTCTTATGATTTGAATTAGGCTACTGTTCGTAACGCTTTTTAAGCCAAATTACATGTGATAATTATAAATGAACAAATAACATCAAGTTAGTTGTAAATATTCTGACAACAACACATAGTTGAACGGAACAGCCAGCCGTTTTCGAAGGCCACTAAACCTTCCTCATCAGCGTTCTTCTGTGTTTTGGTCCACCGTGTGTGGTGTCAGTTTATGTAGATGTCTGCCCTATATACGAAACTTTATTGCAAATGGAATATGTGAATTGGTTTGATTCATTGCATTTTTCAATTTGCTCATATATATGTTTGGTAATGAAGGCTCAACAATTTACCATCTTTCATATATTTCATATATGTTCCGTTCAACTATGTGTTGTTGTCAGAATATTTGCAACTAACTTGATGTTATTTGTTCATTAATAATTATCACATGTAATTTGGCTTAAAAAGCGTTACGAACAGTAGCCTAATTCAATTCATAAGAATTTAAGAAACAAATACAGTTCGAAAAATAATAATTAAACTAAAATTAAGTCATTGGCTTGTGGCAAAAATAAAAATATACTTAATAGTAACAAACCAAAAAAGTTTGTCTTAAGTGGAACAAAACTAAGCAAATTAACAAACATGTGCATATTTAGTAAGAAACAAACGACAATGGTAAGACTGTTGTGATATATATGAAAGATGGTAAATTGTTGAGCCTTCATTACCAAACATATATATGATCAAATTGAAAAATGCAATGAATCAAACCAATTCACATATTCCATTTGCAATAAAGTTTCGTATATAGGGCAGACATCTACATCAACTGACACCACACGGTGGACCAAAACACAGAAGAACGCTGATGAGGAAGGTTTAGTGGCCTTCGAAAACGGCTGGCTGTTCCGTTCAACTATGTGTTGTTGTCAGAATATTTACAACTAACTTGATGTTATTTGTTCATTAATAATTATCACATGTAATTTGGCTTAAAAAGCTTTACGAACAGTAGCCTAATTCAATTCATAAGAATTTAAGAAACAAATACAGTTCGAAAAATAATAATTAAACTAACTTTTTTTGTTTTTTTTTCCTTTTTGATTGTCACTGCTTATGTATTATTTATAACTACCACTAAGCTTATGTCCGACACTGGTCGGCAGTGATGCCAACTTACCCCTTTTTGGGCTAGATTTAGCCCGTTTTTAGTCACTCAAAATGCGAAAAAAAATTTTGGCCCAAAACTAAAAAACGCGCTAATCTAGCACTTTTTACAATTATCTCTCAGCCCTGTTAGCCCCCTTTTACTTTTTGCTCGATTTGTCTACATTTAAATTTTTACGATATTTTTTCTTCCTTTAATCTAGCAATATCGACTTATGAAATAACGTGACAGCATTGTTTTACTAATTTTCTTCTGTTAGTTTGGTTTACCAATTTAAAAAAGAAGCAACAATAACGAATAGTGTTCAAAATCTTCCAAATTTTTTGTGCTTTGAAAGATTCTCAGTATAGCCCGCAAACAGATTTTTATTTAATAACAACCAAACTAAAATTTACATTCCTGTACATATGTATGTATATGTTTGTCTAAAAGCTACCGGCCTGTCCCACAATGTCACCAGAAATCGTTCGATCGAAAACTTGTATTGCAAACAACAATAACATTAGAACATTTGTTGTTGTTTTGAATACAAGTATTCGATCGAACGATTTCTGTTGACATCGTGGGATAGGTCGTACTAGTATAATTACTAGAATAGCATGAACTAGTGCAAAAAGGCTTAAAGTTGTTGTGTAAATTACTAGTGCTGATGAGTTTAAAACTAGCCCCTTGTCGCGGTTTTTTCAAAAATTTTACTTAATGTTGCGCTAAACGTATATTTTTTCAGTTTAGCCCTTTTTAGCTCTTTTTGCAAAAATTTTTAGGCTTTTGGAGTCTCAAAAGTTGGCATCACTGCTGGTCGGGCCTAATAATTATATTTAAGATTTGAATACTTATTGTTAGTTCATATTTGAAGATACAATAAATAATTACAAGCATTAAAAAAAATAAATAAAAGTAACTTGCTGAGACTAATTTTGATTTTTTTTAATAAATAAACTTATTTTGTACTTTAGTAAGAAAAAGATTGGTATTTAAAAAAAATTAAAATAAGTAAAAAGACGTTTCCAGGGTTGGAAAGCTTGAAATTTTTTTGATATATAAAAGTAACTTACTAATATTAATTTTAAGTTTTTTTAATAAATAAACTTATTTTATACTTCAGTACGAATAAAATTGGTATGTAAAATTAAAAAAAAATAAAAATATTAAAAAGACGTTTCCAGAGTTGGAAAACTTTAATTTGTTTATGTTATATATAAGTAACTTCCTAAACTAATTTTTCCTTTTATTCTATAATTTATTTCGCATTCGCCTGAATTTTGCGAATACGAATATCTAAAAATGGTCGAATATTCGACAATTCCAATACGAATACGAATATTCGTGCATTACTAGTATATACACTTTAAATTTGTAAGGTTAGTGTATTTTTATACAAACTATAAGAATTAACACTAAAATTAAAAAAAAAATTTAATTAAAGGGTGTTAATGTAGTTTGGACAACTTGCTGTATCTTGGAAACTGTAAGAGCCAACCTCTTGCAATTTTCTAAAACGGTAAAACTAAAAAATCCCTAAGTTATAAAATCGCGAAACCAAAAAAAATCGCCAAAAACCAAAAAAGAAATCGCTAAAATGAAAAAAAGCGCCAGATTAAAAAAATTTCTAAAACTAAATATATCGCGAACAACCGGAAAAACCACCACAGTGAAAAAAAATCGCCAAAATTTAAATAAACACCAAAAACAAAAAAAAAATTGCCAAAAACGAGCAAAAAACGACAAAACCAAACAAAAATCGATGAGGAAGGTTTAGTGACCTTCGAAAACGGCTGGCTGTTCCGTTCAACTATGTGTTGTTGTCAGAATTTTTACAACTAACTTGATGTTATTTGTTCATTAATAATTATCACATGTAATTTGGCTTAAAAAGCGTTACGAACAGTAGCCTAATTCAATTCATAAGAATTTAAGAAACAAATACAGTTCGAAAAATAATAATTAACTAAAATTAATAGTCATTGGCTTGTGGCAAAAATCAAAAATAAATATACTTAATAGTAACAAACCAAAAAAGTTTGTCTTAAGTAGAACAAAAATAAGCAAATTAACAAACATGTGCATAGTTAATAAGGAACAAACGACAATGGTAAGACTGTTGTAATATATATGGAAGATGGTAAATTTTGAGCCTTCATTACCTAACATATATATGAGCAAATTGAAAAATGCAATGAATCAAACCAATTCACATATTCCATTTGCAATAAAGTTTCGTATATAAGGCAGACATCTACATCAACTGACACCACACACAGTGGACCAAAACACAGAAGAACGCTGATGAGAAAGGTTTAGTGGCCTTCGAAAACGGCTGGCTGTTCCGTTCAACTATGTGTTGTTGTCAGAATATTTACAACTAACTTGATGTTATTTGTTTCATTAATAATTATCACATGTAATTTGGCTTAAAAAGCGTTACGAACAGTAGCCTAATTCAATTCATAAGAATTTAAGAAACAAATACAGTTCGAAAAATAATAATTAACTAAAAATCGTTTAAACTAAAAAAAACGCCAAAAGTAAAAAACGCCATTTTAAAAAACGCTAAAAAAAGAACGTACGGAAGCCTTCGTGCACGAGTCAAAGTTGCATTTTACTGAAATTTTGATGCATGTTAAATTTTTATTTAAGTATAAGTGAAGGTTTGTGCCATGTTGCTTGTTATGCTCTCAGCACAGTTGTGTTTTGTTGATGGTTTTTCGTTGACAGTTTGTAACAAGTTCTTATTAATTTTTAATAAATATAGAAAAAATAAAATTTATCATTAAAGAAACGGTTTCATTTCCCTGAAACCGTTCCTTTGTGCTGAACAAATTAGAAAAAATTCGTTATGAATAATTTTTTTTTATATTGTATGACGTGACGTCGTTTTTGACAACTGGAATAAGGGTGAATGTAAAATATTTCTTAAATTAAGAGCGCAGAGTAAAATATTCAACTGATTGCTAATATCGAAAAAAAATTAATCGAAAAATATCGAGAGGTCACTTACTAAAAATTGCACTAGAGCAAAAAATGATAAAATTTTTCACAAAACAAATATGTATGTACATATGTGCTTATGTATGTTCCTCTATTAATGTCCTGCACAAGACCATTTATAAGACCTTTCAAGACATGAGAGATTTTTCAACTGCTTTACTACAGCGAAATATTCTAAAAAACAAACGCTAAACAACACTGTTGGCAAGACATTTGTTTCAATTGTTTGTCTTGCCAACAGTGTTGTTTAGCGTTTGTTTTTTAGAATATTTCGCTGAAGTAAAGCAGTTGAAAAAGCTCTCGTCTTGAAAGGTCTTATAAATGGTATTGTGCAGGACTTTAATCTCTATACCACATATACGCACTTTAGTGAAGGGTTTTTAAGATTCGGCACAGCTAAATGTATCACTCTCACTAGTTTGACTTATTTATTGTTATTTTAACCTTGGCCAGGATTTAAAGCACATGTTTTTGCTTACATCTGTAGCAACCAGTTATTTAACATTTGCTTAGCTTTTATTGTTGTAAATAATTTACATCATTGACCCAATTTTTGCTGTCAAATTTATACAGTTTATTTGCACGTTCAATGTGGTTTAAAAGGTAGTCGTATCTGTACACTATTTATGTACGGTTGTTGCCACTGGGTGATTGCATACATATCAGTGTTACCAAAATGTGTGTAGACATTTCCTGCCAGATAGCCTCTGAAAAGCCGCTAAAATTCGCTACCTGAGTAAAAATAAACGCTAATAAAAACTGCTAAATTTTTAATAAGCAATTTATTTGATTTTCACTGTTTAATGTTAAAAAAATTTAATGAGATAAATTTTATAAAATATACATATCGACGGCCCCATTCCAAAACATGCTAAGTCGACATAGCATATTATACTTAGAATAACATTTCTGAATTCATCGTTTATTAACTTAGATTCTGTAAAATTCTATCAAGAGTTATGAGCAAAAATGTACTTAGCATAATTTGTCAAGTTTAAAAAACCTCCCTTTTAAATTTTTTAAGTACACTTAGCAGGATTTAGTTTGCAGTTAAGTACTCAAAAAAATGTATTTAAAATTTTCTTCAAACTAAAACATGCTATATGTACTTAGATGGCCATTGTAGGCGAGAAAGGACCACCAGATAGATGCTAAGTCTACTAAGAGAACAATCTTAGGTATTCTAACTATTAACTATGATCTACAACAAATTTATAAAGTTCAAATAAACTAAACAAATTCTATTGCAATTATCTAAGCGCACGGCAGTGCGCCAGCCCAAGTTCCGGGCAATAAACGCAGTTTATATATTTACAGGAAGCCATTCGAGCTGTTTTCACCCTCTTCATTCCCCGCAATCGAAAAATTATAAAATTTAAACCATAATTACAATAAATTCATGTTAACTTATATGCGAAGTTTCAAAGTTTTACAACGAATGGTTCCGGAGATAAGGAGGTGCAAAAAGTGCATATTTTAAGACATACTCACTGACTCAATGACTCACTGACTCATTCATCAATATTATGAAGCACTTCCACTATAGCTAGAGATCTGAAATTTGGTACACAAGTAGACCTATGTGAGCAATGAACTAGAAAAATCTGAAAACCCGGAAATTTTAGCCCGGAGGGCAGGGCCACGCCCATAAAAGTCAGAATTAAAAAAGCAACTCTAAGGCGCTTAATGGAAGCTATTTTATTGAAATTTTTCATATATACTACGATAATGCAAGGCTATAAAACTTTTATTAAAAAAGTGGGCGTTGACACGCGCATACAATTTAATCCTCATTTTCGTGTACTACAGCTCAACATATTCAGATATATGTATTATTATCCGTTTGCAACGAAACTTGACACGAATAATAAGCGCTGGCCGAAAACAATCTTGAGTTTGGAAAATTAAAAATTTAAAGTTGTGCTAAGGGGTGAAATTTTATATAAAGGTAGGTCTAGGTGAGAAAACAATTAGAAAAATCTGAAACCCCAAAAAAAATTTACCAGAATGGGCGGGACCGTGATAATATTGTTTGGTACTAAAACCTTAATATACAGCTTTTAACTAAAGCCATTTTAGTGAAACCTTGCATACACGTTGCCCGTATATAAGACTTTAAGCTATCACTTTAAAAAGTGGACGTAAATCACTCCAATAAAATGTTAGCCTTATTTTTAATATACTTCAGTCTAGCATATTTTAGAAGAAAATTAGCATGAATTATAAGCGCTGCTCAGAACAAAATTGTGAGTTTAAATAGTGGGAGGGGTAATATTCATAAAATTTACAGGTATAATTCGCGCAAGAGAAGTGAAATTGTATACACAAATAAATCTAGATCGGAGATCACTAAGAAAAATCTAAAAAACCACAAGTTTTAACCGGGGGCGGGAAAAACCACTGTAAACTCAAAGTTAAGTTAGATTTTATTGAAACTTTTCATACACATTGCACTTATCCAAAATAAAAATTTCCTGTTTTGAAAAGTGACCGTGACTACACCCATAAAATTTAGCTTTTTCTTTCATGTACTTCGGCTTAGCAGTTTTTAGTCTATCACTTATGTATTTCTCATTAGCTATTTCCTACGAAACTTTCCATGAACCATAAGCACTAACAGATATAAAAGCCGGCGGGGCCAGGCCCATAAAAATTTTACGTAATATTATACTGTAGAGAGCTGTCATTTTTTAGACAACTAGTCCTAATTGATTTATTCATTCGGAAAATCCAAAAATTAAATCACCAGCTACCCTATTGAAACGCACATTGGGCATATGCTTTTGATTTATGTACTTCAGCTAAGCAGACTTTAATATGTAAATATATTGAGAAAATAGGCGGGGTTGCGCTGTATTTTACATATATATTTTCAGACTACTATTAACAAATTGCGTGCACACTGGTGACCCGTTGTAATAACACAATAGTGCAGTTTTAAGGTGTACAATACAACACCCATCACACTCTAACCCATTATTTTATGTAACTATACTATTTTTAACTGACACAGTGATCATGCCCAGCTAGCATTTGGGTGATAATTTTTTGCAGAAATCTCTTATATGATTCTCCTCAGATCACTTTTTATGATTAACAACTGATTTGTCACTTGGGTGATTGAAAAAGGATTCAGTTATTAGTCATTTATATGATCAAATATTTATTTCTTGAAAATAGAGGAACAAAATGCAAAGAAAAAACAAAAAGGTGATTTAATGATTTAATACTACCAGAAAATTACTCAAAAATTAATCTCCAAATCGTATCATAAATGATTCCTTGGTATGATTCATCTGTAGGGTACCATTTTCTCACAATAGGAGTATCATTTATGATCGAAAAATGAGCTCATATGCTGTTATTTTTCCCGTCAAGCTGATTCGGAACAGATTCGATTATGATACAAAATGCTTTTTAAAACAATAGTATTATTAAAATATTAATAGTTATACTTATTCCCAACTTATTGCCCTATAAATTTTTGTATGTGAATATTCTGGGTAACTCTGATTAAGTAGTAAGCAAACCAATTTTTTCCAACTTTACTTTTCGACGACATTTTTAAAATGAACTTTCACTTTCCCATGAAAACGAACAAGAAATTTTTATGAACGTCATTTATTTCATTAGGATTTTTATCAGGGTAGGAAGAGTGCTCGAATTAATTTCTTTCGCAAACGAATTTAATTCGAACGAATTTTATTTTCCATATTGTAAAGAATTATTCTTAATTTGGCTTAAAAAGCGTTACGAACAGTAGCCTAATTCAATTCATAAGAATTTAAGGATTATTCTTTTTAATTCGCAATTTTTATTTATAACGAAAAGAAAAACCAAGAATGCAAAATAAAATTCCTCTCGCAAATTTAAAAATAAAATTCGCAAACGAATAGAAAATAGAATTCGCGATTAAATTAAAAATACAAATACATACATATTTACATAATTCAAAGTAAGGACTTAAAATTTTTTGATTTTTTTAGGGGTTATAGCACTCGAAATATCTTCTGAATTATTGAACGTAGCAAAAAGCGTTTTGGAGCGTTGCTTTCTTCTGGACAGAATCTTGAAAAATTACACTTAAAATTAAAAAGTGGACACATGTCCATTCATCACTTTCATGATATGTATGTATGTAAGTGTCCACTTTTTGGCGCCTCCGCCATTTTTCCGACACATTTTTGTCATCTCCTCGAAAATACCTTTTATTTGATACCCATATCATGAAAGAGATAAATGGACAAAAATACATATGTATGTAAGTGTCCACTTTTTGACGCCTCCGCCATTTTTCCAACGGATTTTTGTCATCTCCTCGAAAATACCTTTCATTTGATACTCATATCATGAAAGTGATAAATGGACATAAGTGTCCACTTTTTGGCGCCTCCGCCATTTTTCCGACACATTTTTGTCATCTCCTCGAAAATACCTTTCATTTGATATCCATATCATGAAATTGATAAATGGACATAAGTGTCCACTTTTTGGCGCCTCCGCCATTTTTCCAACGCATTTTTGTCATCTCCTCGAAAATACCTTTCATTTGATACCCATATCATGAAAATGACAAATGGAGAGTGTCCACTTTTTGGCGCCTCCGCCATTTTTCCAACACATTTTTGGCATCCCCTCGAAAATACCTTTCATTTGATACCCATATCATGAAAGTGATAAATGGACATAAGTGTCCACTTTTTGGCGCCTCCGCCATTTTTCCAACGCATTTTTGTCATCTCCTCGAAAATGCCTTTCATTTGATACCCATATCATGAAAGTGATAAATGGACATAAGTGTTTACTTTTTGGCGCCTCCGCCATTTTCTCCAAGGTACTAAAATTCAGTTTTTACCCCCTCAAGAACTCAATTGGCTGCCTAACGAATTTTATAAGAATTATTCTTTTGCATTCCTTCCTTAGAATTATAAAATAAAATTCGGAAAAGAATTAAGGGCCTGTTTGTCTAAATGCGAGCGAACTTTTCTTTCGAACATTTATATTAAAAACAAAAGCAAAATACTTAAATTTGTTTTGTTTCCAATACTAATATTCGATAAAAACGTTCGCTCGCATTTAGACAAACAGACCCTAAATTAACTTTTGTTGATTTAATTCGTTTGCGAGGAGAACGAAAAAACAAACAAGAATATAAAATAGAATTCTTTTCCGAATTTTATTTTTAAAATTCCGAAAACAAATTTTAAAACGAACGAAAACAAGTAAGAGTGCTATATTCGGCTGTGCCGAATCTTATATACCCTTTACCAAAGTTATTTAACAAAAAAGTTTAAAAAATTGTGTTATCTAGTTACTTTTATATGTCAAAATCAAGTTTCAGTTTTCCAGCTCTGAAACCGTCTGCTCGATTTTGCTGATTTTCAATACAAATCTAAGTTGGACAATTTCTGACATACCAGTCCAAGAACGAAGTCTCTAGCTTTTCTGGGAGCTTCGGAAAACCGATTTCACGTACACCAGACGGACGGACGGACATCGCTTATTCGTCTTCCCTATTCATAAGGACCCAGAATATATTCATTTTATGGGTCGCATATGAATATTATGGAAATTACACACGGAATGACAAACCTATACATACATATATACCCTTTTCCATTTTTGGTAAAGAGTATAAAAAATTCAGTAAAGTGCGACTTTGACTCGCGCACGAAGGGTTCCATTCGTACATTCGGTTTTGAGCATTTTTTAATGTGGCTTATTTGCTTTTTCGAAGTTTTTTTCAGTTTAAACGATTTATTTAGTTTTGTCGCTTCTTTTTCGTTTTGGCGATTTTTTTTCTGTTTTTGGATGTTTTTTTAATTTTGGCGATTTTTTTCTGTTTTTGAGGCCTTTTTTCATGTTGGCGATTTTTTCCTGTTTTTGGGGCTTTTTTCATTTTGGATATTTTTTCCTTTTGGCGGTTTTTTTCTGTTTTTCATTTTAGCAATTTTCTTTTCATTTTGGTGATTTTTTTAATTTTTGCGATTTTTTCATTTTGGATATTTTTTCTGTTGCTTGGGGTTTTTTTCATTTTGGCGATTTCTTGTTTAGGTTTTTTTTTTCATTTAGCGATTTTTCATTTGACTTCGAGAAGCCTTTTTAAAATTTCTGGCTACACCTTATATGATTCAAAGGACCCGAGAGGAAGAGCATGCGGTGGATCAGCAATTCTAATAAAGTCAAGACTCAAACATTATATTATTGACAACATTTGTGAAGAACATCTACAAGCAACGAATATTTGTGTTGAAAATTTTTGCACAAATTTTGTGATATCATCAATTTACTCCCCTCCCAGATTCGGAATTACTGAGAATCAATACGAGGATTTCTATAGATCTCTTGGCCCTTGTTTCGTGGCAGCTGGCGACTATAATGCTAAGCATACGTTCTGGGGTTCGCGTCATATTACACCCAGAGGTCGAGCGTTGTTCAACACAATTTCAAAAATGGGCTTGGACGTCATTTCGAGTGGGGAGCTTACTTACTGGCCTACTGACATAAATAAAATTCCGGATGTTATAGATTTTGGCGTCATGAAAAACATTTCTAGGGAATTAGTTAACGTTGAAGCTTCTTTAGATCTCTCGTCCGATCACTCTCCCACGATTGTTACAATCTGTAGCCCACAGAGAAGTGATTTACCTCACTCGTATGTGAAGATGATCAGTAGTGTAAATTGGCTGCGATTCAAAAAATATCTTAGTAGTCATTGCACGGAAAACATTACGCTAAGAACACCCGAGGATATTGAAGCCAACATCGTCAACCTTAACGAAATGGTTACACAGGCTGCTGAGCATGCTACTACCTCCCATCCGCAGACTGGATTTAATAAAATTTATTCTACAGACATTGAACGTCTCGTACGTGAAAAAAGAAGGGCTAGAAGGGTATGGCAACAGCACAGATCACCACAACTTAAAATCAGATTTAAAGAGTGCACTAAACGACTCCAAGAGTTACTTGCAATTGAAAAAACTGCATCTCTTAAAAATTATCTGGAAGGTCTTGATGTCACTCCAGCATCTAATTACTCCTTGTGGCGTGCTGCTAGAAAGCTGAAAACCCCCGTTGAGTTTAAACCACCTCTGCGCACATCTACCGGAGGTTGGGCGAGAAGCGATACTGAAAAAGCTAACATATTTGCAAATCATTTAAAATACGTATTTACCCCAAACACATGTACTGGTGTTTCTGATTTGCCGACTGTAGTTGCTCTTCCCCCGCGACCCATAAAGTTTAAGATGCGCGATGTACAAAAACTAATTGCTGAACTTAATCCGAAGAAAGCTCCAGGTATTGATGGAATTAGCAACAAGATGCTGATGAACTTGCCTCATATTGCAATAAGAATCCTGCTATTTATTTTTAATGCCATTTTACGAATGCAGTATTTTCCATATAACTGGAAACTTGCCAAGATTAAAATGATTCCGAAGCCGGGCAAAGATCTTACCAAGGCTGAGTCATATAGGCCTATAAGCTTACTATCAACAGTTTCAAAACTTTTCGAAAGGCTGCTCATGACTAAATTGTCCACAATTTTAGCTGATAATGGGTGCATCCCGGACCATCAATTTGGCTTTAGAAGTCAGCATAGCACTATTGAGCAAACGCATAGATTGGTTCAAGTTATAAGGAGGACTTTTGAAGAAAAGAAGTATTGTTCTGCCCTTTTTATTGATGTTTCTCAGGCATTTGACAAAGTATGGCACAAAGGCCTATTTTTAAAATTGAAGACATATTTTCCAATAAATATAGAACAACTTTTGGAAAGTTACATTGTTGATAGGAAGTTTACTGTTGTGGAAGGAGACTTCATGAGTGTGCCCGAATCTATATTTTCTGGTGTGCCTCAGGGTAGTATTCTGGGACCAGTCTTGTATTTAATATATACTTGTGATATGCCTGTGAGCAATAACATCCACACTTCTACATTTGCCGACGATACAGCCTGTATGAGTATGCACAAAAACCCTGATGAGGCATCCCGCAATCTCCAAGCACACATTACCCAGCTTGAAAGATGGTTGAACTTATGGAGAATTAAAGTAAATGAACAAAAGTGTGTTCATATAACGTTTACCCTTAGAAAAGTTACCTGTTCCCCCATTCGAATCAATAATCAAAATATTCCTCAACATTCTCAAGTGAAATACCTTGGCATACACCTTGATCGAAGGCTTACATGGCAACATCATATTGACGCTAAACTAATTCAAATGAAACTTAAGTTAACTCAAATACATTGGTTGATTGGCAGAAATTCAACACTCAGTCTAGACTGCAAACTTTTGATATACAAGTCGCTTCTAAAGCCAATATGGTGCTACGGAATTCAGCTATGGGGCACTGCTTCAGCTTCAAATGTGGATAGAATCCAACGACAGCAAAATAAAATTTTACGGTTAATAACATCGGCTCCATGGTACATCAAAAATTCAAATATACATCGTGATTTAAATATGCCACTAGTGACTGAAGAAATCGCAAAATACGCAGGTAAATATTTAACAAAACTCGAGTCACATCCTAATCCGCTTGCTCGTAATATCTTGAACTTTACTGGACACATCCGCCTAAAAAAGAGGGACACAAGGGCCCTAATAGTCAGCACTCCAAATGGTACTTCTTGAAAATAATTATCTATTGTGCTTAATACGAAATTTATGTATTATTAATTACTATCACTAAATTTAAGTCCGATACTGGTCGGGCCTAATAATTATATATAGATTTAAGATTTGAATACTTATTGTTAGTTCATATTTTGAAGATACAATAAATAAATATATGTGTGTAAAAAAAAAAAAAAAAAAAAAAATTTAGCGATTTTTTTATTTTGGCAATTTTGTGTTGTTTTTGGGGTATTTTTCATTTTGACAATTTTTTTTCTGTTTTTCGAGTTGTTTTTTCATTTTGGCGATTTTTTTTAATTTTGGCGATTTTTTTTTCATTTTTGCGATTTTTTCCTGTTTTTTTTTCGTTTTGGCGATTTTCTTTCGTTTTCGCGATTTTTTTTTCATTTTAGCAATTTTTCCATTTTCGCGATTTATTTTAGTCTTAGACATTTTTTTAATTTGGTGCTTTATTTCGTTTTGGCGATTTTTTTTTTGTTTTTGGCGAGTTTTTCCTGTTTTATGGTTTTTTTCATTTTGGCGATTTTATTGTTTTTTTGGGTTTTTTTCGTTTCTTCGATTTTTTTTATTTTTGACGATTTTTTTTCATTTTGGCGATTTTCTCTCATTTTGACGATTTTTTTCATTTTAGCAATTTTTCGGGTTTTTCGCAATTTATTTTAGTCGTAGACATTTTTTTTAATTTGGTGCTTTTTTTCATTTTGGCGATTTTTTTTTGGTTTTTGGCGATTTTTTCGGTTTGGCGATTTTATAATTTTTTGATTTTTAGTTTTACCGTTTTTGAAAATTTCAAGAGTTTAGCTCTTACGGTTTCCAAGATACAGCAAGTTGACAAAATTGCATAGTCAAAATTGCATTAACTGATGGAACACCCTTTAATTTAAATTTTTTGAAATTTTAGTGTTAATTTTTGTAGTCTGTATACAAATACACTAACCTTACAAATTTCAAGTGTATATACATACATACAATCAATTGTATGTATATTACATGAGATTTTAACATTTTTCGTTGCTCGTTTTGGAACACCCTTTAATTTCCAATTTTGATGTATTTTTTGTTGTAGCGGCCAAAGGTCTATACAGTGTGTCCAAATTTCAGGTCTCTAGCTCTTACGGTTCTCGAGAAAATAACCTGCATAGTTTTAGACATAGTTAATTTTACATAACACAAAAAGTTAAAGTTTTCCAACCCTGGAAACGTCTTTTTAATTTTTTTAATATTTTTTAATTTAAAATACCAAGTTTGGTCGTACTGAAGTGTAAAATAGGTTTATTTATTAAAAAATATAAAAATTTGTTTTCGGTAGTGGCTTTTATATGGCAAAATCAAGTTTCAGTTTTCCAGCTCTGAAACCGTCTGCTCCATTTTGCTGATTTTCAATACCAATCTAAGTTGGACCATTTCTGACACACCAGTCCAAGAACGAAGTCTCTAGCTCTTCTGACGGACGGACAGACGGACATCGCTTATTCGTCTTCGCTATTCATAAGGACCCAGAATATATATATTTTTTTGGTCGCAAATTAATATTATGGAAATTACACACGGAATGACAAACCTATATATACCCTTTTCCATTTTTGGTAAAGGGTATAAAAATAAAATAGCATTTGCGAGCAGAATTTTTTCCTACCCTGATTTTTATTCACAACACGTATACAGAAATTTCAAGAAAGTACTTTCATGTGTAAATGTAGCGTAAAACAAACTAGAAATTTTAAGTTTAAAAGTGTTATAGAAAATTTTTCAAAAAGTAGTCAGATCCTCACAAAAACATAAATGTGTAAAAAGGCAAAGTTCCTTTTTCTAGATAATCTATAATCAAAAGTAATATCATACAATTTCTAGATAATCTGCTAACTTGGCAATATTTTTACGTTTCTAAAAAAGGAGAGAATAATGTATATTTGTTCATTTCTTGATATCGGTAAAAATGTTGTCAAGTTAGTGATTATCTATAAATTGTATGACACCCTTACGATTACTAATTTATACAATGCCTAGCATATTTCAGTGCTAGGTATTCTGCCAAACAGGAACTTGGTCAAAATTGATATCTTACTACTTTTCATGGCCGAAACTTTGGAAAGGACCTTGGCCTGTTTTCATATTTATGTTTTTGTGAGTATCTGACTACTTTCTGAAAGGTTTTCTTTAATGAAACTTTTTAAATATAAAACTTCTAGTCATAATGACTGCGACAGTTGAAAAGGGCAGAGTTACATAAAATAATGGGTTAGAGTGTGATGGGTGCACTATTGTGTCATTATAAGGACCTAATAATATACCAAATTTTTTAAGATTAATCTGAGTAGAAATATGTAGAATATAACGAAAATTTTAGTGGGAGTGACCACGCCTATTTTTCTAAAGTCTGCTTTGACGAAGTTCTTTTCCAAACGCAAAATTAAAGGCTAGAATATGTGCAATGTGCATCCAAAGTTTCAATAGAGTAGCTTGTGTTTTAATTTTTTCTGGTTGGTAATATAAAATCGGTGCTTTCGGATTTTTGCATGTCCCCCGATTGATACTTCAAGGATTTCAGATTTTTTTTCGTGGTCTCTGATTTTGATTTATTTACATATCGAATTTAAGCTCTCTGGTGCAAATTCTAGTTTTAAATGCTATGGATGTTACCCCCCTCTCCCGAACATAATTTTTTTAAGCTCAAGATTTTGTTGCGAGCGGTGCTTACTTACTTTTTTTTTTCCTGTGCAATATTAGCGTGCCCCCACCACTCCTGGTTGAAATGTTTGTGTTTTTAAGTTTTTCTAGATGGTTTCTCACCTTGACCTATTTGCGTATCAAATTTCAGCTCTATATCGCAAATTTTTTTTATTGGCGTATTGCCGCCCACTTGTTTAAAAGAACAAAATTTTTTGTTTTCGTTGGAAACGGATAATAATAAATATATAATTAATATATTTAAATGTGCTTATGGGCGTGTTAACGCCCATAAACGCCTTAGATTTTTTTTAATTCTTAATTAGTTTCGAACCTAGACGTACCTGTTTATCAAATTTAAGCTCTTTAGCGCAAATTTTAATTTTTTGCTTTTATGGGCGTGATCCCGCCTACTTTTTAAACTCGAAATTTTCTTTGCCTAGTGCTTATCTTTCTTGTTTAGTTTCGTTAGAAACGGATAATAGTAAACACATAAATAGTAATTTAAATATGCTGACCCGAACTACATAAAATAGGAAGCTTAAATATTATGGGCGTGTTAACGCCCACTTTTTTTTTAATTTATAGCCTAGCATAATTGCAGTATATATGCCAAATTTGAATAAAATAGCTTCTATTACGCGTCTTAGACTTGCTTTTTTAATTTTGACCTTTATGGGCGTATCCCCGCCCTCCTGGCTGAAATTTCCGGGTTTTCAGATTTTTTTTTAGCTGAGTGCTAGTCTAGGCTTTGTTCTATATTGAATTTCAGCTTACTAGCACAAACTTAAATTTTTATGGGCGTATCCCGCCCCTGGTTAAAATTTTCACGATTTCAGATTTTTCTAGTTCATTGCTCACCTAGATCGTGTACCAAATTTTAGCTCTCTAGCTATAGCGGAAGTGCTTCATCAATTTAATGAGTGATCAGCGATTCAGTGAGTATGTCTTAAAATATACACTTTTGCACCTCCATATCTCAGGAAGCTTTCGTTGCAAATTTTAAACTTCGCATATGTGGTGACATGAATTAATTCTAATTATAAATTAAATTTTAGAATTGTGCGACGCGTCGCACAGTGCGGATAGATAACGTCTTCAACTATTATCCAGTTTTAGTTTCATTAAAATCAATATAGTGGTTGTGGAGAAATTTAAGGTTAAAGTTGAACTTAAATTTTTTTTAGTTTGCTTAGAAATGCGCGCTTTTTATTTTTTATTTTTGTTGAAAAAAAGGCCTTATAATGAAACTTAAATAATTTTTATAAGAACAACAAATTAAGTTTTTGAAAATGTTATACATAAGCCTAGTTTTTTCATTCATAAATAGATTATAGACCCATTTGATTATTGGAATATACATATATACATAAGTATGTAAGACATGTGCAGACATAAATAACTGAACCGTTTCTACTAGATGAATATCTGCAAGACACTGAATTAAAAAAATGACTTAAACAATATTAGATTTTTTTATGACGAGCGTATGAGAAACTTTAACCATAATTCAAAACTAAATATTAGTACCTGAAGAAATGTTAATCTATGGATATATCATAAATATTTATATTGTGACCTCTTTTCATACAATGCACAAAACACGTTAGAAACACGTTGTTTCAATATCATTTATGTTTTTATTTTCAATTTATCCATAAAGCTCTCATGGCCAATTAAATACAATAACAAAAATTACATTAAATATTAATATTTGTATACTTTATTTCACTCAAATGCAAATTGCAATTATTATTCATTCGGCTGAAATATTGTTCCATATTCATTCTGTATTAATTATGTCGTAAAGCAGTCCCTTAGCTTCGGCATGCAAGTCCGAATGATCCAATTTCCATTGATTTCGAATGCTAGAGATGAAGGGATCAGACGTTGCCAATAATATATTAAATAAATCTTCATTTGTAGAGCTTCGTGAAATTTTTTCGATGCACCATCGGTACATACATATAAGTATTATTGTAGTGGCTTTATGTTACTTTGTTTTTGCTTTCTACAGTTGACTTCGCTTTCCAGCATTATGAAGCAGTGATAGCCAAGTGAACAGTGATCGCTAAGTGAACATATTTTTGTCACGTGCCCATGATGAATTAAATTTAAAATAATTAATGTGATGATCGTAAAGGATAAGTAAGAATAATTAAACATACATAGGTAGAGTGATATAACTTCGTACTAACCTAAATAGAAAATGGAAAAACAGAAAATGAATAGTGATACTTACAAATGTGTTTGCCAAAGGTAAACCAATAATTGTATACACAATCAATTCTCATATTCCATTTCATAGAAATTTAAGTTAAATAGCTGATGTTAATAATAATCTCTACCCCAGTAGATAGACATGGGTGCTGATGAAGTGCGTGGCTGCACAGAAAAATATCGGTATTTCCCCCAGCTAATAAAGTCTAGTTTAATTTTTCTTCTCTTCTTTAGATTCTCACATAATTTAATAAAAATATTTCATTCAATAAGAATTGAAATTACTGAACTCAAGCCTGATTAATGCCCTAATTCAGTAAGAAGATTTAGGACGTTTTTGTTTGAAAATGCTTCTGAGTTTTTGTCTTTGAAGTCTCTAAATTATTTTCTTCAAAAATGGTTGTTGTCTTTGACAATGAAAAATATAAATATTATTGCCATGTTTGTAAAACATAAAAATTCAATTAAATCATTATACAATAGTTTGAAAAATACATTAAAAAATATGTGTTGGATATAATGTTTAGAACAAAATCATAAAGCAAATACACGAACCTTCTAGCATAGACAATAAATAATAATCGTTTTAAAGAATCAAAACTGCTTCTTTTTTTCGTCCATAGACAAGACGATACATTCGTCGAACAGAATTAGGGCATAAGTATGAAAAGAAATATTTCTTAAATGACCACCGTTTTCAGCTTCACACTGCACTATGGTCGGAAACATCACTTTTTTGGCCAAAACTATTAAAACTTAAAATAACGGAATTTTTAACTGGAATTTGAATTTGCAGGATATTTTAAGTGTTTTTGTATAAAATAATTAATTTTTTTTTAAATTAACAACATTTAGAATTAAAAAAAAATTTTACATAAAATTTTTTTTCTTTTCTTTCTGAGTTTTTATTTTTTTTAGTTGTAAATGAGAAAATATACGAAACGTACGAGTAAATATTTTGTTTCTGGAAATTGAAAATATGATTTACACACGTATTTACGAAAATATTAAAATTTTATTAAACTCTTTAATTTGAATACAATTCATTATCCAAAAATTTATTTTCCTCTTCAAGTTCTTCTGGGCTTAGTTCTTCTGTGCATTGAGTCTCTGTAGAAGCGATTTCTAAATTTATTTGCTTGTTTATTACAGTTTCTGAACAAAGCCAGCCAGAGTATTTAATTTGAAAATCATCTAATCTTCTATGACACTTTTCCCACTTTGCAGACAAATTATTGTTAAGCATGCGTGCTTTTTTTGTTAAATATTTATAGCATTCATCTAAAATTTTATCGGCTCCACATTTTTGTACAAAATAATTTATTAGTGCGTCCTTATTTTTTCCTTTCTTCTGCTGGGTCAACCAAATATCAAAAACTGCTGAATTCTGTAAACAAATGACGACTGAAAAAAAAAATTTACTCAAAAACCGCAAATCGAGATAAACATTTTCAAAAACTAAGCACTTCAAAGTAATTTTGGTTTTTAATCTTATGCTTAACACTCCTAAACAAAATGTGTTAAGCTTACTCAAACTTAAAAAATAAAATAAATTCCAAAATGTTAAAGACTCTTGGAAAAAGTTATTTTATTTTTTAGAGTATCCAATTTTTGAGTATTATATTTTACAAAATTAATAAACTTACCATCACCTTCGTTTTCCATTTAAACTTTTATTTAACACGCTTTGTTTTCAGCTTTAACAAGCAATTGAAGTAAGCACTATAAAACACCGAACGCAATTCTGTTTACAAATGAAGCAAACAAATTCAACTTCGATGAATCAGCGAATAACGGTGAATTGCATATTACAGCAACAAAATTAATTTTTGGTTGTTTTGGAGTGTTGACTACTAGATTTCAAAAACAAAAACATATTTCATGAGTGTAAACATTTTGACTTTTGGCCAACGAAATGAAATTTCCGACCACAGTGCACTGATGGGCTCGTTTTAGAGCATTTTCCATATCATCTTTCTAAATTTGTAGCTGTAGCGTTCGAATTTCTGCAACAATATTTGCCTTGAGTTCAAGGATTGTCTCTGGTTTGTTACATACACTCGCTCCTTCAAATAACCCTAAAGAAAATAGTCGGGTGCTAGATCGCGCTGGCCAAATAATTTCCGAATTTCTGGAAATTATTCGCTCTCCAAAAATTTGATTTAAAAGTACCATTGTGTATCGGGCAATGTGGGCAGTGGCTCCGTCTTGCTGAAACCACATACCAGGTCTGTTTTCAAGAGCAGCACGTAAAAAATTTTCTCGAAGAAGTAAGGCCCATTGATATTTTCAAATGTGATCCCATACCATATTGTACACCTAATGGGGTGCAATTGGCATTGATGAATGACTCTTAGATTTTCAGAACCCCAGAACAGTTCTGCTTATTAACAAAGCCATTCAAATGTCGACGATATGCTCTTTGCGTTAAAATAGTTGATGAAATCGAAATACATGGGACGTTGTAAGGCTGAGTTTACATCTGGCATTTCTTGTGTGCTATGTGCCAAAGAAAGCGTAACCACTAATTACGAATGAAAAACTGTTTGATTCAACCGATATCAACCGATTTTAAATTTATAAACGGATACAGAAAGAAGAAACTAAGACCAGCAAAAAATTTTCGAAATTTTGTAATGGGTAGTACTCTTTTAATGGCTTACAAAGTAATGACTGATTCTTATTTATGCATTTATTTGATGTGCATAATAATGACTGCCCTGTAATGAATAAAATAAAAACTTATTTATATCATTACGTGAAAGTACTTATTGTAGTGCTTTCCAGTTAATAAGGAAATATATCAAGAGAAAAATTTATTGAACGTGAAAATGATTTTAATTAGAAAAACTAGCAAATTAATTTAGAATAAGTTTAAGCTATAAAATTTTGCATATTTGTAAGCAAAAAATAACCCATTAAATTTTGAGTACTTTTAGGCAATCAGTTATATATTAACTTTTGCATGTTTGTAGACAAAAAGTATAGGGTACCGCATACTTTTTGAACTTCTCAAACAAAAATAATAGGTTATTCAGTCAAATTGTAAGTACTTACAACTGAGGAGTACATATGTACATTTTTTGCATTCGAGTAGGCAAAGTTTATCGCTGGGTTGTTTAGGCAATATTTTTGTACTGGACCCATATTTTTTATAACCCAAAATACAACTGATAAAAAGCAGTTGTCTCATGGTATACATAATAAAAATTTGGCAACTACAACTCAACTATCATTTATTTTTTGGCCGGAATCGGTATACCTGTACGGACCGGTATAGACGTAAACGGTAGCCGGGATACCGGTATTTTCTACCGATACCGATATCTAATTTTAGCGGTATTTGAATGGGTATCGGTATTTTTACGATACCGTTTGCCAACCTTGCAAAAAAGAAATAAAAAAAATATAAGTGAAAAATTTATTAAATTTTTAACTTTGATAAATAAGCTTTTTTTTGCTTTGCTAATATTTTTACATATAGAAATAACAAAAACAAAAATAAACCGTAAACAAAAAAACATACAAAGTACCCTTGAGGAATACTCTTTATGAGTACCCCAAAGGAAAAAAATAGTGAAGTGAGTTCTAACGGCAGAAATGCCTATTTTACTGTGAGTTTTGATGCTCATAATGATAACAATAAAAATAAAAAATCTGATAATAGACTTGCTGTGAGTTCTGAAGCTCTTAATAAAAATCAAAAATCTGATATACTTTTTCTAACGGCAAAACCACAGTTTCGTCAGCGATCAACTTCGCTTTGTCCAATGCCAACTAGTGAATCGTTGACATTATTGCCTAGTACTTCTACATTTAACTCAGCGATATCATCCGCTTCGTGCTCGTGGTCATCACTTAAACAAGTTGTCACTGAAGATAACAGTAGTTCAAAACCAAAGGTACAAGTAGGAATGGACAGATATATAACTATTTTAAAGCGCGGGCGAAGCCCAAATTCTACTAAAATTGGATCCGCCCCAAAGATGTCTAGGGAAAACAGCACATCTTCTATCAATCGTCAAAATCGTTTTTCATTATTGCAAGACAAAAACGACAAGCCAGCTGCATCATCGCAAAAGTCTTTTAAGCCACCACCTATTTATCTGAGAGAAAAAAATTCTAACGCGCTTCTAAAAAATTTACTGTCGACCATTGGTGAAAATACTTTTCACATCATTCCAATTAAACGAGGTAATATTGATGAAACTAAAATCCAAATATATGATGAAAAAGATTTCCGAAAAATTGTTAGTGAGTTTGAAAAAATAAAACAAATTTTTACACATATCAACTTAAGAGTGCTAAAGGCCTACAAATAGTATTAAAGGGCATAGATTCATATGTAGAGCCCAAAGAAGTAAAATGTGCACTTATCGAACAAGGATTTAAGGTAAAAAATGTTACCAATATAATCAATAGAGAAAAGATTCCCCAGCCTCTATTTCGTGTTGAACTGGAGCCGAATGATATACAGTTAAAAAAAAACGAGACGCACCCAATTTATAGTCTAAAATACCTTTTAGACCGAAAAATCACAATTGAAAAGCCACGTAAGCGTTCAGGTCCCGTACAGTGCCATAATTGGCAAGAATATGGCCATACAAAAACTTACTGCAAATTATCTACAGTTTGTGTTATCTGCGGTGAATTGCATGGTACTGCTAACTCTACCAAGCCAAAAGTACAAGCAGAAAAAAATGCAGTAATTGTAGAGGTAATCACACCGCTAACTACAGAGGATGCCCTGTATATTCTTTCGTTAAACAGGCTATGGGTCAAAAACCTAAATTAGCTCCAGTTCAATCAGCAAATGCTTACTCCGCCACACTTCCTCAAACTAGCCAACTAGTTACTTCACGTGTATCGTATGCCGATGCTGCTAAGACTAGTTCTATTCCCACACAAAATTTTCCACCGCCAAGTAATTCAACAAATGCAAACTCTAGCTTTAACTTTAGTCGTCTTGAAGCTACTATTGAGAATCTGGTGCTAACTATAAACAACTTTACAACAAATATGACTAGCATGTTGCAAGAAATGCTGAGAATGCAGAATACTCTGCTTCAAGCATTAGTCAACAAACCATGAACACGTTAAAACTATGTTTCTGGAACGCAAACGGCATTCGCCAACATAAAAATGAACTTAAGCACTTCCTCACGGAAAAAAATATTGATATAATGTTGGTCTCTGAGACGCATTTGACTTCGAGAAGCCTTTTTAAAATTTATGGCTACACCTTATATGATTCAAAGGACTCAAGAGGAAGACCATGCGGTGGATCAGCAATTGTAATAAAGTCAAGACTCAAGCATTATATTATTGACTATATTTGTGTAGAACATCTACAAGCAACGACTATTTGTATTGAAAATGTTTGCACAAATTTTGTGATATCATCAATTTACTCCCCTCCCAGATGCGCAATTACTGAAGATCAATACGAGGATTTTAAAAATTCTATTGAGAGCTAGGCTGTAACATTTGCCATTTGAATTATTCGAATTGCCATTTACATACATATATCGTCGCTGTTTTCACTAACCGACCTAACTGACAGTTTTTTGAGAAATGAGTTAAGTCCACTACTAGACTTTGTGAGTCATAATAGACCTTGTCTACAATTTTTATGACTGTAAACATTACTGTTGAACCTATAACAGTAAAAATATTTCAGACGTTTCCATAAGGACACATGCAGAAAACAATCATAAAAGCTGATCTCCTGTAAAAATAAAAATGTTAGATAGGTCAGTTAGATAAAACAGCGACGATATATCGCCTTCTTCTAGTACTAGTCTACTTATCAGTTGTTAAACTGTAGTTTTGATGATTAGATTTTTCTTAACTCAGACGTTGCGCTATATTAGTTTTTTTCCTCAAAGGCATTTAGTAAACAACCAAGCAACGAAATAATTATTGAAATGCACTCGTCGTCAATTCACTATTGACGACTCACAGTGGAGTGAAATAAAAAAGTGGTAAAAAATCTGCAACTTTTAAACTTGTGCACCGATTTCGATGAAACTAACTGTTTTGGAAAGAAGAAGTGTTGAACTTTTATATATTTCAGGCACCGTAAACGTTATAATTTTTATTTTAAAAATCTATATATATAAAACAGGATGTGTGTATGTATGTATGTAACGTATGGACTCCAAAACGGCTGGGCCGATTTTGATGAAATTTTCAGGGAATCTTCAGAATATTCAGGCGGGTGACACTGTGAAGTCTGATTTTTGATTTTCGGTCTGCGGGCGGAGGGGCGTCGCAAAATCCAATTTTCATATTGCACCACCAATGCCATATACAAGGTAATTGTTCCCATGTGTTTTTAATCGATTACACGACTTTGAATTAAAACAACATGTTCTAAGGTCTCGATGTGACTAACTTTTTTATTTTTTATTCAATTTTTCATAGTTTGAAGTTTTTTAAAATATAAATATCTTAGGCTACTAAATTAAATTAAACATATTTTTTATATTAAGTAATAAAATAGAGTATTACAATTCTTTGATATTTAATTAAAATTATATTTTGTGTTAACTTCCCCCTTTCTTTGAATGAAACGTCCTCGTTTCAGTAGACGCTATTATTTTTTATTGGTAATACAACTAATAACATAGAGTGATACGAGTGAGGATAGTAAATTACATATCTAACTTAATTATAAATTTACTTGAAACATATTTTGTAGCAACGTATTTAATGCTTAAAATATTCAAGAAACAACAATTTATGATTACCGTATATTATTTTTGTGTACCTCTCTACCATCTATTACAACCTTAGTACCTAAGTCCTTTTCTACAACTTTTTCTAAATATACCTTATCAACTTTATTGCCCAATCTTTTATTTCGTCGAACAAAAACTCTATCACCTGTATTGAATTTTCGGTTAGCATTTAACTTAGTTTCAATTTTTGTCTGTGCGGCAATTATCCTTTCCCGTATGATCGCTAATTTGTCAATAGCAAATAACCGTAGAGTATCAATCGGTTTTTCTTTTGTAATAGAATGTATTGTGTTGTTATATCTATGAGTGGAAATAAGTATTAAATCTGATGTATCGTCAACATCATTCTGTGTTTTAACGCATCTGGCAATTTCAAGCAAAGTCGAGTGGAATCTTTCCACCTGTCCATTACTTTTACTATGTAAAGGCGGTACGAAAAATTGTTCGATCCCAAAAAAATCTCTTAACATATTTTTAATGGCATTCGACTGAAAAGATTTTTCATTATCAGAAACTATAAGCTTAGTGTTTTTGAAGCTGTTAAGGATTTGTAAAAGTCCAGTTCTAACATCAATGAGAGCTCTTGAAGCTATAGGTACAACAACTGCATATTTTGAAAACTTATCAAGACAAGTAAGAAAATGAACCTTGTTAGTTGAAAAAATGTCCACATGAAGTATTTGCCCATTGAAATCCGGTATTGGTGATGCACCAATTATTGGTTTTGATGGTCTATTATATTTATTTTCTAGGCATATTTTACAGTTTTTAATAATCGAATGTAGCATCGTCTTTATTTTAGGGAAAAAATATTCCGATATAGTTTGTTTGTAATTTTCAGATGCAGACCTGTGAGCACGATTATGTTCTAAATTTAATGTCTCCACTTGATCATTTGAATCTGTTAAGTCTATTACAAGTTTTTGGGTATGAATGAATTTTGTTGATGGAAAATGATTAAGTACTTCATCTTGAATTTCCGCCAATGTGCTTAAATCACAATGTATTGCGTTAACTGCACGAGGACTCACACAGGTTTGCATTGTTAATAAAAGATTCTGAACATTACTAAAATATATGATGTATCTTCTATATTTTTGAAACAGAATTTTTCTTATTTTACTATTATCAAAAGCCTTACAAATGATTAACTGATTGGTAAATTGATTAACAGGAGCAGTTATTGATTTTATAGTTCTTGAAAAGGATATTTCACTATGTATTGTTTCTGAGTCTGTTTTAGTAAGATTGTACATATACTGTCGCGACAAAGCGTCTGCTACAACATTTTCTTTGCCGGGCTTATAATGAAATTTTGGAGAAAAATCAGCTATAAACGCTTGCCATCTTCTGATTTTAGGATTTGGGTTCTTGTTGGAAGTTGCAAATATTAAGGGCTGGTGATCAGTAAAGATGTAAATATTTTTGACGCCGTACAAGAAATTTCTCAATTTTTGCAAAGACCAGACAATACAAAGTAGTTCACGCTCATTTGTTGCATAATTTTGTTCCGTAGATGAGAGCGTTCTCGAAATCATAGTTATTGGCTTACCATTTTGAGACAACACAGCTCCAATAGCATTAGAGCTAGCGTCAGTTGTCAACTCGAACGGCTTATTGAAATCTGGATGCTGAAGTAATACAGAAGCTAATATGCGCTTTATTTTTTCGAACGCATTAAGTGCATCTTGAGATAAACTGATTTTGACTTTCTTTGAAAATTTCCCATTGACATTACCGTTTTCCCCACGAAGGTATATGGTTAAGGGTTTTACTATGTCCGCATAATTTTTAATGAACCTTCTGTAGTATCCAGCTAGACCAATAAACGATCTTAATGCCCTTAGTGTACCTGGTATTTGAAAATTTAGGATATCATTAACTTTATCAGGAGATGTCTTGATTCCATTTTGCGAAACAACGAATCCTAGATATTCAACTTCGTGTCTAAAGAATTTTGATTTTTCCGTTGAGATTCGCATGCCTGAATTTGACAATTTTTTTATTATTTTATCGACATGAGCAATATGATTATTTGCATCCTCAGAAAATATTATGACATCATCCATGTAAACAAAACATGTTTTCCCGATCTCATCCCGCAAAATATCGTCAATGGCTCTTTGAAAAATACTAGGGGCATTTCGAAGTCCAAAAGGTAGGCGACAAAATTCATACTTTCCATTGTTGATACTGAAGGCAGTTTTGCATCTATCTTTCTCTGCCAAAGTGATTTGATGAAATCCTGATTTTAAATCAAGAGTTGTAAAAAAATTTGATTTACCAAGATTTGATAATATCATTGCAATATCCGGCACTGGATATTTATCCGGTACAGTGAAATCATTTATTTTTGGAAAATCTATAACCATTCGTAATTTTGGTTTGCCGTAACAGTCAACACCTTTCTTGTTAACAACGTGGATGGGTGAGTTATAGGGCGATGATGATTTTCTTATAATACCGTCCTTAAGAAGATTTTCTATTTCCGAATTTATAAAATCTGTTGCTGAAATAGGATACGGATAGCTACGAGAATAAATGGGCTCGTTTTTAGTTAAATTTATCGTGGCTTGCACTTGAGTGTTGGCTGACAATGCCCTGTCTGGATTGGCGAACGCAATTTTGTTGTTTCGAATAAGATTTTCGAATTCATTATGTAAATCCACTGGAACATGTCTTTTATCAATTTCTATTGAATTCACGTGTTTCCATAGAATATGGTTAATTTGCTCTTTGCCAGTTTTATGAAAAAGAAAGCCAGTCTTAGTATCAATCAAGGCTTCTATTTCTCTTTTTGAACCAATTTGCATTGATACTCTTCTTCTTTTATGGAATTTAGCTTTATTTCTTTTCAGCATAAATAAATATTCTTCTTTTGTTTCACTAAGCTTCATATAGGGATCTTTCTTTCTTTGATTTATTTATTTTCAGCATAAATAAATATTCTTATTTTGTTTCACCAAACTTCATGTAACGATCTGAACTTTAGCTTTTCTTTTTTTTATGGCGTTTATCTTCTTCTATAAAGAATTCTGTATTTAAATCTTTGGAAGATTCTCGAACTGTAATCAGTTTATTCTTTTATAATATTATTTTTAAGTTTTTGTCCGTTCTTTTTTGTAATAATTTAAATAATTTATGATTTTTTAATATTAAATTTCCAATTAATTTTTAACGTTGGGCGCCAGCTAATTGTTCCCATGTGTTTTTAATCGATTACACGATTTTGAATTAAAACAACATGTTCTAAGGTCTCGATGTGACTAACTTTTTTATTTTTTATTCAATTTTTCATAGTTTGAAGTTTTTTAAAATATAAATATCTTAGGCTACTAAATTAAATTAAACATATTTTTTATATTAAGTAATAAAATAGAGTATTACAATTCTTTGATATTTAATTAAAATTATATTTTGTGTTAACTTACATACATATATATATTTTTTTTTTTTGCATATTTTTAAAATATATTATTTTATTTTTTTTAAAGCCGTTGTCATGTTTTCAGAACTAGATATCAAACTCTTAAATCGGTTATGTAGTTCCAAAGATATTTACAAAAAACATATGTTAATAATGGTCCAATATCAAAATTTTAAAACTTTCGAAATGTTGCATTAAAAAATCCGAGTTTTCTGTTTATTTACAAAATATTTGCATCATTCGATAACACAAGATATTCCGCGTTTACTAAAGCTATGTACAGACGGTTGTCAGATCTGACAATACTGCCAATAAAATGTGCTCAAAATTTCTTACAAACGTGTGAACTGGCAATTTTTGTCAGACGTCGTTGCCAGAAAAAGCATTGTCAGTCCATTGCAAGACTAGCAGCTGACAACAAATTGTCAGACATCTTACAATCAGACATCTTACATTGCAAAATTATTGCTAGATATTTGTCAGACATTTTAATATTGTCAGATGTGCGAAGTTTATGCATCTGACAATGGCGTCATTGTAAGAGAATTCTTTCTATGGGCAACACTGTACACGCTTGATTTTAAAGAAAAAATATATAATAAAATATATGCAGCCAAAATAATTGCAATTGCTTCTTTATGGTCCATAATAATTTATGTTTTCACTTTTTACATTTAACACTACTACAATCGATTGATATTTAACAGTTTCTAACAAGTGCTTTGAGTCTGGCAACGCATAACAACATGTCTGTCAAGTTTTGCATATGACAACCGTGTGAACTGACAATTTTTTCACTGGCGATTTTGTCAGATGAATTTATACAACCGTCCGGCAATAAATTGTTAGATTTTCTGACAAATTTGATACAACCGTGTGAACTGGCAATCTACCTTTTGCTGGCAATTCTCATTGCCAGTATATTGTCAGCACATTGCCAGACTGATAATATTGTAAGATCTGACAATCGTCTGTATATAGCTTAAGGTGCAACATTGTACAATAAGTTACAAATAATATTATATTATCAATTGATGATAAACAATTTTGTGCAGTCTTGCATTTAAGATAAATTTTGTGCACATTTTTGAGTTTTTTTCAAACGCCTTAAAACATGTGTT
Source organism: Tachina lurida (assembly GCA_944452675.1). Classification (NCBI taxonomy): domain Eukaryota; kingdom Metazoa; phylum Arthropoda; class Insecta; order Diptera; family Tachinidae; genus Tachina; species Tachina lurida. Next base: position 108,619,767 of record OX101753.1, on the reverse strand, counting down.
AATTTTTGATTGAGCCCATATCTACACCATATGTAAGTTATTCTGTGAAAAAACTTTATGATATGTATTCCATGGATTTTTATTTAAAGGCCGTAAATTTCGTTAAAAGCTCAAATTAAATCGTGTGATAATACAACACTAGTGCTTGCTTAGGGCCAGCAACGTGGACCGGGCCAGCTAGTTACTTTTTAATAACTATTTCTTGATTTTTATTTATTCCTCAGAAAATAATAGTTATTTCTTGATTTTTATTTATTCCTCACAAAATAATAGTTATTTCTTGACTTTTATTTATTTCTCACAAAATAAGAGTTATTCCTTGATTTTTAGGGTTCCGTACACGCTATTGTTTTCGCTATGCTGTCCGTCCGTCTGTCACAGGGCATTTTCTCGAGAACCGTAAGAGCTACGGACCTGAAATTTGAACACAGTTTGTAGACCTTTGGCCGCTACAGCAACAAATACATGAGAGTTAAAACTTAAAGGGTGTTCCAAAACGAGCAACGAAAAATTTTTAAATATCATATAATATACATACAATTGTATGTATGTACATACACTTGAAATTTGTAAGGTTAGTGTATTTTTATACAGACTACAACAATTAACACTAAAATGAAAAATATTTAAATTAAAGGGTGTTCTATCAGTTCATGCAATTTTGACTATGTAATTTTGACAACTTGCTGTATCTTGGAAACCGTAAGAGCAAAACTCTTAAAATTTTCAAAAACTAAAAAATCAAAAAATTATAAAATCGCCAAACCGAAAAAAATCGCCAATATTAAAAAAACCGCCAAAACTAAAAATAGCACCAAATTAAAATAAATTTCTAAGACTAAAATAAATCGCGAAAAACCGGAAAAATCGCCAAAATGAAAAAAATTGCCCGCAATAAAAAAAATCGTAAAAATTAAAAAACCCCAAAAACAGAAAAAATCGCCAAAATAAAAAAATCGCCAAAATGAAAAAAAACCCCAAAAACTTAAAAAATCGCCAAAATTTAAAATATTGCCAAAATAAAAAAACCCAAAAACAGAAAAAAAATCGCCAAAACGAGAAAAAAGCGACCAAACTGAACAAAATCACTGAACAAAATCGCCTAAACTGACAAAAAACTTCAAAACACCAAAAAGGCCACATTAAAAAATGCTCAGAACCGAATTTACGGAACCCTGCGTGCGCGAGTCGAAGTCGCACTTTACTGAATTTATTATTTATTCCTCACAAAATAATAGTTAATTTTTGATTTTTATTTTTTTGCTTATTTTTTAAACTGTAGAAAGCGTAATTTTTGCGTTAAAATTAATATTAACCGATGTTAAATCGAATTTATCGCCAGAGTCTGTAAAACAAACTCTTATATGTTAAATTAAATTAAATTTTTTAAAGTTTATTCATCTTAAAAATTAAAATTTTTTTGGGCAAAAAAATAACAATTAAAAAGTAACTGTTATTTTGTGACGAATAAATAAAAGTTACAAAATAACTTTTCTTCACTTCTCTATTAGTTTGATTTTTTCAGTTGAAATTTGAAAAATACAATAATTGTATAATATAGTATATTTGGAGGCACCCTCTTGTAAGACAGGGTAGCTCCAAAGAGCCTCAAGGTGGGAAACTATGGGTTTCGAAACTCTTTTGTAAATATTGATCGATCTTGATAATTTTTCAGTGGGACAGTCAACGGTAAGAAACAAAAATAAAACATGCTTAGAGCACCATTTATATCTTACAGTTTCCAAGTTATTTGACTTGAATTTTTTTTTTAATTTTTGCCTAGTGCATAACTTCTTTATTACTTGGCAAAAATTATTTGATTTTGTTGTTTTTAAAAGAAAAGTTCATTACAATTTATATAAAAAAATTATATACAACATTTAGTCAACCTTGTCCGACCGTGTAGTCCCATCAGTGGGGTTTTTCCATATCAGAGCAGAGCGTTTTATTATACCCTTTACCAAAAATGGAAAAGGGTATATATAGGTTTGTCATTCCGTGTGTAATTTCCATAATATTAATTTACGACCAAAAAAATATATATATTCTGGGTCCTTATGAATAGCGAAGACGAATAAGCGATGTCCGTCCGACCGTCCGTTTTTCGAAGCTCCCAGAAGAGCTGGAGACTTCGTTCTTGGACTGGTGTGTCAGAAATGGTCCAACTTAGATTGGTATTGAAAGTTAGCAAAATCGAGCAGACGGTTTCAGAGCTGGAAAACTGAAACTTGATTTTGCCATATAAAAGTCACTACCCAAAACAATTTTTATATTTTTTAATAAATAAACCTATTTTACACTTCAGTACGACCAAAATTGGTATTTTAAATTAAAAAAATATTAAAAAAATTAAAAAGATGTTTCCAGGGTTGGAAAACTTTAACTTTTTGTGTTATGTAAAATTAACTATGTCTAAAGCTATGCAGGGTATTTTCTCGAGAACCGTAAGAGCTAGAGACCTGAAATTTGGACACACTGTATAGACCTTTGGCCGCTACAACAAAAAATACATCCGAATTGGAAATTAAAGGGTCTTCCGCAACGAGCAACGAAAAATGTTAAAATCTCATATAATATACATACAATTGATTGTATGTATGTATATACACTTGAAATTTGTAAGGTTAGTGTATTTGTATACAGACTACAAAAATTAACACTAAAATTTCAAAAAATTTAAATTAAAGGGTGTTCCATCAGTTAATGCAATTTTGACTATGCAATTTTGACAACTTGCTGTATCTTGGAAACCGTAAGAGCTAAACTCTTGAAATTTTCAAAAACGGTAAAACTAAAAATCAAAAAATTATACAATCGCCAAACCGAAAAAATCGCCAAAAACCAAAAAAAAATCGCCAAAATGAAAAAAAGCACCAAATTAAAAAAAATGTCTACGACTAAAATAAATTGCGAAAAACCCGAAAACTTGCTAAAATGAAAAAAATCGTCAAAATGAGAGAAAATCGCCAAAATGAAAAAAAATCGTCAAATATAAAAAAAATCGAAAAAACGAAAAAAACCCAAAAAAACAATAAAATCGCCAAAATGAAAAAAACCATAAAACAGGAAAAACTCGCCAAAAACAAAAAAAAAATCGCCAAAACGAAATAAAGCACCAAATTAAAAAAATGTCTAAGACTAAAATAAATCGCGAAAATGGAAAAATTGCTAAAATGAAAAAAAATCGCGAAAACGAAAGAAAATCGCCAAAACGAAAATAAACAGGAAAAAATCGCAAAAATGAAAAAAAAAATCGCCAAAATTAAAAAAAATCGCCAAAATGAAAAAACAACTCGAAAAACAGGAAAAAAATTGTCAAAATGAAAAATACCCCAAAAACAACACAAAATTGCCAAAATAAAAAAATCGCTAAAATGAAAAAAAACCCTAAACAAGAAATCGCCAAAATGAAAAAAAACCCAAGCAACAGAAAAAATATCCTAAATGAAAAAATCGCAAAAATTAAAAAAATCACCAAAATGAAAAGAAAATTGCTAAAATGAAAAACAGAAAAAATCGTCAAAATGAAATGACAAAATTGCCAAAATAAAAAATTCGCCAAAATGAAAAAACCCCTAGGCAAAAAAAAAACGCCAAAAGGAAAAAATCGCCAAAATGAAAAAAGGCCTCAAAAACAGAAAAAACTCGCCAAAATTAAAAAAACATCCAAAAACAGAAAAAAATCGCCAAAACGAAAAAGAAGCGACAAAACTAAATAAATCGTTTAAACTGGAAAAAACTTCGAAAAAGCAAATAAGCCACATTAAAAAATGCTCAAAACCGAATGTACGAATGGAACCCTTCGTGCGCGAGTCAAAGTCGCACTTTACTGAATTTTTTATACTCTTTACCAAAAATGGAAAAGGGTATATATGTATAGGTTTGTCATTCCGTGTGTAATTTCCATAACATTCATATGCGACCCATAAAATGTATATATTCTGGGTCCTTATGAATAGGGAAGACGAATAAGCGATGTCCGTCCGTCCGTCCGTCCGTCTGGTGTACGTGAAATCGGTTTTCCGAAGCTCCCAGAAAAGCTAGAGACTTCGTTCTTGGACTGGTATGTCAGAAATTGTCCAACTTAGATTGGTATTGAAAATCAGCAAAATCGAGCAGACGGTTTCAGAGCTGGAAAACTGAAACTTGATTTTGACATATAAAAGTAATAATTTTTTCAATTTTTTTGTTAAATAACTTTGGTAAAGGGTATATAAGATTCGGCACAGCCGAATATAGCACTCTTACTTGTTTTTAATTGTTATTTCCATGATAGCTATAACTGAAATAATAGCATTGAATGCATGGCAACTTAAATGTATAGGTATGTATTTTAAAAACAGCGGATACAAAAGCGATACAAATATCAGATAAAAACTTGTGTTGTTAATTATTCGTCTTTTATATTTGTTCGAATAAAATTTCATGAGTTTCTTCTTCTTGTTCGAACAGACGAATAATTTAGAATTTTTGTTCGAATATTGGAACGAACAAAGCATAAAAAAATTATTCGAATACTTTTGCAAAAAACCAGACGCTTGTGTATTAGTTTAATTATTTTTATTAACAAACGAATAATAATAATTACCCTACGTCTACACATGATATATTTTTATCATGACAAATGTCAAATTCCATATAGCAAAAACAGCTAACATAAAAAAAATAATATATCAATATAAAGTTTGACTTTTTTCATGATTAAAATATATCAGCTGTAGATGTAGGGTTACACAAGAAAAACAAATAGTTTTAATAACAAAAAAATATTAATTTAAAAAAACATTAATAACAAAAAATAGTTATCCGATGGATTTCTAATTGTATAAGGATGTAGCAAAATAAAAAGAGTTCACCTGGATATAAATTATTTCCTGGGTTTTGTAAAATTTTCAAGGCCTACTAAGCTTATTTTTTTTTGTGATTTTCAAAACTATTATTATTTTATGAATTCTCATATGGTTTTTGAAAGTCTGTGCATAAAGTAAGAAGTTTGTGACTGTTCAAAATTTGTGGTTGAAGTCTACTGATGATTTGGTTGAAGCGCCAATGAAATGCGTATATGGACATGGTAAATCAACAGCAAATAAATTTCAATTATTGTATTAATAATAAAAATTAAAAATGTGTAATACTTTGCTGCAGCAGAAGTTAATAACTCTATGTTCTACTAATATTATTAAGTAAAAGAATCGCAAAAAAAAAGACTAAATTGTAAATTAATATATAGAAAATATGAAAACTTCCAATTGACTAGACCAATTTTCTTTAAGTATAGACTCTATATATATACATATATATAAATATATACGATATACGATCACGCCACCTTTCAAGCGAAAAAAAGCAAATTAAAATCGGTCAAGCTGTGTGGGAGCTACGGCGTCAAAGACACACAGATTCAATAGAATACACTCGTATCTAAAAAAAGATGTGACATTTTCTAAACGGCTGTACCGATTTTCTTCAAACGTAGCTAACTAAGAAAAGTTTTGATCAAGTCACGTTACAAACAGAAAAATTAAATCAAAATCGGTCCAACCGTTTGGTCTGTACGTGGAATCGTACATACTAGAGCTGAGCACAAACTGTTTGCTTGCTTAATCTTCATCATGTACATTATTGAATTCTTCTCTCGTTTTAGTGCTCTTGATTTTATGAGAACACTAAAAGTGGTATTAAATTTTATCAAAAGCATTCAACAGCATATATTTATCTGCCAAGCGGGGACAGTACTTATTGTAGTGTCGAAGCATATTCCACTATTGGACCCCGATTGGCAATTGTAAAAGGAGCATACTAGTGTCAAAATATGTGTATGTGTAAAGGAAAAAAAAAAAACAACTTACATATATTATTTGAGCGTGTTAGTTCGTATGTGGTACGGTTCTAAGTTTTATAATTTATTAATATAAGACTAAAAAATAAAACAAATAAATAATAAAATAAAAATAGTATATTTCACAAAGGATATAATTGTAAAAAGATTTACTGCCTGTCCCACGATGTCAGCAGTAAACGTTCGATCGACAACTTTATATTGAAAACAACAAATTTTCTAATGTTATTATTGTTTGCAATACAAGTTGTCTATCGAACGTTTGCTGGTGACATCGAGGGACAGGCAGTTATTATGACTTAATATTTTATGAAATTTTCAGTTTGTGAAATAAAGTATGTTGGACTATGAAGTGTGCACACTTGACACAACTGTCAATTCAACAGTTGTACAATGGTTTTGTGTGTTTTTTGTTTCCTTGTCCTCTATTTTTGCTTTACACTCAATTACGATCACCACTAAAAAAAATATTCGCTCTTGAGAAAAATACAATACTGTGCACATCTTCAGCGTGACCGTTCGACCGCTAAAGTGGCAAATTGCCACTTTTTCGACTCCCTTGCCACTTTTTATCCCCCTTTTTTTAGAGTGAATATAATAATACATTAACAGCCTGTTTTTCGAAAATGAATAAGTGTATACGTTCGTTAAAATAACGAATGAAATCATGTTTACGTTTTGGTAGCATTTATTAACGCCTGTTTTTCGAAAATGAATAAGTGTATACGTTCGTTAAAATAACGAATGAAATCATGTTTACGTTTTGGTAGCATTTATTACAGCCTGTTTTTCGAAAACATAAGCCCTTTCGTTTTTATGTTTCATTTATAAACGATAACGTTTAAAATTTGATTTTTATAAAACATATTCTAAAGCTTTAGTTTTCACATAAAAAGAGCTTTTTAGTTATAACCAAAAATATAAACTCAAAAAATTATTACAGTGAAAGAATAAAAAAAATAAAATCTATTAAAAAAATTCGATGAAACATTTTAAATAAAATTCATTTTAAATTTATTTTAAATTTTATGAAAAAGTCATTCACATTTTCTCGTTAATTTAATTTTTTTGTAACTTAAAGAAAAAAAATATGTAGACCGATTATTAATTAATTTTACATAAGAAATTTTATGAGTGTGTAAAACTGAAAGCTCTTTTGTTGTGACTCACATGAAAATTAATAAATGCTACCAAAACGTAAACATGATTTCATTCGTTATTTTAACGAACGTATACACTTATTCATTTTCGAAAAACAGGCTGTTAATTTTCATGTGAGTCACAACAAAAGAGCTTTCAGTTTAACACACTCATAAAATTTCTTATGTAAAATTAATTAATAATCGGTCTACATATTTTTTTTCTTTAAGTTACAAAAAAATTAAATTAACGAGAAAATGTGAATGACTTTTTCATAAAATTTAAAATAAATTTAAAATGAATATTACACCTAATTCACACGAAGACTTTTATGAAGTCTATTTTTCGACGTCATTTTTGGTTTGATAGCGAACGGGGTAGAGAAGAAAGAGGGGTAGAAAAAATGACTCGATTTCTGTTTTCTATGGTTTTTTTCATATTTTTCTTTACACAAATTTGTGTTCCTGTTGTTACGTTTTATTATTAATATTCTCATATTTTCAAATTTTATTAATAAAGTACCCTGTCGGAAATTCGGTTAACTTTAAGAAAACTGTTTCACAAATAGTACTGACTGACACTTGGATTACTTTCAATGACTGTTTTAACATTGCGATGTCCTAGGTGCTAGTCAATTGTCTCACTCTGCACTACTTTCAACTAACTTAAAGTTGACTTTTTTAAATTACCTGGTAGTCAGTAAATTAAAAAAAATTTTCCGGGGTTCGAACATGTATCATCACACGTTGTGTACTCAACGCGCTACCACTCGGCTAAGGTATCATCTAAAATAACGACAGCAAAATGTTAATATAAAACTGAAATGAGTTTCAAAGTAGCTGAGAATAAATTTGTTGGCTCTCATCAAATTTGATTACGTACTCAACCTAAGAAGTTAACTTTTAGTCAGTCTAAGAAAATTTAACTATAAGTGAACTATTTTTGCAGTCAAGCACACATTCTCCGACAGGGTATGTAAATGTATGTATAAGCAATAAAATCAATAAAAAATCAAAATCAATAAAAAAAATTAGACATGTAAAAATAATCATCGTATGAACGCAAATAATTTTTTGTAGAAACTTCAAAAGGGAATCAAGAAAAATAGACGTCATAAATTTCATCGTCTGAATCCTGTGTTATTTAAAATTTTTCATCGAATTTGTTTAATAGATTTTATTTTTTTTATTCTTTCACTGTAATAATTTTTTGAGTTTATATTTTTGGTTATAACTAAAAAGCTCTTTTTATGTCAAAACTAAAGCTTTAGAAAATGTTTTATAAAAATCAAATTTTAAACGTTATGGTTTATAAATGACACACAAAAACGAAAGGGCTTATGTTTTCGAAAAACAGGCTGTTAATGGCCGAAGTTTTTTATAGGAACTAGGCCTTTTTTCACATTTATGTTTTTGTGAGGATTATATGATTACAAAAAGTCTCAAGTTTCTACCTCATAACATTCCCGAGATATCATCATTATCTTAAAACATATTTTTTTGACTTAGCATGTTTTATAATAGAGCCGTCGATGTGTACATAATCATTGTAGCGTCGCAGCTAGCCTTTTCAATCGCAGAAGAGTCTATTGTGAATAGTAAGCAGAGCATTTTCAATCGCAGACGAGCTGATATTTTAATCATGGAAGATACTTCGCACGGGAGAAACTGTTACCGAAGACGATTCATTAGTGTTGCCAGTTTAGGGATGTGTCCGCAAATTAAGGATTTTTTTTTCGCAATTGGGGATGAATATTTGTTGGGGCTGATAATTAAATTTGAGGGTATTTTTTTATAACTGATGGTAACAAGAATGATTTTTGAAGTAAGATATATGCGTCTGGTAAGTGTAAAGATGTGTGTTAAGGAGAAGTATCAAGGCAGATTAAACAATAATGAACACTACGAAAACAAAAATACGAAACAAAATGTAATATGACTTGTTGGAAGCACTTCTTATAATAAATACTAGCGCTGGGATACTATCGATAGTACTATCGATAGTTTTAAAATACCGATAGGAAAAAAGTTTACATAAAAGTTTGTAAAGTTTACTTGCTATTAATTCGCTCTAATTTACAATAGGACAAACTTTTATTTTGAATATAAAAACTATCATACTTTATGCACGTACTAAATGTCGTACATCAACTAGTGGCAAAAAATAAATCAACTGATAAATCATAGCAGTATTGTAAAAAGAAATACCTAAATAGGCTAAGCAGTTCCTATTTCAAACATTGAGCGCTATATTGACTTTTTAAAACCAAACTATTGTAAAAAGTTTATTTAGTTAGAATAAAAACAAAAGGAAAATAAAAACCGTTCACATTTGCATTGCAAAAGGTAAAGCAAGTCACGTTACTTATCAAGATTTTTAACTTTATTTTAATAATTAATGACATATCCATAGTTTTTCAAAACAGCAGCGCATTTTCTGAGCATTGATGTGATAAATAAATTTTATAAATTTCGCTTTTACAAATGCTTTCCGATGCATCCTTTATTTCGTGAAAAAATTTCGTTTGTTCGACACTTGATCCCGTTTTATCTTCCTATCGAGCATGTCCATGTTCTGTATAGGGTTTAAATTTAGTGATTGTGCTGGCCATTTAGATAAATTAATATTTTGATCTTCAATCCAGGACTTAGCATGTTGTCTTAGTTTCGTTTTATTCAGTTATTGAAATAAGTTGTTGTTATAAAAATGTGATACCTCAAAAAGAAAAAATATTTTTTCCAAAATCTGCCACCTAAAATAAGCTGCGTACATACATAGCTCTTATTTAAAAAGAAAATACAAGATTATGTACATACTTTAAATTAAGTGATAAAAACAACGAAATTTAGTTTCACAAAAAATTACTTAAAATTCCAGTACGGACATTCAGTCGATAGTAATGTCGATAATATCGATAGTGAAATCTGCAATGTCAATATATATCGATAGTAGAAAATATCGATAGTATCCCACCACTAATAAGCGCACACTTTAAAAATAATTCAATTTATTGTGACAAATTTAATCCTGCTGAAATGTTAAAGCTTTTTAATACAAGTGCTATGTACAACAAAGTTTATGAGACTGATGAATCAGAAGATTTCTATTCTGAAGGTTTTGAAATGGTAAACTTTGGTTAAACATTTTTTGTTATTCTTGTGTATATGTGTAATTTTTTCTTTACAAGTTTTATAAGCACAAATTAAATTTATAAGAAAGTAAGTATAGCTATCGATATAAATGAATTTTATTGAATAAATATTTTATTCTTGTCATTATTTTTCAAATAAAATTAAAAAAATAAGCACATTAAGTAACATGTGCATAATTAGTAAAGAATAAACAACAATGGTAAGACTGTTGTAAATTTAGAGGTGGTAGATTTGAGCTTTCATTAGAAAACACCTTTCAGCATTTTGAAATACGATGAATCAAAACAATTCACGTATTTCATTTGCAAAAAAAGTTTCGTATATAAAAGCAGAAATCTACATCAACTGACACCACACACAATGGACAATACACAGAAGAACGCTGATGATGAAGGTTTAGTGGCCCTCGAAAACGGCTAGCTGTTCCGTTCAATTATGTGTTGTCAGAATATTTACAACTAACTTTGATGTTATTTGTTCATTAATAATTATCACATGTAATTTGGCTTAAAAGGCGATACGAACATTAGCCTGTTCAATTCATAAGAATATAGGAAAAAGTTATATATTTTTCACAAACGATGAAATTTAAATAAAAAAACTCAATTTGGGGATTTTTGGATATGATAAATTAAAAATTAAAAAAAAAAAAAAACTGACAACACTGCGATTCCTGTACAAGAGCCGCAGAAGACGCTTGTATTATTCGGAGATGCAATAATTTGAGATTTATCTAGTATGGGGCTCTTCAACGTTAATCTTATATGAGAGTTGTAAAAGAATCATTCGATAATGATTTGGGGGATCGTACCACGGATGGAAATCATGGTACAATTGTACTTTTTATGGTACATTTTTGACCTCGTTGGTACCGTGGTACTACCGCGAGTTACTTGGTACAATTTAAAAATGCCAATGTTTCACTACATGGTAACATTAATTTTGCCTATGTTGTCTTTCATATTTTTGTGTGTGTTTTATTTTAGACGGTCAGCTTCTCTGTTCTTGTTGCAATGCTTTTGTCAAGGCAAATTCATGTACCAGGTGGTGTCAAGTCTGCAACAAAAAAATCTGTCTAGTACTTTAACTGTACCTGTTAAATTGACTCGCCTTGGCTGTGGTTATATTTATTTTTGTTAACTACATTTCGCTCCTTTATTTCAATAGTGTGTTTTAGGTCTTATCACGCATTTTTTATGCGCATAATTTAGATTTTATAGTGCATGAAAATAACAGGCCTGTTAATAAGCAAAATTTGTAAAATAACCGATCTCTAACCAGTCTAATCTACGAATGAATGTTATATTTAATATTTTCTATGTTATTTTTTATACTGAATTTTTATACACATTTTTGTTAAGTTTCTGTTTTTTATTGTTTAGATCTGAATTTGTACACATTGTTTTACGTTTCCGTTCTTATTAATAAATATTAAATTGGTACCGTCATGGTCTAAAAAGTACATTTTGTTTTCACAGTTGGTACAAAATCCAAGAAGTCATTTTCCTTCCCTGGATCGTACAATACAATCAATGCTTTTTATTTTGCAAGTTAAATATGAAAAAATCTCAAATTTAATTTTTTAGTACTTATTAATAAAAAACTTTTCTTCATTAATTGCTTAAAGAATATTTTATGTACATTTGTATGTGTGTAGATGCTACCAGTCTCTGTACATTGAAAATTTATGATTAGTATGTTGAATTTATCTTTCTTTATCGTCTATCGCTTCTCTTTGTCGTGCACAAAATGGTGCTGCAAGAACTTTGAATTGCAAAGATCTATGAAAAATTCAATTAATTTAAAGAATTAGATTATTTTAGAAGCTTTTTACGTACCTTCAATAATTTAATTTGGTGTAAGATACCAAACACATTAAATTGATATGTACTTCACTTTAATACATACATATATCTTATAATTATTTTAAAAAACTAGCTGACCCGGTCCGCGTTGCTGGCCCTAAGCAAGCATTAGTGCTGTATTGCCGCACGATTTAAATTGAGCTTTTAACGAAATTTACGCCCTTTAAATAAAAACCCATGGAATACCTATCACAAAGTTTTTTCACAGAATAACTTACATATCACACCTTATCAACAACAACAACTCAAAATTTTTGAAATTTCACTTTTTGCAAGAAATCAACTAACAAAAAAAAAGCAATAATATGGCAACAATTTACTGTTTTATTTGCAAATAAGCCCTGCGTATAAACGTAGTATATCTACTGTAAAAATTTCAACGTGTTCCGATTACTCTTTTACCTCGAAAACCACATTTGAGACCATTTTTGTGATAGTGTAGTGACTACCTTTATATAATCAAAAAGGTATTATTTTGAGCCTCTATTCAAGTTAAAAAATAATCCAATTCTTTTATTTAAATTTTGTTGTATTTTGAGTTGATACTGTTTTGTTGAAAAATATATTTTGAAACTTTATTTAAATTTCAACTAAAGCGTCATAACTCAAAATAATACAAAAAAAAATATCGAGAAATTTCAGAAAAATGGTAGTAACTAACATAGACTTTTTTTTCCCAAGAATTCCAACATTTTGAAATAAAAACAATGCAAATATATTTTCAAATGGAATTTAATTACTACTATGGATTCGGATTTTTAAATTCTCTTCTAATCTAACCACAAACAGTTTTTCGTCTCTACTGAACATTTTAAAATTTTGAGTTAATACTCTCTTGTTGATAAGGTGCGATATGTATGGTGTAGATATGGGCTCAATAAAAAAAACATACGTATTTAAAGCAAATTGGATTTTGCCACGCCCTTCCACCCGCAGATTGAAAATAAAAAATAAAAAGCGATGTGAGTCCGATCACAGGGGAGATGTGTAAACACCTAGTAATGAAAATTTTTTTAAAGTTATAAGTACTTTAGCTTTTAGTATATATTTTTTTTAAATAATCAATTAAAAAAAGTATCAAAACTGGTTTTTGTTTGTTTTATTTAACTTATTTGGTTAGTAAATGGGCGCACTGCAGTATACATTTGTATATGTATGTATGTACTTCAGTAAATTTACTGTTTACTGAAAAAATACAGTAAATTTTTACTGATAATGAAATTTAATTTGCATTACCAATAAAATCATAAGGCCGCACAGTGAGACAACACCGGCATTAAATACAAGGAGTCATTGTAGAGCTTTGAAATTTTGCACAGGTTATTTTTGAGACAATTCCAGTTAAAAAAAAAAATTCAACCTTCAAATTTGATATTTACTGTAATGTTGCATGCAAAATTACAATAACACTCCCACTATTACGCCATTGAAATGAAATAAAAAAGAAAAATTTTTTTTCATTCTGTCAATAATTTTTTAATAATAATAAACAACAAAAAAATAATTAATAATTAAAAAAAATAAAAGTAAAGTAAACATGCTAACATACATACGTATAGCGACAGAATGTGCGCGTTGCGTATTTTTTGTAGTATTTTGTATGTTTAAATTACTTTTGCAAACTTTTGCTATATGTCCTTTACTTCAAATGAAAGCTGAGACTTCAATCTTTCATTTGATATAAGTCTGCACCTAGGGCGAGGGGCTGCTCTATATTTCCTAGTCCATTGAAAATGCAAAATGTTAAATTTTTACACCACAATTCTGTTGTTAAGAAATTTTTTGTTTGTGTTTTTTTTTTAATTTCTTCTTTCATCTACTCATTCTACAACAACTAAATTAATTAACAAAATACTTTAAAGTTATATTTGTTATGTATTTTTTTATTAATAAGCTTTTGAATATTACATATTGAACTAACATATTTCAAGCACGTTGGCATACCTCAACTTTGACTTGCTCTAGACCAAAAAGTAATGAAGTTATGAGGCTGAAATTTCAGGGAATTGTTACTCATATATCTGTTACTATACTGTAAAAATTTCATCCAAATTGGACGACACGCCAAAAACCATTTTTTGCCGCGGTTACTATAGGGCTGTCTCACTGTGGGCCGTATTCATAGTTTTTTGTTCTTGTCGTTGCCTACGAATTAAAATTAAAATAAATTCAGCGAAGTGCGACTTTAACTCACGCACGAAGGGTTCCGTACATTCAGTTTTGAGCATTTATTTTAATGTGGCTTTTTTGAGGTTCTTTTCATTTTAAACGATTTTTTTCAGTTCTGTCGCTTTTTTCTCGTTTTGGATTTTTTTCTGTTCTTGAGTTTTTTTTTAATTTTCGGGTTTTTTTCATTTTGGCGATTTTTTTTCATTTTGGCGATTTTTTCTGTTTTTGGGTTTTTTTTCATTTTGGCGATTTTTTTGTTTTTGCGGCGTTTTTTTTCTAGTTTTGGCGATTTTTTTCATTATGGCGTTGTTTTCATTTTGGCGATTTTTAGTCCTAGAATTTTTTTTGGCGATTTTTTTCGGTTTGGCGATTTTATAATTTTTTGATTTTTTAGTTTTACCGTTTTTGAAAATTTCAAGAGTTTTGTTCTAACAGTTTCCAAGATACAACAAGTTGTCAAAATTACATAGTCAAAATTGCATTTACTGATAGAACACCCTTTAATTTAATTTTTTTAAATTTTAGTGTTAATTAATAATTTTAGTTTGTTAATTAATTAATTTTAGTTTGTTAATAATATAAAAATACACTAACTTTAGAAATTTCAAGTGTATATACATACAATTGTCTGCATATTACATGCGATTTTAACATTTTTCGTTGCTCGTTTTGGAACATCCTTTAGTTTTTAACTCACATGTATTTGTTCTTGTAGTGGCCAAATGTCTTCACTCTGTGTCCAAATTTCAGGTCCGTAGCTCTAACGGTTCTCGAGAAAATACCGTGACAGACGGACGGACGGCGTATTCAAAACAATTGGATTCCTTTTCACCTTTGGTGGGCGGAACCCTAATAAAGCAATTATCAAGTTAAATAAGACAAACAAAAACCAGCAAATTCCTATGTATTTACATGGTTCCCTTTGTCTAGTTTCAGAACTACATATTAAGGCAATAAAATAAAAAATGTACTGGTTAAAAAATTATTTTTACCGAAATTTTAGTAGTACTGCAAAGTGTCCATCTATGGTAAATGCCTTTACTTTTACTTTTTAATTTTTAATTCCTGTTCATTGTTTAGTTGTTGGCGTTCTTGTTGTTGTGTACGCATTAGAATTAAAATAAAGTAGATTTGGGTCGAACTCGTTCACTAGTTCATTTTTGCCACAAACCAATTATCAAACCCATTTAAATTATATAGGTTTGACCATTGGTTTGTGACAAAAATGAACTAGTGAACGAGTTCGACCCAAGTCTAAAATAAAGCAATTATCAAGTTAAATAAAACAAACAAAACCAGAAAATTCCTATGTATTTACAATATTTTGAATAAGTTTTTACTCAAAATTTGTGATTGTATTAGGTTTGATCCCGTACTCCACATTGGGCGCCCGCGGGATCCCAATTTTACCGAAAACTGTTCCCGTACTCAAAGTTTGGGCAAGTAAGGGAGCTTTTGAGAGAGTAATGTTCTTCTTCTTCTTGACCGAAATAGCCCGTAATTTTTCTTTGGGCTAGTTTGGGCAGGCCGATAAACGATCAGCTGTTTGAAAAATAACCAATTACAAAGTAAAATTAAATTGTCCTAAACACTAAAAACATTGGAAATTTTTATCAAAAAGGTTTATAAACAAATGGTGAACTAAGTTTTATCAGTTTTTATGTAAAATTAAGAAACCAAACGTTCTAGATATGCCACAACATGTAAGTAAACGCATGCATGTGTATGTGTGTAAGTATGTATTTACTTGTGCTTTGGCTTTTGGTAAACATTTTTGGTTTTTCTTGTTCCCGTACTTTTGTAAATTTTTTGTATTATTGAGAGAAATTATAGCTTGTTCTCATTTTACCGAACTTTGCCCAAAAAGTACGGGATCAAACCTATTGTGAAAAATATTTTTATCCCCTAGCGTATAGATGTTTACACATCAAAAATCAGACTTCAGATTGTCACCCGCTTGAATATTTTGAAGATTCCCTGAAAACTTCATTAAAATTGGCCCAGCCGTTTTGGAGTGCATACGTTACACACATACATACATCCTGTTTTATATATATAGAAGATAGATAGATAAAGATAATATTATTTTTTACTTATTCTACAATGTTGCACCTTAGTAAGCGCGGAATATCTTGTGTTATCGAATGATATAAATATTTTGTAAATAAGGGGAAAACTCGGATTTTTTAATGCAACATTTCGAAAGTTTTAAGATTTTGATATTGGTTCATTATTAACATACGGTTAAGGAATTAACTCTACATACACCCATAATTTTTGGGGTTTAAGGAAACTTGGGAAGAAATTAAAAAAATTAATAATGCCAATATTTAGGGTGCTAATAAATATTTTTATACAAAAAATAAAAAATTAAAATATAATTATAATAACAACAATAAAAGCAAAAATATTCAAAATCCATAGGAAAAAAGTCTACATACAGGCATAAAATACATGAAAAAATACGTGCAAAAGGTTCGAGGTCGTCAACTTGTTTGAAAATTCTGTGATTTTCGGTACCAAGCCGTCAACAAATGACATCCGAATATGGTGTAATATATTCTTAAACAGGCAACAATTGATATTAACCTCGAAAGAATAAAAAAATTTACCATTTTGTAAATATCTTCGGATCTACATAAACGATTTAAGAGTTTGATATCTTGTTTTGAAAAACATGACAACGGCTTTCAAAATAACAAAAATTAAAAATTTAAAAAGCCCCCCGACATATCTAGAAAAGATGTGATATCTTCTAAGAGGCTGGACCGATTTTATTCAAATATAGTTAAGAACCTTCAAACAGAAAAAACTAAATCAAAATCGGTCCAGCCGTTTGGGCTGTACGTGGACACGAACAGACACACAGATACACAGACACACACTAAAATTTATAACACAATTTTTTTTGGTTGGGGGTTAAAACAAAAAACAAAAAAAAAAATAAATATATATATATGGCATTAATGGTGCAATATGAAAATTGGATTTTGCTACGACCCTCCGCCCGCAGACAGAAAATCAAAAATCAGACAGATCACAGTGTCATCCGCCTGAATATTCTGAAGATTCCCTGAAAGTTTCATCAAAATCGGCCAAGCCGTTTTGGAGTCCATACGTTACATACATATACACATACTGTTTTATATATGTGACACATTGTGACAGCGCATAGAGAAAGGGATCTAAGGGTAAAAAAAAATCAATTTTTACTTTTTTTATGTGGACAACACCTGAGCATCAAATGAGACCGATCCCATGTCCCAAAAGTGTTCCCTCGCAGAGATATGCGCGTTTTATGAAATTTAAGTCGACGATTCTAAGCGCAAATAAAAAGGGACCTAACGGTAAAATTTATTTATTTTCATTTATTTATTTATTTTTTTCCTTATGAACAATTAAAAAAAATAGAAAAATCATTTTAATCGACGGTTCTTGCGAATTAGTTCCTTAGAACTTGACGGTACCGGTCCTTTATTTTTTTCGATGTCTTCTTAAGGTTTGCTGCCTCCATTTCTTGAGGATTGTCCACTTCCACCGAATCTTTCTCTTCGTTTCCATTTCCAGAGACCAAAGGAAGAGGAGCAACCGAATCTTTTTTTGAATCGTCAAAACATAAACCCCGGATCTCTTTATACAAGTACCATTGACGCTTCATCGATAACCCTGGTGACAGAATTATAATTGGTTTGTCATCGAAACTGGTATTGTTACTCAGATGTATGTTTTAATTTCTGACTGAATACGCAAACAGTTTACATTGCACTGGTGACTGAACAATAAATACAAAGTGATGATACTTCGATATTCCAATTAAAGTTTTATATTTAGTGGAGAAGTATTCGTCCCATTTTCTTCACTCAACAACAGGCTCACTTGAGTTTGGAATTCGAATAGGTACAGGAGCATTAAATCCATTTCGAGATGATTTTCTAACACAGTCAACTACGTCCATGAAGCAGTCGACATTAGTTTGGGCATATTTTGATTTGAAAACTCCGAATAAACGATCAGGTGAAAACTTTGTATGTCCGCTTAACGAAAAGTTCAATTCAACTGACTCACATCTGGAAGTATCGACAAGGTGTTGTAAATATCGTATAATCGCATTGGTTTTATTTTGTGAAACACAGTTATCAGCGAATATCACTAATTCTTTAGTTGAATGCACTTCGCGTAGGTAGTAATCAAGCATTGATATTACTGAATTCGGACCTTTTCCAATGGAATCGCTTTCGTCAATACAGAAGATGTGTTGAACATTTTGACGTTCGTTTGTAATTCCGAAAATTGCTGTTTTGCGACTTGATTTAAAGTATGCAGTTCCCATTTGCTGTGGACCCGACGGAAAGCTAACATTTTGACCATAATCCATAGATATTACTAGATAATCCTCCTCTGGAATACCTGGATACATGGCATTTGGATCAGGCTTGACTAATGTTCTCAAGTCGTTATAGTACTCTCGCTGAG
This sequence comes from Tachina lurida, assembly GCA_944452675.1. Lineage (NCBI taxonomy): Eukaryota > Metazoa > Arthropoda > Insecta > Diptera > Tachinidae > Tachina > Tachina lurida. The sequence continues at coordinate 108,601,129 of OX101753.1, read as the reverse complement.
TGCTGGGAGATTGTAAATGATCAGAATACACCTTCAATGCTGCTTCTTTTTCAACTTCAGTAACGTTTACTGTATTAACAGGATCTTTCGCAAGATTTCGACACAATTCGCACAAATCGTATGCCGGCTTCATAGTGACGATGTAGGGACAATATTTCTTCCACAGCGTTTGGAAAGTGCGACGTTTTACGATTTTACCACCCGTTTCAACGCTGTTGGTGTATCTAGTGTAAACAGAAGTCTTATAGCCTGTTTGTAGAACGCGACAAAGGCGACTCACGACGAACCAATTCATGGACGACTACGTAATGAAAAGCGTTTGTATAACGCGAGTCGACTTTGTCGTGCAGCTTACGTTAACTCGCCCTTATGTCAAATGTGTACTAAATCGTACTGTTGCCAAAATGTTCAAAAATAGTTTAGTTTTTATTTTTTCATACAAAATTGTGTTTTCATCCAAAAATAACGGCAACCCTATTCTTGTGAATAAGCAAAAATAAATAATAATACATATTTTTTTTTAATATTTGTATTTGTTATGTATATTTATTCCTCTTCCATTCCATCAACGACGAATACATACATATGTACCGAATGTGGTAAGAAGTGCGAATTCATACTAGTGACAAACCTTATTGTTGTGAAATAAGCGGTGATTCCCTTGGATTCCAACAAACTTTAAGTACTCATCGTAGACGACATAAGCGATATCTACACATATGTAGGAAACCTTGAGATTTCTATTCGAAGATGGAACACGATGGTCACATGAATTCCCATATGAACATACGTTCCCATGTAAATATGTATATGATTTTTTTTATTGTAAAAAGAGCATTAAAGCTGCATAGGGTTGTGTATGAAGATGTTAAGAATCATGCTTGTAAATTATGTGGGAAAAGGATTAAACAGGATTACAGAAGTGGTGTTACTCAGCATATGAAGACACACCACATTGCTACCAATGAGGAAAGAAGTTTTGGTTAAGCTTTATATACCGTACATATAAATAACAATTATTAATTTATAATCACCATATAAATACACATACAGTCGTTAAGCAGCTCTGGGCTGAAGAACAGCTCTCGCGGCTGTTCTCCTTATTATTTCTTAAGTGAAGTCGGACTTGTGTGTTGCTTAGCCTTGCGAAAGTTTTTCGTCTCGCTCGCACTGGTTGACTGATTTACCACGGATAGCCGATAGTCTTGTGGTTCTTTTGTGGAATTTCGTTGATAACCACATTGATACTTTCTACGTGAAGACTTAGATAGGACATATTTAGTCACAAAAACATTTTTAAAAATACTCTAAATGATATCATGGGCATTTGGTCACTCCACATATTTTTGTGCATCAATACTGTGTAAAGTATTTATGAAATAAATAAATAATAATAATGTTTATATATTGTATATGTATTTTTAGTTTTATAGTGTCCAAGTGCTTAAGGTATTCAGACTTTAATGTTGTATCATTTCATTCAGGTTCATTCGAGCTTGTTATAGTTCTTTTTGTTTTGTATTTTATTTACTTCCTGTATGACCAACGATATAACATTCCATGTATCAGACTCTAATACTGCTGTTGTTTTGTGTATATTTACCATTTGATTCAAAGTAAAGATGAAACGCTTCCTTTTTGAGATAAAAATTTAAAATATAAGTGCATGTGTATTTATTACAAGATTATATTAAATTGATATGTACATATGTATGTTATAAAACAAAGCAATTTTAAAGTTTCTTCTCCATGATTTTATTGCGTTTATCATTTTCAACCATCACACGAGTATACATACATCTATATATGTATATAAAATCGTAGTGTGTGTTTGTTCCTAACGCATGATCTCTGGAACTATAAGAGCTGTGGAGCTGAAATTTTCAACACAGGTTCTGTTGAATACCCGGTAGGTTTTCGTTTTATTTTTGACTGAACAAATGACCACAGTGTGGAGTAATTTGTAGTTAAAAAAAATAATTGATAGTAGCACAACGTTTGGCGGGCGCAGCTAGTATACATATAGATTTGTTGTGTATGTGCTGTTCAGCTAATTAATGTATGTATTTATATAAACGGTAGCATATGGACGCAAACACGAACGTTTCAAACGTTCAACAGCGGGTGACATAGCTGTAAACATAACTTTTTGTCTGAAAATTTCGAGAAAATTAATAGTTTTTATCATGATATAAATATAGAAGGTACTTCCATTCTCTCTTTGTTTTTAAAAAATAAATATTTTTGAAGTTTGTTTTTTGAGAGAAATAAAAAAAAAATTTCCCATATCGTAAAAAATATAAGTCTTCCCTTATAAATTTTTTTACAAAAATGTGTAATTATCTTAACAAAAATTTGAAAATATATAAAGTAATATACATGACTATACATCTGTGAAGTTTAAAAAGTGATTATGTGATAACTTGGAGCATCTTTTTAAATTTTATGCCTAAAATAAATTTTTTAACGATATTTTCATCCAAATTTATTGATGATTTTGATTAGTTGTCAATGAATTTTCATTAAGTTTAGCAAATATTGATTGATATTACATCTTGTTTAATCTATATAATTCCCTTTTTGTTGATTGTAACATGTTTTTCTAAGAAATTACTTAAATACCCGATCAGATAATTTTGGCAAGTCTATTTCACAGATTTTGCAGGCTCTTAGACACTTTTGGGCGGATACCAGATAATGTAGAGAACTCAAAGAATGGTACATTCATATTTTTACAATGATATTTTGTACGTCCACAGTTTGTAATATGCAGCTAATTTTCGTTTTCTTTAACACAACAATACATTTACAATGCATTTCATTGCTTTTCAAGATAATAAAACATTTATAATCACGATTTCTTTTAAATTGTTTGAATTTATAAAAAAACTTCTGAAATAATTTTTCAATAAAATTTTCAAACAAACAGGAAACAGAGGGGAAATATTAAATTAGTACGGTAGCACTATTTTACTGGAAACTTCCGAATACCTATCCTTGTCCGAAGGTGAATTTTTTTTTTTTTTAATACATGATATTTATTTATTGTATCTTCCTATATGAACTAACAATAAGTATTCAAATCTTAAATCTAAAATATAATTATTAGGCCCGACCACTGTCGGACATAAATTTAGAGATAGTTATAAATAATACATATTTAAGTAGTGATAAACAAAAGGAAGAAAAAATAAATAAAAAATAAAAATTATTTTTCAGTTAGTTCCATCTGGAGTGTTGAGTATAAGAGCCCTTGTATCCCTCTTTTTTAGGCGGATGTGTCCAGTAAAGTTCAAAATATTACGAGCAAGCGGATTAGGATGTGACTCGAGTTTTGTTAAATATTTGCCAGCGTTTTTTGCAATTTCTTCAGTCACTAGTGGCATATTTAAGTCACGATGTATATTTGAGTTTTTTATATACCATGGAGCCGATGTTATTAATCGCAAAATTTTATTTTGCCTTCGTTGGATTCTCTCGACATTGGAAGCTGAAGCAGTGCCCATAGTTGAATTCCGTAGCACCATATCGGTTTCAAAAGTGACTTGTATATCAAAAGTTTGCAATCTAGACTGAGGGTTGAATTTCTACCAATCAGCCAATGTACCTGAGTTAATTTTAATTTCATTTGGGTTAACTTAGAGTCAATGTGGTGTTTCCAAGTAAGCCGTCGATCAAGGTGTATACCAAGATATTTCACATGAGTATGTTGAGGGACAACTTGATTGTTAATCCGAATGGGTAAACAAGTATCTCTTCGTAATGTATATGTTACTTGAACACACTTTTGTTCGTTTACCTTAATTCTCCATAAGTTTAACCATAGTTCCACCTGGGCAATGTGTTCTTGAAGATATCGGGATGCCTCGTAAGGATTTTCGTGCATACTAAGGCAGGCTGTATCATCAGCAAATGTGGAAGTGTGGATATTGCTGCTCAGAGGCATATCACAAGTATAAATCAAATACAAAACTGGCCCCAGTATACTCCCCTGTGGCACACCGGATGAGATAGTTTCAGGTATGCTCATAAAGTCTCCTTCCACAACAGTGAACTTCCTATCAACAATATAACTTTCCAAAAGTTTTTCTATATTTATTGGCAAATATGTCTTCAATTTTAAAATTAGTCCTTCATGCCACACTTTATCAAATGCCTGAGAAACGTCGATAAACAGCGCAGAACAATACTTCTTTTCTTCAAATGTTCTTCTTATAAATTGGACCAATCTATGAGTTTGTTCAATGGTGCTATGCTGACTTCTAAAACCAAATTGACGTATGCACCCACTATTAACTAGAATTGGGGACAATTTTGTCATGAGCAGTTTTTCGAAAAGCTTTGACATTGTTGATAGCAGACTTTTTGGCCTGTATGACTCAGCCTTGGTAAGGTATTTGCCCGGCTTTGCAATCATTTTAACTTTGGCAAGCTTCCAGCTATTTGGATAATACTGCAGTCGTAAAATGGCGTTAAAAATAAATAACAGTATTCTAATTGCAATACGAGGCAACTTTATTAGCATCTGGTTACTAATTCCATCAAAACCCGGAGCTTTCTTTGGGTTGAGTTCAGAAATTAGTTTTTGCACATCACGCGTCTTAAACTTTATTTGTTGAGGGGGTAGAGCGACTACATTTGGCAAATCAATTACACCAGTACATGTGTTTGGGGTAAATACGTATTTTAAATGGGCAGCAAATATGTTACCTTTTTCAGTATCGCTTCTTGCCCAACCTCCGGTAGATGTGCGCAGAGGTGGTTTAAACTCAACGGGTGTTTTAAGCTTTCTAGCAGCACGCCATAAAGAGTAATAAGATGCTGGTGTGATATCAAGATTTTCCAGATAGTTTTTAAGAGATGCCGTTTTTTCATGTGCAAGCAGCTCTTGGAGTCGTTTAGTGCACTCTTTAAATCTAATTTTATTCTGGGGTGATCTGTGATGTTGCCATTCCCTTCTAGCTCTTCTTTTTTCACATACGAGACGTTCAATATCTGTAGAATATAGTCTATTAAACCCAGTCTGCGGATAGGAGGTAGTGGCATGTTTAGCAGCCTGCTTAATATTTTCGTTAAGATTGGCAATGTTAGATTCAATATCATCAGGTGTTCTTAGTGTAATGTTTTCCGTGCAATGACTACTAAGATATTTTTTGAATCGCAGCCAATTTACACGATTTATCAAATTGGCATATGGGTGAGATAAATCACTTCTTAATGGGCTACAAATTCTAACGATCGTGGGAGAGTGATCGGACGAGAGATCTAGAGAAGCTTCAATTTGAATTAAATCCCTAGAGATATTTTTCATAACGCCAAAGTCTATTACATCCGGAATTTTATGTATGTCAGTAGGACAATAAGTGGGCTCCCCACTTGAAATGACATCCAAGCCCATTTTGGAAATTGTATTGAACAACGATCGACCTCTGGGTGTAGTAAGACGCGAACCCCAGAACGTGTGTTTAGCATTATAGTCGCCAGCTGCTACGAAACAAGGACCCAGAGATTTGTAAAAATCCTCGTATTGATGCTCAGTAATTGCGAATCTAGGAGGAGAGTAAATTGATGATATGACAAAATTATTGGAAAAATTTTCAATACAAATATTCGTTGCTTGTAAATGTTCTTCACAAATGTTATCAATAATATAATGCTTGAGTCTTGACTTTATTAAAATTGCTGATCCACCGCATGCTCTTCCTCTCTGGTCCTTTGAATCATATAAGGTGTAGCCATAAATTTTAAAAAGGCTTCTCGAAGTCAAATGAGTCTCAGAGACCAACATTATATCAATATTTTTTTCCGTGAGGAAGTGCTCAAGTTCATTTTTATGTTGGCGAATGCCGTTTGCGTTCCAGAAACATATTGTTAACGTGTTCATGGCTTATTAAGTATTGCTTGAAGCAGAGTATTCTGCATTCGCAACATTTCTTGCATCATGCTAGTCATATTTGTTGTAAAATTGTTTATAGTTTGCACAAGATTTTCAATAGTGGCTTCAAGGCGATTATAATTAAAGTTTGAGTGTGTATTTGTATAATTATTTTGCGGTGAAACATTTTGTGTCGGAATAGAACTAGCCTTAGCAGCATCTGCATACGATACACGGGAACTAACTTGTTGGCTCACTTGCTGAAAAGTGGCAGACTAAACGTTTGCTGATTGAGCTGGAGCTAATTTAGGTTTTTGCACCATAGTCTTGTTTACCAAAGAGTACACACGACATCCTCTGTACTTAGCGGTGTGATTACCTCCACAATTACTGCATTTTTTATCACTTTGATCTTTTGGTTTGTTGCAGCTAGCGGTGCCGTGTAATTCGCCGCACACAACACAAACAGAGGGTAAATTGCAGTATGTTTTTGTATGGCCATATTCTTGGCAATTATGGCACTGTACAGGACCTGAACGCTTATGTGGCTCTTCAACTGTGATTTTTCGGTACAAGAGGTATTTTAAATTATAAATTGGATGCGTCTCATTTTTTTCAATTTTATATCATTAGGCTCAAGTTCAACACGAAATGGGGGTTGGGGAATCTTTTCTCTATTTATTATATTGGATACATTTTTTACCTTGAACCCCTGGAGGACGAGTGCATCTTTTATTTCTTCGGGGGCAACATAAGAATCTATGCCCTTCAATACGATCTGCATGCCTTTAGCGCTCTTAAGCTGGTATGTGTAGAAGCTTGTTTTACTTTTTTCAAATTCAGCAACCATTTTGCGGATATCAGTTTCGTCATAGATTTGAATTTTCGTTTCATCGATATTGCCATGTTTTATTGGAACAACGTGAAATTTATTCTCACCAATTACCGAAATTAATTTCTTAATAAGAGCGTTTGAATTTTTTTCTCTCAAATATATTGGTGGCGGCTTGGAGGTTTTTTTCGCGGATATATCAGGTGTGTCGTTGTCATCTTGCAATATTTGAAAACGATTAGTAGATGATGCGCTGTTTGTTATCCCTAGATACCTTTGAAGCAGATGCAATTTTAGTAGAATTAGGGCTTCGCCCGCGCTTTCCCACAATAATATATCGGTCCATTCCAATTTGGACCTTGGGTTTTGGGCTTTTTTTATTTTCAGTGACTAATTGGGTAAGTGATGAATCGGATGATATCGGTGATTTAAATAACGAAGTAGTAGGCAACTGTAATGTTAACGAATCAGTTGACATTGGACAAAGCGAAGTTGATCGCTGACGAAAAATTGGCTTAGCCGTTAAAAAAAGTCTGTCATCAAGTTTTTTATTTATTTTTTTAAATTAAGATCATCAGAACTCACAGTAATTCTATCATCAAATTTGTTATTTTTATTGTTATCATTAAGATCATCAGAGCTCACAGTAAGATAGGCATTTCTGCCGTTATCACTCACTTCGCAATTATTTGTTTTCGAGGTACTCATATAAAGTATTCCTCAAGGGCACTTTGTAAGTGTATTCCTCAAGGGCACTTTAAGTTATTTTGTTTACGGTTGTTTTTGTTTTTTTTTGTTTTAGTTATTACTGTCTATGTAAAAAAAAAAAATATTAGCAAAGCAAAAATAGCTTGTTTATCAAAGTTAATGTACAACAAATATTATGTACTACAAATATTTTTTTTTTGTATGGTTTTTTTTGGTTTAGTATGTAAAAAGAAATTCCGCTAATACTTCTGTTCACTATGAAGGTACAACGAGAACTGAACTGTCCGAAGGTGAATGTCAAGAAAAAATGAGAGAATGGAAGTACCTTCTATATTTATATCATGGTTTTTATTACATCAATTACGCATTAAAGTCTTACCTATATTTCCATCTTGAATATAAATTTTCCATTTAAATTTCAGCCTCCTTAGTGTCTGGTTTCAGATTTGTTATGGGCATGTATTCTAAAATTGTCTGTACGTCTCGTTGAAAACCCCACGCAAACATTGCTATAATTCAGCCCTGTTCTCATTTTGATACTAAAAATTTAAGCAATCAAAACAAGCGCACACTTAACTTAAAAGTTTACTTACCTTTTTTTGTTTGAAATTACATTTTATTACATTTTTATTCATTATATTAAAATATAAGCACTTTTTCAATATTTTGTTTATTTATTTTGAACACGACTACAATTTTGCATTCGTCCACCTTGACGTTTATAGTGAGTCAAATCGTGTTCTACAAACGCAAATAAACTGACAGCTGTTACGTTTTTTTTTATCAAAATCGTCAACACTCGTGTTCTAAAACCCCAAAAAATAAATAATGCTAACATGTTAGGGTTTTTTATTGACGAGTCGTGTTCTACAAACAGGCTATTACTTTCAGTAGGTGGAAGTTTCAATAAACGATAATCACGTAGATTTGGTTGACGAGCAGGTAAAGTGATAGCAACAGTTTCAGCAAAACGGCAGATAAATGAAATAGTTTCTTTTTTCCAAAGTAGTTAAAGCATCTGTACGATTAATTTTTTTTTTTTTTTTAGGTAGGACCAGCACTCAGGGGATAACCCCTACTCATGCAATGCATTGTGCTAGAACTAGGAAAATATGTTTGGAGAGGAGGATAGAGGGAGTAGTGTCTGTGGACATTCGATTTAAACTTTCCCACGTTGAAAGTGACAGGAAACACTTCCGCAGGTAGATTATTCCACATACGAATAGTACGGCTAAAAAAGAAATTCTCTCTGTAATGCGTAGTGCGATTTATTGGCCAATCGACCACAAAAGGATGTGCCCTGAATGAAGCTCGTGTTGTGCGTAAAAATGTACGGGTTTCAGGAACAAGTTCCCTAATTTCATTAGAACACATTCCATTGTAGTAGCGATAGAACAAGGAAATGCACCCCACATTGCGTCGATGCTCCAATGAGTCAATAGAGTTGGATACCCTGCTGTCGCCAATGAGCTTCTTCGCCCTCTCCTGTACGTGATCGAGCAACCCCAAAATAGACTTTGAAGCGCCGGCCCATACATGAGAGTTGTATTCCATCTTCGGTCGGATATAAGTAGTATAAATAGTAAGAAGATCAGATGGAGTGAAGTATTGCTTGCACCATTTTAAAAATCCTAGGCACTTGAATGCTTCTTTTGAGACCTGAAAAATGTGTTCAGTCCAACGAACATCACACTGAATTTTCATGCCAAGAACATCAAGCGCTTCCGATTCCTTAATATTTATACCACCCATAGTTACAGAGGCAGCAGCATTAACGGTCATGCGTCTGTGAGTAATCGTACAGCATTGGGTCTTACGGGCGTTAAAATCGACCCTATTCGCATGACCCCATTCAGAAATTTTTTCTAAATCGTAGTTTAATGTCTCATTCATTGTTTGTCGCATAGCCTCAACCTCCGGAAGGCTAGGTCTATTGCTGAATGAGAAAGAATGGCAAATGCTGCTGTCGTCCGCGAAAGAATAAATAGGGTTGAAAGTTTTACAAAAAATGTCATTTAGAAAGATTAGGAATAGAGTTGGTGAAAGAACAGAACCTTTTATTCGTCATGCCATGTTCGCGTGGATAAAAACCATTTTTGTCGTAATGTTCGATTATATTTTTGTAGCGTTTAATTCCCATTGTATACAGGAAGAAGTACATATCACGGCATATCAGCAAACTTCGAAAATAGTATATCTGATTGTACCGTTTCTTCATAGCTCGCTATCGATCACCAACTTTTGACGTGAGCATTGGATCGTCACGGTGAGCTGCCAGATGTGCGAGAATAATTAAATCTTGGGATTCCCTATCTAAATTCATAAAAAACGTACGAAAATCCACAGCCATCTTCTTAGGGATCATTTCATTGCATTGATTTGAACAATACGGAGGTATTTTTGAACCATACAGTCGAGCAACTACCTTTTCTTCGCGTAAATCAAGATCAAATTTATCAAGGTACATATTATCGGTATCATCTTCAGAGTCACTATCCGATAATTCTGAGAAGTTATCGTCATCATCCTCATCATCAGGGAAGCGATAAAGTAAATCTGCTTCTTCGAATTCGTCCACCATTTCATCCTAAAACAGTCAGTAAGAATGTTATTAGTTTTAAATTATTTTCGCGCATAACATAATAAGGTTATGTGAAAAAAAAATTTCGTACTAACAGAGTGATATTCACGATTTAAAAGAATTATAAATAAGTATTTATTATAATTCACAATTAATAATTTCAGAAAATAAACCTGGATTCGAAGAAACGCGAGCAAAATTGATATCAAACTCATGGAAACAGCGCTCTAGGTAGAAAACAGTAAAAACCAACTACACACAACAAGAGGTAGGGGCGACCTACGCGCGTTTTCAAGGTTGACCAACACGTTCTTCACGTCATGAGATGTGTCGCTTTCTAATAAGACCAATACCAACACGCTAAGTGATGGTACACCAAAGATTTTTTTTTTTTTTAATACATATTTTTATTTATTGTATCTTCAAATATGAACTAACAATAAGTATTCAAATCTTAAATCTAAAATATAATTATTAGGCCCGACCACTGTCGGACATAAATTTAGAGATAGTTATAAGTAATACATAAGTAGTGATAATCAAAAGGAAGAAAAAATAAAATAAAATAAAAAGTATTTTCAAGCAGTCCCATCTGGAGTGTTGAGTATAAGAGCACTTGTATCCCTCTTTTTTAGGCGGACGTGTCCAGTAAAGTTCAAAATATTACGAGCAAGCGGATTAGGATGTGACTCGAGTTTTGTTGAATATTTGCCTGCATATTTTGCAATTTCTTCAACCACTAGTGGCATGTTTAAATCACGATGTATATTTGAGTTTTTTATATACCATGGAGCCGATGTTATTAATCGTAAAATTTTATTTTGCCTTCGTTGGATTCTCTCGACATTGGAAGCTGAAGCAGTGTCCCATAGTTGAATTCCGTAGCACCATATGGGTTTCAAAAGTGACTTGTATATCAAAAGTTTGCAATCTAGACTGAGGGTTGAATTTCTACCAATCAGCCAATGTACCTGAGTTAATTTTAGTTTCATTTGGGTTAACTTAGAGTCAATATGGTGTTTCCAAGTAAGCCGTCGATCAAGATGTATTCCAAGATATTTCACGTGAGTATGTTGAGGGACAACTTGATTGTTAATCCGAATGGGTGAACAAGTATCTCTTCGTAATGTATATGTTACTTGAACACACTTTTGTTCGTTTACCTTAATTCTCCATAAGTTTAACCATAGTTCCAGCTGGGCAATGTGTTCTTGAAGATATCGGGATGCTTCGTAAGGATTTTCATGCATACTAAGGCAGGCTGTTTCATCAGCAAATGTGGAAGTGTGGATATTGCTGCTCAGAGGCATATCAGAAGTATAAATCAAATACAAAACTGGCCCCAGTATACTCCCCTGTGTCACACCGGATGAGATAGTTTCAGGCATGCTCATAAAGTCTCCTTCCACAACAGTGAACTTGCGGGCAGTAATGTAACTTTCCAAAAGACTTACAACGTTTATTGGCAGGTATGTTTTTAATTTTAAAATTAGTCCTTCATGCCACACTTTATCAAATGCCTGAGAAACGTCGATAAACAGCGCAGAACAATACTTCTTTCTTCAAATGTTCTTCTTATAAATTGGACCAATCTATGAGTTTGTTCAATGGTGCTATGCTGACTTCTAAAACCAAATTGATGGTCCGGTATGCACCCACTACGAACTAGAATTGGGGACAATTTTGTCATGAGCAGTTTTTCGAAAAGCTTTGACATTGTTGATAGCAGACTTATTGGCCTATATGACTCAGCCTTGGTAAGATCTTTGCCTGGCTTTGGAATCATTTTAACTTTGGCAAGTTTCCAGCTTTGTGGATAATACTCCAGTCGTAAAATGGCATTGAAAATAAATAACAGTATTCTAATTGCAATACGAGGCAACTTCATCAGCATCTGGTTACTAATTCCATCAAAACCCGGAGCTTTCTTCGGGTTGAGTTCAGCAATTACTTTTTGTACATCACGCGTCTTAAACTTTATTAGTTGAGGGGGTAGAGCGTCTACATTTGGCAAATCAATTACACCAGTACATGTGTTTGGGGTAAATACGTATTTCAAATGGTCAGCAAATATGTTACCTTTTTCAGTATCGCTTCTTGCCCAACCTCCGGTAGATGTGCGCAGAGGTGGTTTAAACTCAACGGGTGTTTTAGGCTTTCTAGCAGCGCGCCATAAAGAGTAATAAGATGCTGGTGTGATATCAAGATTTTCCAGATAGTTTTTAAGAGATGCACTTTTTTCATGTGCAAGCAGCTCTTGGAGTCGTTTAGTGCACTCTTTAAATCTGATTTTAAGTTGTGGTGATCTGTGCTGTTGCCATTCCCTTCTAGCTCTTCTTTTTTCGCATACGGCACGTTCAATATCGGTAGAATAAATTTTATTAAACCCAGTCTGCGGATGGGAGGTAGTAGCATGTTTAGTAGCCTGCTTAATATTTTCGTTAAGGTTGGCAATGTTAGTTTCAATATCATCAGATGTTCTTAGCGTAATATTTTCCGTGCAATGACTACTAAGATATTTTTTAAATCCCAGCCAATTAACACGATTTATCAAATTCGCATATGGGTGAGGTAAGTCACTTCTCAATGGGCCACAAATTGTAACGATCGTGGGAGAGTGATCGGACGAAAGATCTAGAGAAGCTTCAATTTGAATTAAATCCCTAGAGATATTTTTCATAACGCCAAAATCTATTACATCCGGAATTTTACGTATGTCAGTAGGCCAATAAGTGGGCTCCCCACTCGAAATGACATCCAAGCCCATTTTGGAAATTGTATTGAACAACGCTCGACCTCTGGGTGTAATAAGACGCGAACCCAAGAACGTGTGTTTAGCATTATAGTCGCCGGCTGCTATGAAACAAGGGCCCAGAGGTTTGTAAAAATCCTCATATTGATTCTCAGTAATTGCGAATCTAGGAGGGGAGTAAATGGATGATATGACAAAATTAGTGCAAAAATGTTCGACACAAATATTCGTTGCTTGCAAATGTTCTTCACAAATGTTATCAATAATATAATGCTTGAGTCTTGACTTTATTAAAACCGCTGATCCACCGCATGCTCTTCCTCTCGGGTCCTTTGAATCATATAAGGTGTAACCATACATTTTAAAAAGGCTTTTCGAAGTCAAATGAGTCTCAGAGACCAACATATCAATATTTTTTTCCGTGAGGAAGTGCTCAAGTTCATTTCTATGTTGGCGAATGCCGTTTGCGTTCCAAAAACATATTTTTAACGTGTTCATGGTTTATTAACTAAAGCTTGAAGCAATGTATTCTGCATTCGCAGCATTTCTTGCATCATGCTAGTCATATTTGTTGTAAAATTATTTATAGTTTGCACCAGATTATCAATAGTAGCTTCAAGGCGATTGAAACTAAAGTTCGAGTTTGTATTTGTTGAATTATCTGTGTATGAGTAGAATTTGTTTTAGCAGCATCGGCATACGATACACGGGAACTAACTGGTTGGCTCACTTGCGTAATAGTGGCTGTTAAAGCGTTTGCTGATTGGGCTGTGGCCAATTTAGGCGTTTGCCTCATAGTCTGTTTGACGAAAGAGTACACAGGACAACCTCTGTAGTTAGCAGTGTGATTTTCTCCACAATTACTGCATTTTTTGTTACTTTGATCTTTCGGTTTATTGCAACTAGCAGTGCCGTGCAATTCGCCGCACACAACACAAACAGTAGGTAATTTGCAGTAAGTTTTAGTATGGCCATATTCTTGACAATTATGGCACTGTACGGGTCCTGAACGCTTGTGTGGTTCTTCAACGGTTATTTTTCGATATAAGAGATATCTTAAATTATATATTGGATGGGTCTCACTCTTTTTCAATTTTATATCATTTGGCTCAAGTTCAACGCGAAATAGAGGTTGAGGGATCTTTTCCCTATTTATTATGTTCGATACATTTTTTACTTTAAAGACCTGGAGGACGAGAGCATCTTTTACTTCTTCGGGAGCAACATAGGAATCTATGCCCTTCAACACAATCTGCATACCTTTAGCACTCTTGAGCTGATATGTGTAGAAATTTGTTTTACTTTTTTCAAGTTCAGAAACCATTGTGCGAAAATCTTTTTCTTCATAAATTTGAATTTTCGTTTCATCAATATTACCACGTTTTATTGGAACAATGTGAAATTTATTCTCACCAATGACCGAAATTAATTTTTTAATTAGAGCGTTTGAGTTTTTTTCTCTTAAATAGATTGGTGGCGGCTTGGAGGTTTTATTCGCAGATTCAGCGGGTTTTTCATTATCATCTTGCAATATTTTAAAACGGTTTTGCCGATTAGTAGAAGATGCGCTATTATCCCTGGACATCTTTGGAACAGATGCAATTTTAGTAGAATTTGGGCTGCGCCCGCGCTTTAAAATTGTAATGTATCTGTCCATTCCGCCTTGGACCTTGGGCTTTGGGGTGCTCTTATCTTCAGTGACAACTTGTTTAAGTGATGACAACGAGCCCGAAGCGGATGATATCGCTGAGTTAAATTTAGAAGTACTAGGCAATAATGTCAACGATTCACTAGATGGCATTGGACAAAGCGAAGTTGATCGCTGACGAAACTGTGGTTTTGCCGTTAGAGAAAGTCTATTATCAGATTTTTGGTTTTTATTAAGAGCTTCAGAACTCACAGCAAGTCTATTATCAGATTTTTTATTTTTATTGTTATCATTATGAGCATCAAAACTCACAGTAAAATAGGCATTTCTGCCGTTAGAACTCACTTCACTATTTTTTTCCTTTGGGGTACTCATAAAGAGTATTCCTCAAGGGTACTTTGTATGTTTTTTTGTTTACGGTTCTTTTTTGATTTTGTTATTTCTATATGTAAAAAAATATTAGCAAAGCAAAAAAAAGCTTATTTATCAAAGTTAATATGTACTACGAATATTTTTTGTATGATTTTTTTTTGTTTTGTTTGTATGTAAGAAAAATTCCGCTATTACGTCTGTTCACTATGAAGGTACAACGAGAACTGTACACCAAAGATACACGTATTTAAATCTTGAAAATGGCTCTCCTGAACAAAACCGTTTTTTACCCTTAGGACCCTTTTTATTTAGCGCTTCCATATATATATAGATAGAATATAAATTTTTGACACCATTTTTATATATATAGATATTGTGATAAAAAAGAGGCCCGATAAATAAAAAACTTAGGGAAATAAAAAGTTAGTTTTTTCAAATTTTTCCGCAATTTTCCGTGCTTTACGCTAAGATTTTTATATTTTTTCATTTGAAAAGCCATTAAGGAATAATTCCACACAAAATTCCATACAAAAAATCTATTTTCGATTTTTTTGATAAATATTGCACTGAATTTCAATTGATTGTAATGCTTTTACGTGAATGCGTTTTTTACGACTATCCGGATTCAGTTTAACAATACACAAAACTCGTATAAATTGCAGCAAGAAAAATAGAACATTTACTGCAGAAAATTACAATGCCAAAATGACACCTGTCAGATTGCGCAAAGTCTAAGTCAACGTATAACGTCATCTATCAGATTTTGGCTTAGAACTTTCTATTTTTTGATTTGGAAAGCCATTAAGGAATAATTTCACACAAAATTTCATACAAAAACTCGATTTTCCAATTTTCCGACTTTTCCATAGGGATTTTCCAAAGTTTTCTTCCGTAAAAACCTTCTAATTGAAAATACGAACAAAAACTTTTACAGAAATCGGCCCAGCTGTTCTCATTTTACTTACTATAAATTTTTTACACCATTTTTATATACATAGATAAAACTCTCTTGAAACAAACGACAAGATGCTTATTCAAAACTCAAATGAAAACATCAGTGAGAAACTTAAGGTACGGTCACATTGGGGAAACATTTGCATCAAATATGTTTGCATGTGTTTGCCGAAAATTTTTTCAAATACATAAAAGTTTTATTTTTTGGTCACACTAGCAGCATTTATTTGTGCTCTTTTATTAGTTCAAACACCAGAAAACTATTATTTGAGCAAACATGTTTTCCCTATGGTCACATTGAAAAAAAGTTTTGCTACTAAAATATATTTGTTGAAACCGTCAAAAAACACAAAATTATTTTCTCGCAAATTATTTAAGAATTAAATGGAAGATATTGAAGATTTCATTTTATTGGGGTGTGGAGCAGCTTCTATATTGGTATTAGAGGAAGAAATGAAAAAGAAAAAGAAACGAAAATGAGTACGGCTGTTGTGCAAAACTTTTATTGGAGTTACGAAACGAAACTCCAGCACTTTATAAAAACTTTTTAAGAATGAACGGAAATGATTTCGATAATTTGTCAATTGTAACTTTGGAATAAATTTCATATCAGATAATAGTTCTTATAATTCCTTTGCAGCTAAACTTAGTGGAACCACTAATAGCAAAACAAACAACAAGGCTTCGTAACCCAATTTCTCCTACAGAACGTTTAGCAGTTACGCTTCGGTATCTAGCGACTGGTGAAAGCTTTAGGTCGTTACAGTATATATTTCGTATTCCTCATAAAACCATTTCAAAAATCATTCGCGGTGTATGCAAAGCTATTTATAAGGTGTTGCAGCCGGAATATTTAAAATTTTGTGTTTATTGGTCTTATGTACTTTATTTAGATACCATCCACCGAAGAGGAGTGGATGACCGTTTCTGAAGAGTTTTTTCGACTGTGGAATTTTCCCAATTGCATCGGATCGTTGGATGGTAAACATGTTGTAATGGTGGCGCCATCCCATGCAGGAAGTGTCTACTTTAATTACAAAGGTAAATTTGCCTCATTAAGTTATAAGTCAACGAGGTGGGTTGACTTCGTTGTTCCTTAGGAACACATAGTATAGTTCTCATGGGAATCGCTGATGCAACATACAAGTTTTTGTACATAGATGTGGGTTCCAATGGGCGTATCTCCGATGGTGGAGTTTTTCGGAAATGTACATTTAATAGCGCTTTGACGAGCAAAAAACTTAATCTACCATTACCGAAACCACTACCATGCAGAACTTTTCCGGTTCCATATGTTCTTGTGGCTGATGATGCTTTCGCTTTGATGCCAAATATTCTAAAACCGTTTAGCGCACGCAATATGAATGCTATTCAAAGAATTTTCAATTATCGTCTGTCAAGAGCCAGACGAGTCATTGAAAATGCCTTCGGAATAATGTCATCACGTTTCAGGGTGATGCGCAGTCCAATAAAACTTGAACCCGCGAAAACAAAAGAAATAACTCTGGCTTGTTGCGTTTTACATAACTACTTTATGCGACAAGAAAGTTCAGTTTATTTCAACAATAATCTTGTTGATCGCTATGCTGCTGAGGGCAGTCTGGTTCTTGGCGAATGGAGAAGTGAACAAAGTAGTAAAAATTTTTATAATCTTCAAGCACAGCGGTCCTATGTATCCTAGGAAAGTTCAGATATAAGGGAAGAATTTTCACAGGAATTCGATCTACTCCAAATCTTTGCCTTGCTATGGATATATTTGTTGCACATGGATACCAAATTATGCAAATATTAACGTGCATAATATGAAACCAAATTTTTTATGTAATTGAAATAAAAATAAATGCAAAAATCGATCGATGAACTTTGAAGCATTAATTTTCTTCTCAACAACAAATTTCTCAATATATAGCAGTAAAGTTGTATACATATGAAGCACAAAAAGCTACTTTTTAAAAATAAATTATGAAAAGTGGCTTATGTGGCACAAAACAGTATTTTTTCTTTCAATAAAGTAATATTAACTTCTAACTTTATTCATGAAAATTCAAAAGAATTTACACATTTCTTCCAAACGTATGTCGGAAGCAATAAATAAAAAAATAAAATAAAAAAAAAATTTATCCGGTATACTTTGAGAAAACTTCATCTAAACCTTCTCTGTAGTTTTGCTCCATTCCGACTTTTTGGCACATGCTCCAAACCAATAATGGGCTGACGATATATATGTATTTTTATTCTAAGATTTGCTCTAGAATATTTTATATTATCGCAAATAATATGCGATTTTTTTTTCTCAAGTTCTAGCTTTTTAATAGGCAACATTTCTGACGACAGCTGTTATTTGCCATTGTTTGTTCTTACAAAAACTTTGTAAGATCAAATAATTATTTGCTGAAAAACTACGAAAATATTTGATATCGTGTGTTCACATTAGAAACATTTTTATTTGCAGGCAAATTATTTTGTTTGCCAGATAACAGCTGTTTTGTTGTTTGCCGCTAATAATTATTTTATGGTCACATTACAGCAAGCTAATATTTGATGTTTGCTTTTAAATGTTTCCCCACCTTTAGAAAAATAACAATCTATAAAAATAAGAAAGAACAATTATATTTGAGATAAATGTATCGTCAATTAAACATTGCAAGATTTATAAAAGAGTTAAATAGAAATTCTACAATAATACTCTCCAAATAATCAGCATAAGATTCGTTTAGGAGCTGTACATTAAACACCATCAACTATTAAACAGCTCTTGGCTAGCTGGGGTATTCTAAACGGGGTTTCTTTTAATTTCATTAACGGATCAATTAACAAGGTATCGGTTAAATGATTTTTCCGTTTAACTGCACCAAAAACCGTGTATTTTTAGAAAAACAATTGAGCGGAAATTACTGTAGTTTAAATATTAAAGTTTTTACAAGCAGTTGTACTGTTTATAGTTTTATCTTCTCCAGTACAGTCACAATTATTTGAACTGGGACCTTTCTTCTTATGGCCAACGATATGTAGTTTCACACATATACATGTACATTAGCTATGGCATAGTTCAAGGCACATCAATCAGGTACCCGCATTTCTACAACAAATATTACAACAGCAATAACCTCATGTACTTTGTTGCTATAAATTACCATCTTACTTTTCAAAACAGGGTAGCATCGCTAGATTGTATGTTTATTATAAGAAATGTCAAACACCATACAAAACTGAATATTCGTTATGTGTTTATTGATACCCAAATAAAAGCATGATCTCAGACTTATACCTACATAATTCAAATTTGACATTTGGCTTGGTATAATGACATTAGTCTTACATTTTACCACCCTAAGAGGCAACATAAAAGCGGAAAAAGTGGATTTCTCAAAAAAAATTATTCAAAAAACTATTTTTTTGTATGGGGACCTTAATGGTTGAAGATAGACGATAAGTATGTTCAGAAAAAATCTTTGTAATGAAAAGATATTGGAAGTCGGTCATACATTTGACTTCGATAGGTACGCCCTACGGGCAGTTAGAGCCCTGCGAGTAAATTTTATAAAAATTTCCCCTTTGTATGGGAGCCCCCTTAAGGAGAGGAGTTAGGCGGTCGGTATGTTTAAAAAAGATGTTGGGCGGAGAAAATTAATGGGTGCTCGTCATACATTTGACCCTGGTAGCGGTGACCCCGGGAAAGTTATATGATTTTTTGTATTTTTTTTTTTTGCTTTTACCCTCAACTTTGAGCACGATGCGGAGCCCTTTGCCCCCATCTAACCGCAACCATTTTTGGCCCGAATATTTTTGAGGTGTTCTTGGAAGTCGAAATCAAAAATCGTTAACTACGCCTTACCTAATGTACATATGTATGTATATGTGATTACCCACTTGACCTGAGATTCGATAAAAACCAATGCTCACTAAAGCGAAGAAATTTCGAAACAAAATTGTTCGATATTTGTTCGCAAATCTAAAAAAAATCAACTGTTCGCAAAAGCTCCGGACTGCGAAGTTCTCCCGAAAGTTTATCGAATGTGTGAAGAAAGCAGCGTGGAAGTGTGTCAGCCTCTTAGTCTAGAAGTATCAAGTTCGAAGCATGACAGCAATGTAAGTTAAAAAATAAAATAAGAACACATAACTACATATGTGCAATAATTGAATGAAAACAAATTTGCCACGATAGCCTAGTGGATGTGCGTTGGCCTGTTACCATGTTCAAAGCCTGCAGCGTAAGTTACGCCATTAAACAAATAAATAAAATAAGTAAGTTAAAATAAATAAATAAAAATAAAAGACTTTTTTTACTTTTTCTGCTGCATTTTTGCGGTATCGAAATTAATTCGATAATCTCTTAGTTTTGATATTGCTAACGAAATCCGAGATCAAATGTTTTTTGGGACAAAACAATTGAACATTTTTCGATTCATTTTTGAGTGTCACTCTCGATAGTTTTACACGATATATGTTCGAGATATATTCGAAATCGATATCATTAACGAAAGCCGTGTTCAACTGGGTAATATCAGATACTATACATATTAACATATCGTACATAAGTATGTACGTAAAAACATGTATATTTTCTTTCGGTTGTTTTAAAATATACATAGTACATATCGCTCCTTTATTGCAACGTAGTAATATCTCAAAACATGAACTTTTCGAGTTAATGATGCAGAATTAATCCTCATATCGTTATTTATATTGTGCAAAAATTTCATACAAATATCTTGTTTACTCAGCTCTTCAGAAAGAAATAAAATTTTCTTTTTCCATTAAGTTGTGTTTATATTGAAAACTTTAAACTCGTTTTCTGACGAACTAGTTTTTTTGAGTTATGACTACGTTTCAATAAAGGAGCGATATGTACATACTTACATAAATATGTGTTTTTGCTTTGGTATTGCAAGTTGCAACCCGTATTTCAAAGTCATGCACGACAAACTTTCATAGACTGTACGAATAATTACGAGCAAGTTTAGCAGCCTCATTCTCTGGTACCAAATCCCGTCAGATTTACATACATAAATAACTATTAGGCTGAGTTTATATCTGGCATTTTATGTGTTGTCATCTTATGGTGTCATTTTCATATGTGTGCAATGCCGTTCTCATCAAGTTTTTCGATAAAGCCTGGTACTCTGTTCACAATTTCGTGCGAAATGCTGTCAAACTACATATAAAAGTATTTGGTATGAAATATTTGCGAAATAAATTCGCAAGAGTAGTACTCTGTTCTTGGTGTGAAAAACACGGAATATCATGTCTTTCCATGCAAAATTAGTCTGGCATCATTTTAGTTTAGCTGCGAAACAACAAGAGGAGTGCTTTTTTCATACTTTCAAGCAATAAAAGAAAGAAATTTATTAAAAAAACCGCGAGTTGGGCTACATTTAGTACATGTCAAATTTTTCACGCGAAATAACCAATGGCACTGAAAATTTTTCATAACTTCGAACAGAGTACCAGGCTTAATACATTAGTTTGTTGTGTAATTGCCATTAAAGAGTCCCATCCATACATAATGGCAATCATTGTCTACATCAAGAACTAATTTTGATGACATTTAGTATAATTTTTGTGTGTTGCCAGATAGTTTTATCAAAAATCTGCAAAAATTGGCTAAAAAATCTGAAAAATAATTTTAAAAAATCTGCAACAATAAAAACTCCTTCATTTTGAATTGTTTTTCATTTTGTTTTTGAATTGAAATAAATTATATTGTTATAAAAAAACATATGCTGATATTACAAATTCTGTGACAATAAGGAAAAAGTCCTTAAGTCATATTTTACTGTTTTGCAGGAGAGCACTTTTAAGCGTTCAAGTCGATTTTGAAAAAAATATTTCTTTTACAGTTAAATTGAGAAATTCTCTGTTAACCGTTATTTTTTTAATCACACATCGTTCTACACGCTATAAATAATATATTTAACGTGAAATATAACAAAGTATAACCTAAATTAAGCTATTATTCCAAATGAGATTAGAAGTCTAAAAAATATATGTCGCAAGTCATAGTGCTCTAACTTCTTAAAAAATCGCACAAATTAATTGAGATTTTGACCAGGGATATTTTCGAATATGCAGATTACGAAGGTATCATTAACTTAAAATCAGCTTATATCGACTTAAGCACTTTTTCCTTTTTGTCACAGAATTGTTTGATAAAAATAAACATTAATAAAAGGATAAGTACAAATATATGCAAAAGTTTTCTACATAAAACTTAAAGAAAATATTACATATACATACAAATCTGTGCAAAGAAATATAGAGACATATCGCACATTAAATCATAAACAGTCACAACCCAAAAATCCCAGATGTTCAGGAGTGGCACAAAACTGTTCAAGAAAACTTTGCTGCAAAAGAAATTTTTGCGGCACATAAAAAAACTAAACCATTTTCATAATTTTGAGCTTATGATTTAATGCGCGATATGTACATACATATGTATATATTTTTGCACATATTTGTTGGTTTCTTTTCAACACTGTGAATGTTCCTGACAGTAACACCATTGTTATTTCTTTTATGGAGTAAAGAAAAACACTAAATATTGATGTTACACAAGCATTTCAGAAAATCTGCAATTTGGCAGTGAAAATCTGCAAATCTCACTTTATAATTTTTGCAATGAAAAATCAGCAAAATGCGGAGAAATCTGCAAATCTGGCCTCAGTGGCTAGGGGGTAAAAATCTTTATCACAATACAATCACAACACAAACTTATATAAAATATTGTAACTACATAGGAATTTGTTGGTTTTTGTTTGTTTTATTTAACTTGATAATTGCTTTATTTTAATTGCAATGCGTACACAACAACAAGAACAGCAACAACTAAACGATGAACAACATGGATTTAAAAATTAAAAAGTAAACCCCAGTTGACCACGGCTTTCGTTAATGATATCGATTTCGAATATATCTCGAACATTTATCGTGTAAAACTATCGACAGTGACACTCAAAAATGAATCGAAAAATGTTCACCTGTCGGATTTCGTTAGCAATATTAAAAGTGAGACATTATCTAATTAATTTCGACACCGCAAAAATGCAGCAGAAAAAGTAAAAAGTAATTTTTTTTTTTTATTTATTTTACCTTACTTATTTTATTTATTTGTTTAATTCCGTACTTACGCTGCAGGCTTTGAACATGATACCTCCATTCTAACAGACTCGCACACATCCGCTAGGCTATCGTGGCAAATTTGTTTCTGTTGAATTATTGCACATACGTAGGTATATGTTCCTAGTTTATTTTTTAATTTACAGTGCTGTTATGCATCGAACTTGGTACTTCTTCTAGACGAACAGGCTGACGCGCTTCTACGCAGCTACCGTCACATATTCGAAAAACTACCGCGAGAAGTGCGAAATTCGCAGGTTTAGCGAACATTAGATTTTTTTTTAGATTTGTGAACAAATATCGAACAATTTTGTTTCGAAATTTCTTCGCTTTAGTGAGCATTCGTTTTTATCGAATCTCAGCTCAAGTGGGGAAGTAAAGGCATTTACCATAGATGGGCACTTTGCAGTACAACTAAAATTTCAGTAAAAATAATTTTTTAACCAGTAAATTTGTACTAATTACTAAAATTTTTTCTACAATTTTTATTGCCAAAAGTACTTATCCAACTCAAAAAAAAATTTTCATTACTAGATGTTTACACATCTCTCCTGTGATCGGACTCACATTTTTTTTTAAAGAGAAGTAACACACAGGCAATTAATGCCTACTACTATTACTAGGTGTTACCTTCTTTAGGAAAGGGATAGTGAGAAAGAAGACAGGTGGTGAAAGAAGAGACAGAGGAAAGCTTCATTCTTTTACAACTCTGCTCTTCGCACGTTTTTAATAATGCAGTGTTGCAGCGCCTCTCTGATGTTAAATGGGGCGTAGTAATTTTTTGAAGCTGTGTCTTGTAGCCATTTTATTGATTATTTTACTTCGCCGATGATTTTGCTACACAACGAAGGAGGGCGCTCTGATGTTACATTAGGACTAGTATCTGCTGAAGTCGGTATAGTTCAGTGACCAGTGACTATGCCTTCATCACTTGAACTTTCCTACAACAACTGACACAAAGGGACACTAATGCACATCAGAAAAATGCGTGGTGTTGTTATTTAATGACTGTCGGATACAGGGATTGAACCCAGGACCTTCGGTTTTGTAGTCAACGTGCTAACTACTTCAGCCAACGCCACCACAACGCCACATTGCTTTTATTATCATTGCGAGACTTTGTTTTTCGTATTGTTTGTTAATTAGTATTCATCCAATGGATAATCTCAAAATTATTCAATTGGCAATCATCTAAATAGTCAATGCCAGGAAATCGAAAGGTTACAGGCGCTGCACGATTATTTTAATCTGCACAAAAGATTAAAGGAAACCGCCGGTATATATCGCAGAATAATTTCATCTGTTCTTTACAACAGCAAAAATTAACCTGTTTTTGAAAATGCAGAGAAGAAAATAATTTGGAAGGAGTAGATTCAATCACTACTCGTATTTACAGATATTAATAGATCATGCTTTAATACTCAAACACCGCAACCGATGACAGGAACAAACATTACTAACTATAACGTAGAAAGTGCTATGAAGTCCTTATAAAATAAAA
This sequence comes from Tachina lurida, assembly GCA_944452675.1. Taxonomy (NCBI): domain Eukaryota; kingdom Metazoa; phylum Arthropoda; class Insecta; order Diptera; family Tachinidae; genus Tachina; species Tachina lurida. Next base: position 108,576,787 of record OX101753.1, on the reverse strand, counting down.
AAGCAACTGGACTAAATGAAATTGATGAAAACAACATTGATCTTTTTACGAACTTGCTGAACCATATATAAAATACGGCACACTACCCTCAAGACTGGCTAAAATCAAGATTTATAGCAATTTGCAATGCGAACAAGCAATGGGACAAAATCAGTTTGGATTCAAAGAAGGGATGGAAACAAGAGAAGCACTTTCTGTGTTCAGGTTTTGATACAAAAATGTCGACAGGTACACAAGGACATTTTTTTATACTTCATCGAATATGAGAAAGCTTTCGACACAGTCCAACATGACAAACAACTCACGTCCATGGGAATATAAGACAAAGAAATTAGGTGCATTCGAAGTCTGTACTGGCACCAAACTGCACAGATTGATGTCGACGGAGAACTGACAGATGAAATACCAATATCAAGAGGTGTAAGGTGTATAAAGAATTGCTCAAACCGTTAAAAAAATAGGGAGCGTTTATGTCAACAACATCAGATATGCAGATGATACTACTGTACTCGCTGATTGTATAAGTGGACTGCAGAGCCTGGTAACGAAACTCATTTCATGCAGCGAGTTATATGGTCTTAAAATCAACACCCATAAAACAAAATATGTGATTGTTAGTACGAAAAATAAATATGATGAAGCAACATTAAAAATAAAAAACTTTTATGTCGAGAGGGTACAGAACTTTAAATACCTCTGTGTTCTGACTAATGATCAGTGGGATTCTTCGAAAGAAATTAGATGTCGGATTGAGATCGCCTTTTTAGGGATTCGTACACCAAAGGTGAAAAGAACCCCTATTGTTTTCGCTACGCTGTCCGTCCGTCTGTCACAGGGTATTTTTTCGAGAACCGTAAGAGCTACGGGCCTGAAATTTGGACATAGTATGTAGACCTTTGGCCGCTACAACAACAAATACATGAGAGTTGAAAATTAAAGGGTGTTCCAAAACGAGCAATGAAAAATGTTAAAATCCCATGTAATATATATACAATTGTATGTATATACACTTGAATTTTCTAAGGTTAGTGTATTTTTATGCAGACTAAAACAATTAACACTTAAATTTAAAAAAATGTTAATTCAAGGGTGTACCATCAGTTAGTGTAACTTTGACTATGTAATTTTGACAACTTGCTGTATCTTAGAAACCGTAAGAGCACTCCAAAAAAGTCATGAAAATGTAGAGTTTGCGATCTGGAAGTAGTGCAAATTTCGATCCGATCTAATGATTTTTACATAGGGTTGTCATTGCAAGAAGTTCTCTTTTTCGATGCCTGGTCACCGAATGGGAAGCGATTTTAAGGAAAACGTCCTTTTTTGTGTTCTATGATAATATTTTCATCTAGGAAAAATGGTTAATAGTTACCTATTTTAACAATTAGTTTCTTTTTATAGCAATTTAAACGTCGAACAGTATTTTCATGTAAATTTCAGCAAATAACTTCAAAATTTTAGACCAAAATTAGTTCATAAGATTCTTCAAAAAAATCGATTTTTTTAAAATTAAAATTTTTTTAATATTAGGCTATGTAGTAAAGAAGGAGAGAGAGGGAGCGGGCGGAGGAATTAATTTTATTCGAAAATTGGGAATTTAAGTAGGTAACCTAGAGCTATAAACAGTATAAAAGAACAATAATTTGGAAATAAAATTTTGTTTCAGTTTTGATTCTAAAAGATTGATACATTTTTGCAAATTTTACTTTATAGCGTTTTAGCAAATACATTACTTTCAGCTTAATAAATATATTGAGAGTTTCAGCTATAAATAATTGCCTGAAGAATATTTTAAAAATAAAAATGAGGAAGATGTTCTAAGCTACATTCATAGAAAATTAAACTTAAATTCTTACAGCAGTGAAACAGAATTGGACTTACAAAACAAAGCATCTGCTTTTGTCAAAAATTTGAAAAAACGCTATAAGGAAGCTGATTGGAGTGAGAGTAAAGTCAATATGTGCTTTGCAAAATGCTTACAAGGTGAACTTACTATCCAGATAACTTCTGAAACTACAAGTAAAAACAGTGGAGGAAGACCACAAAAATCGCTAGATAAGTGTAGCGATAGATCTAAGAGGCGAAAACTGAAAAATACAAATGAAGAAATCGTCAGTGAAAACTTTAAAGATAGTTTGCTTTACCAATTGCGATCACAAAAACAACTAACGAAAGTGGACATCATTGAAAAAGTTATTTCCGCTAGTCCAGTGAGAACAAAACGGATCCTTAAAAGCATTCCAACACCAAACGAGGAAAAACTGTTTACAAATGAGGAAGCGCATGCATTATTTCTGGATTTGAAGTTAACAAAACAGCAGTATACTCAGCTCAGATTGCGTGCGATCGAAAAAGGATCAAATTTATACCCATCATATCATCACATAATTGCAGCTAAAAAGGACTGTTGGTCTTCAAAGGAATCTATTACAATCACACCAATTTCTGCAGAGGTACAACTGCAAGCTCTACTTGATCATACAGCCGAAAGGTTGCTACAATGATTTAAAGGAAGTGAGTTGAAGAAATATGGAAAATGCAAGTTAACTATTTTTTGTTAGTGGGGATGCGATATATCTTCTGGACAAAAGCAATATAAACAATTTTTATGTGAATATATTTCAGACACAGATCTATTCATGGTGTCATTTGTACCATTGCGATTAATAAAGAACTTAGAAAAGTCAGAACGTTCGACCAGTACAATGCAAACAAAGTATATTTGGAAAACCATCCTCTACTAAATACTGCAGACCAATAAAATTTTAATTTAAAAAGGAAACTCATGATACCACTAAGAATGAAGTTAGTGATATTAGAGCTCCAACTTTAACACTACAGGCATTAGAATTGGAGATAGATGGACAGACTATTGAAATATACTACCAATTAGTGCTTTCAATGATAGTTGGAAAAATTGCCCAGGCTTTGACTGACACAAATGCTTCAACCAGGTGTATTATATGCAAAGCAACATCTAGTCAGTTAAACCAAGAACCGACAAAGTCAGTAGAAAGTACTGATGCATATGAATTTGGATTATCACCGCTACATACAAGAATAAGGTTTATGGAACACATACTGAAAATAACCTATGATTTGGACTTCGGATCTTCAGGAACAGTAAGAAATAACGACACGAACAAAGAGCTAAGGAAATTAAAAAAGAAACATGTTCAAGATGAATTTCTCAAACATGGGTTGATTATAGATCAACCAAAACAAGGATCAGGCAATACAAATGATGGCAATACCGCAAGAAGATTCTTCTTAGATTCCGAAACTACATCTAATATAACAGGTGTTGATATAGACCTTATTTCAAGATTTAAAACAATTATTGAAGTACTTGAGTGTAACGAGCAAATTAATGCTAGGAAATTTGGTGATTATGCAAAGGAAATCGTTAATATATCGTTACCTTAGTCGGAAAAAGTGCTAAGTCCTATTTTTCACATTATTCAGGAGAGACAAAAAACTGTCTAAGTTTTTCTTGAGTAGAATTTTTGAAAATCTATAAATGCAGTTTTTTTCTTTAGTCCACCCTCTTTAATTAGCAGTAGTCGTAATATTTTAAAATAAATCATTTGCGGACTTATAGGATTTTTTTTTGGACTTAGCACATTTACTCTTTGAAATTTCATTATTTTAGTAGGGACTTAGCATATTATCCTTAAATATGTTTTTTATTTTGTTCAGCAGATTCCATGGCAAATATGTATCTAACAAAATTTATAATTAACAATGGGTTCCCAGATGCAATAACCTTCGGCGTCAAAAACTGTATAATTGTGCTATTTTGCAATATTTTATATATTTTAAAATTAACAAACTCGTATATAATTCAACTGAAAACAGTAAATACTTAAGATTGCATTTAGATTTATGGTTATAACAAGGACAAAAAAATATTGAAAATGACCAAAATTCTCAATGAGTGGAAAAGCATTTAAAACTGTAATCACTTTGATACATGGTGGGCCAAAAGTTACCATGGGGCTTAAAAATTTATTTATTTTTTGTTCATATACATATATATTTATTTATTGTATCTTCAAAAATGAACTAACAATAAGTAATCAAATCTTAAATCTAAATATAATTATTAGGCCCGACCAGTATCGGACATAAACTTAGTGATAGTTATAAATAATACATAAGTAGTGATGATCAAAAAGAAGTATTTTTAAGCAGTCCCATCTGGAGTGTTGGGTATAAGAGCCCTTGTGTCCCTCTTTTTTAAGCGGATGTGTCCAGTAAAGCTCAAAATATTACGAGCAAGCGGATTAGGATGTGAGTCGAGTTTTGTTAAATATTTGACTGCGTATTTTTCAATTTCTTCACTCACTAGTGGCATATTTAAATCACGATGAATATTTGAATTTTTAATGTACCATGGAGCAGATGTTATCAAACGTAAAATTTTGTTTTGCCTTCGTTGGATTTTCTCAATATTTGAAGCTGAAGCAGTGCCCCATAGCTGAATTCCATAGCACCATATTGGCTTCAAAAGCGACTTGTATATCAAAAGTTTGCAGTCTAGGCTGAGTGTTGAATTTCTGCCAATTAACCAATATATTTGAGTTAATTTAAGTTTCATTTGGGTTAACTTAGAGTCAATATGATATTTCCATGTAAGCCTTCGATCAAGGTGTATGCCAAGGTATTTCACTTGAGAATGTTGAGGAATATTTTGATTATTGATTCGAATGGGGGAACAGGTACCTTTTCTTAGGGTAAACGTTATATGAACACACTTTTGTTCATTTACTTTTATTCTCCATAAATTCAACCATATTTCAAGCTGGGTAATGTGTGCTTGGAGATTGCGGGATGCCTCATCAGGGTCTTTGTGAATACTCAAACAGGCTGTATCATCGGCAAATGTAGAAGTGTGGATGTTATTGCTCACAGGCATATAAAAAGTATATATTAGATACAAGACTGGCCCCAGAATACTACCCTGTGGCACACCAGAAGATATAGACTCGGGTACACTCATGAAGTCTCCTTCCATAACAGTAAATTTCCTATCAACAATATAACTTTCCAAAAGCTTTTGTATGTTTATTGGTAGGTATGTCTTCAATTTTAAAACTAGGCCTTCGTGCCATACCTGAGAAACATCAATAAAAAGGGCAGAACAATACTTTTTTTCTTCAAATGTCCTCCTTACAACTTGAACCAATCTATGCGTTTGCTCAATAGTGCTATGCTGACTTCTAAAGCCAAATTGATGGTCTGGGATGCAGCCACTATCAGCTAAAATTGTGGACAATTTAGTCATGAGCAGCTTTTCGAAAAGCTTTGGAATTTGTAAGTAAGCTTATAGGCCTATATGGCTCAGCCTTGGTAAGATCTTTGCCTGGCTTTGGAATCATTTTAATCTTGGCAAGTTTCCAGTTATGGGGAAAATACTGCATTCGTCAAATTGCATTAAAAATAAATAGCAAGATTCTAATTGCAATATGAGGAAAGTTCATCAGCATCTTGTTACTAATGCCATCAATACCTGGAGCCTTTTTCGGGTCGAGTTCAGCAACTATTTTTTGTAGTTCACGCATCTTAAACCTTAAGGGACGAGGGGGTAGAGATACTACACTCGGTAATCCGGCAGCACCCGTACAGGAATTGGGAGTGAATACAGATTTTAAATGCTCAGAAAATAAGTTACCTTTCTCACTATCGCTTCTTGCCCAGCCTCCGGTCGAAGTACGCAATGGTGATTTGAGATCAACGGGTCTTTTAAGATTTCTAGTAGCGCGCCATAAAGAGTAATTAGATGTTGACGTTACATCAAGACCTTCTAAATACTTTTCCAGTAATGCAGTATTTTCCGACGATAGCAGCTCTTTGAGTCGTTTAGTACATTCTTTAAGTCTGATTTTATTTAGGGGAGATCGGTGTTGTTGCCATTCTCTTCTAGCTCTCCTTTTTTCACATACAAGACGTTCAATTTCCATAGAATAAATTCTATTAAAGCCAGTCTGCGGATAGGAAGTAGTGGCATGTTCAGCAGCCTGTTGAATATATTAGTTAAGATTGGCAATATTAAATTCAATATCATCAGGTGATCTAAGCTGAATGTTTTCTACGCAGTGACTACTAATATATTTTTTGAATCCTAGCCAGTTAACCCTATTAATCGTTTTCGCATATGAGTTAGTTAAATCACTCCTTAGTGGGTTGAAAATTGTAACTACTGTGGGAGAGTGATCGGAGGACAGATCTAGAGAGCCCTCTACGTGAATTAAGTCCCTATGGATATTTTTCGTGACGCCAAAATCTATAACATCTGGAATTTTTCTTACCTCAGTAGGCCAATAAGTAGGCTCCCCACTCTAAATGACATCTAAGCCCATTTTGGAAATTGTATTAAACAACGCTCTACCTCTAGGTGTAACAAGACGCGAGCCCCAGTACGTATGTTTTGCATTGTAGTCACCAGCTGTTACGAAACAAGATCCAAGCGATTTGTAGAACTTCTCATACTGATCTTCGGTAAGTGAAAATCTGGGAGGTGAGTAAATTGAAGATATCACGAAATTCGCACAAAAATTTTCTACGAAAATATTCGTAGCTTGCATATATTCTTCACTACCGTTCTCAAGGATATAGTGCTTGAGTCTTGACTTAATTAGAATTGCTGATCCACCGCATGCTCTCCCTCTCGGGTCCTTTGAATCATATAGGGTGTAACCATTTATTTTAAAGCAGCTTCTCGAAGTCAAGTGAGTCTAAAGACCAACATTATATCAATATTTTTTTCCGTGAGGAAGTGCTTAAGTTCATTTTTATGTTGGCGAATGCCGTTTGCGTTCCAGAAACATAGTTTTAACGTGTTCATGGTTTGTTGACTAATGCTTGAAGCAGAGTATTCTGCATTCTCAGCATTTCTTGCATCATGCTAGTCATATTTGTTGTAAAGTTGTTTATAGTTAGCACCAGATTCTCAATAGTAGCTTCAAGACGACTAAAGTTAAAGCTAGAGTTTGCATTTGTTGAATTACTTGGCGGTGGAAAATTTTGTGTGGGAATAGAACTAGTCTTAGCAGCATCGGCATACGATACACGTGAAGTAACTAGTTGGCTAGTTTGAGGAAGTGTGGCGGAGTAAGCATTTGCTGATTGAACTGGAGCTAATTTAGGTTTTTGACCCATAGCCTGTTTAACGAAAGAATATACAGGGCATCCTCTGTAGTTAGCGGTGTGATTACCTCTACAATTACTGCATTTTTTTCTGCTTGTACTTTTGGCTTGGTAGAGTTAGCAGTACCATGCAATTCACCGCAGATAACACAAACTGTAGGTAATTTGCAGTAAGATTTTGTATGGCCATATTCTTGCCAATTATAGCACTGTACGGGACCTGAACGCTTACGTGGCTTTTCAATTGTGATTTTTCGGTCTAAAAGGTATTTTAGACTATAAATTGGGTGCGTCTCGTTTTTTTTTTAACTGTATATCATTCGGCTCCAGTTCAACACGAAATAGAGGCTGGGGAATCTTTTCTCTATTGATTATATTGGTAAAATTTTTTTTACTTTAAATCCTTGTTCGATAAGTGCACATTTTACTTCTTTGGGCTCTACATATGAATCTATGCCCTTTAATACTATTTGTAGGCCTTTAGCACTCTTAAGTTGATATGTGTAAAAATTTGTTTTATTTTTTCAAACTCACTAACAATTTTTCGGAAATCTTTTTCATCATATATTTGGATTTTAGTTTCATCAATATTACCTCGTTTAATTGGAATGATGTGAAAAGTATTTTCACCAATGGTCGACAGTAGATTTTTTAGAAGCGCGTTAGAATTTTTTTCTCTCAGATAAATAGGTGGTGGCTTAAAAGACTTTTGCGATGATGCAGCTGGCTTGTCGTTTTTGTCTTGCAATAATGAAAAAGGATTTTGACGATTGATAGAAGATGTGCTGTTTTCCCTAGACATCTTTGGGGCGGATCCAATTTTAGTAGAATTTGGGCTTCGCCCGCGCTTTAAAATAGTTATATATCTGTCCATTCCTACTTGTACCTTTGGTTTTGAACTACTGTTATCTTCAGTGACAACTTGTTTAAGTGATGACCACGAGCACGAAGCGGATGATATCGCTGAGTTAAATGTAGAAGTACTAGGCAATAATGTCAACGATTCACTAGTTGGCATTGGACAAAGCGAAGTTGATCGCTGACGAAACTGTGGTTTTGCCGTTAGATAAAGTCTATCAGATTTTTGATTTTTATTAAGAGCTTCAGAACTCACAGCAAGTCTATTATCAGATTTTTTATTTTTATTGTTATCATTATGAGCATCAAAACTCACAGTAAAATAGGCATTTCTGCCGTTAGAACTCACTTCACTATTTTTTTCCTTTGGGGTACTCATAAAGAGTATTCCTCAAGGGTACTTCGTATGTTTTTTTGTTTACGGTTTATTTTTGTTTTTGTTATTTCTATATGTAAAAATATTAGCAAAGCAAAAAAAGCTTATTTATCAAAGTTAAAAATTTAATAAATTTTTCATTTATATATTTTTTTTATTTCTTTTTTCCAAGGTTGGCAAACGGTATCGTAAAAATACCGATACCCATTCAAATACCGCTAAAATTAGATATCGGTATCGGTAGAAAATACCGGTATCCCGGCTACCGTTTACGTCTATACCGGTCCGTACAGGTATACCGATTCCGGCCAAAAAATAAATGATAGTTGAGTTGTAGTTGCCAAATTTTTATTATGTATACCATGAGACAACTGCTTTTTATCAGTTGTATTTTGGGTTATAAAAAATATGGGTCCAGTACAAAAATATTGCCTAAGAACGTGTCCAAAGTAGCAAAGTGTCGAAAAAACATAAAAAATTATATTTAACAAATACGAGTAGAGACATATATTTGAAATTTATTGAAACAACCCAGCGATAAACTTTGCCTACTCGAATGCAAAAAATGTACATATGTACTCCTCAGTTGTAAGTACTTACAATTTGACTGAATAACCTATTATTTTTGTTTGAGAAGTTCAAAAAGTATGCGGTACCCTATACTTTTTGTCTACAAACATGCAAAAGTTAATATATAACTGATTGCCTAAAAGTACTCAAAATTGAATGGGTTATTTTTTGCTTACAAATATGCAAAATTTTATAGATTAATTTTTGCTTAAACTTATTCTAAATTAATTTGCTAGTTTTTCTAATTAAAATCATTTTCACGATCAATAAGTTTTTCTCTTGATATATTTCCTTATTAACTGGAAAGCACTACAATAAGTACTTTCACGTAATGATATAAATAAGTTCTTATTTTATTCATTACAGGGCAGTCATTATTATGCACATCAAATAAATGCATAAATAAGAATCAGTCATTACTTTGTAAGCCATTAAAAGAGTACTACCCATTACAAAATTTCGAAAATTTTTTGCTGGTCTTAGTTTCTTCTTTCTGTATCCGTTTATAAATTTAAAATCGGTTGATATCGGTTGAATCAAACAGTTTTTCATTCGTAATTAGTGGTTACGCTTTCTTTGGCACATAGCACACAAGAAATGCCAGATGTAAACTCAGCCTTACAACGTCCCATGTATTTCGATTTCATCAACTATTTTAACGCAAAGAGCATATCGTCGACATTTGAATGGCTTTGTTAATAAGCAGAACTGTTCTGGGGTTCTGAAAATCTAAGAGTCATTCATCAATGCCAATTGCACCCCATTAGGTGTACAATATGGTATGGTATCACATCTGAAAATATCAATGGGCCTTACTTCTTCGAGAAAATTTTTTACGTGCTGCTCTTGAAAACAGACCTGGTATGTGGTTTCAGCAGGACGGAGCCACTGCCCACATTGCCCGATACACAATGGTACTTTTAAATCAAATTTTTGGAGAGCGAATAATTTCCAGAAATTCGGAAATTATTTGGCTAGCGCGATCTAGCACCCGACTATTTTCTTTAGGGTTATTTGAAGGAGCGAGTGTATGTAACAAACAAGAGGCAATCCTTGAAGTCAAGGCAAATATTGTTGCAGAAATTCGAACGCTACAGCTACAAATTTAGAAAGATGATATGGAAAATGCTCTAAAACGAGCCCATCAGTGCACTGTGGCCGGAAATTTCATTTCGTTGGCCAAAAGTCAAAATGTTTACACTCACGAAATATGTTTTTGTTTTTGAAATCTAGTAGTCAACACTCCAAAACAACCAAAAATTAATTTTGTTGCTGTAATATGCAATTCACCGTTATTCGCTGATTCATCGAAGTTGAATTTGTTTGCTTCATTTGTAAACAGAATTGCGTTCGGTGTTTTATAGTGCTTACTTCAATTGCTTGTTAAAGCTGAAAACAAAGCGTGTTAAATAAAAGTTTAAATGGAAAACGAAGGTGATGGTAAGTTTATTAATTTTGTAAAATATAATATTAAAAAATTGGATACTCTAAAAAATAAAATAACTTTTTCCAAGAGTCTTTAACATTTTGGAATTTTAATCAGAAATAATTTCTTAATCAGGCTTGAGTTCAGTAATTTCAATTCTTATGAATGAAATATTTTTATTAATTAATGTGAGTATCTAAAGAAGAGAAGAAAAATTAAACTAGACACTATTAGCTGGGGGAAATACCGATATTTTTCTGTGCAGCCACGCACTTCATCAGCACCCATGTCTATCTACTGGGGTAGAGATTATTATTAACATCAGCTATTTAACCTGAAAATCTATGAAAGTGGAATATGAGAATTGATTGTGTATACAATTATTGGTTTGCCTTTGGCAAACACATTTGTAAGTATCACTATTCATTTTTCTGTTTTTCCATTTTCTATTTAGGTTAGCACGAAGTTATATCACTCTACCAATGTATGTTTAACTATTCTTACTTATCTTTTACGATCATCACATTAATTATTTTTACTTATTCACTATAGTTCAACTAAATCTAATAATGTCTCATTTAATTCATCATGGGCACGTGACAAAAATATGTTCACTTGGCGATCACTGTTCACTTGGCCAGAACTGCTTCAGAGTGCTGGAAGGCTAAGTCAACTGTAGAAAGCAAAAACAAAGTAACATAAAGCCACTACAATAATACTTATATGTATGTACCGATGGTGCATCGAATAAGTAAAAATAATTAATGTGATGATCGTAAAAGATAAGTAAGAATAGTTAAACATACATTGGTAGAGTGATATAACTTCGTGCTAACCTAAATAGAAAATGGAAAAACAGAAAAATGAATAGTGATACTTACAAATGTGTTTGCCAAAGGCAAACCAATAATTGTATACACAATCAATTCTCATATTCCACTTTCATAGATTTTCAGGTTAAATAGCTGATGTTAATAATAATCTCTACCCCAGTAGATAGACATGGGTGCTGATGAAGTGCGTGGCTGCACAGAAAAATATCGGTATTTCCCCCAGCTAATAGTGTCTAGTTTAATTTTTCTTCTCTTCTTTAGATACTCACATTAATTAATAAAAATATTTCATTCATAAGAATTGAAATTACTGAACTCAAGCCTGATTAAGAAATTATTTCTGATTAAAATTCACTATAGTTCAACTAAATCTAATAATGTCTCATTTTGGAATTTATTTTATTTTTTAAGTTTGAGTAAGCTTAACACATTTTGTTTAGGAGTGTTAAGCATAAGATTAAAAACCAAAATTACTTTGAAGTGCTTAGTTTTTGAAAATGTTTATCTCGATTTGCGGTTTTTGAGTAAATTTTTTTTTTCAGTCGTCATTTGTTTACAGAATTCAGCAGTTTTTGATATTTGGTTGACCCAGCAGAAGAAAGGAAAAAATAAGGACGCACTAATAAATTATTTTGTACAAAAATGTGGAGCCGATAAAATTTTAGATGAATGCTATAAATATTTAACAAAAAAAGCACGCATGCTTAACAATAATTTGTCTGCAAAGTGGGAAAAGTGTCATAGAAGATTAGATGATTTTCAAATTAAATACTCTGGCTGGCTTTGTTCAGAAACTGTAATAAACAAGCAAATAAATTTAGAAATCGCTTCTACAGAGACTCAATGCACAGAAGAACTAAGCCCAGAAGAACTTGAAGAGGAAAATAAATTTTTGGATAATGAATTGTATTCAAATTAAAGAGTTTAATAAAATTTTAATATTTTCGTAAATACGTGTGTAAATCATATTTTCAATTTCCAGAAACAAAATATTTACTCGTACGTTTCGTATATTTTCTCATTTACAACTAAAAAAAATAAAAACTCAGAAAGAAAAGAAAAAAAATTTTATGTAAAATTTTTTTTTAATTCTAAATGTTGTTAATTTAAAAAAAAATTAATTATTTTATACAAAAACACTTAAAATATCCTGCAAATTCAAATTCCAGTTAAAAATTCCGTTATTTTAAGTTTTAATAGTTTTGGCCAAAAAAGTGATGTTTCCGACCATAGTGCAGTGTGAAGCTGAAAACGGTGGTCATTTAAGAAATATTTCTTTTCATACTTATGCCCTAATTCTGTTCGACGAATGTATCGTCTTGTCTATGGACGAAAAAAAGAAGCAGTTTTGATTCTTTAAAACGATTATTATTTATTGTCTATGCTAGAAGGTTCGTGTATTTGCTTTATGATTTTGTTCTAAACATTATATCCAACACATATTTTTTAATGTATTTTTCAAACTATTGTATAATGATTTAATTGAATTTTTATGTTTTAAAAACATGGCAATAATATTTATATTTTTCATTGTCAAAGACAACAACCATTTTTGAAGAAAATAATTTAGAGACTTCAAAGACAAAAACTCAGAAGCATTTTCAAACAAAAACGTCCTAAATCTTCTTACTGAATTAGGGCATTAATCAGGCTTGAGTTCAGTAATTTCAATTCTTATTGAATGAAATATTTTTATTAAATTATGTGAGAATCTAAAGAAGAGAAGAAAAATTAAACTAGACTTTATTAGCTGGGGGAAATATCGATATTTTTCTGTGCAGCCACGCACTTCATCAGCACCCATGTCTATCTACTGGGGTAGAGATTATTATTAACATCAGCTATTTAACTTAAATTTCTATGAAATGGAATATGAGAATTGATTGTGTATACAATTATTGGTTTACCTTTGGCAAACACACTTGTAAGTATCACTATTCATTTTCTGTTTTTCCATTTTCTATTTAGGTTAGTACGAAGTTATATCACTCTACCTATGTATGTTTAATTATTCTTACTTATCCTTTACGATCATCACATTAATTATTTTAAATTTAATTCATCATGGGCACGTGACAAAAATATGTTCACTTAGCGATCACTGTTCACTTGGCTATCACTGCTTCATAATGCTGGAAAGCGAATTCAACTGTAGAAAGCAAAAACTAAGTAACATATCCCACTACAATAATACTTATATGTATGTACCGATGGTGCATCGAAAAAATTTCACGAAGCTCTACAAATGAAGATTTATTTAATATATTATTGGCAACGTCTGATCCCTTCATCTCTAGCATTCGAAATCAATGGAAATTGGATCATTCGGACTTGCATGCCGAAGCTAAGGGACTGCTTTACGACATAATTAATACAGAATGAATATGGAACAATATTTCAGCCGAATGAATAATAATTGCAATTTGCATTTGAGTGAAATAAAGTATACAAATATTAATATTTAATGTAATTTTTGTTATTGTATTTAATTGGCCATGAGAGCTTTATGGATAAATTGAAAATAAAAACATAAATGATATTGAAACAACGTGTTTCTAACGTGTTTTGTGCATTGTATGAAAAGAGGTCACAATATAAATATTTATGATATATCCATAGATTAACATTTCTTCAGGTACTAATATTTAGTTTTGAATTATGGTTAAAGTTTCTCATACGCTCGTCATAAAAAAATCTAATATTGTTTAAGTCATTTTTTTAATTCAGTGTCTTGCAGATATTCATCTAGTAGAAACGGTTTAGTTATTTATGTCTGCACATGTCTTACATACTTATGTATATATGTATATTCCAATAATCAAATGGGTCTATAATCTATTTATGAATGAAAAAACTAGGCTTATGTATAACATTTTCAAAAACTTAATTTGTTGTTCTTATAAAAATTATTTAAGTTTCATTATAAGGCCTTTTTTTCAACAAAAATAAAAAATAAAAAGCGCGCATTTCTAAGCAAACTAAAAAATTTTAAGTTCAACTTTAACCTTAAATTTCTCCACAACCACTATATTGATTTTAATGAAACTAAAACTGGATAATAGTTGAAGATGTTATCTATCCGCGCTGTGCGACGCGTCGCACAATTCTAAAATTTAATTTATAATTAGAATTAATTCATGTCACCACATATGCGAAGTTTAAAATTTGCAACGAAAGCTTCCTGAGATATGGAGGTGCAAAAGTGTATATTTTAAGACATACTCACTGAATCGCTGATCACTCATCAAATTGATGAAGCACTTCCGCTATAGCTAGAGAGCTAAAATTTGGTACACGATCTGGGTGAGCAATGAACTAGAAAAATCTGAAATCGTGAAAATTTTAACCAGGGGCGGGATACGCCCATAAAAATTTAAGTTTGTGCTAGTAAGCTGAAATTCAATATAGAACAAAGCCTAGACTAGCACTCAGCTAAAAAAAAATCTGAAAACCCGGAAATTTCAGCCAGGAGGGCGGGGATACGCCCATAAATGTCAAAATTAAAAAAGCAAGTCTAAGACGCGTAATGGAAGCTATTTTATTCAAATTTGGCATATATACTGCAATTATGCTAGGCTATAAATTTTAAAAAAAGTGGGCGTTAACGCGCCCATAATATTTAAGCTTCCTATTTTATGTAGTTCGGGTCAGCATATTTAAATTACTATTTATGTGTTTACTATTATCCGTTTCTAACGAAACTAAACAAGAAAGATAAGCACTAGGCAAAGAAAATTTCGAGTTTAAAAAGTAGGCGGGATCACGCCCATAAAAGCAAAAAATTAAAATTTGCGCTAAAGAGCTTAAATTTGATAAACAGGTACGTATAGGTTCGAAACTAATTAAGAATTAAAAAAAATCTAAGGCGTTTATGGGCGTTAACACGCCCATAAGGTTTATGCCTCCTTTTTCATGTACTCCGGCGCAGCACATTTAAATATATTAATTATATATTTATTATTATCCGTTTCCAACGAAAACAAAAAATTTTGTTCTTTTAAACAAGTGGGCGGCAATACGCCAATAAAAAAAATTTGCGATATAGAGCTGAAATTTGATACGCAAATAGGTCAAGGTGAGAAACCATCTAGAAAAACTTAAAAACACAAACATTTCAACCAGGAGTGGTGGGGGCACGCTAATATTGCACAGGAAAAAAAAGTAAGTAAGCACCGCTCGCAACAAAATCTTGAGCTTAAAAAAATGATGTTCGGGAGAGGGGGGTAACATCCATAGCATTTAAAACTAGAATTTGCACCAGAGAGCTTAAATTCGATATGTAAATAAATCAAAATCAGAGACCACGAAAAAAAATCTGAAATCCTTGAAGTATCAATCGGGGGACATGCAAAAATCCGAAAGCACCGATTTTATATTACCAACTAGAAAAAATTAAAACACAAGCTACTCTATTGAAACTTTGGATGCACATTGCACATATTCTAGCCTTTAATTTTGCGTTTGGAAAAGAACTTCGTCAAAGCAGACTTTAGAAAAATAGGCGTGGTCACTCCCACTAAAATTTTCGCTATATTCTACATATTTCTACTCAGATTAATCTTAAAAAATTTGGTATATTATTAGGTCCTTATAATGAGACAATAGTGCACCCATCACACTCTAACCCATTATTTTATGTAACTCTGCCCTTTTCAACTGTCGCAGTCATTATGACTAGAAGTTTTATATTTAAAAAGTTTCATTAAAGAAAACCTTTCAGAAAGTAGTCAGATACTCACAAAAACATAAATATGAAAACAGGCCAAGGTCCTTTCCAAAGTTTCGGCCATGAAAAGTAGTGAGATAAAAATTTTTACCAAGTTCTTGTTTAGAACAATACCTATCAGTGAAATATGCTATGCATAATATAAACTTATATAACTTGGCAATATTTTTACCTTTCTAAAAAAAGAGAGATTTATGTATATTTGTACATTTCTTTATATCGGAAAGTGAGCAGATTATCTAGAAATTATATGACAACCTTACGATTACAAATTTATATACTGCATAGCATATTTCACTGATAGATATTGTGCCAAACAAAAACTTGGTCACAATTTTGATCTCACTTTTGATGGCCAAATTTTGGAAAGGAAGTTGGCCTTTTTTCACATTTATGCTATTAGCAAATCTCTCCTAATATACATATATATATATATATATATATATATATATATATATATATATATATATATATATATATATATATATATATGTGTGTGTGTTTTGTACACTTTTGCATCAGGAATAATTTTAAGTTTTTTTTATTTATTTCGAAAGTTTTTGATATAAAGCTTATATTTAATTAGATATTTTATCATAATTTTGTTTAAAAGTGATAAATAAATTAGATTTACAATGTTTAGTATAGTTTTACATCAGTACTTTACGTATGGTATAGTTGTTATACATGATGCTTCAGTATACCATACGTATATTCACAAAATTGTTGCCAGATTTTTCTGATTTTTTATCTCCTGTTTGATGACGGCGTTAAAATTTATATTGAACCTTGTAGTTCATTCGCATCAGTAATATGAACTTTGTTTCTTAAAAATATCTAGAGTATTTGCTATAAAATAAATGGCTGAAATATCTTTTTGATTATTTCATTTATTTAATAGGGCCGCGATGTGAAAAATCGTACAAGAATTGGGTTTATTTTATAAACGCTGATGCTGTACGCATATAAACTTTGCAAACCGTATGTATTTTCTAATAGATTTCCAATTCACCACTGATAAAAAAGAAAGAAAAAGATCGAGTTAATAAAATGCAAGCTTTTTTGATTGCAAAAATGATCTTATGTGAGATATCATGTATGCATAAATTTTTATATGGCTTCATATATTACATCTTATTTCTATATATGAATCCACAAATGAAGAGCTTCATAATTAAGTTTCCATATATGACCTCATATATTATAATAAATTTCATATATTAGTCCATATATCAATTCATATATAATAATTTTGCTATGTTAGCTGGGAATAGATAAATTTTTGTTTTCTATAGTGTACTGCGTTAAAAATAGAATTTTCTTAAAACTTCAACTTATCTGTAAGTAAATAATTCTGCCAAAAGAAACCCCACTTCAATGCAAGGATCTGATAGAACATTTTCGAAAAAATGTATTTGTAAAAATTGGTACAGTAGAACCATTTAAAATAAAATATTAAATTTTAATGGGTGTGACTCCGCCCATTTTCCAAATATAAGATTGAGTCTAATTTTTAGCTCAAGGTTTATGGTAAATTTCATAAAAGTCGGTTGAGTAGAACCACGTGAAATATAATAATAGATTTTAATGGGCATAGATCCGCCCATTTTTTCAACTTTAAAATTGTGTAGTTACAATTGGAAGCTATACCCTCCCAGCCAAAAAAAGAATTTTTACAATCGGTCTAAAATGTACCGAGTAAAGACGAATTAATAGAGGTTATCAATTCGTCTTTATTTGAAGTCGGTTAAAAAATGCAAATAGTGACCATTATGCTCTCATGTCACAATGAAACTGTTGGCAGTACTAGTTAAAATCTGTTCTGTTTACGAACTGTTAAATAATTCATAGGCTGAGCTTACAACTGGCACACATGTGCCCACAAAAGCGGAACCACTAAATACTAATGAAAAACTGTTTGATTCAGACATGTATTTATTGATTTAAACATTTTCCAATCACGTTGGCTTCTTGAAAATTGTATATTAGTTATGTATGAAACTGTTTAACTTAATAAATACCTATCTGTATCAAACAGTTTTTCATAAGTAAATAGTGGTTACGGCTTTTTGGGCACATGTGTACCAGATGTAAAATCGCCGCTGTTGCCAGATTTGCAGATTTCTCTGCATTTTGCTGATTTTTCATTGTAAAAATTTTAAAGTGAGATTTGCAGATTTTATGAAGAAAACTTGTGCATATATTTGTCCTCATCCTTTTGTTAATGTTTATTTTTAAAACCCGACCAAAAAAAGGGGTGTTATAAGTTTGTAGTGTGTGCCTGTGTATCTGTGTGTCTGTCCGTGTCCATGTACAAACCAAATGGCTGGACCGATTTTGATTTAGTTTCTGTTTGATAGGTGGCTTGATCGAGATGGTTCTTAGATATGTTTGAAGAAAATCGGTCCAGCCGTTTAGGAAATATACCATCTTCTCTAGATATATCGGGGGTTTTTAAAATTTTTAATTTTTTTTATTATTATTATCAAATAATTTGTAATATCAGCATATGTTTTTGTATAGCAAGATAATTTAATGTTAATTCGAAAACAAAACAAGTAAGAGTGCTATATTCGGCTATGCCGAATCTTATATACCCTTTACCAAAGTTATTTAACAAAAAAATTTAAAAAATTGTGTTATCTAGTTACTTTTATATGTCAAAATCAAGTTTCAGTTTTCCAGCTCTGAAACCGTCTGCTCGATTTTGCTGATTTTCAATATAAATCTAAGTTGGACAATTTCTGAAATACCAGTCCAAGAACGAAGTCTCTAGCTTTTCTGGGAGCTTCGGAAAACCGATTTCACGTACACCAGACGGACGGACGGACATCGCTTATTCGTCTTCCCTATTCATAAGGACCCAGAATATATACATTTTATGGGTCGCATATGAATATTATGGAAATTACACACGGAATGACAAACCTATACATATATACCCTTTTCCATTTTTGGTAAAGAGTATAAAAAATTCAGTAAAGTGCGACTTTGACTCGCGCACGAAGGGTTCCATTCGTACATTCGGATTTTAGCATTTTTTAATGTAGCTTATTTGCTTTTTCGAAGTTTTTTTCAGTTTAAACGATTTATTTAGTTTTGTCGCTTCTTTTTCGTTTTGGCGATTTTTTTTCTGTTTTTGGATGTTTTTTTAATTTTGTCGATTTGTTTCTGTTTTTGAGGCCTTTTTTCATTTTGGCGATTTTTTCCTGTTTTTGGGGCTTTTTTCATTTTGGAGACTTATATCATTTTGGCGATTTTTTTTCATTTTGGCGATTTTTTCCTTTTGGCGGTTTTTTTGCCTAGGGTTTTTTTTCGTTTTGGCGAATTTTTTATTTTGGTAATTTTGTCATTTCATTTTGGCGATTTTTTTCTGTTTTTCATTTTAGGATTTTTTTTTCATTTTGGTGATTTTTTTAATTTTTGCGATTTTTTCATTTTGGATATTTTTTCTGTTGCTTGGGGTTTTTTTCATTTTGGCGATTTCTTGTTTAGGGTTTTTTTTTTCATTTTAGCGATTTTTTTATTTTGGCAATTTTGTGTTGTTTTTGGGGTATTTTTAATTTTGACAATTTTTTTTCTGTTTTTTGAGTTTTTTTTCATTTTGGCGATTTTTTTTAATTTTGGCGATTTTTTTTAATTTTGGCGATTTTTTTCATTTTGGCGATTTTTTCCTGTTTATTCGTTTTGCCGATTTTTATTTAGCAATTTTTCCATTTTCGCGATTTATTTTAGTCTTAGAAATTTTTTTAATTTGGTGCTTTATTTTGTTTTGGCGATTTTTTTTTGTTTTTGGCGAGTTTTTCGTGTTTTATGGTTTTTTTTAATTTTGGCGATTTTATTCTGTTTTTTTGGGTTTTTTTTCGTTTTTTCGATTTTTTTTCATTTTGGCGATTTTTTTATTCATTTTGGCGATTTTCTCTCATTTTGACGATTTTTTTCATTTAAGCAATTTTTCGGGTTTTTCGCAATTTATTTTAGTCGTAGACATTTTTTTTAATTTGGTGCTTTTTTTCATTTTGGCGATTTTTTTTTGGTTTTTGGCGATTTTTTTCGGTTTGGCGATTTTATAATTTTTTGATTTTTAGTTTTACCGTTTTTGAAAATTTCAAGAGTTTAGCTCTTACGGTTTCCAAGATACAGCAAGTTGTCAAAATTGCATAGTCAAAATTGCATTAACTGATGGAACACCCTTTAAAATAAATGTTTTGAAATTTAAGTGTTAATTTTTGTAGTCTGTATACAAATACACTAACCTTACAAATTTCAAGTGTATATACATACATACATTCAATTGTATGTATATTATATGAGATTTTAAATTTTTCGTTGCTCGTTGCGGAACACCCTTTAATTTCCAATTCTGATGTATTTTTTGTTGTAGCGGCCAAAGGTCTATACAGTGTGTCCAAATTTCAGGTCTCTAGCTCTTACGGTTCTCGAGAAAATACCCTGCATAGTTTTAGACATAGTTAAATTTACATAACACAAAAAGTTAAAGTTTTCCAACCCTGGAAACGTCTTTTTAATTTTTTTAATATTTTTTTAATTTAAAATACCAATTTTGGTCGTACTGAAGTGTAAAATAGGTTTATTTATTAAAAAATATAAAAATTTGTTTTCGGTAGTGACTTTTATATGGCAAAATCAAGTTTCAGTTTTCCAGCTCTGAAAGCGTCTGCTCGATTTTGCTGATTTTCAATACCAATCTAAGTTGGACCATTTCTGACACACCAGTCCAAGAACGAAGTCTCTAGCTCTTCTGGGAGCTTCGGAAAACCGATTTCACGTACACCAGACGGACGGACGGACGGACAGACGGACATCGCTTATTCGTCTTCGCTATTCATAAGGACCCAGAATATATATATTTTTTTGGTCGCAAATTAATATTATGGAAATTACACACGGAATGACAAACCTATATATACCCTTTTCCATTTTTGGTAAAGGGTATAATGAAGGTGGTTTTATTGTTGGAGATTTTTTAAAATTATTTTTCAGATTTTTAGCGAATTTTTCCAGATTGTTGATAAAATTATCTGCCAACAGTGAAACTTGCACTAATAGACGATTTTGTAGAATCCAACATGATTGGAAACTGTTTAAGGGCCAAATTTACAGTCATTAGCTAATTATCAGTTAACTAATATGATAACTACCGTTTAACTAATACTTCATATTCACGGTATGTTGTTTAACTAAAGTTCTTAATATAAGCAATGAATGGTAAGCCTATAAAACTATTAATTTTAAGTTAAGTATTGGCAGCTCAGTTATAGCATATGGTTTTTAGTTACATTACAAATGTATAAAGCTTAAATTAGACGTGACATAGCCATAACCAAACCAAAATTCAATTGATTTCTTTGATGAGAGTGAGAGAGACTCGCCATAACTCTCACCATAGAAACCAATTGAATTTGGGTTTGGCTATGTCACGTCTAATTTAAGCTGAAAACAAGTGCTCGCTCGTCTAACTTTACCGTGCAAGAAATTGTTTCGGGAAAGGCAAAATACGACAGAAAATAAATACAAAGATGATGCTTGACAACGTCTATGTATATGAAATGTATCTAAAATTTTTCACAAAAGTACAATACTATGTAATAAAGTTTACAATGAATTAGCTGTTGTCTAACTATCTCTTAACCAATGACATTTGGTGGTTTAACTAATCGTAAACAAAAAGCTGTGAATCAAATATAATTGGCTAAATCAATAAATACATGTCTGAATCAAACAGTTTTTTATCAGTAATTAGTGGTTACGCTTTTTTGAGCACATGTGTGCAAGATCTAAACTCATTCATAATAGCATTGTTATTTTGTTATTACCATTTGTGATTTTCTTTAACCTTACAACCGACCTTGTTCATAAGGCGTACGTCTATGCAACTCATGTATGGATTAGTATATGTGTTCATAGTGTGTACGGTTTCAATTTCTCATGTTAATTATTTATACATTACGAGTCTTGGATTGTTATGTAATTTAATTATTATCTGCCATACTTATAATGTTGGTGTCTCAACGATATATGTATGTACATAATATATTATACAAATAAACTTTAACTTTGCACATATTACATACGAGTACCAACAGGCACACAATCACAAACGTCACATTTCAAAATTATATGAAAAAATGTGTAAAACTTTTATTTGACTTGGTATTTTATGTTTTCTTTCGTTTCTTTGCGTTATAAATCCTAAACAAAGAATAATTTAACAATAAATTAAAATTGTTAAGTGCGTGCTTGGATTTTTCAATCATAATTTTTCGGGTGTAAGCACTATAGCTTGTAACCTGTTATAATTAATATAAGGTAATTTTTTGAACTTTGGGCCTTTCTAGTAAACACTTTGTTCTGGGTAAAAATTAAGATTTCCTTTTAATTTTACTACTAAAAAAATCATGACCAGGGACAGGGGTTTCATGCAAATGCATGTTTTTCCGCTTAACCCTGATAATAGCAAGAACGAAATATCTTTACGAAATATTGAATTTGCCTAAAATGGTTAGTGCATATTTTTGCATATTTTGCTTAAAATGCACATTTTTGCATAATTTGGTCATATATGCATATTTTTGTCTCATATTTTTGTACAAATGCATGATTTTGTCATAGTTTCTTAAAAATTCAAAAAAAAAACCGTTTTTTTTACAATTTGTTCCCTTGAATTGTTGTAGAATTGTAGAACGATTGTAAAAGCACACGAACCTACCAATTTTAATGGAAATTGTAATTTTGATGATTTCAAAAGAAAATTGCCTGCTATTAAAGCCGAAAATAGTGAAACAATCGTTATATCATATTTAAAATTGTGTAAAGACTTAATGTAAAAGACTTGTTCACGAACCTTTTGAAAAAAAATATATTTTGATATCTTTAGTACACAGGTTGTCCTGTGTACTCTTTCGTCAAACAGACTATGAGGCAAACACCTAAATTGGCCCCAGCCCAATCACCAAACGCTTTATCAGCCACTATTGCGCAAGTGAGCCAACCAGTTAGTTCCCGTGTATCGTATGCAGATGCTGCTAAGACAAATGCTATTCATACACAAAATGTTTCACCACCAAATAATTCAACAAATACAAACTCGAACTTTAATTTTAATCGCCTTGAAGCTACTATTGATAATCTGGTGCAAACTATAAATAATTTTACAACAAATATGACTAGCATGATGCAAGAAATGCTGCGAATGCAGAATACATTGCTTCAAGCTTTAGTTAACAAACCATGAACACGTTAAAAATATGTTTCTGGAACGCAAACGGCATTCGCCAACATAAAAATGAACTTGAGCACTTCCTCACGGAAAAAAATATTGACATAATGTTGGTCTCTGAGACTCATTTGACTTCGAGAAGCCTTTTTAAAATTTATGGCTACACCTTATATGATTCAAAGGACCCGAGAGGAAGAGCATGCGGTGGATCAGCAATTTTAATAAAGTCAAGACTCAAGCATTATTTTATTGACAACATTTGTGCAGAACATTTACAAGCAACGAATATTTGTGTCGAAAATTTTTGCACTAATTTTGTCATATCATCAATTTACTCTCCTCCTAGATTCGCAATTACTGAGGATCAATACGAGGATTTTTACAAATCTCTGGGCCCTTGTTTCGTAGCAGCTGGCGACTATAATGCTAAACACACATTCTGGGGTTCGCGTCTTATTACACCCAGAGGTCGAGCGTTGTTCAATACAATTTCCAAAATGGGCTTGGATGTCATTTCGAGTGGGGAGCCCACTTATTGGCCTACTGACATACGTAAAATTCCGGATGTAATAGATTTTGGCGTTATGAAAAATATCTCTAGGGATTTAATTCAAATTGAAGCTTCTCTAGATCTCTCGTCCGATCACTCTCCCTCGATCGTTACAATTTGTAGCCCGTTAGGAAGTGATTACCTCACCCATATGCGAATTTGATAAATCGTGTTAATTGGCTGCGATTTAAAAAATATCTTAGTAGTCATTGCACGGAAAATATTACGCGTTCTTAACATGATGATATTGAATCTAACATTGCCATCCTTAATTAAAATATTAAACAGGCTGCTGAACATGCCACTACCGCCCATCCGCAGACTAGGATAAATAAAATTTATTCTACCGATATTGAACGTCTCGTAAGTGAAAAAAGAAGAGCTAGAAGAGAATGGCAACAGCACAGATCACCCCAACTTAAAATCAGATTTAAAGAGTGTACTAAACGACTCCAAGAGTTGCTTGCATTTGAAAAAACTGCATCTCTTAAAAATTATTTGGAAGGTCTTGATGTCACACCAGCATCTAATTACTCTTTGTGGCGCGCTGCTAGAAAGCTTAAAACACCAGTTGAGTTTAAACCACCTCTGCGCACATCTACAGGAGGTTGGCCAAGAAGCGATACTGAAAAAGGTAAAATATTTGGTGAGCATTTAAAATCCGTATTCACCCCAAACACGTGTTCTGGTGCTGTTGATTTGCCAAATGTAGTAGCGCTACCCCTCGACCAATAAAATTTAAGACGCGTGATGTACAAAAAATAATTGCAGAAGCTTGCCAAGGTTAAAATGATTCCAAAGCCGGGCAAAGATCTTACCAAAGCTGAGTCATATAGGCCAATAAGATTACTGTCAACAATGTCAAAGCTCTTTGAAAAGTTACGCATGATAAAATTGTCCCCAATTCTAACTGATAATGAGTGCATACCGGATCATCAATTTGGATTTAGAAGTCAGCATAGCACCATTGAACAAACTCATAGATTGGTTCAATTTATAAGAAAAACTTTTGAAGAAGGAAAGTAGTGCTCTGCGCTGTTCATTGACGTTTCTCAGGCATTTGATAAAGTGTGGCATGAAGGCCTAATTTTAAAATTAAAGACTTACCTACCAATAAATATTCTAAAACTGCTGGAAAGTTACATTATTGCCCGGAAGTTCACTGTTTTGGAAGGAGACTTTATGAGTACGCCTGAAATAATCTCATCCGTTGTGCCACAGGGGAGTATACTGGGGCCAGTTTTATATTTTATTTATACTTGTGATATGCCCTTGAGCAGCAATATCCATACATCTACGTTTGCCGATGATACAGCCTGCGTTAGTATGCACGAAAACCCACACGAGGCTTCCCGATATCTTCAGCAACATATTACTCAGCTAGAACTATGGTTAAACATGTGGAGAATAAAGGTAAACGAACAGAAGTGTGCTCAGGTAACATTTACCTTAAGAAAAGACAGTTTTTCCCCCGTTACAATCAATAATCAAATTGTTCCTCAAAACTTACATGTGAAATACCTTGGTATACATCTTGATCGAAGGCTCACATGGAAATACCACATTGACTCCAAGCTAACGCAAATGAAACTTAAACTAACTCAGATACATTGGCTGGTTGGTAGAAACTCAACCCTCACCCTAGATTGTAAACTTTTAATATACAAGTCGCTCTTAAAACCTATATGGTGCTACGGAATTCAGCTATGGGGTACTGCTTCAGCTTCTAATGTCGAGAGAATCCAACGAAGGCAAAACAAAATTTTACGGTTAATAACATCGGCTCCATGATATATAAAAAATTCAAATATACATCGTGACTTAAATATGCCACTAGTGACTGAAGAAATTGCAAAAAACGCTGGCAAACATTTAACAAAACTCGAGTCACATCCTAATCCGCTTGCCCGTAATATTCTGAACTTTACTGGACACATCCGCCTAAAAAAGAGGGATACAAGGGCTCTTATTCACAGCACTCCAATGGGACTTCCTGAAAATTCTTTTATTTTTTATAATTTTTTTTTTCCTTTTGATTATAAATACTTATGTATGTATTATATATAACTACTACTAAGCTTATGTCCGACATTGGTCGGGCCTAATTATATTTTTATATTTAAGATTTGAATACTTATTGTTAGTTCATATATGAAGATACAATAAATAAAAAATCATGTATTAAAAAAAAAATCTTTATTTGGTTGTATGTAAATTGAAAACTTTTTTAGAATCAAAATTTTTAAAATATGTGCATATTTTATTGTTTTAAGTGCATATTTTTCGTTTTTGATTTAATATTTTAGCGCTTAAAGCACGTTTTTAAATGCATGAAGTCCTTGTCCCTGATCATGACATTATTATTCATTTAAAATTTTGGTAAAATTTTTCGATAGAAACAACAACGATACAAAAACAACTCACACAACTAAGCACATAACTGTATTGCAGCTACAGGAACGAAGCAAATAAGCACCAACACACTTAAGCAACATATTATTTCTTGTAAATTTAATATGATTAGAAATCAAAATTTTTTCATGGTGATTTTACATTGGATTTTTTTCTGTGTTTGAGGATAACCCAAATAGAAGCATGTACTTAATAGTATGTTCACACGGACAGCAATTATCGAGGTTCGCTCTCCCATTCACGGTTCGCGGTCGAATCTTGATTGAATCTACATGGTTCGCCATACAAATTTTTGAGAGCGAACCAACTTGGTTCATTTTGAACCTAGCTGCGAACCATGAATAAATTGCTATCATCGCTAGTTTTGATAACAAATTATCGCTAATTTATCTGAACTAGCTATCAAAACAAAATGAGTACACACATACACATACACATTTTTAAACAAAAACAAAACACACAAAAAATGATTGCGAGTATGAATTAATATTATTAGAACACATTTTATTAATTTTTTTGCTTAATTTGTTTATCTACTGTAAAAAAAGCAAATAACACAGAATATAAAACGCGTATCAACTATTCACGTATGTATGCATGCATGTATGTATATACATCAAAACAGTGATGCCAACTTTTGATACTCAAAGCGCGTAAAAATTGTTTGAAAAAAAGGCTAAATTGAAAAAATATACGTTTAGCGCAAAATAAAGTAAAATTTTTTGATGAAGCGCGAAAAGGGGCTAGTTTTAATATGTTTCTGTTTTAAATCAAAACATCAAACATTTTTGTTAAGTAATCTATTAAAAATTAATATGTAACTATCATAAGATCAACACATACATAAGTACATAAACTCGAGATATTACATTTCATATTACATTTTAATAAGGTACATATAAATAGTGCACCTACATACATATATACATAATAAAAGTATATATGCATATGTATGTATCTATGTTTACATAAGTACTTACATTTAAAATTGGTCGTTATTAAATAAAATTTCAATATCTTGCTCTTTCAAAAACATACATTATCCTGTTTTTTGGCTATACTGAATATCTTTCAAAGCACAAAAAATTCGAAGAAATAGAAGATTATTCTATATTATTCTTCTTGTTTAAATTGGTAAACTAACAAAATAAAATGAGTTAAAAGTCGATATTGCTAGATTAAAGGAAGAAAAAGTTCACAAAGACTAAAATCTAGCCATATTGAACAAAAAGTAGAAAGGGTCTAAAGGGCTGAAATATACACGCCTGTCACAGAAACCAAATTCGATCGGAATCATTTCATTTCCGTAATTAGGTTCTGCAGAGAACGAAAAACAAAGAATTCGCTTGATGAATAATGCTCGAAATTCTAATTTTCTCTATGTGAAAGTACAAAAATCTGTTTGAAACAACTTTATTTCAACAAAGAAAAATTTTTTTCAACCATTTATTTAAAATATGTTTGTTTTATTTAATTTGTTTACATATATACATATGTATATATATATATATACATATATATATAAATAAAAAATGCATCATCATAAAAACTGAAATATTCTATTCTGTCAAATAAAATACACTACGTTTGGATATGAAAGTGGATCTGAAACAACTTTCCGGCAAAATCTTGACTGCTCTGGGCATCAAAAACTGCAGTTATTGCAATTACAGACATTGCATGTAAAAAATTTTATACTTGGTTAACCTCAATAAAAAAAGATTATCCTTTGGTATTTTGTTGCTCTTCTAATATGAGCAACAATGTGTTTTTTGTTGCCCAATATTGCCACATTTAAATTGATTACAATCGAATTGATTTTTCGGAATGAACAAATCGGTCGCAATCTGAAGAAGGTAAAACAAAATCGATAGAAATTAAAACTCGTAATCAAAACAATTTCGATCGATTTCTGTGACAGGCCTGATAATTATAAAAATTGCTAGATTTGCTTGTTTTATAGTTTGGGCCACGATTTTTTTCGCGTTTTGAGTGACTGAAAACTCGATAAATCCAGTTCGAAAGGTTCTAAGTTAGCATCACTGCTTCAAAAATATTTGTTAAAATGAACCACGAATGTATCATCTGAACACCAGGGTTCGCAATCGTCGTTCAGAGAGCGAACCAAGTGGTTCATGTTGCCGTCTGAACATAGCATAAGCCTATACTACACGGCATGTAATAGCATGTTCATACGGACAGCAATTATCGAGGTTCGCTCTCTCTTTCACGGTTCGCGGTCGAATCTTGATTGAAACAACATGGTTCGCCATACACATTTTTGAGAGCGAACCAACTTGGTTCATTTTGAACCTTGCTGCGAACCATGAAAAAATTGCTATCATCGCTAGTTTTGATAACATATTATCGCTAATTTATCTGAACTAGCTACCAAAACAAAATGAGTACACACGTACACATACACATGTATACATTTGTAAACAAAAAAACAAACCAAAAAAATGGATGCTTGCATGAATTAATAATATTAGAACACATTTTATTAATTTTTTTGCTTAATTTGTTTATCTACTGTAAAAAAGCAAATAACACAGAATATGAAACGCGTATCAACCACGTATCAACTATTCATGTATGTATGTATGCATGGATCTATATACATGAAAACAGTGATGCCAACTTTTGATACTCAAAGCGCGTAAAAATTTTTTGAAAAAAGGGCTAAAATGAAAAATATACCTTTAGCGAAAAATAAAGTCAAATATTTTGAATATGCGCGAAAAGGGGCTAGTTTTAAAATGTTTCTGTTTTAAATCAAAACATCAAACATTTTTAGAAAATAAATATGTGACTTTCATAAGATCAACACATACATAAGAACATCAGCTACTACTACTACTACTGATGTAACGAATGTCAATTTTTGATATTCGCGAATACGAATATTTGAAACGATATTCGCGAATGCGAATATGAATATAATATATGAAATTTATAGATATTAAATTGGGGTTCTATTTACGTCTGCAATATGAAATATTAAAAAATTGTTATGAAAAAGGACTTCATACTCCTGTTGGCGTACTTTAAAGTTAATAAAAACTACCCAAAATTTTAATGATCGTCATTAAATAATATTTAAAAATGATACAAAGCACACATTTCTATAAAAAAATTAATGGACTTGTACAAACTAATATTTTTAGCCATTTATTTAAATTTCGTTTAGGATTTATGCATTTATTTATTTAATTTGTTTGCAAAAATATTCGTATTCGAGCACAAAAAAATCGAAGAAATAGCAGATTGTTCTACATTATTCTTCTTTTTTAAATTGGTAATCTAGCAGAATAAAATGAGTTAAAATTCGATATTGCTAGATTAAAGGAAGAAAAAGTTCAAAGACTAAAATCTAGCCATATTGAACAAAAAGAAAAATGGGCTAAAGGGCTGAAATATACAGGCCTGTCACAGAAACCAAATTCGATCGAAATGATTTCAATTCCGTAATTAGCTTCTGCAGAAAATGAAAAACGAAAAAGTTGCTCGATGAAACAACTTTATTTCAACAAAGAAAAATGTTTTCAACCATTTATTTAAATTATGTTTGTTTTATTTAACTTTTTTTACATATTTAAGATATTTTCTTAGGGGAAAAATGCATTATCATAAAAACTGAAATATTCTATTCTGTCAAATAAAATTAAATAAAACTTTGACACATACACTGCGTTTATATATGAAAGTGGATCTGAAGCAATTTTCCGCCAAAATCTTGACTGCTCTGGGCATCCAAAACCGCAGTTATTGCAATTACAGACATTGTATGTACAAAATTTTTAAATTTGGTTCACTTCAATAAAAAAAATTGATCCTTTGGTATTTTGTTGCTCTTCTAATAAGAGCAACAATGTGTTTTTTGTTGCCCAATATTTCCACATTTAAATTGAAAACAATCGATCTGACGTTTTTTCGGAATGAACAAATCGATCGAAATCTGAAGAAGGTAAAACAAAGTCGATCGAAATGAAAATTCGTAATTGTAAAAATTGGGGCAACGTTTTTTTTTCGCGTTTTGAGTGACTGAAAAATCGTTAAATCCAGCCCAAAGAATTCTAAGTTGGCATCACTGCATCAAAAATATTTGTCAAAATGAACCACGAGAATGTGTCGTCTGAACAGCAGGGTTCGCAATTGTGGTTCAAAGAGCGAACCAAGTGGTTCATGTTGCCGTCTGAACATAGCATAAAATACCACATGCAAATTTTGCCATTTGCAGTGTTGCCAAATGGTGGTTGCTCACTTAAACATTTCGTAGCTTTTTTTTTTTTTTTTGATACGCTAGAAATTTAAATTTTATTTTGAATTTTCGAATTATGATCTAATAATCTTGCTTGTAAATAAAAAACATGTATGTATGTATATCAAAATAATATACATACATACACGCAATTCACACGTTGATTGATCAATGATTTTTGAAACACGATTTTTTGAGTTCGTAGGCGTACGGATAGAAAAGCAAAAGGGTAGAAAAAAATCATATTTTCCGTTCTCCGAGTTTTTTTTCCAATTTTGCTATACCCATATTTTAATTTTTGGTATGTTGCTTTATTTTATTTTTTCATACAATGTGACAACAGCATTTTATAATACAAAACAATGTTGCCAGAAGTAGGAGGAAATCACTACATATGTACATGTATTTATAGGAATGTAGAGAATATCGGACAAATGCTTTATTTTGGCCAAAACATACTAGGTACATATTTCTTGTATATAAATATAAAAAGAACTATACTTAAAATATATTTTTGCTCATAAACCGTTTCAAAATTTGTTTTTGCTCAAAATTACTTCAACATTTATCTAATGGCAGGCACCTTAGTAAATAGAAAATGGGCACCAATTAAACAATGATTTAATAATTAAAGAAATTACTTACATCTACCTAACTTAAATATTAATAAACTCCATTAGTGGAGAAATCTCAAATATAGCTGTTTGTTAGATTTGTATTATAAGATCATTTTTGAAAAACTGTAGAAAAGTATGCATTAATTTCGAATGCACAGGGAGTCAGCTTAAATAGTTTAATATAAATGAACTACATATGTTACGCTTTAAGTAACCTGTTTCTAGTTTATGTTCCTTTAAATTAAATGATTTAAATTTGTAGATTTTCATAAGTCCCTGTCCAGACTTGCAATTTTTGTTGCAGCAATTCTTGAGTTTATGGGTGAGAGAGGTAAAAAGATTGGGGACGGGTACACAGTTTCATGTGCTCGGCAATTCTGTTTTGTTTTGAAATTCTTACTTGTTAACTTAAATGTGTTTGACGTTTTTATTTATTTTCTTTCGTCAGTTATATGAAAAACACAAAATATAACATAAATTAAGAGTGCTAATTTTTTCGAATTTTTTAATACATAATAGCAAAGCTTGAATTTCGTAGATAATGTAAACACTTATGTAATTTCAAACGGAAAATTTTTAACATGTAGGGAAAAACGGATTTTTTAAAACTCTACTGACAACAGTGATATGATTTTTGGAAGAAAAAAATCACAACTAGAGACATGGAAAAAATCATCGCACGAATTTAAAATGTCTTTGAAAGCAACTTTTAAAGATAATTGGAAATAAAAAAAGATTTGTAAATCCTCGTATGAATTGGGCAATAGATACTTTTCTTGATTTATTGTATGCTAAAAAAGTTTAGAATGATCAAAATGCCAAAATTGTGGATAACTTTTAAGATAAATGCGGTATAATTTAATCGTAAGCGAGAATTTACATAAAACATATTTGAATATTATAAAAAAAAAACCTCCTTAAACTTAAACTTTTGACGCTTACGATTAAATCGAAAATACGGCTCGATTATATTCATATATGAGGAGCCGCACAACAAAACATAGTTTTTCGCATTTTTTGACGAATTCGTTTTTTTTTGCATTTTTCAATACTTGAATTTGAACCTTCTAAAAATATATAGTTACCATATTTTTTTCCTTTTTTATTAAATAAAATGGGTTCTACAATAATTGGTGGTTATCAAAACGTACTTTTTCATAGTCTTTGCGATTTTTCTGGCCTGTTTCACAATAACGAAAGAAAACATTCGACTTAAAATTTATATTGAAAACAAAAAAAAATCATATATTATTGTTGTTTTCAATATAAATTTTCAGTCGAAAGTTTTCTTTCGTTTTTGATTAAATGAAGTATGCAATGTATCAATAAAACTCGAATCAAAGTAAACTTTGACAAATGTCAGACATTATATAAACACTACATGTTTGTTCTTTTTGTTTATTATTTTATATTAATAACATTAATTTATATTCTGAATTTCTTTGAGGTTTCTTTAAGTCATTCCATTTTCGTTTAAATTAACTGTTAAATAATAATTGCAAGAACATTGGAATTGCGTAATGATTAAGTGTTATTAAAATTTGTTATAGCAGTATAATGAAAACATAAAAGAATTATAAGATGCCGTACAAATTTAAATATAAGAACACGTAAAATGCAAAAAAATTGAAATTGGTAAAAAAAAATTCTTACGAGTTTTATTTTAACATCATGATATAATAACAAACCAGCCATGAGCATTGCACTTTTCACCCAAAAAATAACCTATCTTCACTATAAGAACTTGGCAAATATTACTTTTAAATTCGGCGTTTTTGGGAAAATTTAATATAACCATTTTTGTTTAACATAAATGGCACAAGATTTTTCATGTATATAATTTAGCCCTAACCATGGCCTATCATAGTCCTTTAATATATTAAATTATTATATATTAATTAATTATAGCCCCATCACATTTTGACCAAATATCTTTCTTTTAATAATATATTTGGATTACTTGAAAATGCTCCATTTAATATATGTATCTCAACAAAACTAGACACAAATACACATAGTACATATGTAGACGATAGAGGAAACTATATTTTTGTATGAAAAATCTGCGTACATCTCGTATGTATGTACGTACAAAAATTATATTGATATGTTTTACTTCGAATGCAAACTCAAGCTTTAACTTTAGTCGCCTTGAAGCTACTATTGAGAGTTTGGTGCTAACTATTATTAGTTTTACAACAAATATGACTAGCATGATGCAAGAAATGCTGCGAATGCAGAATACACTACTTCAGGCATTAGTTAAGAAGCCATGAACACGTTAAAAATATGTTTCTGGAACGCAAACGGCATTCGCCAACATAAAAATGAACTTGAGCACTTCCTCACGGAAAAAAATTATATAATGTTGGTCTCTGAGACTCATTTGACTTCGAGAAGCTGCTTTAAAATTTATGGCTACACCTTATATGATTCAAAGGACCCGAGAGGAAGAGCATGCGGTGGATCAGCAATTTTAATAAAGTCAAGACTCAAGCATTATATTATTGACAACATTTGCGAAGAACATTTACAAGCAACGAATATTTGTGTCGAAAATTGTTGCACTAATTTTGTCATATCATCAATTTACTCCCCTCCTAGATTCGCAATTACTGAGGACCAATACGAGGATTTCTACAATCCCTTGGCCCTTGCTTCGTAGCAGCTGGCGACTACAATGCAAAACATACGTTCTGGGGTTCGCGTCTTATTACACCTAGAGGTCGGGCATTGTTCAACACAATTTCAAAAATGGGCTTGGACGTCATTTCGAGTGGGGAGCCCACTTACTGGCCTACGGACATACAAAAAATTCCGGATGTTATAGATTTTGGAGTCATGAAAAATATTTCTACGGAATTAGTTCATGTTGAAGCGTCTCAAGATCTTTCCTCCGATCACTCTCCCACGATCGTTACAATTTGTAGCCCACTAAGTAGTGACTTACCTCACCCGTATGTGAAGACGATCAACCGTGTTAATTGGCTGGGGTTCAGAAAATATCTAAGAACATCCGAAGATATTGAATTTAACATTGGCAATCTTATCAAAAATATAAAACAGGCTGCTGAACATGCCACTACCTCCTACCCGCAGACTGGATTTAATAGAATTTATTCTACGGATATTGAACGTCTCGTAAGTGAAAAAAGAAGAGCTAGAAGGGAATGGCAACAGCACAGATCGCCCCAACATAAAATCAGATTTAAAGAGTGCACTAAACGACTCCAAGACTTGCTTGCATTTGAAAAAACTGCATCTTTTAAAAACTATCTGGAAGGTCTTGATGCCACACCAGCATCTAATTACTCTTTGTGGCGCGCTGCTAGAAAGCTTAAAACACCTGTTGCGTTTAAATCAACTATGCGTACATCTACAGGGGGTTGGGCAAAAAGCGATACTGAAAAAGGTAAAATATTTGCTGAGCATTTAAAATCAGTATTTACCAGTAACTCATGTACTGGTGTTATTGATTTGCCGAATGTAGTGGCGCTACCCCCTCGACCCATAAAATTTAGAACGTGTGATGTACAAAAACAAATTGCTGAATTTAATCCGAAGAAAGCTCCGGGTATTGATGGAATTAGTAACCAGATGCTAATAAAGTTGCCTCGTATTGCAATTAGAATCCTGTTATTTATTTTTAACGCCATTTTACGACTGGAGTATTATCCAAATAGCTGGAAGCTTGCCAAAGTTAAAATGATACCAAAGCCGGGCAAAGACCTTACCAAGGCTGAGTCATACAGGCCAATAAGTCTGCTATCAACAATGTCAAAACTTTTCGAAAAACTGCTCATGACAAAATTGTCCCCAATTCTAGTTAGTAGTGGGTGCATACCGGACCATCAATTTGGTTTTAGAAGTCACCATAGCACCATTGAACAAACTCATAGATTGATTCAATTTATAAGAAGAACATTTGAAGAAAAGAAGTATTGTTCTGGTCTTATTTTAAAATTGAAATCATATTTACCAATAAATTTTCTGAAACTATTAGAAAGTTATATTACTACCCGGAAGTTTACGGTTGTGGAAGGAGACTTCATGAGTGTGCCTGAATCTATATCATCCGCTGTGCCACAGGGGAGCATACTGGGGCCAGTTTTGTATTTGATTTACACTTGTGATATGCCTTTGAGCAGCAATATCCATACATCTACGTTTACCGATGATACAGCCCGCCTTAGTATGCACGAAAACCCTCAAGAGGCTTCCCGATATCTACAAGAACATATTACTCAACTGAAACAATGGTTAAATTTATGCAGAATCAAAGTAAATGAGCAAAAGTGTGTCAAGGTAACATTTACCCTGCGAAGAGATACTTGTTCCCCAATTCGAATCAACAATCAAGTTGTTCTTCAACATTCACACGTAAAATACCTTGGTATACACCTTGATCGACGGCTTACATGGAAGCCCCATATTGACTCAAAGCTAACACAAATGAAACTGAAATTAACTCAGATACATTGGCTGATTGGAAGAAATTCAACACTCAGTCTAGATTGTAAACTTTTAATATACAAGTCGATTTTGAAACCAATATGGTGCTACGGAATACAGTTATGGGGCACTGCTTCAGCTTCTAATGTCGAGAGAATCCAACGAAGGCAAAACAAAATTTTACGGTTAATATCATTGGCTCCATGGTATATAAATAATTCAAATATACATCGTGATTTAAATATGCCACTAGTGACTGAAGAAATTGCAAAATACGCTGGCAAATATTTAACAAAACTCGAGTCACATCCTAATCCGCTTGCCAGTAATATTTTGAACTTTACTGGACACATCCGCCTAAAAAAGAGGGACACAAGGGCTCTTATTCATAGCGCTCCAGATGGGACTTCTTGAAAATACTTTTATTTTTTTCCTTATGACTATCACTACTTATGTATTATATATAACTATTACTAAGCTTATGTCCGACACTGGTCGGGCCTAATTATATTTTTAGATTTAAGATTTGAATACTTATTGTTAGTTCATATATGAAGATACAATAAATAAAAATCATGCATTAAAAAAAAAATATATTACCCAATGTCTGTTTTTTGTACACTACATATATTGTCAATTTATTTTTTAGCAAAACGGAATCTTATTGATACTACTTGATGGCTAGCAGCCACGTATATACATATAACAGTGGCAATACTGACAGATATAAGCAGTTGATGTTATTTTAATGAGTTTGTGCTGTTTGTTTGATTATTTTCTTTATTTGATTTTTTATATTGTTTGATAAAAAAATATGTGTGATAATTATAACATTGTCATTATCGCTACTCCTTCGCAATTGAAAAATTCAGCACGGATATGGACATAAGTTTGTACATACATACGTACATATGTATGTACATATTTATGTAGTACTAGCTTAACCTGGTGTGCCTCGCTACCCC
This sequence comes from Tachina lurida, assembly GCA_944452675.1. Lineage (NCBI taxonomy): Eukaryota > Metazoa > Arthropoda > Insecta > Diptera > Tachinidae > Tachina > Tachina lurida. The sequence goes on along the minus strand of OX101753.1, from coordinate 108,540,355 downwards.
TCCCCCCGCAAAAAAATAAATATATATTTATATGGCATTGGAGCTGCAATATAAAAATTGGATTTTGCAACGCCCCTCCGCCCGCAGACCGAAAATCAGACTTCACAGTGTCAGCCGCCTGAATATTCTGAAGATTCCCTGAAAATTTCATAAAAACCTGTTTAGCCGTTTTGGAGTCCATACGTTACATAAATACATACACACATCCTGTTTTATAATGGGTGTTTTTTATAGAGTGATACAAGTTTAAATCATAATAAAGCATAGTAATATATTTTTGATATCAATGAAACGGTCTTTATTGGATAGAAAATTTTATTAAATGCTTAGATACGATTTCAGCCATGTGGCCGCTACGGCTGGCGCGCACAAGGCACAATCTGGAACACCCACTTTCACAAATTTTTCGAAGCATTTGCGGCCGTATCTCGCTGATAACTTTTCGAATGTCGATTTCCAGGTGTTGAATTGTTTGTGGGTTATCGACGTACATAAGTGACTTTACATAACCCCAAAGAAAATAATCCAATGGGGTTAAATAACACGATCTTGGGGGCCAATTAATTGGGCCATTTCGTGAAATTATTTTTTCATCAAAAGTTTGCTTGAGTAAATCAATTGTAGCGCCCGCTGTGTGGCATGTGGCTCCGTCCTGTTGGAACCACATATCAGCAAGATTAATGCCAGCTAATTGAGGTACGAAAAAACTTCGAATCATGTTCCTATACCGTTCACCATTGGCAATAACATTCTGACCATCATCGTTTTTGAAGACATATGGGCCAATGACTCCGCCAGCCCACCAAACAGTAATTTTCTGTAGATTTAATGGTGTTTCGACAAAAGCTTGTGGATTGTTCTCACTCCAAATGCAACAATTCTGTTTATTTACGTACCCATTCAACCAAAAATGGGCTTCATCGGAAAATGGAAGAAGTGCAGGATGAGTTTGACGAATAGAACAATTAATTTGATTAAACATTTCAACAATTTGCACGCATTGCTCTTCTGGTGTAAGTCGCTCCATTATGAAATGTAAAAGAAAACTAAACAAAAAGCAACTATCAGCTGTTAAATGGGTGGTCAAATAAAGCAGTGATGCCAACTCAAAGTTGTATCACTCTATAAAAAACACTATATATATAGATGTGGTGTCACCAAATGCAGCAAATAACCAAATTGATCTGCTGGCATACACAGGAACCCGCTATATACATACATACCTCTTCCGCATCGCCTTTTTTTAACTAATTTCTCATTCACGCAGTATGTACTCGCTTCATACCTAAATAGCCAAAATAATAATAGCAGCGCACTTCCTCTTTTACATACATATTAATTATTTGTAATTAACCGAAAAATTGTATGACTAGAAAGCCGCATAAACATACATACACATGCATGGTTTTCGCACATGCTGATACGTAAAACGCTGCATGCCGTGTACTAGTAACAAACATGTAGCCAGTCACATGCTTACACATGTGCTGCCTTTGCAAATGTGTCAGGTTCGGCTACATACATATGTCACATTTGTGTTTTGGGACAAAAACACATTTCGTGTACTAACAAAATTTTGCGGCATGTAGCCACTTCTACATACATATATAAAAATGCAACGAAGATGTTGAACATTTTTGTGACGTCAGAGCCACATGCACTTTTGGTATTTTCCATGCGGTGTACTATAAGCTTTGTGCTTATACCTACACAATCCACATTTGGCTTGGTAAGCTTTTTTTATTTTGGAAGTTTTTAGTTTTAGCGTATGAATGTATGGAATATCGGGTACGTTCGTAAATGTTGCAAATTTATGCATCAATGCGGCAGTTGTGCCAGATTTTACTGCGTATGCGTGATTATCTGCTGCACATGCTTTGCAACTGCTCAACATCTGTGCTCAGTTGACATTTTTGAACCAACTGCAAAAAATTTTAAAATTGGCAAGTAATTTTATTTAAGAAAATATTGACAATTTTCTTTTAAATTATAGTAAGCAAAAAATTTTAAAGAAGATCAAAGCGACAATTTCTAATGAGAACAGCATTGGCCCTAAAAAGAATACAAGTAAAATGAAAAAAACTCCTTTGAAATAATAAAAAACTGTTTCAAAGTTATTCTCGGGTTTATCAATCTCCTTTTTTGGTAAGATTCGAAACATGTAATTTAAACATCAAAATACATAGATATATTCAACTTATTGTTCCACTGCAACTTCTTGCATCTTAAAATTATTTACTGCGCCATTTGCACAGATTTGCAGCAGGTATGCCGATTAAATGCATTAAAAAACGTTTGACTCTGAACAGTGCTGCCAAGTTATGCATTTTTGAACGTTAGATGCTCGTGATGCTGCAAACTTGCATTATAAATGCTTTTACGAACGTAGCCATCATTATATAATTTTATTGACTTGCGTGTTTATAAAACATTATTATTTAATAGACCTCTTGATTTATTATATGTTTTTTATAATAAACTAGCTGACCACTCCGGCTTTGCTCGGAAGCTTTTTTACTAATGATTAGTATTTCATATAGAATTGAAAATTAAAACACAAAATTTCCAGTACAAAGAAAAAAAAAAATATATATATATATATATATGTATATAAGTACAAATTTTCTTTAATTCTCATATTCGTGATGTCAAAATAATAAAAAAGATTTTAAAGGTACCAGAAGCGGTTTCAATTTTAACTCATATATGCTCGAATTTCGAAAAAGTGAAAAAAATACATCCCAGATATTTTCTGCGAGAAAATGATTTGGGAAAAACTTTGGTTTTATGTGAAATAATGAAAGCGATATGTGGGTGCCTAAAAGTGCATATATAAAAAAATTTCGAGACACCTGTCGGAAATACTTTTTCCAAAAATTACTTTTTCAAAAAGGATCTTTTATAAAAAGTACTTCATTAAAAAGTTCTTTTGCTGAAAAGAACCTCTTTCAAAAAGTACTTCTTCAAAAGTACTTCCACAAAGTACCCTTTTCAAGTAGGACTTTTACCAAAAAGTACCTGTTTCAATATATTACCATTTCAAAAAATTTTCTGATCTGAAATGAATTTTTTTTTCGTAAATGAAATTTATTTGTCTGTATGCATTTTATTCTTGCTTTAACAAATCGTTAGTTAACTTCACCCACATAGGTTGAACAGTCACAAACCTTTTATGCACATTTTTTAATAAAAACCAGTCTACTGACAATTTATTAAAGCAACAATGAAATGCATATAGGCAGTTCTTAACCACCAGCAAATAAATTTCAATTATAATATAATTATGACAATATGTGCGAATAATACATTTCTTGAACTTTTTTCGTAAAGTTTTTTTTTTGTTTAAGAGTACTTTTATTAAATAATTAGATACTTTTCCCAAAAAGTACATATTAAAAAAGTTAATTTTTCCTAAATAACCTTTTTGAGTATTATAAAATGTGTTTTTAATAGAGGAAAAAGTTTTTGAAATGGATTAAAACAAAGCAGAATTTTTTAAATTGACATGAAATTTACTTTATTTGGCATTATATTTTATACATGACTTCTGGCATATGACGGCTGGCTCGGACGTAGTCTAATCTGGAGGTTCAATTTACGATGACTTTTTCTAACATTTGTGGCCCTATATTGGCAATAGCACGCCGTCTTGTTAAAACCAAAGCACCTTCACATCATGGTTGTTCAATTGATGAACATCATCTAGAGATTTTTTTTAGCACAAACTTGCGAATTACAATGAATCAATTATTTTTGATAAATAAAGTCATAAATAGCAAGGTTTCAGTGCAAAAATACTGCTTAAGAACGAGTCCAAAGTAGAAAAGTGACGAAAACCCCGAAAAATAGTTACCCACTGTTTCTAGAACCCAGACGGACAACTTGGGTATAGAAATTATATGGAAAGCACTTCTACTGACATAAATAAAATTCCGGATGTTATAGATTTTGGCGTCATGAAAAACATTTCTAGGGAATTAATTTACGTTTAAGCTTCTTTAGATCTCTCGTCCGATCACTCTCCCACGATCGTTACAATCTGTAGCCCACTAAGTAGTGACTTACCTCACTCGTATGTGAAGATGATCAGTCGTGTAAATTGGCTGCGATTCAAAAAATATCTTAGTAGTCATTGCACGGAAAATATTACGCTAAGAACACCCGAGGATATTGAAGCTAACATCGCCAACATTAACGAAATTATTACACAGGCTGCTGAACATGCTAATACATCCCATCCGCAGACTGGATTCAATAAAATTTATTCTACCGATATTGAACGTGTCGTGTGTGAAAAAAGAAGAGCTAGAAGGAAATGGCAACAGCACAGATCACCACAACTTAAAATCAGATTTAAAGAGTGCACTAAACGACTCCAAGAGTTACTTGCAATTGAAAAAACTGCATCTCTTAAAAATTATCTGGAAGGTCTTGATGTCACTCCAGCATCTAATTACTCTTTGTGGCGCGCTGCTAGAAAGCTGAAAACCCCCGTTGAGTTTAAACCACCTCTGCGCACATCTACCGGAGGTTGGGCAAGAAGCGATACTGAAAAAGCTAACATATTTGCAAATCATTTAAAATACGTATTTACCCCAAACACATGTACTGGTGTTGCTGATTTGCCGAGTGTAGTTGCTCTACCCCCGCGACCCATAAAGTTTAAGGTGCGCGATGTACAAAAACTAATTGCTGAACTTAATCCGAAGAAAGCTTCTTGTATTGATGGAATTAGTAACAAGATGCTGATGAACTTGCCTCATATTGAAATAAGAATCCTGCTATTTATTTTTAATGCCATTTTACGAATGCAGTATTTTCCACATAACTGAAAACTTGCCAAGATTAAAATGAATTCGAAGCCGGGCAAAGTTGAGTCATATAGGCCTATAAGCTTAACATCAACAATTTCAAAACTTTTCGAAAAGCTGCTCATGACTAAATTGTCCACAATTTTAGCTGATAATGGGTGCATCCCGCACCATCAATTTGGCTTTAGAAGTCAGCATAGAACTATTGAGCAAACGCATAGATTGGTTCAAGTTATAAGGAGGACTTTTGAAGAAAAGAAGTATTGTTCTGCCCTTTTTATTGATGTTTCTCAGGCATTTGACAAAGTATGGCACGAAGGCCTATTTTTAAAATTGAAGACATATTTGCCAATAAATATAGAAAAACTTTTGGAAAGTTATATTGTTGATAGGAAGTTTACTGCTGTGGACAGTGATGCCAACTTTTTGAGACTCAAAACGCGTAAAAATTTTTGCAAAAAGGGCTAAAAAGGGCTAAATTGAAAAACAAAGTGTAGCGCAACATAAAGTAACATATTTCGAAAAAGGGCGAAAAGGGGCTATTTGTAAAATGATTGTGTTGAAAATCAGAACAACAAACACATTTGTATATAGTAATTTATTAGAAAATAAATAACTAAAATGAGATCAAAACATATGTATTGATATATTACATTTCAATAAGGTACATACATATGTATTTAGATTAAATAGTAAATAAATAATTGTAGTATACACACATATGTATGTATCTATATATAAGAACATACATTATTAAATAAAATTTCGATTTCATGCTCTTCCTCGTTTTCAGTCCATAAGACACTATCTATAAAGTATTTTGACTTTTTATATGTATGTCTTGTTTGAATTAATTTTTGAGCACACTTCGTTAGGGATTTTATATGTAGTTTAAAAAACATGCATTATCTGTCTTTAGGCTATACTGAATGTGTATTAAGCTGTTGCATGTATTTAATGACATTTTGTTTCTAATTTTACTTTTAAATAAATTCATGACACTAAAACTCCTCTCAACTTCTGCATTTGAGTACGGATATGTTAATATGTTTAAAACAAAACTGGACCCTTTAAGGAATGGATTATTACCAATCGCATTTTTATAATTATGAACATCGATCCAAAATTTGTCAGTTCTTTCAGTATTGTTCCATTCACACGTTTTTAAACTTTGAAGACAGCTCTCTAAACACTCAATTTCTTTACGATCTACAATAAACTCTTTAAAGATTGGTAGGAGGCTTTTCATATTATTTGAAAAAATATTTTGAGTACTTAGTAAAGATATTTGTTTAAATATTTGTATGTTAGATGGAAGTTTTGCTCTAATTTCAATTACGAGACTTTTTACAAAATTCAAAAGATTTTATTCAATTATTTTTTTGTCATTTGAGGGAATTTTGTTATCAAAACAAATCTTTTCGAAATCGTAGCCAAAATCTAAAAATGGGTTAATTACTAGTTCAAGATCCCCTTCCAAGTAATCGAAATTTTTAGATGGGACAATAATATTATTTGTTAAACTCTTAAGTAACCGAAGCAAGTCGTCATATAATTTTACATGATCAGCGTTTCGTGATTCAAAAGCAAGATTTACTTCTTGTACTTCACGAAGGCCAAATATTGTAAGTAAACAAAATTTTTGTCGTCGTTATACATTTCTTTAAGTTAAGTCGTTTCTAAATTCTTATAATTTACTACATTGAAATGTGTTTTTAATTCTAACCACATGCTTTTAATTGTCTTTTCAATAGATAGCCATCGAGTTGGAGCAGATTTTGGAATTTTTATGGGGTTTTCACTGTCGCTATTAATTAGTTTTTATATTCTTCTGTAAGATTTTTGCCTTACTGAGGAATTCGAAAACCAATTGTAAGTCTCCCTAACCATATAGTTTACGTTAGGTGGAAAACTATTTTCAGTGGCTGCACTTACAGCTAATTGTAACGAATGACATACACAACGTATCAAAATAAAGCATTTAAACCATATTTTCTCTTTAACAGTTTGTGCAAGCCATTATGAATACCTGTCTTTTTTGCAGCATTGTCAGTTCCAATTGGAACCAGATTTTTTATACATATCTATATTGTAAATTTTTAAGGCTCTTTCTAGTCCAGCTAGTAGTTCATCTGCTTTCCCTCCGTTTACATCAATCAATGTCAAAAAAGTTGTAACAAAATCTTTTCTTGAGCTACTATAATATCGTATGACAATTAATAAAAGTTTCTCGACGGATACATCCGTTCCTAAGAAATCAATCATGGTTTATACAAATCGAAATAAAATAGTTATGGAAATAAAATAATTACCTTCATCAAGAATCAAACTGTATTTGGTGTCCCTTAAATCTTGCAGTAACCGCTCTATAAAATGTGGGGCTAAAAGATTTGTTATAATGTTTGCACATTTTGTCCGATGGAGGCTTGTATTTATTATTTTGCTACCGCTAAATTCCTTACAACAAATTTCACCTAAATGGTCTATAGTTATAAATGGTGAATGAACTGCGGTATATAATGCAAGAATAGCCTGCAATTTTTTTCCTCGGGAACTGCAATTGGTGTAAAACTTATTTTCGGTTGTACTATATTAAAGCTGTTCGCATAATCCACTGCATTTTTATGTTTTTTTGTTTCTGAATGCCGAACCAGGTCATAGTGTTTTGCAGCGATTTGCGCATTGCAATAAATGCAAATTGCTTTAGACTCGTCTTTGCCCTGTCTTATCAATTTTTTGAACAGAGGATCTGCCTCCCATACTTTTCGATATTTTTGGATATATCGCTCCATCTGTCAAATATTACTATAATTTATAAACAAATTTATATTTGATATTCACACTAATTTACTTTATATATACAGGTGTATGTAAGTATGTATATGTATAATTGAAGTCGCAATTACTTATGATATAAATATGATTGCACATATATTAAAACGACGGTTAAATTTGTATAAAAATCTTTTAAAGCACATAAAATTTGGAAGAAATAGAAGATTATTCTATATTCTTCTTCTTTTTAAATTGGTTAAGCAAACTAACAAAAGAAAATTAGTAAAAAAAATACTGCCACGCTGTTTCATAAGTCAATGTTGCTAGATTAAACGAATAAAAAGTTCGTAAAAATTTAAATGTTGCCATATCGAGCAAAAACTAACAAGGGGCTAAAAGGGATGACAGATTATTGTAAAAAGTGCTAGGTTTGCGCGTTTTTTAGTTTGGGGCTAAAATTTTTTTTCGCGTTTTGAGTGACTGAAAACGGGATAAGTTGGCATCACTAGTTATGGAAGGAGACTTTATGAGTGTGCCCGAATCATATCTTCTGGTGTGCCACAGGGTAGTATTCTGGGACCAGTCTTTTATTCAATATATACTTGTGATATGCCTGTGAGCAATAACATCCACACTTCTACATTTGCCGATGATACAGCTTATGGAGAATTAAGGTAAATGAACAAAAGTGTGTTCATATAACATTTACCCTAAGAAAAGATACCTGTTCCCCCATTCGAATCAACAATCAAAATATTCCTCAACATTCTCAAGGGAAATACCTTGTGCAAAAATTCAGAACTAAACAGTAAAAAAAAGAAAGTTAACAAAAATGTGTATAAAAATTTAGTATAAAAAATAACAAAAAATATTAAATATTACATTCATAAGGTTACATTCGTAGATTAAACTTGTTAGAGATCGGTTGTTTTACAAATTTTGCCTGTTATTTTCAAGCACTATAAAATCTAAGTTATGCGCATAAAAATGCGCGATAAAACCTAAAACACACTATTGAAGTAAAGGAGCGATATGTAGTTAACAGAAATAAATATAACCACAGCCAAGGCGAGCTCATGTACGAGGTGCTGTCAAGTTAACAGGTATAGTTAAGGAGCTAGACAGATTTGTTTGTTGCAGAGTTTACACCACCTGGTTCATGTACCTTGTCTTGACAACAGCATTGCAACAAAAACAGAGAAGATGACCGTCTAAAATAAAACACACACAAAAAAATTAAAGACAACATAGGCAAAATTAATGTTAATATATAGTCTTTTATCTAATTTTTCGACCTTTTTCTTATATATTTAATTAAACTATTTTTTTGAGCTTGAGGTCTATTTGTATTATGTTTTTATTATTTCGATATTTCGTAAACCTTCGGTTTACTTCTTCAGGAAATAGTATATTGTATTTTTACTATATAGTGAAACATTGGCATTTTAAAATTGTACCAAGTAACTCGCGGTAGTACCATGGTACCAACGAGGTCAAAAATGTACCATAAAAAGTACAATTATACCATGATTTCCATCTGTGGTACGTAGTAAGGTATAGAAATGTACCAGTGGTTGGTATGTCTTCATGTTCTCATAAGAACTACGTAGTCACTACCTAGCCAATTGTTTTAGTGTTACTAGTAGATTTTCAATGACAAGCACATGCTAATTGTCTATAACACAAAGTATTGTATGGGGAATAATTAGAGAGTAGTACTGGTGACAAAGTCAAAAGCGACTCAGTACATTTTCAGCATCGACATTTCCTTCAGGGCATAGATATGAATGTTTATGTATTTTCAAACATTAATTATATACATACATATATATGTTTGTATGTACTATGTATGTATATTGAGACCTATTTTCGGTTTAATTGTAAGCAAGATGTTGAAAAAAATTAACGGCCCTATGTATAAGCAAAAATTGGCATGAAGTTAGCATTAGTGGCAAAATTGAACATTATCTTAAAGAGTTTTGCCATGAAACTTTACATTAAAAATCATGCCAGGACTTAGAGGTGGGATAAAATTAGGTAACGCGACCATTTTTAATGTCAAATTGTATGGAGGAACTCGTTAACACCTAATTCAATTTCGTCACTTATGCTAACTTCATGCCAATTTTTGCTTATACATAGGGCCGTAACTTTTTAATTGAAATTAAAATAATAGCCTACCCATAGTTAAGAATTATCAAATCTTTTAAATATCAGGCGGTAAAATTTTATCGTAAGCGACAACTTATGTATGACGTAAAACATATTTAAATTCTTTAAAACCATCTTCCGAAAACTTTAATTTTTGTCGCTTGCTGATAATTGAAAATAGGGATCCATATACACACATATACTTACATATAATACATATTATATAATACATAGGTATTCATTGTATTATTACCCTGCAGGATATCGAACTAGTGTCCAACTAGTATTTTACTAGTACAGCAATCACCACCACTAGTTCCCAACTGTAAACTTTTCTATGCCATCTTAATGCTCAAATTAACATTGAGTGTGTTTAGAAAACTACTAGTATCATTGGTACTAGTTTAGGACTAGTTTATTACCAGTTCTTTTGTAAAGAAAAATTCTATAAAATTGGTGGTTTCATTCCTTTGTTACCCAGTGACAACTGTTAGTTAAACTTCGTCATTATTTATCAAAATTCAAAAATATGAAAGTGTAATTATAATTATTTAATTATAATTATTTTTATATGAACCTAAAATTTTAATAATTTTATGATAGCAATTTTCATACAGTCCAAGAGCACTGTTAGACAGTAAAAATTTATTTTGCAATGTGGTGCCTTGGAACTACTTCATATACTAGTTCTCATCAGCACTAGTAAATTTACACAACAACTTTAACCCTTTTTACACTAGTTCTTGCTATTCTAGTAATTATACTAGTATCTTTTAGACAATTATCGCCTAATCTCCTGCAGGGTACGTAGGAAACACATAATTGTAAAAAAAAATTACATTTATAAAAGGAATTATTCTCTACACTGAAATAAAAATTTTTACAAATTAGCATTTTTTATTTTAAGCAAATTCTGCCAAAAAGCATTTGGCAGAATTTTTTAAAAATTGAATGCTTTTCGAGAAATGAAAATGCCAGATCTCGCAGCGAAAATGCCAAAATGGCAACAATGCTCATGATGCAGACCGGTGATGCATTTACGAACATATGTATGTATGTATGTATATAATTGACCGGTGATGCATTTACGAACATATGTATGTATGTTTATATGTATATAATCACATATGCATTGTAAGGCCGGGCTTACATCTATGTGTCATGTGCCCAAAAAGCGTAACCACTAGACTTGGGTCGAACTCGTTCACTAGTTCATTTTTGCCACAAACCAATGATCAAACCCATTTAAATTACATAGGTTTGATCATTGGTTTGTGGCAAAAATGAACTAGTGAACGAGTTCGACCCAAGTCTAGTCTGAATCAAACAGTTTTTAATTAGTAATTAGTGGTTATGATTGTTTTAACCACATGACGCACATGAAATACCAGATGTAAGCTCAGCCTAATTGTCAATTCTGTATTCAAATTATATGAAAAGGAAACGGTTAACATAGCAGTGAGATATTTAATTTCGACCAGGGATCGGATATAAGGATTATTTTCCAAATTTAAACTGAAAAAATCACAATAATAGAGAAGTGCTACGTGCAAAAGGAATATACCAAGACACTTCATGTTTCATGGACTACCTATAGATGCAATGATTTTGATTTTTCTGATCTAGGCGCACGGTATGTATATTTACAGGGCGTTGTTATCACGCCCATTAAAATTAAATATTGCGCTAGTGAGCTGAAATTTGGTACACAAGTAGGTATAGGTGTGCAACTAGCTAAAAAATCTGAAAACCTGAAAATTACAGGTAGAGGGCGGGGTTTCGCCCATATAGCCCAGAATTAAAAAAGCAAACCTAAAACGTTTAAATCAAGCAATTTTATTGAAATTTGACATACATGTTGCGATAATACAAGGCTATAAATTTTTGATGAAAAAAGTGGGCCTTAACACGCCAATAAGCTTTAACCCTCCTATTTCATGTTCTTCAGCTGAGCACACTCAAATTTATGTATTTATTATTATCCCTTTCTAACGAAACTTGACGCAAATGATAGGCACCGGCCAAAAAGCTTTACGCTAAAAAATTGGGCGGTACAACGCCCAAACAAATTTAAAATTAACTTTTGCGGCAGTGGGCTGATATTTGGTACACAGGTAGGTTTAGGTGACCTCCTAACTACAAAAATCTGAAAACCGAGAAATTATAGCAATGTAGGCGTGGCTGCGCGAATAAATCTCAGAATAAAAAGTTAAATCGAAAGCGTTTAGGTTAAGCGATTTTATTGAAATTTGGCATACATGTTGCGATAATTCAAGGCTGTTAATCTTCGTTGAAAAAGTGCACGTTAACACGTCCATAAAATGAAAGCCTCCAATATAAAAATAATTTAGAAAGTGGGTAGGGTTAGGCCCATAAAAATTAAATATTTAGTTTGCACTAGACAACTCAAATTTTATACACAAGAAGGTTAAAGTGAGAAAACAACTAGAAAAATATAAAAACCCAAAAATTTTAACAAAGGGTGGCGGGCCACGATAATATTGGTCTGAATTCAAAACTACTACATGTACAGGTTTTAACTCAAGCCATTTTATTGAAACCTTGCATAAACGTTGCGCGTATTCAAGACTTTCAGTAGTAATCTTAGAGAGTGGGTGTGATTACGCCCATACAATTTTATCCTATTGTTTCACCAACTTCCGCTTAACAGATGTAAATCTATTATTTACGTATTTCATATCAGCCGTTTACTACGAAAATCAACCAGATTGATAAGCGCTGCTCACAATAAAATCTTGAGTTTAAAAATGTCGGCTTGGTAGCAACCATAAAATTTAAAGTTAGAATTCGCACTTAAATTTTGCACACAAATAAGTGTAGATGAGTGAGCAACTCGAAAAGTTGTTAAACCCGTAAGTTTTGTCCAGGGTGTGGAGAAATGCTCTTAAAACTCAAATTTGCGCTGGAGATTTGACATTCGATACACAAATAAATCTAAATCAGAGATCAACAAGAAAAATCTCAAAACACTGATCTTTCAGTCAGGGGCATGGATATGCGCTTTAAACTCGATATTAAGAATTTAAGTTAAAGCGTGAGATACCAAGTTATCAAAATCAGAAACCCACCCACGCAAGACTAAAATTTACCGTTTTCAAAATTACTTCGCATAAGCAGATTTTAGAAAAGTATTCGGGGTCACTGCCATCCCATCACACTCTAACCAATTATTTTATGTAACTCTGCAATTTTTCTACTGTCACAGTCACTATTACTAGAAATATAGCAGACTAGATATCTTAAGTTTAAGACATTTTATTAAATAAATCTTTTCAAAAAGTAGTCAGATCCTCACAAAAACATAAATGTGAAAAAAGGCCAAGTTCCTTTTCAAAATTTCGGCCATCAAAAATAGTGTTGACCAAGTTCTTGTTTAGCACAACCTATCGCTACAATATGCTATGAATTATGTAAACTTGCAGTCGTCAGGGTGTCATATCATTTATAGGCGTTCAACTATGTGTTGTTAGTCAGAATATTTACAACAAACCTTGGTGTTATTTGTTCATTAATAATTATCAGATGTAATTTGGCTTTCAAAGCGATACGAACTTTAGCCTGTTCAAATCATAAATATAGAAACAAATGAATTTCAAATAATAATTAAAATTAACTAAACTATAACAAAGTAAATTCAATTTGACATATAACATTTTTTTTACAGACTCTGGCGATAAATTCAATTTTTATTCGGTTAATATAAATTTTAACGCAAAAATTACGCTTTTTACATTTCAAAAATTAAGCAAAACAAGTAAGAGTGCTATATTCGGCTGTGCCGAATCTTATATACCCTTTACCAACGTACGTACATATATATAGTATACAGACACATACATACATATTTGTTTTGTAAAAAAATTTATAATTTTTTTAAAGTTTCCATCTTTGGAGCTATAATTTTCATTTTTTAAATTTCATACGCCAAACTTTTCTTTCAGAAGCATAAAATATATTCAATTTATAAATAAAAAGAAAAAAATTTTTAGACCTATTTAATTTTACATAACACAAAAAGTGTGCGTTTTCCAACCCTGGACTCATAATTTTGGATTTTTCTGATTATTGATACCAATCTAGTTCTTTAAAAAATACATAAAATATGTTAAGTGAACGAAGCAAAAACGAAATAAGAAAGAACCTAGTTTCATTTAATTCCTTTAATATTAAAAAATTCAGTAAAGTGCGACTTTGAATCGCACACGAAAGGTAGGCTTTTTTGCTTTTTTGAAGTTTTTTTCAGCTTAAACGATTTTTTCAGTTTTGTCGCTTTTTTCTCGTTTTGGCGATTTTTTTCTGTTTTTGGAGATTTTTTTCATTTTGGCGATATTTTTCTGTTTTTGGGCTTTCCTTCATTTTGGAGATTTTTCCCATTTTGACGATTTTTTTTTCATTTTGGCGATTTTTTTTTGTTTTTGGGTTGATCGCCTAAATAGGCGATTTTTTCTTTTTTTTTTCATTTTGGCGATTTTTTTGGGGTTTTTTTCGTCTTGGCGATTTTTTTCATTTTGGCGATTTTTTTCCTTTTGGGGATTTTTGTCTGTTTTTAGGTTTTTTTTCGTTTTGGCGATTTTTTTCATTTTGGCAATTTTTTTTTTCATTTTGGCGATGTTCTTTCATTTAGGCGATTTTTTTTGTTTTTATTTAGGCGATTTTTTTGTTTTTTTTTTCATTTTGGCGATTTTTTTTTTCATTTTAGCAATTCTTCCGTTTTATGCGATTAATTTTAGCTTTAGAAATTTTTTTTTAATTTGGTGCTTTTTTTCGTTTTGGCGATTTTATAATTTTTTGTTTTTTTAGTTTTACCGTTTTTTAAAATTTCAAGAGTTTTGCTCTTACGGTTTCCAAGATACAGCAAGTTGTCAAAATTGCATAGTCAAAATTGCATTAACTGATGGAACACCCTTTAATTTAAATTTTTGGAAATTTCAGTGTTAATTTTTGTAGTCTATATAAAAATTCACTAAACTTACAAATTTCAAGTGTATATACATACATACATGCAATTGTATGTATATTACATGGGATTTTAACATTTTTCGTTGCTCGTTTTGGAACACCCTTTAATTTCCAATTCTCATGTATTTGTTGTTATAGCGGCCAAAGGTCTACACACTGTGTCCAAATTTCAGGTCTGTAGCTCTTACGGTTCTCGAGAAAATACTAATATAGTTTTAGACATAGTTAATTTTACATAACACAAAAAGTTAAAGTTTTCCAACCCTGGAAACGTCTCTTTAATTTTTTTCATATTTTTTTAATTTAAAATACCAATTTTAGTCGTACTGAAGTGTAAAATAAGTTTATTTATTAAAAAAATAAAAATTTGTTTTCGTTAGTTACTTTTATATGGCAAAATAAAGTTTAAGTTTTCCAGCTTTGCAATCGTCTGCTCGATTTTGCTGAATTTCAATACCAATCTATTTTGGAAAATTTCTGACACACCAGTCCAAGAACGAAGTCTCCAGCTTTTCTGGGAGCTTCGGAAAACCGATTTCACGTACAGACAGACGGACAGACGGACATCGCTTATTCGTCTTCCCTATGCATAAGGATCCAGAATATATATATTTTATGTGTCGCTTATTGATATTATAGAAATTACAAACGGAATGACAAACCTATATATACCCTTTTACCGTTTTTGTTGGTAAAGGGTATAAAAATAAAAATCAAACAGTAACTGTTATTTTGTGAGGAGCAAAGTCAGAAAACAACTCTAATTTTGTGAGGAATAAATAAAAGTCACAAAATAACACTTATTTTGTGAGGGATAAATAGAAATCAAGAAATAGCTATTATTTTCTGAGGAATAAATATTATTGCTTACAGGCATTTCACAAGTATATACTAAAAATTAAACTGGGCACAGAATACTGACCTGTAGCACACCGGAAGATATAGATTCGGGCCCACCCATGAAGTCTCCTTCAACAGTGAACTTCCTATCAATAATATAACTTTCCAAAAGCTTTTGTATGTTTATTGGCAGATATGTATTCAATTTTAAAACTAGGCCTTCGTCAAATGCATGAGAAACATCAATAAAGAGAGCAGAACAATACTTCTTTTCCTCAAATGTTCTTCTTACAACTTGGACCAATATATGCGTTTGTTGGTGCTATGATGGCTTCTAAAACCAAATTGATGGTCCGGGATGCACTCATTATCAGCTAAAATTTTGGACAATTTAGTCATAGTGAGCTTATAGGTCTATATGACCTATGCCCGGCATTGGAATCATTTTGATCTTGGCAAGTTTCCATTTATGTGGAAAATACTGCATTCGTAAAATGGCATTAAAAATAAATAACAGGATTCTTACTGCAATATGAGGCAAGTTCTTGTTACTAATGCCATCAATACCTGGAGCTTTCTTCGGGTTGAGTTCAGTAATTATTTTTTGTACTTCACGCATCTTAAACCTTAAGGGACGAGGGCATGGAGAAAATACACTCAGTAAATCAACAGCACCCGTACAGGAATTGGCAGTGAATACAGATTTTATTTGCTCAGCAAATAAGTTACCTTTTTCACTATCGCTACTTGCACAGCCTCCGGTCGAAGTGCGCAGTGGTGATTTAAGCTCAACGGTTTTCTTAAGATTTCTAGCAGCGCGCCATAAAGAGTAATTGGATGCTGATGTGACATCGAGACCTTCTAGATATTTTTGCAGCATTGAAGTTTTTTCCGACGGTAGCAGCACTTTGAGTCGTTTACTACATTCTTAAAGTCTCATTTTATTTAGGGGTGATCTGTGTTGTTGCCATTCGCTTCTAGCTCTCCTTTTTTCACATACAAAACGCTCAATTTCCGTAGAATGAATTCTATTAAAGCGCATCTAATGAGCTGTTGTTAGATTTTGACAGTTCTGACAACACATAAATACACATGTTGTAAGCAATAATCGATGTTAATTAACACAGACAACTCTATATACAACAGTGCCGACAACAGTTGTAAATCATAATCACATTTTAAAAAATACAACAGTGAAATAACAACTGTTCTAAACCATAATCGGGCCCATATTTTTAACGTGTTCATGGTTTGTTAACTAATGCTTGAAGCAGTATATTCTGCATTCTCAGCATTTCTTGCATCATGCTAGTCATATTTGTTGTAAAGTTGTTTATAGTTAGCACCAGATTCTCAATAGTAGCTTCAAGACGACTAAAGTTAAAGCTAGAGTTTGCATTTGTTGAAATATTTGGCAGAGAAACATTTTCTGTGGGAATAGAATTTGCTTTAGCAGCATCCGCATACGATAGACGTGAAGTAACTGGTTGGCTCATTTGAGCAAAGTGGAATAGTAAGCTTTTGCTCATTGAGCGGGGTCTAATTTATCTTTTTATCCCATAGTCTGTTTAACGAAAGAAAATACAGAAAATCTGTAGTTAGCGGTGTAATTACCTCCACAATTACAAAATTTTTTTCTGCCTGCTCTTTTGGTTTAGTACAACTAGCAGTACCGTGCAACTCACCACAGATAACACACACTGTAGGTAAATTGCAGTAAGTTTTTGTATGGCCATATTCTTGGCAATTATGGCACTGTACGGGACCTGAACAATTATGTGCCTCTTCAACTGCGATTTTTCAGTATACTCGTAAAAGGTATTTTATGCTATAAATTGAATTTGTCTCGTTTTTATACCCTTTACCAACAAAAATGGTAAAAGGGTATATATAGGTTTGTCATTCCGTTTGTAATTTCTATAATATCAATAAGCGACACATAAAATATATATATTCTGGATCCTTATGCATAGGGAAGACGAATAAGCGATGTCCGTCTGTCCGTCTGTCTGTACGTGAAATCGGTTTTCCGAAGCTCCCAGAAAAGCTAGAGACTTCGTTCTTGGACTGGTGTGTCCAAAATAGATTGGTATTGAAATTCAGCAAAATCGAGCAGACGATTGCAGAGCTGAAAAACTTAAACTTTATTTTGCCATATAAAAGTAACTAACGAAAACAAATTTTTATTTTTTTTTACACTTCAGTACGACTAAAATTGGTATTTTAAATTAAAAAAATATGAAAAAAATTAAAGAGACGTTTCCAGGGTTGGAAAACTTTAACTTTTTGTGTTATGTAAAATTAACTATGTCTAAGACTATATTAGTATTTTCTCGAGAACCGTAAGAGCTACAGACCTGAAATTTGGACACAGTGTGTAGACCTTTGGCCGCTATAACAACAAATACATGAGAATTGGAAATTAAAGGGTGTTCCAAAACGAGCAACGAAAAATGTTAAAATCCCATGTAATATACATACAATTATATGTATGTATGTATATACACTTGAAATTTGTAAGTTTAGTGAATTTTTATATAGACTACAAAAATTAACACTAAAATTTCCAAAAATTTAAATTAAAGGGTGTTCCATCAGTTAATGCAATTTTGACTATGCAATTTTGACAACTTGCTGTATCTTGGAAACCGTAAGAGCAAAACTCTTGAAATTTTAAAAAACGGTAAAACTAAAAAAACAAAAAATTATAAAATCGCCAAAACGAAAAAAAGCACCAAATTAAAAAAAAATTTCTAAAGCTAAAATAAATCGCATAAAACGGAAGAATTGCTAAAATGAAAAAAAAATCGCCAAAATGAAAGAAAATCGCTAAAATGAAAAAAATCGCCAAGATGAAAAAAAATCGCCAAAACGAAAAAAACCCAAAAGAAACAGAAAAAAGTCGCCAAAATGAAAAAAAAACCAAAACAGGAAAAAATCGCCAAAAACAAAAAAAAATTGCCAAAACGAAAAAAAAAATCGCCAAAATGAAAAAAATCGCCAAAATGAAAAAAACACAAAAATCGCCAAAATGAAATAAACACAAAAATCGCCAAAATGAAAAAAAATCGCCAAAATGAAAAAAAAACAAAACAAAAAAATCGCCATAATAAAAATAAAAAAAATCGCCTAAATGAAAGAAAATCGCCAAAATGAAAAAAAAATCGCCAAAATGAAAAAAATCGCCAAAACGAAAAAGAACCTAAAAACAGACTAAAATCACCAAAAGGAAAAAAAATCGCCATAATGAAAAAAATCGACAAAACGAAAAAAACCCCAAAAAAATCGCCAAAATGAAAAAAAAACAAAAAAGGAAAAAATCGCCTATTTATTCCATCAACCCAAAAACAAAAAAAAATCGCCAAAATGAAAAAATATCGCCAAAATGAAAAAAAAAATCGTCAAAATGGGAAAAATCTCCAAAAACAGAAAAAAATCGCCAAAACGAGAAAAAAGCGACAAAACTGAAAAAATCGTTTAAGCTGAAAAAAACTTCAAAAAAGCAAAAAAGCCTACCTTTCGTGCGCGATTCAAAGTCGCACTTTACTGATTTTTTAATATTAAAGGAATTAAATGAAAATAGGTTCTTTCTTAACATATTTTATGTATTTTTTAAAGAACTAGATTGGTATCAATAATCAGAAAAATCAAAAATTATGACTCAGGGTTGGAAAACTCACACTTTTTGTGTTATGTAAAATTAAATAGGTCTAAAAATTTTTTTCTTTTTATTTATAAATTGAATATATTTTATGCTTCTGAAAGAAAAGTTTGGCGTATGAAATTTGAAAAATGAAAATTATAGCTCCAAAGATGTAAACTTTAAAAAAATTATAAATTTTTTTACAAAACAAATATGTATGTATGTGTCTGTATACTATATATATGTACGTACGTTGGTAAAGGGTATATAAGATTCGGCACAGCCGAATATAGCACTCTTACTTGTTTTCAACTGTGTATTATTTCGCTCCAGTTCAACATGAAATAAAGGCTGGGGGATCTTCTCACCAAGGGGAACTTTGAATATTAATTTAGTACATTTCAAGAAATATTTTTCGGAAAAGGTACTTTTCGAAAAAAGTACGTTTTGGAAAAAGTACTTTTTAGAAAAAGGAACTTTTTGAAAAAATAACTTTTTTAAGAAGGTACTTTTTGGAAAAAGATATTTTCGGAAAAAGTACTTTATAGCAAAAAGAACTTTTTGGAAAAGGTACTTTCCGGAAATGATACTTTTTGAAAAAATAAATTAAAAATAAGAACTATTTTCGGTAAATGTAGTTTTTGGAAAAAGTACTTTTTGAGAAGGTACTTTTTGAAAAATTATTTTTATAAAAAGGAGATTTTTTGGTAAAGTACTTTTTGGAAAAATAATTTTTTGAAAAGCTACTTTGGAAAAAGTATTTTTTTAAAGATACTTTGGAAATAGTATTTTTTTAAAGATACTTTTTGGAAAGCGTATTTTTTGAAAAATATGCTCTTTGGAGTGACCCTATTATCTTTCTTTGAGCCACCGAATTCCCGTGATGAAGCGCCTGATATCCTCCGATGACGAGTTTCGCGAATTTTTATATTTGAGCCCTATCTACTTACGTCTGAAATGAATGAGTTTGGTTAGCACATATAAAATATCCGCTGACAAAGTAGCGGTCAATGTGCTAGTTTTTTAATAAAGGCGTTAGAATTTTTTTCTCTCAAATATAGTGGTGGTGGTTTGGAAGATTTTTTTGATGAGATACTTAACTAAATACATATTTTCGTTGCGGATTTTCATACAAATTCTACTTATTTGGAAATAATGTTTTGCTTTTCAAATTAAATCTGTTTTAAAATAATACTAATTTATGTTTATAGCTTAGTTAACTAATTTAATTTGTTCTGTTAGAAATTATTTTTCTCATTTCATAGATGTATTCAACTAAAAAATTAATATATAAAAAATAAAAAAAATTTGATACACATATTGCCTATATTAAAAAAACTCAATAAAGTACGACTTTGACTTGCACACGAAGGGTTCCGTACATTCAGTTTTGAGAATTTGTCAATGAGGCTTTTTGCTTATTTGAAGTTTTTTTCAGTTTAAACGTTTTTTTAAGTTTTGTCGTTTTTTCTCAATTTTTTTCTGTTTGTGGGGTTTTTCTTTTTGGCGATTTTTTTATTTTGGTGATTTTTTCTTGTTTTGCGGTTTTTTAATTTTGGCGACTTTTTTCTGTTTTAGGGGTTTTTTCGGTTGGCGGATTTTTTAATTTTGGCGATTTTTTTTTAATTTTGGCGATTTTTTTAATTTTGGTGGTTTATTTTCATTTTGGCGATTTTTTCCATTTAGGCGATTTTTCCGGTTTTTCTCGATTTATTTTATTTTTAATTTTTTTTTAATTTGGTGCTTTTTTCGTTTTTGCGATTTTGATTTTGGCGATTTTTTTTTTTTGGTTTGGCGATTTTATAATCTTTTGATTTTTTTAGTATTACCGTTTTTGAAAATTTCACGACTTTTGCTCTTACGGTTTGCAAGATACAGCAAGTTGTTAAAATTACATAGTCTATAACTGATGGCACACCCTTTAATTTAATTTTTTTTTTACATTTTAGTGTTAATTATTGTAGGCTGTATAAAAATACACTAACCTTAAAAATTTCAAGTGTATATACATACATACAATTATATGTATATTACATGGGATTTTAATATATTTCGTTGCTTGTTTGGAACACCCTTTAATTTGTAATTTGTATTTGTTCTTGTAGCGGCCAAAGGTCTACACACTGTGTCCAAATTTCAGGTCCGTAGCTCTTACGGTTTTTGAGAAAATACCCTTTGACAGACGGACGGACAGCGTACCGAAAACAGTAGGGTTCCTTTTCACCTTTGATGTACGGAACCCTAAAAACATAAAATATATCGCGATTTTCGCGTTTTATGTGAATAATTACAAAAATAATAATTAAGATTATTTAAAACAGATTAAATTTCAAAATATTGTTTCCTAATACGTAGAATTTGTATGAAAACCCGAAACGAAAATATGTATTTAGTTAAATATCTCAATTAGTAGGTCGCAAGTGGTCAAGTTTTATATACCATTGGATGGTGCTTCAAAAACTCTTTTCGATGATACCAAATTTTATTTATGTCGCCTTGGACCAAAGTACAAAAAAAATTCGAAAAACTGAAAAAGACCTTTTTAAAAAATGGTCCAGCTCACGGATGGTCAACGCCAGAACCAAAATATTTTGGGAATCATCATAAAACATATCAAGCTTTATTTTCAGAGAGGTAACAAAATCACTTTTTTCTCTTCCATACAAGTTGAGTCGCTCTAATGTACATACGTTGGTATAGGGTATATAAGATTCGGCACAGCCGAATATAGCATTCTTGTTTGTTTTTTATATAATATTTAACTTACAATGACGAACACTACAAACTTTGCCTACCTCAAAAGGCATTTGCTTTGGAAATTTTTGCAAAGTGCAAAATATTTTTAAATTCTGTTACTAAAATTTGTTTAACATCCAACTTTTAAGAGACTTGGTCATGACGAGTCAAATGTATAATATATCATCATTTTTGGAAGCGAACGTTACATTAAAACACAACTGAAAACAAGTGGAAAAGATTAATGTTAAAGCAAATTTATTTACTCTCTCTTCATTTGTTCCTCTTAGTAGTAGTTTTAAAAACATATTTATGGAAAAAGCACAACCACTACATATTTATTAATGTTTTCAACATTAAAAAGGAAATATGATTAAATATTACTAATAATTAGAAAAATACACTACAACTAAGATGGCGTATAAATACATTACAATAACATTATTTGATGGGTTTTTATGATACTATCGGTCAAGCAAAGCTTTTTAATAACATTTAAATTTTTGGTCATGGTTTACCTTTTGCTGGAAATGGCCAGATGTTAAATTTAGCCCAACTCGCGGTTTTTTTTATAGTTTTATCGCACTCAAAAAAGTTTTACATTAACTGAATGTAGGTTATTTCAGAAGTCTTCCGTGAAGTTTAAATTGAAAGAAAATTCAGTTATTTTACAAAGCCATGTCTATTTTAACTTTTTATGTATGTTGTTAATTAACCAAACTACAATATAATAATGATTTTCTGTGCAGTCAATATAATCAGTTATTTAGAATACATAGGTAAAACTGAAATAATGTAGTTAATTTTAAAGTTTTTTTCATTTAATTTTTACTTATTTAGTTTATTTTTTTTTTTTCATAATAAACTTCAAAAATATTTAAAAAATTAAAATTCAAACAAAAAATCAAACATTGAAAAATTAAAAAAATATTAAGAAAAACTAAAATCAATTTCGCAAATATTTACATACATATGTATACACATATGTATATAAAAGTTAATTGTATGCTGCCATATACATATGTACATACATATGTATGTATGTATGTGTACATAAGAAATTTTAATTGGTAAGTTGATTGCATGCTATAGAATTATATAATTTTGTTACATATATGTACATATACAGCCTTATGTATAAGGAAAAGCGTAATTGGCAAAATTGAATATGATCTTAACGAGTTTTGCCATACAATTTTACATTTAAAATCACCCTAGGATTTAGGTTTAGAACTATATTATGTGCCGATTTTTAATCTCAAATTGTATGAACGAACTCGTTAGCACTTAGTTCAATGTCTTCACTTATGCTAACTTCATGCCAGTTTTTTCTTATACATGCGCATACATACAGATGTATATATATGTATGTAAATATACGTGTATACTAGTATCATTATCTTACAGGTGAAATTTTGGAAGTCATTGAGGCACTAGTTCATACATAGTACGAGTACAAGTACGAGTTCATTCATATGTAAGTAAGTATGTTTTCAAATGAGAAAATTTCCTATATCTCAAACAAATTTCATTCAGGTCAATTATTTGTCTACCCCCTGTGCTTTTACGTTTGTTCAAAAAGGTAAAAAAGCTAAGCAGATATAATGTACCTTAAAGTTATTTTAAATAATTTATAAAAAGTTAGCGTAACTAGTTTTATGTTATTATATATGTACATTATACTCATACATATTAAGTAAGTTTAAAATTTTTTTAAAACTTCAAAAACTTATCCTTTCGCTGCTCCGTAAGCACTTTACTAATAATAGCAAATCTTCGTCTGACAAGAACGCAATTAGAATACCTGAAACCTCTAATTAAAAGGAAATTTTAAATGTTTATTTTTACTTATTTTTCTTTTAAATTAAATAATTAAATAAGTTTGCAATATTCGGCTATATCACAAAGTTCAATTCCGTTCGGAAACGGAATTGAAGACACCTGAAAATATCGAGTCCAAGCAGGATTATACCCCCAACAGTCTGGACAAACGTGACGAATTTTCATATTTTAGTTTTCTTCTCTAGACACCATCTCCTACAAAAATGGGGTGGATTGAATTCCGTTTCCGAACGTAATTAAACTCTGTAACATGGCCGATTATTACACTATTTATGTTAATTATTCTACATAAAAGTCATCGTAAAAATATCGCTCATTAACTCAAACAACGTCATAACTTAAACCAATTTGAAGTTTTTAATTTACACAGAACTTAACGAAAAAAGAAAATTAAATTTTTCTCTCAACAGCTGAATAAACAAGATATTTGTATAAAATTTTTACTTAATATCAACAACGGTATAAGGATTAATTATGCATAACTAACACAAAAATTCCATATTTTGAGTTATGATGTTGTTCGAGAAAATTAGCAATTTCTTTTGGTCTCTACCATAGCAAAACTGAGTTTTCAGTTGTAATGTCTGAGGCAAAGAAGAAAAATTGCTTAAGTCAAGATAAAATGAGTTAATGGTAACCCTGTAACCTCAATATTCCAAAGTATTGATAAGCAAAATCTGAAATGTTTTATGCGATTTTTCAGAAAATTGTAGTGCAATGACTTGCTGCTTATCTTTTTTTCATATGGAATAATATGTTAATTTAGCTTATACTTTAGTATATCTTAAATCGAATGTATTGTCTATAGTGTGTAGAACGATGTCTACATAAAAAATTAAAGTACACACCGAACTTTCCATATTAACGGTAAATAGGATACATTTCTGAAAATTTTAAGTTTAAAAGTGTTCTTTTACAAAACAGTAAAATATGACTTAAGCACTTATTACCGCAGATATTATTCTTAGTACATTACGGACCGTATTCTGACGCAGATGATAAAGACTTTCCTTTATGATTCCTTATGATTTTCTATGTATATTATAAAATTATTTTACTAAAGCACTTATAACTACATATTTTTCTTCCAGATTTCAATAATTTTGAAGAACTTTTTCCTGAAAAGCAAACTGTTTTCATCTGAATTTGGCAAAACCGCAGGATATATTACTATTTATATAAACTAAAATTTAGAAGTCAGAATAGTTAAAGATTTTGTACATAAAATTATATATACATATATACATACATATGTAAATAATAAAAACTATTCATTCAATTAAAACTCTTAATTTTCTTGGGGTTAAATATTTTGCATTAAAATTAAATGAAATAAACAGTAGTTTCTATTGATTCGGTAGGTTATTTTTTGTCAGTCAAAATAAGTGAAAAAGAAGTTATTTTTAAAGTTTTGGGTAGTAAATTTATGTAAGTTAAAACAATTGAAAAATTCAGTCGTTTTTACTGTTTTTGTGAGTTGTTTTCAGGCTGTTAAAAAAAATGAAAAAACAGTAGTTTTAAATGATATGTAGGTTGTTTTTTGTAGTTTAAAGTAAAAGAAAAAACATTCGTTTTTACTGAAATTGTATGTTAAAAAATTAACATTCAAAAATAACTGAAAAAAACGTTTGATTCAAATGAAATGTTAGTAATCCGGTTTTTAACTGAAAATACTATTGTTTTAAATGATTTTTCATTTGAATTTACCTACATAATATTTTGAGTGCGATTTTTTTGCTTTAAAGTATGCAACATTGTTGAAATTCCGTGCGAAAAAAGTACTGCTCATGTTGTTTCATCATTTTGCATGGAAAAACATCTGCCAGATAGAATTTACGTGTTTTTCACAATAAAACTGAAGGTCCATACCATCCGTTCTATGCATAAGAGTTGTATACATTTCTGATTCTAAATTCAAGTTACATGCAATACGTTTTATCCGCCAATCATTTTTATTGTGATCATCTTTAGTCTCAATATATTTATCAACTAAATTCGTGGAATTAATCTGTAATAAAAATAATACATAATAGTTTTCACAGCTTAAATAAGATTATTTCCCATTGCACTTTCTACGAAAATAATAAACGCAACTGAGGTGTACATAAAATTAATCGATAAGTTAATGTAAATTTATCACAATGGACCCGAGTGGAGTTGCGGTATAGCACCACCCTTCCTAAGCTCATGCAAATTTTGTTCAAGAATAAACTATCTTAGAAATTGGTATTAGTGTACTTAAGTCTTGAATATAGTTGTAAACCTTATAACGAAAGCTGTTTCTTTTGCTACAAACTTTTTAATGCAAAAATGAGAGAAATATTTAAATCCATTATAAGAACATTTTTATCAATATCATTGAAAATATAAAATGGGCTTTATTACGAGCGTCGTTTACGACTTCGACTACGACGACTATGTACTAGACTAAAGAACATTGCAACATTTTTTCTTTAATCTAGAACAATATCGTCGTAGTCGTAGTCGAAAGACGACACTCATAATTTGGCCCAATATAAATTGACATATTTTTCTATCAAAAGCAGCTGACCTTTTTCATGATGCATGTGACTCATACAAAAGTAGAAAGTAAACCTATTTTAACCGTTCTATGCGTTTTGCTGTGTAACTTGCCACATATAATTACCCTGATTCTACTTTTTTGACACATGCATAAAACGTAGCAACGCATGCAGCGGAGGGCATTGACCTTCAGCTTAAGGACACAGTACTACTTTTGCGAATTTATTTTGCAAATATTTCATACCAAATTCTTTTACACGTAGCTTGACAGCATCTCGCATAAAAATGTGGCTTTACATAAAAAAATTACAATTTTAAATGATATATAATAAAACCATAGTAAAAAATTCTCTGCTCAAAGGCATGCCGCAAAAAACTTACCCTATAAATAATTAACAAATGCATGCACTAATCTATCAAAGCAGTGTAAGTAGTAAAAGTTATTTTGAGCATATTTTATAAAAATGTGTTTGTTTAGTTTCTTTTTCTTCTTGTTTTGTATTTAATATAATAAAGTAATTGTATTTGTATGTACGACCATGCACTGCTTCTTTAGCTTTTTCTTTTATTACATAACATATAGGAAATAAACATATTTATTAATTTTTTTTTAACTATCGGTGCATGTGAGTTAAAATAAAAATGAATTTTAAAATCTTGGTCATTGGGTTTGGATACAAATATGCTCTTTAAATATTCCATTTACTCACCAATTCGCTACAACCCAAGCGCACTGCACCTGTTGTAAATATATATGTACATATGTATGTATGTACGTTCGCATACATATATATGCATGTATGTATGTACATATATATTTATACGTAAGTATGTACAAACTTGCAAGCATATGAACAAATATTAATTTAAATATTTCTAGCTCATTTACTATATAATCTTATAAGTTAAAAAAAAAAGATTAATTAATTCCTTTGCTAATCAAACTGAATGGGTTGGTCACCATCTTGCGTATTTTTGGCATTCAGAAAAAGAAATTTCCAACGCTTTTTTGTGCAATTGCAGACACCCTTGAAAAAAATTAAAACAAACCTAGATTTTAGCCACTAAAAATTCTAATTAATTTGAATTTTTTGATTATGTACAGGGTGATCGATGACATTTTTCAAAAAGTGGATCAAATAGGGGATTTAACAAAAAAAAAGGGCAACATAAAACAAGTAAGAGTGCTATATTCGGCTGTGCCGAATCTTATATGCCCTTTACCAAAGTTATTTAACAAAAAAATTTAAAAAATTGTGTTATCTAGTTACTTTTATATGTCAAAATCAAGTTTCAGTTTCCAGCTCTGAAACCGTCTGCTCGATTTTGCTGATTTTCAATACCAATCTAAGTTGGACAATTTCTGACATACCAGTCCAAGAACGAAGTCTCTAGCTTTTCTGGGAGCTTCGGAAAACCGATTTCACGTACACCAGACGGACGGACGGACGGACATCGCTTATTCGTCTTCCCTATTCATAAGGACCCAGAATATATACATTTTATGGGTCGCATATGAATATTATGGAAATTACACACGGAATGACAAACCTATACATATATACCCTTTTCCATTTTTGGTAAAGAGTATAAAAAATTCAGTAAAGTGCGACTTTTACTCGCGCACGAAGGGTTCCATTCGTACATTCGGTTTTGAGCATTTTTTAATGTGGCTGATTTGCTTTTTCGAAGTTTTTTTCAGTTTAAACGATTTATTTAGTTTTGTCGCTTCTTTTTCGTTTTGGCGATTTTTTTTTCTGTTTTTGGATGTTTTCTTAATTTTGGCGATTTTTTTCTGTTTTTGAGGCCTTTTTTCATTTTGGCGATTTTTTCCTGTTTTTGGGGCTTTTTTCATTTTGGAGACTTATATCATTTTGGCGATTTTTTTTCATTTTGGCGATTTTTTCCTTTTGGCGGTTTTTTTGCCTAGGGTTTTTTTTCATTTTGGCGAATTTTTTATTTTGGCAATTTTGTCATTTCATTTTGGCGATTTTTTTCTGTTTTTCATTTTAGCAATTTTTTTTCATTTTGGTGATTTTTTTAATTTTTGCGATTTTTTCTTTTTGGATATTTTTTCTGTTGCTTGGGGTTTTTTTCATTTTGGAGATTTCTTGTTTAGGGTTTTTTTCATTTAAGCGATTTTTTTATTTTGGCAATTTTGTGTTGTTTTTGGGGTATTTTTCATTTTGACAATTTTTTTTCTGTTTTTCGAGTTTTTTTTCATTTTGGCGATTTTTTTAATTTTGGCAATTTTTTTTTTAATTGTGGCGATTTTTTCCTGTTTTTTTCGTTCTGGCGATTTTCTTTCGTTTCGCGATTTTTTTTCATTTTAGCAATTTTTCCATTTTCGCGATTTATTTTAGTCTTAGACATTTTTTTATTTTGGTGCTTTATTTCGTTTTGGCGATTTTTTTTGTTTTTGGCGAGTTTTTCCTGTTTTATGGTTTTTTTCATTTTGGCGATTTTATTCTGTTTTTTTTTGGGTTTATTCGTTTTTTCGATTTTTTTCATTTTGGCGATTTTTTTTTTTCATTTTGGCGATTTTCTCTCATTTTGACGATTTTTTTCATTTAAGCAATTTTTCGGGTTTTTCGCAATTTATTTTAGTCGTAGACATTTTTTTTAATTTGGTGCTTTTTTTCATTTTGGCGATTTTTTTTTGGTTTTTGGCGATTTTTTTCGGTTTGGCGATTTTATAATTTTTTGATTTTTAGTTTTACCGTTTTTGAAAATTTCAAGAGTTTAGCTCTTACGGTTTCCAAGATACAGCAAGTTGTCAAAATTGCATAGTCAAAATTGCATTAACTGATGGAACACCCTTTAATTTAAATTTTTTGAAATTTTAGTGTTAATTTTTGTAGTCTGTATACAAATACACTAACCTTACAAATTTCAAGTGTATATACATACATACATTCAATTGTATGTATATTATATGAGATTTTAACATTTTTCGTTGCTCGTTTCGGAACACCCTTTAATTTCCAATTCTGATGTATTTTTTGTTCTAGCGGCCAAAGGTCTATACAGTGTGTCCAAATTTCAGGTCTCTAGCTCTTACGGTTCTCGAGAAAATACCCTGCATAGTTTTAGACATAGTTAATTTTACATAACACAAAAAGTTAAAGTTTTCCAACCCTGGAAACGTCTTTTTAAGTTTTTTAATATTTTTTTAATTTAAAATACCAATTTTGGTCGTACTGAAGTGTAAAATAGGTTTATTTATTAAAAAATATAAAAATTTGTTTTCGGTAGTGACTTTTATATGGCAAAATCAAGTTTCAGTTTTCCAGCTCTGAAACCGTCTGCTCGATTTTGCTGATTTTCAATACCAATCTAAGTTGGACCATTTCTGACAAACCAGTCCAAGAACGAAGTCTCTAGCTCTTCTGGGAGCTTCGGACTTCACGTACACCAGACGGACGGACGGACGGACGGACAGACGGACATCGCTTATTCGTCTTCGCTATTCATAAGGACCCAGAATATATATATTTTTTTGGTCGCAAATTAATATTATGGAAATTACACACGGAATGACAAACCTATATATACCCTTTTCCATTTTTGGTAAAGGGTATAAAAAAAAGGCAAATACACTAAACTTCTTATTTTTAACGTATTATTATATAATTCACTTTAGAAAAAGGGGTCAAGAAGTGGCAAGGCAGTGGAAAAAGTGGCAAATTGCCACTTTAGTCGGTCAAACGGTTACGCTGATTCATGTAAGGCAGCTACATATTTTTGAAGACTCAAAACGCCAAATGTTGAGTGTTCGTGCCAAACCACAGTGGCGTGAAATAAAAAAAGTGGTAAAAAGTCAGCAACTTTTGAACTAGTGAACCGATCTCGATAAAACTACTTGTTTTGAACTGTTAAGAAAGTATATTAGGATGCACCCTGTTGTAAGACATGGTAGCTCCAAAGAGCCTTAAAGTGGGTGTCGAAATTCTTTCGGAGCTTGTAAATTTTTTAAATATCCACTGATCTTAATAATTTTTTCAAAATATTAGTGTAAGAAATCAGAAAAATTTACAAATATGATTCCAGGGTTGGGAAACTTACAATTTCTGTGACATATAAAATTAGCTAGGTTGGGTTAGGTTAGGCAGGGGTGGCAGTCAGAAACCCGGATTCACTTAGACCATTTTGGTCCATTGTGATACCACGGAGACTCTGCTATAAGGAGTCCCCACCGTCGAACCAGCCAGAGCTCAATATAAAGCTGCTAATACGTTGAAGCTCAACACTAGCAACGTCAGAAAGTTTCCTGAACTCAAGAGCGCCCATTATGGCCATTCTCTTTCCTGCAAGTCCAGGACAGTGACAAAGAAAATGCTCTATGCTTTCCTCTTCATTGATATCCTGGCAGCTACGGCAGAAATCATTGTGTTCAATGCGTAGCCTTTCTGCATGCCTACCCATAAAATAGTGTCCGATTAACACGGATACTAATATCGAGATTTGTTTCCTATTCTTAAAAATTAAGTAATCAGTGCCTTCCTTATTTAGGTGAGTCCGTAACTGCCTTGTGATCACGCAATCATTTCTTGTGACCCACCTTTCATTTGTTTCATCTTCTGTCTTGCGCCTAAGTCTGAGTTTGCAAGAGAGTAGGGGTAAGCCCACACATTCCAAATCAGGTGGAACCTGTAAGGTTGTCCCAATTCTAGCAAGCTCATCAGCCCTAGAGTTCCCCTGAAAGCCTCTATGCCCCGAGATCCAGATGATCCTAATATCAAACTGCTCCGCCATCTCATTTAGAGATAATTGGCAGTTGAGGGCTGTTGTTGTTCTTAGAAGCAAGGATTCGAGGGCCATAATAGCTGCTCGACTATCGGTGTATATGTTAATCAAAGTCGTTGAAGTGATATTCACTCTCAACCAATCTGCAACTTCTCTTCTAGCAAGGATCTCTGTCTGAAAGATACTGCAGTGATCCGGGAGTCGCCTTGCAATACGAAGACCTAAAGCCCTCGAAAAGACTCCATAACCCACACCTTCATGCGTTTTGGATGGTATCCAGGTTTTACAAAGCGTTCGTGTAGTAGAGCAGGGGAGGTTTGGTCAATCCTCCATCCCCTAACCGCATCATCAAGTATTCTACAGTGGTCGGTTCCATTTCCGTTCTACAGAGAGGTACATCGAAGATGGATTGCCGAGAACGTTGCCATCTCCTTCCCTACTAGGAGCACTCCCAGTGCATCCGTATGAGTAGTGCGAAGAGCACTGGTTATATACAAGGATGCAAGTCTTTGCACCTTGTGTAAGACTTGTAGATACGTCCTTTTCTCCAGGGACGCCCACCACACGTTCATGCCATACATGAGAATTATACGTACTATTGCAGTACGTATGGACGATTTTTGGGGTAAGACACCAAATTTTCCCAATGAACTTTTTGCATAGATAGAATGAAATTGTTGATTTTTTCACTCTCTCTAGAATATAAGCTTTGAAGCTCAGCTTTGAATCAAGAATAACACCGAGATATTTTGCAGTGTTGGACACAGAGGAGTTTTACTCCTCTTTACTCCACGATTTTGCACCCCCGCGATTCGTGCTGTACCCCTATTTACAAAGCGGGTCTGCCTAGAAGCTCCTAGAGCCGAGGTTATCCTGCGGTGAGTTATTCGATTTTGGATCCACTAACACAATTCTACATTAACTCCCAAATTCGACAATACATCAATTATCACATCTGGAGAAATATTATTAAAAGCCCCCTCAATATCGACGAAGGCCACAAGGGTGTATTCACCTACAGAGAGAGATTTCGCTATCGTGCCAACCAGCTCGTGTAGAGCCGATTCGGTCGACTTTCCACTTTGATATGCATGCTGATGCGAGGAAAGTAGTTTTCCATTGATGGTTTTACGAATATAATGATCAACCATCCTTTCTAATGTTTTCAGAAGAAAGGATGATAGACTTATCGGTCTGAAGTCCTTTGGTGTGGTGTGAGAGCTTTTACCAGCCTTCGGTAAAATTAACTAGGTCTAATAATTTTTTTTATATTTTAATTTATATATATATTTTATGTTTTGGAAAGAAAAGTTGGGTATAGAGAATTAGAAATATATAAACAACAGAGCTGGAAAATTGTAAAATTGTTTGATATTAAAGTAACTAAATTAAACTAGAATTTTAATTATGTCTTTTCTTTATTCACTTAATATATTTTTCATATGTTTTAAAGAATGAGATTGTTATAAGGACCCAGAAAAATCTAAAAAGATGATTCCAGGGTTGGGAAACTTAAACTGTTTATGATATACAAAACTAATTCAATAAAGCTAGTTATTTCTTTGGTAATTAAATACATTCTATATTTTAGAAGGAAATAAATTAGTATTAAGATCAGAAAAATTTAAATTATCGAAAAAAACCGAGAGCCCACTTCCAAAAAAGTGCACTATAACAAAAAATTATTAATTTTATCACAAAATAAATATGTATGTATGTACTTCTGTATGTATCTGTATACTACATATGTATGTGTACGTTGGTGAAGGGTATATAAGATTCGGCACAACCGAATATAGCACTCTTACTTGTTCAGAAATATACATGATATAAGGAAGGCGCTTAAAGAAAAAAAGTGTTCCTTTGCCATCAAGTACGTTGTTGTTAAAAAGCAAAGCGGAAATTTTACCATATCCGATAATAGTGGATAATACGTTATTATAAGGCTTCTTGTTTAATCCTTTTGCTTCTGCATCGGCCGTTATCGTAATCCTTACTTGGCCGATCAAACTTCTTTATATATACATATAACAAATCCTAATTTCTATTCCCACATTTAGAAATTTATTTATTGCATTCACTAATGTTTTTTTCATATAATTAAAAAATTTTTAAATTTCAATCCGTATTTGCCGACAAATCATATGTAGTAGTTATTATGTAGAACATTTCCGAGTAGTCCCATCGGTGAGGTTTCCCATATAAATTTGCAGACTGATTTGTTTTTAATTCTTATCTCCATTATAGCTATAACTGATATAATAATATTGAACTCAACGCAACTTAAATGTATAGGTACTTGTATGTATTTTACAAGCAACGGATACAAAAGCGATACGAATATTAGGTAAAAGCATACCCATAATAGGGGTGTGCGGGCAGGTGCCTTTTCACTTGTGGATATATGTATATACTGTCAGTGTATATTAATTTTTATATGTTTGAGGCAAATAAAAGTAATTGATTACAAAAAATATGTAATACACCCTCAAGAGGTCATAAAAAATGTGGGTTTGTTTGAATAGCAGAAAAAACACCATAAATTTTCACCTGAAGTGTTATATTTTTGTGTACACATTTTAAGACTGATATAATGGCAAAGGTATAGATATTATAAAACGTAATTATGTTTACTATTGTGATAACATAGAAAAAGATCCCAGTAAAAAAAGACACTCCAAAAAAGTCATGAAAATGTAGAGATTGCGATCTGGAAGTAGTGCAAATTTCGATCCGATCTAATGATTTTTACATGGGGTTGTCATTGCAAGAAGTTCTCTTTTCGCTGCCTGGTCACCGAATTGGAAGCGATTTTAAGAAAAATGTAATTTTTTGTGTTCTATGATAATATTTTCATCTAGGAAAAATGGCTAATAGTTACCTATTTTAACAATTAGTTTCTTTTTATAGGAATTTAAACGCGAAACAGTAATTTAATGTAAATTTAAGCAAATAACTTTAAAATTTTAGACCAAAATTAGTTCATAAGTTTCTTCAAAAAAAATCGATTTTTTAAAAATTCTGGTGAGTAATTTCTAAAACTAGAGAGGAATTACAAGGTTTTGTATGACTAAAATAAACTTCTACTTTGTTTTCTGCTAACTATTGGCAAATTAAAAATATTGATTTTTTGGAAGCAATGAAAATGTACTTCCTTTAGAATGACTTCCAATTTTTTTTACTGGGATAAAGAAGATTTCAAGTAAAGAAAATGAGATCAATAATTTAGGCAAAAATAAAAAATGTAGAAAATTTAATTTTGTAATCAAAATTGGATTTTGAATATTTCAAACAGTATTGAAGGTATGAGAATACTTTTTTTACGGTTTGCAAAGCTAAGTGTATACTATTGAAATAATGTAAAATCGTTCCAAATATATAATTTTATAAAACTTTTTTTTATTGGAAAAAATTGTGTTAGAAAAATTTTAGCATTATTAGAAAATCTGCTCTGCTGCCTACATTTATGTGTAGGATGTCAAGAGTTTCTTTCATATTATTTACAACAAGTTTATGTAATAAATTATATATATAATTATAATAAAAAACCAAAAAATTTACAAAACCGAGCGTGCAATTTTTTGCCACTTCCAAAAATTATATTTTTTGCAAAGAAAATGCAATTTTTCGACCAATGCTGGATGTAGGGTGCACCATCAAAACTCTCTAAAATTTAATGCACAGTCTTTCTCGAGAACAATTTTGAAAAACATCTACATGCAACGACTATTTCACGTCTAATTACACGTAGAGGTCAAGCGTTGTTCAAAAAAATTTCAAAAATGGGCTTGGACGTTATTTGGAGTGGAGATCCCACTTACTGGCCTACTGACATACAAAAATTCCGGATGTTATAGATTTTGGCGTAATTTTTCATGAGTCTAGGGACTTAATTCACTTTGAAGCTTCTCTAGATCTCTCGTCCGATCACTCTCCCACGATCGTTACAATCTGTAGCCCACTGAGAAGTGCTTAACCTAACTCATATGTGAAGATGATTAGTCGTATTAATTGGCTGGGATTCAAAAAATATCTTAGTAGTCATTGACGGAAAACATTAAGTTAAAAATATCCCATGATATTGAACCCAATATTGCCAACCTTAACGAAATGAACATGTTACTGCCTCCCATCCGCAGACTAGGGTAAATATAATTTATTCTACGGATATTGAACGTCTCGTATGTGAAAAAAGATCTAGAAGGGAATGGCAACAGCACAGATCACCTCAACATTAATTAGATTTAAAAAGTGCACTAAACGACTCCAAGAGTAGCTAGCATCTGAAAAACGGCACATCTCAAAATCTATCTGAAAGGTCTCGGTTTTACACCACCGCATAGCACCATTGAACAAACGACAGATTGCTTCAATTTATAAAAACAACATTTGAAGAAAGTTTAATTTCATATCATTGGTCATAAAACAGCTTAAACTAAAGAAAAGAAGCATTGTTCTGCCCTGTTTATTGACGTTTCTCAGGCAGTTGATAAAGTGTGGCATTAAGGTCTAATTTAAAATTGAGAACATATCTAGCAATAAATTTTCTAAAGCTATTGGAAAGTTGCATTATTGTCTGGAAATTGATTGTTGTTGAAGGAGACTTTATGAGTGTGTCTGAGTCTATCTGGTGTGTGACAGGGGAGCATACTGCGTCCAGTTTTGTATTAAATTTATACTTGTGATATGCCTTTGAGAAGTAATATCCACACTTCTACATTTACCGATGATACATCCTGCCTTAGCATGGACGAAAAGCCTCATGAGGATTCCCAATATCTTCAGGAGCATATTACCTAGTTGGATCTATGGTTAAACTTATGGAGAATTAAAGTAAACGAACAAAAGTGTGTTCAGGTAACATTAACCTTAGGAAGAGATACTTCTTCCCCATTCGAATCAAAAATGAAGATGTTCCTCAACATTCCAAATTGGATTACCTTGGTATACACATTGATCGAAACACCACACTGATTCAAATCTAACACATATGAAACTTAAATTAACTCAGATACATAGGCTGATAGGTAGAAATTCCACCCTCAGTCTACATGTTTAACTTTTAATATAGAAGTCGCTTTTGAAACCAATATGGTGCTTCGGAATTAAGTTATGAAGCACTGCTTAAGCTTTCAATGTAGAGAGAATCCAAGGTAAAGCAAAATTTTACGGTTAATTGCAGCAGCTCCATGGTACATACAAATCTTAAATTTACATCGTGATGTAAATATGCCACAATTGACTGAATAAATTGCAAAATACACCGCAAATATTAATAAAAACTGGAGTTACACCCTAATCGGTTTGTTCGTAATATCTTGATAGAAATTTAAAGTTTCAAAAGTTTTATTAAATAAATCTTTTCAAAAAGTATCCTCACAGAAACATAAATTTGAAAAAATGTTCTTTTATAAAATGTCAGCCTTTCTCAAAAAGGAGAGCATATGGGTATTTGCTCACTTCTTTACATGAGAAAAATTTTGTCAAGGGAGCAGATTGCCTATAAATGATATGACACTCTGACGAGTACAAGTTTATGTAATGCATAGCATATTGTAGTGAAAGGTATTGTGCTAAACAAGAAATTGGTAAAAAAATTATCTCACTACTTTTGATGGCTGAAATTTTAGAAAGGAACTTGGCCTTTTTTCTTATTTATGTTTATGTGAGGATCTTGAACTTTATTTAACACATCCGCTTAAAAAAGAGCTCTAATACTCATCACTCCAGTTGAAACTGCTTGAAAGTATTTTTTTACACGACTCTTATGTATTACTGATTAATATCACTAAGATTATGTTCGACACTGGTGGGGCCTAATAATTATATATAGCCTAGAGTAACCCTGCCCGCGTTGCTGGACAATACAATAACATACGTTTACGTCTTTGTATTAAACATTACATTTTCTAGAAAGAATAGACATTTTCCTGAAAGAAAAATGCAAAATATTATAAATTCTTTAAAGTGAGAACATTAAAAGTAAAAAAAAAAAAATTATTGCAGAGCTTGATGGTAACCGATATTTTTAGTATTGCCATTTTCACAAAAAATAAATAAAGACGACGGCTTTCCAGCACGTGAACATGCCACATACAGTTGACGGCGTGAAAATACAGGAAATACTAAATTTATTCCGCAAACTTGCAACGACTGGCCTTGAGCTTTGTTAATAGTCATTGCAGAAGCCAAACGAACGGGAAACTGTAATCGTTGAAATTGAAATGGCATATCAGTGGGAATCGGTGGGATGCGTGGTATTAAAACATCTTCGCCTCTGAATTTCTCATTTAAAATTGTTGCTTCAATTACATAATTCATGAATTTTTTGACCGCAAGTCTTGTTCCGTTGTATAATTTTGGTAGATTTATATTACGAAGCATAATGATTGTTGATCCTATTTTCAATTGTTAATTATGCGGTAGCACTCCAGGCAAATCAAGAGAATTCAAAAATTCAGTTGGGTAATGTAGTACGTCTTCTTGATTCTTCACAGTATCAACAGATTTATATGTGATCAATTCACCATAGATTTGAGATTGAATGATGAAATTAAAATCATTGACATCCTTTTTTTTCTGCCAATATAGCTCTTTCATTCAACCAAGCATGATTTTTGTATTGCTGTTGTATATTTGGGAAGACTTTTTCAATTAGTTCTTCTTTTGATTGTGTGAATATGCAAAAATCTCTCGGAATTGTAATGAAACCATCAGTATCAATTGGAATTTTACCATCACCCATTAAAAGCAATTGCTTTGAAAATGTTACAGCTGATTGATCATTTTGCAATTGCACACGAACATTGGTGGTGAGTCCTAACGTTTTAACGTATCTCTATAGATTGTTTCAAAACTCTAGCCATGCCAGAGGGTCTTGATAAATTGCATGATGGTGCTTCATTTATCGTCATATTCAAGGCAATTTTAGCGCTAAATGCGCTGTCCTACCACGATCCAATAAAGTTGCTGCAATTCCAGAAGAGGCAATTGCCAAAACAATTCTACCACTTGCTCGTACAGTTGCTAAAATTAAAGTTATCAAAAAAGTTTTGCCAATACCAGCAGGTGCATCCAAAAAGTACATCCCACCATTACCATTATCAATTTCTTGCATAATTTTTTCATAAGCTAATTTTTGCGGGTGATTTAATTTAGTTATATTTTCTTAAACATAATTTGTCAGCACATTTGGATGGTAATTCTGTTATCGAATCAAATCTTGATTAAAAATATCATTTCTTGAACGATTTGGTGATGGCATACCGAACTGAGCCAAAGCTTTACTCGCCATTCCTAAACACATATCCTCAATCAATATCAATGTCTCATTATACATTTCCTCTGTATAGTTCAATTGAGCATTAATATTTAAGGTGCGTATTCGATGTAAAATATCTTCCGTCATGTAATCTCAAAATTTCATTCATAAAGCAGATCGATTAGCTGGATTGCACGTTGAGATAATAATAGAAAATAAAATTATAATTTGTTGTGGATATGCTGATACCGATGCATCAGTTAATGTATTTTCTCAATGTGTATCGTCCCAGCAAAAAATTTCAGAAAAGGTAATCGGGTTTGTCATTAAGCATTTTTGGTGGAAGCTGTTCCTTACTGGATTACCAACTTAATGATTTTAACAAGGCGTGAGACTAAGATAATCGATTCTTACTTTTTATATTTGGCACTTACTTTTTTTATTTGGCAACTTGTTCATGTAATCTATTTAATCTAAGAAAATTATTCTCCTCATTTAGCAACTTGCACACAATTTTTTTAAATTTTAGGTAGTGTGATTTGTAAGCGAGTAATGAAATTTAGTAATCAGAAAAGTAAGTCATTATATGGCAAGTAGTTCTGATGGTAATGTGTAATTTTTTGCTGGGGTGCTGCAGCAATCCTAGTTTTTGACATGCTTCACGGTAAGTGGCGCATAATTGTCCATCAAGTGTTCTCAAATAATTAAATGATGTTGGAACATAAACATTTATCAAAAGCAAACGTAAATAAAAACACTCATCATTATTTGTGTGAACTGTGTAAATTCGACCTAAAGCATCAGTTTCAAACACATTTGGATGACCTTGAACAGGTTTGCCTTGCTTTCGACGTTGAAATGCTTTTTTTGATGCATTTCAAGGATAATATGATGGAACCTGAGCATAAAGCAATGTTCTTGCAAATGAATCTTCTTGGCACCATTTAAAAATGCGATTAAAGTTGTATTTGGTGGCAATATCCACACTGAAATTAAATAAATCAAATGACGCGAGCAAGCAGAGCCTTATACCGACAAAATGTAATTCTCATAAGAAAAAGAAATACATTTTATATAAGCAAAACACACTATCATAAAAGTGCGCGTATAACGCATATTCGTAGAAATTTTTCGATGTTTTTTTTATAAACCATCAGTGAAAGTAGACCTTTCCAATGCATGTACTCGTTCGAAAATCGGTTGAATGGTTATCGAGTTATAAAATCACGAACATAGGACAACTTATTTATATATATATATAGATTTAAGATTTGAATACTTATTGTTAGTTAATTTTTGAAGATACAATAAATAAATATATGCATTAAAAAATATTTAAAAAAATCTATGTAGGATCAATTCTCAGTCTCTAGCTTTTCTGGGAGCTTCCGGAAACAAATGCCAGACACTGACTTCCGTGTTCATAAACACCCTGAAAATTAATACTTTAATGTGTTGCATATTAATATTGAACACGGAATCAAATACATATATGTATGTATGTATATACCATTACTGGTTTCAGGGTATCAGAAAAATGTTTTTGATTTTTTTGTATGTGATGATAAATTTTTTCCGATAACAAATTTTCCGAAAATCAATTCTTTATTTTTATAACTTTAGTTAAAAATTGTAACCAAGGTGACTTTTATCACTATCACTGGCCAGTATTTGTGGCAATTATCTGATTTACACAGGTCATAGCAAACATATAGGTTTTTTTGGGATATATGTAATGTAAAGTTATTTTAAACACAACTATTTCATAATATCGATACTACTGGTAAAAACAGCAATTATTTTACAACTCTAGGCCACTGTTTGTCCTACACAAGATTATATTTCTTTCTTGGACGTTTGGTGTGTCCACAAAATGTTATTTTAATTTTTTTTCAACAAAGTAATAGTTTTGTAATCGTGAAAGATGGAAAGAGGAAACAAAATGAGACTTTATTTCAATTTCAATTTACGTAAATGAAAAGAAGAAACAAACATCTGAATAATAAACCAATTTTTATTAAGACAAATTGGTTACGTTCCAGTTCTTCTTTCGAAGACTTTTATTTGTCTGCATACCAACATTTTTACTTCCCCGCATACATATGTACGTACATACACATGTACAAATTGTTGCTTGAAAGCAAAACGGAGAAAACAACTCTCACACGTAAATAAACACTTTTTCTTCTATTTCCTTATAAAAAAGAAGTACAGAGAAAACTAGTATTTTTTTACACTTACCGTTATCAGTGAAGCGTCTTCTAAAACATCAGATTTCAAATTGCGTCCGCCACCAGCTAAGTTGGCGTTACTTGACAGCAGGACACTGTTCAAAAGATTCTTAAAACTTAAAGATGTGTAGCTAAAAGGCGAAAGTATAGTAAAAGCCATTGAACTTCCAAAAAATTGCAGGCCAAATACCGCATACAAAATGGCAATTGGCCAAAGGCCACTGCAACAATGAATACCACGACTAAATAAATGATTTGTAATTTCACTTTTTTTCATCATTTTCCACTACAGCTGGGTAGATATTTTTTTTAATTTTTTCTTTCTTATTTCTTTTATTTATTTTATAACTTTTTGTAATATTACAATATGTACATAGATACGAAAAAAAATAATAATAAAACAGCTATGTATGTACAAAATTAAAGAAATTACACTGTTAAAGATAAAAACTAACACTTTAAAAAAGCACTCTGCTGCAATAATTTCAATGCAGCAAGTTGTTAGAGAAAAAAAAATTAAAAAATATGCAACATGCACTCACTGATAAATTTAAAAAAAAATTGTAACCAGCCCAAATAGCAAAAAAATTATATATTTGTTTATTCTTAAATGTTGAGTTTTTCCTCTTATTTAATTTCAATGTAAAATACTATACATAATGTTTTGCTATTAAACTTTTACTTTTCTCTTTGCCAGCTCTATTTTAACTAAATTTCTTAAAAATATCGTTCCGCTTTTTAGCAATAAAAATTATTTTAAATCATTATTTAAAGACCATTTACTTTGGCGCGCTTTTTATTGTTAATTTTAAAACAACTTTCCTTTGCTAAAACTTTCAAACTGATCGTTTTAAACGCTCACAATGGACTAAAATTTACAAACAGACTTGACTTAAGTCTAGCTTAATGTTTTAGTATCACTCACTTGTATTAAGTTCAAACATGTTGTTGTTTGATATTGTTTAGCCAACATGTTTGCTTTCATGTTTTTTTCTCTTGTTGTTGTTAACGTAACTAGGTTGTTGGGTTAAATAATCATGGTAAAAATCATTATTAAAATCATCATGCTCATTGGTTTCATCATATACATACATACATATGTACATATGTACATATATAGATGATAATAATAAATATGTAGATTAAAATATTTTAATTTATACCAAACAACTGATCTTGAGAATTTTAATGAACAAGCTGCAAACCATGATACAATTATACAGGTAACCGCGAAGCGCCAGCTGTTTTGCTTGTTTCGTGGTGCCATCTGCCAAATGTTGTTTATGTTTTACAAACACACACACACACGCTGTTTATCTTTCATTGCTCTATGACAGTTGGCACCAGAAACTAGCAACAAAAAGCCCTGTTGTTTTATTCGCTGTAAATTTGTTGTCGGTTTGCGGTTACCTGTATAATTGTATCATGCTGCAAACATTTTAAATAATAAACAAATAATGTAGCAAATGCTCTTCAACTGCTAATGATTTATGTAAGTACGAGGGTTGAGTGAAAAACTTAGGAAAAATAGATCGCTCTTAATTATAGTTTGTCAAGGCTCTGCTTATCGGTGCTTTGTTTCTTTTACAAAAGATCTACCCGAAGGAGCCATTAAGTTTAAAGTCACATTATTTTGAAATTTTGCTATGATCAGTGATGCCAACTTTTTCAGAGCAAAATGCACTGTTCGTTCATAAAAAAACTCACTAAAAAGCACATATTTCATTTGAACTCTTGGAGTAAAAAGATGATTCAAAATGTAAACAAATCAAAAGTAAACAAACGAAAAGTGTTAAAAATTGAAAAAAGGTTAAATAAAAGTTGTGAAAGTCATTAAAAAATAATTCATTTATAAAGAATAATAATAAAAGCTGTTAATATACATATTTTGTAATTTATTTTATTAATCCTTTTGTTTTCCAAATTATTCTAACTACTCAGAGTTTAGGGTTGCCAGTTTCGAAATCATAGAAATCAGTACAAAAGGTGGAAAAAATCAGTACAATTGAAAAAACACAGTACAATATTTTTTTAAAACAAAAATTGAACCAATGTATAATTTGTACCAAGACATAATTGTATTATTAAAATAATATTTTTAAAAAATTTTTCAAAGAAGAAACTTTAAATTCATTATTTTCATCCATCAGAAACCACTAATAGCAAACGTTTCTTGCTAATTTAAATAAAAAA
Source organism: Tachina lurida (assembly GCA_944452675.1). Lineage (NCBI taxonomy): Eukaryota > Metazoa > Arthropoda > Insecta > Diptera > Tachinidae > Tachina > Tachina lurida. Next base: position 108,497,623 of record OX101753.1, on the reverse strand, counting down.
ATTTTAACAAAAATAACAATAACTGAAACAAAAATGTATCACCTACTTCTATTCTCTTGTTTCTTTTGATGCATATTTATTATGTAATTTTATATAACGCAATTTTAAACAAATTTGCTGTACCTCGAATAGTCGAATACCATAAATGAAAGATTTATTGTTATTTGTCATTTACTAATACCCAGTCGGATTTTTATTCGCTAGCTCAAAATATAGCTGACTTTTTTCTATATCATTTACAACTAGCTTCTGAGCTAACTCCTAAATTTCACAGATATCAGTCAGTAGTTTTTTGCACAACTGTCTTCTTCCCGATAAGTATTGAACTAACTTTAAGGTAACTCAAAACTGATGCAAGGATTAGTGAGTTGTTTTTGTACAACTAACTTCTTCTCGATAAGTTTTGAGCTAGCTTTTATCTAACTCAAAGCTGATACAGAGATGAGTCAAAATTCAGCCAGAAGATCTCAGCATAAAATTCATGTTTATGTTAACTCTGTGCCCTTTATATTTTATATGGCGCGATGGCAAAGTGTTAAGTATGATGGCTGGCAAACAAAGTGATCACGGTTCAATACCCGTTCTGGTTTCTTAAAAAATTATTGAAAATTGTTTAAACTTTAAACTGATTGAAAAATGTTAATCAATAGTAAGTTAAATCATAATTAACTAAAAAACACTTTCTTTTTTTTGTTTTTTGATTTGGCACAAGCTAACTTATAATGAACTAACACTCATGGTTACTTCAAAACTGATGCACTCGTCCTGAGGCCACTCAATGCTAAAAATTATCACTTTTAACACGCAGAATGAGTGCGAAGTTTTACCACCTCTGACTAACTTTTGGCTGATAACTCAATAGTTTTGAGTTAACTCAAATTCCCACTGGGAATATGGTAAGAAGTTTTTATGTACATACATACATAAGTATAATTTCATTTTGCAGAATAAAATATTCCCCCAATTAAATGTCTATAAGTTTCACATACAATAGATATTCGTATTCGCGAATATCGAATATCGTCGTTATAGATTTCTTCAATTAACTGGGTTATAAAAAAGCAAAAGCACTTTTATAATTTTGAGTTGTGACTCTTTACGATTTAGTGTGCGATATGTAGGTTGCACGTATGATCAATTCAATAAATAAATGAGAAAATCATACGTATTTTTGTACGAAATTAATCATTTTTTCTGTTACATAACATCTGGTAAGACCCCCTCCCCCAACCATAACAAATCGTAACATAAATCGAACCCCTCCTCCCCCATAGAGCGATACCTAATATATGGTCGGCCCGTAAGACTAACATTAGATTTTTTATTGTTTTCATTAAGAGCTTCAGAACTCATGCAGTAAACCCATTCACAGCGGCATGCTACCGACTACAAAGTGTCAAGGATAGAATACACATGCTTATATGAGAATAATTCTTTTCAAGACAGCAAGACAACAGGGCGACAGGTGGTTGTCTATTTTTGTCGCTGTACTCCAATTAAACTAATTTCTATTTTTGAGGGCTGCAAAACAAAAACTGTGTTGACAATATAGCAAAATATGGAAATAACAATTAGTGTTATTATAATCCTTATTACGTAAGTAGTTATACTTTTATAACGATAATTCGCAAAAAGTTCAAAATTTTAAAAAAGCCATAATATTGATTAATAAACGCTAACATTATAAGTAATGCAAAAAATTCGCGAAAATGACGAAAATTCGCAAAACGTTGCTATCAGCGGATCATAACAAAGTTTAATAATGTTTAAAAATCTTCAAAACTACTAAGAAGCTAAAAAAGAGCTCGCCAAAAGCTGCTTTTATTGGAAACCTTGCAAAAAATCGGTAAAGTTGCAAAACTTTAAACAAGCCATAATATTGATTAAAAATCGCCAAAACTGCAAGGAAATTAGATAAAAATCGCGAAAATTATGAGAATTCGCAAAATCACACTAACAGCAGGATGATAACGAAGTCTAATAAATTAAAAATCGGCAAAACTGCCAGGAAGCTGAAGACGCTTTTAACGCAAACTTTACACAAACTTGCTAGAAGTTGCAAAATCGAAAGCAAGCCCTAAAATTTAATAGAAATCGCGAAAGCTATTACAATTATAAAAATTGGCGAAAAATTTAAAGATTTGTTTTTATATTTTTTAATAAACTATTTTCTTTATAAATTAAATGCATTTTATGTTTTGGAAAAAAAGTTTTGGTATAGAAAATTAGAAAAATAAAAACCACAGTACCAGAGCAGGAAAATTTCAACTTTAATTTTTGATAATAAAGTAACTAAATAAAAATAATTTTTTCCTTATTTCTTTTTTTCTTTGTTCACTTAACATACGAGTATTTTATATATTTTTTAAAGAACTAGATTGGTAGAAGGATTCAGAAAAGTCTTAACGTTTGATTCCATAGTTGGGAAGCTTACACTTCTTGTGGTATATAAAACTAATTAAATAAAACTATTATTTCTTTGATAATTACATATATTCTATATTTTGGAAAGAAATAGATTAGTATTAAAAACCAGAAAATTTAAATTATGGTTAGATTGCAGAAATCTTGAGATTTCAGGCTTGAAATTTGGCCAGTAAGATGATTGACGTTCTCAAATTTATTTATTTTATTTATTTATTTATTTATTTGTATGTTCAAGTCCTATCTATGTATGTTCAAGTCCTATTTGTATGTTCAAGTACAGGAAAGTAGTATCCATAACTTAATTACGACAGCAAATATATAAACAGACATTAAGATACAAATTTACAAAATTAACAAAATTAATTAATTGCATATATTATATGTACAATATTTATGAATTTCTAATTTGGGAAGTAATTAAATAAAAATTGCTTAAAGCTAGTTGCGTTGCTATTAAGTTGTTGTGTATGTGGAAGAGTATTCCAGAGACGCGCAGCATGTATATAAAACTGCCATTCAGAAACAAGTAGACTATGTAAAGGAACTATGATCTTTTTCCCCCTAACTGATCTTGCAAACCTTATTTTATCAGTAAGATATCGTGGCATTTCAGAATAAATAATTTTATGAAGAAATAAAAGCACACGTATATTAAGAAGATTGTTCAACGAAATGCCATATAGTTTCGAGGAAAATTGAGAAACATGATCATATCTTTTCAATCCGTATACATACCTAATAGACTTAACCTGGTCAAACCATGTTAACGCAGTTGTCGGCCAGAGTTACTCAAAGCTAAGATGTCTTTGGTCATCACAGCACTATACTCCTTTCACTATAAGGCAACTTCTTGCTAAGTCTTATATAGTTCCTGGCTTAATCTACGATTGTGAACTTTATGCTAGCTGTGACTCAATTAGCAAAAGAAAGCTTAACGTTTTATACAACAATATTATTAGGTATTAGACTTGGGTCGAACTCGTTCACTAGTTCATTTTTGCCACAAAACAATGATCAAACCCATGTAATTTAAATGGGTATTTTATTTGTAGATTTGTAATTTGTAGTTTTGAAAAACGGGCCCCAGTACTTCTTTTCTTTAAATGTTCTTATAAATTGAACCAATCTATGCGTTTGTTCCAAGGTGGTGTGCTGACTTCTAAAACCAAATTGATGGTCTGCGGTGCACCCACTACAATTAGAATTGAGGACAATTTTGACATGAGCAGTTTTTCAAAAAGTTTTGACACTGTTGTGCGCGGACTTATTGGAATGTATGATGCAGCCTTGGTAAGATCTTTGCCCGGCTTTGGAATCATTTTAACTTTGGCAAGCTTCCAGATATTTGGATAATACTCCAGTCGTAAAATGGTATTAAAAATGAATAATAGAACTCTAATTGCAATACGAAGCAACTTAATCAGCATCCATCAATACCTGGAGCTTTCTTCGGGTTAAGTTCAGCAACTAGTTTTTGTACATCACACGTCTTAAATTTTATGGGTCGTGGGGGTACGCAACTACACTCGGCAAATCAACAACACCAGTACATGTGTTTGGGGTAGACTTGTGTCCAACAGTTATTTTTGAACTAGTTTAAAAGCGTTTGAATCAAAAGTTGTTTCAAACCCATTTAATTTAAGCTTAAATTAGACGTGACATAGCCATAACGCCATAGCCATAACCAAACCAAAATTCAATTGATTTCTATGGTGAGAGTGAGAGTGAAAGAGACTCGCCATAACTCTCACCATAGAAACCAATTGAATTTTGGTTTGGTTATGGCTATGGTATTATGGCTATGTCACGTCTAATTTAGCTTTTACATTGCTGTTTTTGACCGGACTTGTGTCCAACTGAACGAACTAGTTTAAAAAGAACTGTTGGACACAAGTCTAGTTTGGGGTAAATACAGATTTTAAATGCTTTGCAAACAAGTTACCTTTTCCAGTATCACTCCTTGCCCAACCTCCGGTAGAAGTGCGCAGAGGTGGTTTAAACTCAACGGGTGTTTTAATGCTTTTCGCAACGCGCCACAAAGAGTAATCGAGATTTTCCAGATAGTTTTTAAGAGATGCAGTTTTTTCATATTCAATCAGCTCTTTGAGTCTTTTGTTGCACCAGCGATGCCAATTTAGCGCTTTTCGCGCTAAGTTAGCGCGTTTTAAATAAAATCAATAACATCATTTCAGTTCAATATTTTTTAACTTTTTTTTTATATATTTCAAAAATTTGTAGTATCCAAAACTCTCAACAATTTTTGAATTAGTTAATGATGCAACTGTAGCAAAAAAATTCCCTCAAAGATGAATTAAAAACGTATTTTACAAAGTTTGACAAGTAGTATTAAAAGAAAAACTAAAGATTTCGATTACTTGGAAGGCGATTCTGATTCTGTATTAATTGATTTTAGTTATTTAGGATATAATTTCAAAGAAGCAATATTGTAAAATCTGAAAAAGAGCTACTAAAAAATTTCCAAAATAAAATTCTTTCAGTAGCGTAAACAAAAGTTATTTTTTAAGGTTATTTAAAAAAAGGTGGAAGTTGTGTTGTTGTTTTAGAAAAAAAATTATATGCATGCGTCCATATTTTTCAAAAATTTCCTAAACTCTCTAAAAAAGCATTCAAAATATAACAATTTGTTAGCATAAACGCGAAATGAGAAATATGTATATCATATGTTGTTATTAATGAAAATCATAGAATACATACATCGACTTTTATTATAATCTAATTTAGCGCGTCGGAAAATAGCGCGTTTTGGCTATAAATAGTTTACAATGCTGTAACTTAGCGCGTTCTAGCGCGTTTTGAGAAGGGGAATAGCGCGTTTGGATTATGAATAGTTGGCATCGCTGTATTGCACTCTTTAAATTTAATTTTATTTTGGGGTGATCTGTGCTGTTGCCATTCCCTTCTAGCTCTTCTTTTTTCACGTACGAGATGCTCAATATCTGTAGAATATATTCTATTAAACCCAGTCTGCGGGTGGGAGGGTTTTCCGTGCAATGACTACTGAGATATTTTTTGAATCGCAGCCAATTAACACGACTGACCATCTTCACATATGAGTGAACTAGAGCATTTCTCAGTGGACTACATACCGTAACGATCGTGGGAGAGTGATCGGACCATAGATCTAGGGAAGATTCAACGTGAATTAATTCCCTAGAAATATTTTTCATGACGACAAAATCTATAACATCCGGAATTTTATGTATGTCGAAATAACGTGCAAGCCCATTTTGGAAATTGTATTGAACAACGCTCGACCTCTGAGTGTAATAAGACGCGAACCCCAGAACGTATGTTTAGAATTATAGTCGCCAGCTGCTACGAAACAAGGGCTGAGAGATTTGTTGAAATCCTCGTATTGATCCTCAGTAATTGCGAATCTAGGACGGGACTAAATTGATGATATGACAAATTAGTGCAAAAATTTTCGACTCAAATATTCGTTGCTTGTATATGTTCTTCACAAATGTTGTCAATTATATAATGCCTGAGTCTTGACTTTATTAAAATTGTTGATCCCCGGCATCTTCCTCTTGGGTCCTTTGAATCATATAAAGTGAAGCCATTAATTCTGAATATACTTCTTAAAGTCAAATAAGTCTCAGAAACCAACATTATATCAATATTTTTTTCCGTGAGGAAGTGCTCAAGTTCATTTTTATGTTGGCGAATGCCGTTTGCGTTCCCGAAACATATTTTTAACGTGTTAATGGTTTGTTAACTAAAGCTTGAAGCAGAGTTTTCTGCATTCGCAGCATTTCTTGCATCATGCTACTCATATTTGTTGTAAAATTGTTTATAGTTTGCACCAGATTTTCAATAGTAGCTTCAAGGCGATTAAAATTAAAGCCTGAGTTTGTATTTGTTGAAGTATTTGGCCGTGAAACATTTTGTGTAGGAATAGAGCTTGTCTTAGCAGCATCGGCATACGATACACGTGAATTAACTGGTTGGCTAACATGGGCAAGTGTGGCGGAGTAAAGGTAGAATTAGTAAAATCGTATCTTTCTACTTTACAGCTTGCCGTATCGTTCAGCTTTGTGTACAAGTTATAGAAAATGTAACAATTTGCATAGCACATTTTTTTTTGTCTAGCTTTGAATGCGGCTTTTTGACATTCGCTACAGAAAAATCTGTTTTCTGTAGATTTCTACGTCAGCAATGCTACCACCACTTATTTTATAACTAGTAACATGCATTGCATATGGTACGGCTTTTGTCAGCTGACACGCAACTTCACGATACGATTTGACTAATTCTACCTTAAGTGTTTGCTGTTTGTGCTGCAGCTACTTTAGGTTTTTGCCCATAGTCTTTTTAACGAAAGAATATACAGGACATCCTCTATAGTTAGCGGTGTGATTACCTCCACAATTACTGCATTTTTTCTGCTTGATCTTTTGGTTTAGTACAACTAGCAGTACCGTGCAATTCACCGCAAATAACACAAACTGTAGGTAATTTGCAGTAAGTTTTTGTGTGGCCATATTCTTGACAATTATGGCACTGTACGGGTCCAGAACGCTTGTGTGGTTCTTCAACTGTTATTTTTCGGTATAAAAGATATTTTAAATTATAAATTGGGTGCGTCTCATTTTTCTCAATTTTATATCGTTTGGCTCAAGTTCGACGCGAAATAGAGGTTGAGGAATCTTCTCCCTATTTATTATGTTAGATACATTTTTTACCTTAAATCCTTGGAGGACGAGTGCATCTTTTATTTTCTCGGGAACAACATAAGAATCTATGCCCTTCAATACGATCTGCAGGTCTTTAGCACTCTTAAGCTGCTATGTGTAGAAACTTTTTTACTTTTTTCAAATTCAGTAATAATTTTGCGAAAATCTTTTTATACCCTTTACCAACAAAAACGGTAAAAGGGTATATATAGGTTTGTCATTCCGTTTGTAATTTCTATAATATCAATAAGCGACACATAAAATATATATATTCTGGATCCTTATGCATAGGGAAGACGAATAAGCGATGTCCGTCTGTCCGTCTGTCTGTACGTGAAATCGGTTTTCCGAAGCTCCCAGAAAAGCTAGAGACTTCGTTCTTGGAGTGGTGTGTCAGAATTGAAATTCAGCAAAATCGAGCAGACGATTGCAGACGATTGCAGAGCTGGAAAACTTAAACTTTATTTTGCCATATAAAAGTAACTAACGAAAACAAATTTTTATTTTTTTTAATAAATAAACTTATTTTACACTTCAGTACGACTAAAATTGGTATTTTAAATTAAAAAAATATGAAAAAAATTAAAGAGACGTTTCCAGGGTTGGAAAACTTTAACTTTTTGTGTTATGTAAAATTAACTATGTCTAAGACTATATTAGTATTTTCTCGAGAACCGTAAGAGCTACAGACACAGTGTGTAGACCTTTGGCCGCTATAACAACAAATACATGAGAATTGGAAATTAAAGGGTGTTCCAAAACGAGCAACGAAAAATGTTAAAATCCCATGTAATATACATACAATTATATGTATGTATGTATATACACTTGAAATTTGTAAGTTTAGTGAATTTTTATATAGACTACAAAAATTAACACTAAAATTTCCAAAAATTTAAATTAAAGGGTGTTCCATCAGTTAATGCAATTTTGACTATGCAATTTTGACAACTTGCTGTATCTTGGAAACCGTAAGAGCAAAACTCTTGAAATTTTCAAAAACGGTAAAACTAAAAAAACAAAAAATTATAAAATCACCAAAACGAAAAAAAATCGCCAAAAACAAAAAAAATCGCTAAAACGAAAAAAAGCACCAAATTAAAAAAAAATTTCTAAAGCTAAAATAAATCGCATAAAACGGAAGAATTGCTAAAATGAAAAAAAAATCGCCAAAATGAAAGAAAATCGCTAAAATGAAAAAAATCGCCAAGATGAAAAAAAATCGCCAAAACGAAAAAAACCCAAAAAAAAACAGAAAAAAGTCGCCAAAATTTTTTTTTTTTTTTTTTTTTTTTAATGCATGAATTTTTATTTATTGTATCTTCATATATGAACTAACAATAAGTATTCAAATCTTAAATCTAAAAAAATATAATTAGGCCCGACCAATGTCGGACATAAGCTTAGTAGTAGTTATATATAATACATATGTAAGTAGTGATAATCAAAAGGAAAAAAAAAATAAAAGTATTTTCAAGAAGTCCCATCTGGAGTGCTGTGAATAAGAGCCATTGTGTCCCTCTTTTTTAGGCGGATGTGTCCAGTAAAGTTCAAAATATTACGGGCAAGCGGATTAGGATGTGACTCGAGCTTTGTTAAATATTTGCCAGCGTATTTTGCAATTTCTTCAGTCACTAGTGGCATATTCAAATCACGATGTATATTTGAATTTTTGATGTACCATGGAGCCGATGTTATCATGCGTAAAATTTTATTTTGCCTGCGTTGAATTTTCTCTACATTTGAAGCTGAAGCAGTGCCCCATAGTTGAATTCCGTAGCACCATATTGGCTTTAAAAGCGACTTGTATATTAAAAGTTTACAGTCTAGGCTAAGTGTTGAATTTCGACCAATCAGCCAATGTACCTCAGTTAGTTTAAGTTTCATTTGAGTTAACTTAGAATCAATGTGGTGTTTCCATGTAAGTCGTCGATCAAGGTGTATACCAAGATATTTCACATGTGAATGTTGAGAAACAACTTGATTGTTAATCCGAATGGGGGAACAAGTATCTCTTCGTAAAGTAAATGTTACTTGAACACACTTTTGTTCATTTACCTTGATTCTCCATAAGTTTAACCAAAGCTCCATCTGGCTAATGTGTTCCTGGAGTTTGCGGGATGCCTCATCAGGGTTTTCATGCATACTAAGGCAGGCTGTATCGTCGGCAAATGTGGAAGTATGGATACTACTGCTCACAGGCATATCACAAGTATAAATTAAATATAAAACTGGTCCCAGTATACTCCCCTGTGGCACACCAGATGAAATTGTTTCAGGCCTACTTGTAAAGTCTCCTTCCGCAACAGTGAACTTACGGGAAATAATGTAACTTTCCAAAAGATTTAAAATGTTTATTGGTAAGTAAGTCTTTAATTTTAAAATAAGGCCTTCATGCCACACTTTATCAAATGCCTGGGAAACGTCAATAAACAGCGCAGAACAATACTTTTTTCCCTCAAAAGTTCTTCTTATAAATTGAACTAATCTGTGAGTTTGTTCAATGGTGCTATGCTGACTTCTAAAACCAAATTGATGGTCTGGTATGCACCCACTACTAATTAGAATTGGGGACAATTTTGTTTTGAGCAGTTTTTCGAAAAGCTTTGACATTGTAGATAGTAGACTTATTGGCCTATATGACTCAGCCTTTGTTATATCTTTGCCCGGCTTTGGAATCATTTTAACCTTGGCAAGTTTCCAGTTGTGTGGATAATACTCCAGTCGTAAGATAGCATTAAATATGAATAACAGGTTTCTCATTGCAATACGAGGCAAGTTCATCAGCATCTGATTACTAATTCCATCAATACCCGGAGCTTTCTTCGGGTTGAGTTCGGCAATTAATTTTTGTAAATCACGCGTCTTAAACTTTATGTGTTGAGGGGGTAGAGCGACTATATTGCGCAAATCAGCAACACCAGTACATATATTTGGCGTAAAAACGGATTTTAAGTGCTCAGCAAATATTTTACCTTTTTCAGTATCGCTTCTTGCCCAACCTCCGGTAGATGTGCGTAGAGGTGGCTTATACTCAACGGGTGTTTTAAGCTTTCTGGCAGCGCGCCACAAGGAGTAATTAGACGCCGGTGTAACATCAAGACCCTCCAGATAATTTTTAAGAGATGCAATTTTTTCAGATGCAAGCAACTCTTGGAGTCGTTTAGTGCACTCTTTAAATCTGATTTTATTTTGTGGTGATCTGTGCTGTTGCCATTCCCTTCTAGCCCTTCTTTTTTCACGTACGAGACGTTCAATGTCTGTAGAATAAATTTTATTAAACCCAATCTGCGGATGGGAGATAGTGGCATGTTCAGCAGCCTGTTTAATATTCTCGCTGAGATTGGCAATGTTCGATTCAATATCATCGGGTGTTCTAAGCGTAATGTTTTCCGTACAATGACTGCTGAGATATTTTTTGAACCCCAGCCAATTTACACGATTGATCATCTTCACATATGGGTCAGGTAAGTTACTTCTTAATGGGCTACAAATTGTGATGATCGTCGGGGAGTGATCGGACGAGAGATCAAGAGAAGCTTGAACTTGAATTAAATCCCTAGAGATATTTTTTATGACGCCAAAATCTATAATGTCCGGAATTTTTTGTATGTCAGTAGGCCAATAAGTGGGCTCCCCACTCGAAATGACATCCAAGCCCATTTTTGAAATAGTGTTGAACAATGCTCGACCTCTGGGTGTAACAAGGCGCGAACCCCAGAACGTATGTTTCGCATTGTAGTCTCCAGCTGCTACAAAACAAGGTCCAAGAGATTTGTAGAAATCCTCATATTGATTCTCAGTGATTGAAAATCTGGGAGGGGAGTAAATTGATGATATAACGAAATTTGAACAAAAACTTTCAATGCCAATATTTGTTGCTTGTAGGTATTCTTCACAAATGTTATCAAGAACATAGTGCTTGAGTCTTGACTTTATTAGAATTGCTGATCCACCGCAAGCCCTTCCTCTAGGGTCCTTTGTATCATATATATTGTAGCCATAAATTTTAAAAAGACTTCTCGAAGTCAAATGAGTCTCAGATACTAACATTATATCAATATTTTTTTCCGTGAGGAAGTGCTCAAGTTCATTTTTATGTTGGCGAATGCCGTTTGCGTTCCAGAAACATATTGTTAACGTGTTCATGGCTTATTAAGTATTGCTTGAAGCAGAGTATTCTGCATTCGCAACATTTCTTGCATCATGGTAGTCATATTTGTTGTAAAATTGTTTATAGTTTGCACAAGATTTTCAATAGTGGCTTCAAGGCGATTATAATTAAAGTTTGAGTGTGTATTTGTAGAATTATTTTGCGGTGAAACATTTTGTGTCGGAATAGAACTAGCCTTAGCAGCATCTGCATACGATACACGGGAAGTAACTGGTTGGCTCATTTGCTGAAAAGTGGCAGAGTAAACGTTTGCTGATTGAGCTGGAGCTAATTTAGGTTTTTGCACCATAGTCTTCTTTACCAAAGAGTACACACGACAACCTCTGTAGTTAGCAGTGTGATTTTCTCCACAATTACTGCATTTTTTGTTACTTTGATCTTTCGGTTTATTGCAACTAGCAGTGCCGTGCAACTCGCCGCACACGACACAAACAGTAGGTAATTTGCAGTAAGTTTTAGTATGGCCATATTCTTGACAATTATGGCACTGTACGGGTCCTGAACGCTTGTGTGGTTCTTCAACGGTTATTTTTCGATATAAGAGATATCTTAAATTATATATTGGATGGGTCTCACTCTTTTTCAATTGTATATCATTTGGCTCAAGTTCAACGCGAAATAGAGGTTGAGGGATCTTTTCCCTATTTATTATGTTCGATACATTTTTTACTTTAAAGCCCTGGAGGACGAGAGCATCTTTTACTTCTTCGGGAGCAACATAGGAATCTATGCCCTTCAACACAATCTGCATACCTTTAGCACTCTTGAGCTGATATGTGTAGAAATTTGTTTTACTTTTTTCAAGTTCAGAAACCATTGTGCGAAAATCTTTTTCTTCATAAATTTGAATTTTCGTTTCATCAATATTACCACGTTTTATTGGAACAATGTGAAATTTATTCTCACCAATGACCGAAATTAATTTTTTAATAAGGGCATTTGAATTTTTTTGTCTCAAATAGATTGGTGGCGGCTTGGATGTTTTGTTCGAGGATACCTCGGGTTTGTCGTTGTCATCTTGAAAAATTTTAAAGCGGTTTTGGCGATTAGTTGAGGCTGGGCTGTTATCCCTAGACACTTTTGGAGCAGATGAGATTTTTGAAGAATTCGGGCTTCGCCCGCGCTTTAAAATTGTAATGTATCTGTCCATTCCAACTTGTACCTTGAGTTTCGAGCCGCTGTTATCTGTAGTGATAACTTTGTTAAGTGATAAACACGAGCCTGAAGGGGATGATATTACTGACTTAAATGAAGAAGTACTGGGCAACTGTAATGTTAATGCATCATTACTATTTGGCATTGGACAAAGCGAAGTTGATCGCTGACGAAAAATTGGCGTTGCCGTTAACAAAAGATTTTCATCAGATTTATTTTTTTCATTCAGAGTTTCAGAACTCACAGTAAAATAAGCATTTCTGCCGTTAGAACTCACTTCAAGTTTTTCTGTATTTGAGGAATTCATACAAAGAATTCCTCAAGGGTTATTCGTTTATGTTTTTTTTTTTATTTTCGGTATTTTTTGTTTTTGTTATTTATGATTGTTTGTTTGACTTTGAGGTATTCCTCAATATCACTTGTTTAAGTTTTTTTTGCGGTTTTTTTGTTTTTGTTATTTTTACAATGTAAAAAATATTAGCAAAGCAGAAAGCTTATTTATTAAAGACAGTATGTATGTACCTATTACGAATAATATGTACTACTAATATTTTTTTTTTGTATATGTAATTTTTGTTTGTTTGGTAAGTAAGTAAAATTCCGCTATTCGACTGTTCGCTATGAAGGTACCACGAGAACTGAGTCGCCAAAATGAAAAAAAAAAAAAAAAAAAAAACCAAAACAGGAAAAAATCGCCAAAAACAAAAGAAAATTGCCAAAACGAAAAAAAAAATCGCCAAAATGAAAAAAATCGCCAAAATGAAAAAAACACAAAAATCGCCAAAATGAAAAAAACACTAAAATCGCCAAAATGAAAAAAAAAATCGCCAAAATGAAAAAAAAACAAAACAAAAAAATCGCCAAAATAAAAATAAAAAAAAAAAAATCGCCTAAATGAAAGAAAATCGCCAAAATGAAAAAAAATCGCCAAAATGAAAAAAAATCGCCAAAATGAAAAAAATCGCCAAAACGAAAAAGAACCTAAAAACAGACAAAAATCACCAAAAGGAAAAAAAATCGCCATAATGAAAAAAATCGCCAAAACGAAAAAAAACCCCAAAAAAATCGCCAAAATGAAAAAAATCTCCAAAACGAAAAAAACACAAAAATCGCCAAAATGAAAAAAAAATCGCCAAAATGAAAAAAAAACAGTACAAAAAATCGCCTAAATAAAAATAAAAACAAAAAAAAATCGCCTAAATGAAAGAAAATCGCCAAAATGAAAAAAAAATCGCCAAAATGAAAAAAATCGCCGAAACAAAAAAGAACCTAAAAACAGACAAAAATCACCAAAAGGAAAAAAAATCGCCATAATGAAAAAAATCGCCATAATGAAAAAAATCGCCAAAACGAAAAAAACCCCAAAAAAATCGCCAAAATGAAAAAAAACAAAAAAAAAGAAAAAATCGCCTATATAGGCGATCAACCCAAAAACAAAAAAAAATCGCCAAAATGAAAAAAAAAATCGTCAAAACGGGAAAAATCTCCAAAAACAGAAAAAAATCGCCAAAACGAGAAAAAAGCGACAAAACTGAAAAAATCGTTTAAGCTGAAAAAAACTTCAAAAAAGCAAAAAAGCCTACCTTTCGTGCGCGATTCAAAGTCGCACTTTACTGAAATTTTTAATATTAAAGGAATTAAATGAAACTTATTTCGTTTTTGCTTCGTTCACTTAACATATTTTATGTATTTTTTAAAGAACTAGATTGGTATCAATAATCAGAAAAATCAAAAATTATGACTCAGGGTTGGAAAACTCACACTTTTTGTGTTATGTAAAATTAAATAGGTCTAAAAATTTTTTTCTTTTTATTTATAAATTGAATATATTTTATGCTTCTGAAAGAAAAGTTTGGCGTATGGAATTTGAAAAATGAAAATTATAGCTCCAAAGATGGAAACTTTAAAAAAATTATAAATTTTTTTACAAAACAAATATGTATGTATGTTTCTTTATACTATATATGTATATGTACGTACGTTGGTAAAGGGTATATAAGATTCGGCACAGCCGAATATAGCACTCTTACTTGTTTTTCATAAATTTTAATTTTCGTTTCATCAATATTACCACGTTTTATTGGAACAATGTGAAATTTATTCTCACCAATGACCGAGATTAATTTTTTAATAAGAGCATTTGAGGTTTTTTCTCTTAAATAGATTGGTGTTCGCAGATTCAGCGGGTTTGTATTGTCATCTTGCAATATTTTAAAACGGTTTTGCCGATTAGTAGAGGATGCGCTGTTATCCCTAGATATCTTTGGAGCAGATGCAATTTTAGTAGAATTTGGGCTTCGCCCGCGCCTTACAATTGTGATATATCTGTCCATTTCGACTTGGGTTTTGGGCTACTTTTAATTCAGTGACAACTTGGTTAAGTGATGACCAATTGGACAAAGCGAAGTTGATCGCTGACGAAACTGTGGTTTTGCCGTTAGAAAAAGTCTCATCAGATTTTTTTATTTTTGTTAAGAAGTTCAGAACTCACATCAAGTCTATCATCAGATTTTTTATTGTTATCATCAGGGACAAGGACTTCATGCATTTAAAAAAGGTATTTTAGGCGCCTAAAATATGACATTAAAAACGCAAAATATGCACTAAAAACAATAAAATATGCACAATATACTCTAAATTTATATACAACTAATTAAAGATATAAAATATTTTATTTTCTCAAGGGCTGCTTGTACAGGCCTCTTATATTAAATTTTTGCGCAAGATAAAATACGATGTAATGATTTTTTTCTGCATTATTAACTCCAAACACGTCTTTTTCGAGATATATTTATATTGCAGTAAAAGGGCAATACGTAAATAGAAAAATAAAAATGTTATTAATATTTTTTTATTAAAAATTTGTATTATTTTTTATATTTTCGAATGGGAAGTTCTATCAATTTGTTCTTAGAAACCTTTTGTGCATTGAAAAATTCCTTGTAAGGTCTGTGGATGTAATCGGCTCAAATTTAAATGATTCCTTTCATATAATTTTATATATTTATTTAAAACAACCATTACAATGAATTGATTAGATTAGATTTCTTTTTTAAATCTGTTGTCATATCAAGTTTCCTCAAAATTGTTACACTACTTTTGGCTTTAATATCGGACAATTTCCTCTTGCAATCATCAAAATGACAATTTTCATTAAATTTGGTGGTTGTGTTCTTGTACAACCCTTTTACAATTGCACAACAATGCAAGCGAATAAATTTGTCCAAAAACAGTCTTACATTAATAATTTCTCAACAATAATATATTTTGGAGTTTGAATTTTTCGCAAAATATGACACAAAACTATGTAATTATACCAAAATATGAGACAAAATGCATATTCATGACCAAATCATGCAAAAATATGTATTTTCAGTAAAATATGCAAAAATCTATGTCATTTGCACGAAAATTCCTTTTTTCGTAAAGATATTTTGTCCTTACCATTATCAGGGTTAAAACATGCATTTGCATGAATCCCCTGTCCCTGGTTATCATTATGAGCATAAGAACTCACAGTAAAATGGCATTTCTGCCGTTATAACTCACTTCACAATTATTTGTATTTGAGGTACTCATATAGAGTATTCCTGAAAGGTACTTTGTGTGTTTTTTTTTTGTTTATAAAATTATAAAATCGCCAAACCGAAAAAAAATCGCCAAAATCAAAAAAAAAATCGCCAAAATCAAAAAAAAATCGCCAAAACGAAAAAAAAGCACCAAATTAAAAAAAATTTCTAAATCGAAAATAAATCGCGGAAAACCGGAAAAATCGCCAAAATGTAAAAATCGTCAAAATGAAAAAAAATCGCCAAAATGAAAAAATCGCCAAAATTAAAAAAATCGCCAAAATTAAAAAAATTGCCAAAATGAAAAAAAAAATCGCCAAAATGAAAACAATCGCAAAAAAAATAACCAAAATGAAAAAAATCGCCAAAATTAAAAAAAAATCGCCAAAATTTAAAAAATCGCCAAAACGAGAAAAAAGCGAAAAACAAAAAAAAATATTTCAGCTGAAAAAACGTAACAAACACTGTATTAAAAAAAATGCTCAAAGCCCAACGTACGGAACCCTTCGTGCGCGAGTCAAAGTCGCACTTTACTGAATTTATTTTGTTTTTGTTATTTCTATATGTAAATTTATTAGCAAAGCAAAAAAAAGCTTATTTATCAAAGTTAATATGTACTACGAATATTTTTTTTATGATTTTTTTTTAGTATGTATGTATGTATGTATGTATGTAAGAAAAATTCCGTTATTACGTCTGTTCACTATGAAGGTACAACGAGAACTCCATAACAAAAAATTATAAATTTTTTCACAAAACAAATATGTACATACATATGTATGTATCTATATATACATATTTAGGTATGCATCTGCATACTACATATACCTACGTCGGCGAAGGGTATATAAGATCCGTCATAGCCGAATATAGAACTCTTACTTGTTCTTATTGCTATTGTTGACCAATATGTGTCAGACTGTAGACATACCAGAGAGCTCTGGTATGTCTACATACCAGAGCTCTCTGGTATGTAGCTCTGCACTCACTATTAGAATGCTTTTGTATTGTTATTTTTACATCAGTATCATGATACAATTATACTAGGTACATACACGACTACAACAAAATTCCAACACCAAAAAACACATTTATTTTGTTGGTATAAACAAACGAAAAATTGTCAGAAACAAATGTCTTTTGTTTATAAAAATAGCAATTACAGGGTAACTAAAGTACAATTGCAGACGCGGCATTCCTGCATGATTATAGTTATTCAGTGTTGCCATTCTGTGTGTAGTTAAACAGTGTGTAATTTCTACTCACATGTGTAGGCCATGGAATTAAATTCTTGTATAATCTGTGTGTAATTCTACTTTGGGTTCTATTTTTATTTATTTTTCTTTTAATTTTAACCTACACAAAAGATGTGTAGTGGAATTTTCTTCAATGTATAATTGCAGACACAGCCTTGTGTAAATTCATTGGCAACACTATAAACATTTTATTCACACACATACACTAACATTTTTGCAGCTTGTAAACAAAGTTTGACATTTATCTGCAATGTACATATACAGTAACAGGCTGGGCTTGTGCATGTACCTGTTATAATTGTATCATGTTCAGTAAAAACTTTTAAAAACTTTTGAGTATGCGAACGCAATTATTGGTGTTAATGACCATATCATTTTTGATGATGCTAGACAATGCTAGAATACATGTTGGCGTTATAAATAAACAGGAGCTCAGTTCACATTCTTCAGCAAGTATGAATCAGTGATGGGAAATGCGATTTGCATTTCCGTAATAAAAAAGTTTTTTAAGTTCTTTTTTGATGCCGAGAGTACCAAAAATTATTATTATTTTTTATTAAAATTATATAAAATTCATTTATTTGAAAAATTAAAAAAAATGTCTTTGGCGAAATACGTCAAGTATATACAATACAAAATATCGGAAAACTCGTCGAAACTAATACAATTTTTGAACATCAACACCAGAAACATTACAAACAATACAACAAAACAACAACATGCGTAATTATTTTCAACACATAACATTAAAATATGACACAGGAACTTGCAGAAGAACACTTAAAGAAAATTGCAACGAAGTAAAACGATTAGCACAACCGGAAAGTAGATTAAAGTTGATATTAGCATGTAGAAACTATGGTATCATACCAAACCATACGAAAAATACAACAACACAAGTAACACAACTTTTCACATGCACCACAGTTAAGAACAATCTTAAGAAAATTGAGTATAACTTCCACAATAAAATTCTAAATCTAGAGATATCACAAACTAACGCAAATATTGCAATTATAAAAAGAAAAATGTATGCATTAAAAATAGGACTAGAACAAATGCTATTAGAAGAAGACTACATAAGCTTTATAAACAAACAAAAAAATAGAATTAAAAGTATAGCAGAAAACATGAGAATAAAACAAAACAAAAAACTCGACACACTGAAAGAAAAACAGTTTAAAATATTTGGTTTTAAATATAATGACACTTGGTGTGAAAATAGCTCTGACATAAATATTCCAATGGAAATAAAATGGATTTTATCATTGGAAAAAAAATTGCGTTGCCAATTAACAAACACAATTTTTCCCCACTACATATTATACACTCAAAATATTATGTAGGTAAATTCAAATGAAAAATCATTTAAAACAATAGTATTTTCAGTTAAAAACCGGATTACTAACATTTCATTTGAATCAAACGATTTATTCAGTTATTTTTGAATGTTAATTTTTTAACATACAATTTCAGTACAAACAAATGTTTTTTCTTTTATTTTAAACTACAAAAAAACAACCTACATATCATTTAAAACTACTGTTTTTTCATTTTTTTTTAACAGCCTGAAAACAACTTACAAAAACAGTAAAAACGAATGTATTTTTCAATTGTTTTAGCTTACATAAATTTACTACCCAAAACCGTAAAAACAACTGCTTTTTCACTTATTTTGACTGACAAAAAATAACCTACCGAATCAATAGAAACTACTGTTTATTTCATTTAATTTTAATGCAATATATTTAACCCCCAAAAATTCAAGAGTTTTCAATACGTGTCTTTTACAAATAAATTGTATTGCTTATATACATAATTATATGTGAAATTTTTTAATTTTAACAATTAAATCTTAAATTATTACTCCGACTCCGTCACATAATAGGCTTCTAAATGGATCAAATTCTTCCTGCAAGCTCTCGTAGATAGTTACCGATGGAAATATTTTTCTGTAAGAAGAAAAATGCATTGAAATATTAAAATTTTATACTACATATGATTGATATTAATATTGGAAATTGGCAAATATTTGGGGTATTTAAACGGTAATCTTAAGTGTCATACGTACCTTTTCACAATGTATGGTTAAAAGATAACAGAGACTTTAACTGGAAGTTTTGTATGAAGAACTGTCAGTTAAAGTTCACGTTAACTCTTAACCATACATTGTGAAAAGGGACGATAAAGTCATAATTTCCGAAAATTTTAAACTAGCTTAAAATAATTTTTAATTTCTTCCATATTAATACAATTCTTCACGCTATGTTTATATTACTGTCGTAACTAAATATTTAGCGTTTTACTTTTCTTTTTCGATAAAATGTCCAATAATGTTTAAATACATAGCAGGTTTCTTTATCAAATTTCTACTAAAACTTTATATATTGCAAAAATGATACAAATTCGCAAGGGATAAAAAAACAAAAATTACAACTGATTTTAAAGAACGAAAAAGGAGCAACAACTCGTAAATTAGTTTACAGTAAATACTAGTATGTAAACCGTAAAATTTTGCAAAAATGCGAATGTCTTTAAAAAATTTCGAAAACAGCTAAAACTGTAAACGAATAAACTCAGTAGATTTTAAAATTCAAAAACAATCTCATGTGCAAAAAATTGGGAAATTTCGCGAACAATTTTTTAATTGAAAACACCTTAAAATTTCTTTAAAAACTGCTAATATTGTAAGGAATGCCAAAACTTTTGCGAAAATTATGAAAATTCTCAAAAATTTGGCAACATCACAAATATATCAATGTGATAGATACTTATTAAAAATCGTTACAAATAAAAAAAAAAAACAAAAAATTGAGAACCATCACTTTCATTGCGAAATTAGGGTAAATTCGCGACAGATTGTAAATAAGCCCTAAAATTGCTTAAAAATAGCTAAAACTGTAAGGAATGCCAAAAAACTTGCTATCAATAAGAAGATAGTAAAGTGTCGGGTTGGTTGTAGCACATTGTTGCATTATATCTTTCTATTTGAAAAATTATTATACTTAATTCAATAACAAAAACTAAAAATTCAAAAAACCCCATCTTCTGGAGAAGATGTTATATCTCCGAAACGGCTAAACCGATTTTCTTCAAACATAGCTAAGAACCATCTCAATCAAGTCACCTATCAAACAGAAAAAACTAAATCAAAATCGGTCCAGCCGTTTGGTCTGTACGTGGACACGGACAGACACACAAATACACAGACACACACTACAAACTTATCACCCCTTTTTTTGGTCGGGGGTTAAAAAAGAATCATCTATATTCTACTTGAATGCCTACGTCAAGAAGGCGGCTAAGTAAACCGATCAAAAAAAAATAATGCAACAATATGGAGGTGTAGTATGAGGAAAAAAGCTAAAGTTATTTGACAGAGTGTCTATCATATACTTATATAATATCTCCTTACCTTTTTTTTAGTCTATTGCATCAAAACCGAAGAAAGTACAGCGGGTATAAAAATATGTAATAAACCGGAATGAAATTCAGTTAAAAAATTATGCAATTTCTTATTCAAAAATATACTTACTTATATGTATATGTCCGAATATGCATGTATGAATTAGATCAGTCACTCAGTAATTCAAAAACTCCACCTGAAAATATCATGACACACATATTATATACATATATATATATCGCACGATAAATCATAAACAGTCACAACTCAAAAAGTTTAGAGGCTCAGTAATGGCAAAAAACTGTTGATACTGTACAAATGACTCAATTACGTACCATAAAAACAAGCATAACGGTATTCTATATCCTTCAAAAGAAATTATCGCGGTCGTTAGAGATTTGTTCAATTAAATGGTTTATAAAAAAAAATCACTTTGAGCATTTTGAGTCGTGATTGTTTATGATTTAGTGTGCGATATGTGCTGGTATATACATATGAATGTATGCACATACATACATACATATGCCCATACATGCGTACATACTATGTAACACAATGATACATATTAACTGCATGCACTTAACTTACCAATTCAAATTTTCTGTTATTTTTGTGTATTCGCAAAAAAATAGTTTATTTTTTTAATTATTTAATAACTTTTTATTTATTTTATTTTTCAAATATTTTTGAAGTTCGTTTGAAAGAAAATAACATCAGTAAAACTTAAATTAAAAAATGTTCAAGATAAGCATATTTTTTAAGTTTTACTGAATATGTACATATATTTCTAAATAACTGATTATATTGACTGCACAGAAAATCATTATTATATTGTAGTTTGTTTATAAAACAACATACACAAAAAGTTAAAATAGACATGGCTTGGTAAAATAACTATATTTTCCTTAAAATTAAACTACACGGACAACTTCTGAAATAACATACATTCAGTAAATGTAAAACTTTTTTGAGTGTAGCTGACGTAGAACAATGCATTCAAACAATAGACATCAACGATGAAGGGAAAAAGGACATTGCGAGAGCAACACTAGCAAATAAAGTCACTCGTTGCAAAAGAAATATCAAAAATACGCCAGAAGAAAAATTTATACTTAATGTTTACAATAAAACAAGGGAATTTTTAAATGCACAAAAAGATATAGTTATAATTCAGGCAGACAAAGGAAATAAGATGTAGCCATTATACAAAAATGACTACAAGGAAAAAATGGAGAGATTGTTAGAGGATAAAAACACATATAAAAAACTAAGAGCCAATCCGACGTCAAAACTTTTAAAGGAGAATAATAATATAGTGTTGAATCTCTAGAAAAATGGAAGTATAGACAAATGGCAAAAACGTACATTATTCTGCTCATCAGCCACAGCCCCAAGGATATATGGACTGCCAAAAATTCATAAACCCGAAATTCCACTAAGACCTATCTATAGTTTCATTAATACAGGTTCCTTGCTATGACCTATCAAAATATACACGTAAAATATTAAAGAACATAACATCAAAAAAGTACAATATACAAAACTCAAAATAATTAAAAGAACAACTTAAGAACCTTACTCTTGAAAATGGAGAAGCAGTAATATCACTGGATGTTATTTCACTGTTTACTAACATCCCAGTCAGAAAAGCCATAATTGCCATAATGGAAAAATGCACCTTAATTAAAAATTACACAAAAATACAAAAATCCACATATCTTAATATACTAAATTTTTGCCAATAACTATTTTGTTTACAACAACGAAGTTTATAATCAAGTTTTTGGCATGCCTATTGGCAATCCTCTCTCCTACGATCGCAGACATCATTCTAGACGACCTTTTAGAAGAATCACTAAAAACATTAAAAAGCAAAAATATAAACATTAAATATATAACGAAATATGTAGATGACATACTGGCGATAATACAGCTTAAGGGTAAAGATGCTATATTAAATAGATTCAATAAATATCATACTATAATTCAGTTCACTATAGAAGTTGAAAACCAGAATCAAATA
Source organism: Tachina lurida (assembly GCA_944452675.1). Classification (NCBI taxonomy): domain Eukaryota; kingdom Metazoa; phylum Arthropoda; class Insecta; order Diptera; family Tachinidae; genus Tachina; species Tachina lurida. Next base: position 108,474,916 of record OX101753.1, on the reverse strand, counting down.
ACATTTTGAGATACTAAAATACATAGGAACAACAATAAATTAACATTTGACTTGTATAGAAAAAACACGACATCGGGCAGAATAATGAACTACAACTCCACACAACCAATGAGCCAAATAATTAATACAGCAAAAAACTTCATTCATAGAGTACTCAGCATTAGCGATGAACAATTTCATAATTACAATTTACAACACATCACCAAAACAGTAATAGAGAACGGCTTCCGCAACAAATTAATTAACACGCTAATAACTGAAAGTGAAATTAAAAACAGTGATGAAAACAGGAACTTAAACAACGCCAACGAAAAAAATTTTTGCAGTGTACGTTACATCCCTGGACTAACAGATAACAAAAACATCAGCAACACAATTGAAAACAATAACATAAACTTCGCCTACAAACCAAATATCACATTAAATCAATCAAGGCCTATTTATCAGGTCAACGCAACTCTACAAAAACACAGCAATACAAAAAACAACTTTATGTTTAAGTTGTCAGAAACACACACAAACATGAACTAAAGTATATGGTGGAAATGACTTTTGACAGCTTAAACACGAAAACACAGAATATCATCAGGACGATTGCGTTGACCTGATAAATAGGCCTTGAAATCAATGATGTCAGTTTTATGCAGTATTGCCAGAATGAAAATTAAATTTAACAAACCTTCAAAATTATCCAAAATTTTACAAATTACACAAAATTTTGTGTTTGATAACAAGTAACGTACCTTTTCAGAATGTATGGTTAAAAGATAACAGAGACTTTAACTGCAAGTTTTGTATGAAGAACTGTCAGTTAAAGTTCACGTTAAAGCCCGGTACGGAGTTCTTACGGAATTTCAGGTTTGTAAAATTACATTTATTTCTACACCAAAAAATAATCGTGTAGCCTTTTGTGTAGAATTATATTTGCATAAGCACAAATTCGTTTATTTTTGAACTTAGAATGCACAAAAACACTAAAAATTAATTACTATTTGATGAAAATTAGAAATGTCAAAAATTCCGTCACCAAACAATTGTTTGAACATTAATTTTTGTATCAGTTGACTGAAAAAAGTCTATACTTATATTTATAAATCCCTAAGATAGGCAATAAATTTAAAAAATTTTGTGTATTTTTCTTTTGAAAGTCCGTACTAGCAAATGGAAATTTCTTTATGAAATTTACCAACCTGAATTTCCGTAATTTTTTTTACATACAATTTGTATGAGAACCAGGGTTACCGTTCACCCGACTAAAGTCGCAATTTGACCCTTTTTTAGCGGTCTGCGACTTTTTGTGAGACTTTTTTTGTCACCGACTTTTCCGACTTTTTCTAATTTTGTTGCGACTTTTTAATCTTTTTTGTGAAACTTCTCAAAAACAGTTAATTTGCAGTAAATTAAAAGTTTTTTGATTTATTTTATCAAAAAAAAATCGTCAAAATAACGTCGGCAAAATTTAAAAGCAATTCACAGATTATTGTTCATTTGGAAACACTTTTATCACTTTTTTGCAACATGCATGTCATGTATAAAATGTATTCAAGAAATGTTTCATAAATTTTCAGTAGAAGTTGCAAAGAATAGTTTTAGCTAAAATCTTCAGGGTACATGAAAACATGTACATACCCAGCAAAAAATTTCAAAAAAGGTAATCGGGTTTGGAATGAAGCATTTTGGTGGCTATTCCTTACTGGATTACCAACTTAATGATTTTAACAAGGCGTGAGACTAAAATAATCGATTCTTGAGAAGTACTTACTTTCTTTTTATTTGGCAACTTGTTCACGTAATCTATTTAATCTAAAAAATTATTCTCATCATTTAGCAATTTGTATATAATTTTTTTAAATTTTAGGTAATGTGATTTGTAAGCGAGTAATGAAATTTGGTAATCAGAAAAGTAAGTCATTATATGGCAAGTAGTTCTGATGGTAATGTGTAATTTTTTGCTGGGTACACATATAAGCATGTATAATGCAACTGCATGTGTTGTAAAATATGATAAAAATGGATTCTGCAATAATCTTTTTGTTTTGTTTCAATTGTTTTTTGTTTTGTTATGCTTTTTATTAATAAAAAAACGTTAAAAAAAAGAGGTGCAACTTTTATTTTCTCAAACGACTTTTTTGTGCGACTTTATTTTCACAAAACGACCTTTTGTGCGACTTTTCTAAAATTCCTAGCGGTAACCCTGATGAGAACCCGAAATTCCGTAAGAACTCCGTATCAGGCTTAAATATTTTTTTTTTTTTTAATACATATTTTTATTTATTGTATCTTCAAATATGAACTAACAATAAGTATTCAAATCTTAAATCTAAAATATAATTATTAGGCCCGACCACTGTCGGACATAAATTTAGAGATAGTTATAAATAATACATAAGTAGTGATAATCAAAAGGAAGAAAAAATAAAATAAAATAAAAAGTATTTTCAAGCAGTCCCATCTGGAGTGTTGAGTATAAGAGCACTTGTATCCCTCTTTTTTAGGCGGACGTGTCCAGTAAAGTTCAAAATATTACGAGCAAGCGGATTAGGATGTGACTCGAGTTTTGTTAAATATTTGCCTGCATATTTTGCAATTTCTTCAACCACTAGTGGCATATTCAAATCACGATGTATATTTGAGTTTTTTATATACCATGGAGCCGATGTTATTGATCGCAAAATTTTATTTTGCCTTCGTTGGATTCTCTCGACATTGGAAGCTGAAGCAGTGCCCCATAGTTGAATTCCGTAGCACCATATGGGTTTCAAAATAGACTTGTATATCAAAAGTTTGCAATCTAGACTGAGGGTTGAATTTCTACCAATCAGCCAATGTACCTGAGTTAATTTTAGTTTCATTTGGGTTAACTTAGAGTCAATATGGTGTTTCCAAGTAAGCCGTCGATCAAGGTGTATACCAAGATATTTCACATGAGTATGTTGAGGGACAACTTAATTGTTAATCCGAATGGGTAAACACGTATCTCTTCGTAATGTATATGTTACTTGAACACACTTTTGTTCGTTTACCTTAATTCTCCATAAGTTTAACCATAGTTCCAGCTGGGTAATGTGTTCTTGAAGATATCGGGATGCCTCGTAAGGATTTTCATGCATACTAAGGCAGGCTGTATCATCAGCAAATGTGGAAGTGTGAATATTGCTGCTCAGAGGCATATCACAAGTATAAATCAAATACAAAACTGGCCCCAGTATACTCCCCTGTGGCACACCGGATGAGATAGTTTCAGGCATGCTCATAAAGTCTCCTTCCACAACAGTGAACTTCCGGGCAGTAATGTAACTTTTCAAAAGACTTACAACGTTTATTGGCAGGTATGTTTTTAATTTTAAAATTAGGCCTTCATGCCACACTTTATCAAATGCCTGAGAAACGTCGATAAACAGCGCAGAACAATACTTCTTTTCTTCAAATGTTCTTCTTATAAATTGGACCAATCTATGAGTTTGTTCAATGGTGCTATGCTGACTTCTAAAACCAAATTGATGGTCCGGTATGCACCCACTATTAACTAGAATTGGGGACAATTTTGTCATGAGCAGTTTTTCGAAAAGCTTTGACATTGTTGATAGGAGACTTATTGGCCTGTATGACTCAGCCTTGGTAAGGTCTTTGCCCGGCTTTGGAATCATTTTAACTTTGGCAAGCTTCCAGCTATTTGGATAATACTGCACTCGTAAAATGGCGTTAAAAATAAATAACAGTATTCTAATTGCAATACGAGGCAACTTTATTAGCATCTGGTTACTAATTCCATCAAAACCCGGAGCTTTCTTTGGGTTGAGTTCAGAAATTAGTTTTTGCACATCACGCGTCTTAAACTTTATTTGTTGAGGGGGTAGAGCGACTACATTTGGCAAATCAATTACACCAGTACATGTGTTTGGGGTAAATACGTATTTTAAATGGGCAGCAAATATGTTACCTTTTTCAGTATCGCTTCTTGTCCAACCTCCGGTAGATGTGCGCAGAGGTGGTTTAAACTCAACGGGTGTTTTAAGCTTTCTAGCAGCACGCCATAAAGAGTAATCAGATGCTGGTGTGACATCAAGATTTTCCAGATAGTTTTTAAGAGATGCACTTTTTTCACGTGCAAGCAGCTCTTGGAGTCGTTTAGTGCACTCTTTAAATCTAATTTTATTCTGGGGTGATCTGTGCTGTTGCCATTCCCTTCTAGCTCTTCTTTTTTCACATACGAAACGTTCAATATCTGTAGAATATAGTCTATTAAACCCAGTCTGCGGATAGAAGGTAGTGGCATGTTTAGCAGCCTGCTTAATATTTTCGTTAAGATTGGCAATGTTAGATTCAACATCATCAGGTGTTCTTAGTGTAATGTTTTCCGTGCAATGACTACTAAGATATTTTTTGAATCGCAGCCAATTTACACGATTTATCAAATTGGCATATGGGTGAGGTAAATCACTTCTTAATGGGCTACAAATTGTAACGATCGTGGGAGAGTGATCGGACGAGAGATCTAGAGAAGCTTCAATTTGAATTAAATCCCTAGAGATATTTTTCATAACGCCAAAGTCTATTACATCCGGAATTTTATGTATGTCAGTAGGCCAATAAGTGGGCTCCCCACTTGAAATGACATCCAAGCCCATTTTGGAAATTGTATTGAACAACGCTCGACCTCTGGGTGTAATAAGACGCGAACCCCAGAACGTGTGTTTAGCATTATAGTCGCCAGCTGCTACGAAACAAGGACCCAGAGATTTGTAAAAATCCTCGTATTGATGCTCAGTAATTGCGAATCTAGGAGGAGAGTAAATTGATGATATGACAAAATTATTGGAAAAATTTTCAATACAAATATTCGTTGCTTGTAAATGTTCTTCACAAATGTTATCAATAATATAATGCTTGAGTCTTAACTTTATTAAAATTGCTGATCCACCGCATGCTCTTCCTCTCTGGTCCATTGAATCATATAAGGTGTAGCCATAAATTTTAAAAAGGCTTCTCGAAGTCAAATGAGTCTCAGAGACCAACATTATATCAATATTTTTTTCCGTGAGGAAGTGCTCAAGTTCATTTTTATGTTGGCGAATGCCGTTTGCGTTCCAGAAACATATTTTTAACGTGTTCATGGTTTGTTAACTAAAGCTTGAAGCAGAGTATTCTGCATTCGCAACATTTCTTGCATCATGCTAGTCATATTTGTTGTAAAATTATTTATAGTTTGCACCAGATTATCAATAGTAGCTTCAAGGCGATTGAAACTAAAGTTCGAGTTTGTATTTGTTGAATTATCTGGCGGTGAAACATTTTGTGTATGAGTAGAATTTGTTTTAGCAGCATCGGCATACGATACACGGGAACTAACTGGTTGGCTCACTTGCGTAATAGTGGCTGTTAAAGCGTTTGCTGATTGGGCTGTGGCCAATTTAGGCGTTTGCCTCATAGTCTTCTTTACCAAAGAGTACACACGACAACCTCTGTAGTTAGCAGTGTGATTTTCTCCACAATTACTGCATTTTTTGTTACTTTGATCTTTCGGTTTATTGCAACTAGCAGTGCCGTGTAATTCGCCGCACACAACACAAACAGAGGGTAAATTGCAGTATGTTTTTGTATGGCCATATTCTTGGCAATTATGGCACTGTACAGGACCTGAACGCTTATGTGGCTCTTCAACTGTGATTTTTCGGTACAAGAGGTATTTTAAATTATAAATTGGATGCGTCTCATTTTTTTTCAATTTTATATCATTAGGCTCAAGTTCAACACGAAATGGGGGTTGGGGAATCTTTTCTCTATTTATTATATTGGACACATTTTTTACCTTGAACCCCTGGAGGACGAGTGCATCTTTTATTTCTTCGGGGGCAACATAAGAATCTATGCCCTTCAATACGATCTGCATGCCTTTAGCGCTCTTAAGCTGGTATGTGTAGAAACTTGTTTTACTTTTTTCAAATTCAGCAACCATTTTGCGGAAATCAGTTTCGTCATAGATTTGAATTTTCGTTTCATCGATATTGCCATGTTTTATTGGAACAACGTGAAATTTATTCTCACCAATTACCGAAATTAATTTCTTAATAAGAGCGTTTGAATTTTTTTCTCTCAAATATATTGGTGGCGGCTTGGAGGTTTTTTTCGCGGATATATCAGGTGTGTCGTTGTCATCTTGCAATATTTGAAAACGATTAGTAGATGATGCGCTGTTTGTTATCCCTAGATACCTTTGAAGCAGATGCAATTTTAGTAGAATTAGGGCTTCGCCCGCGCTTTCCCACAATAATATATCGGTCCATTCCAATTTGGACCTTGGGTTTTGGGCTTTTTTTATTTTCAGTGACTAATTGGGTAAGTGATGAATCGGATGATATCGGTGATTTAAATAACGAAGTAGTAGGCAACTGTAATGTTAACGAATCAGTTGACATTGGACAAAGCGAAGTTGATCGCTGACGAAAAATTGGCTTAGCCGTTAAAAAAAGTCTGTCATCAAGTTTTTTATTTATTTTTTTAAATTAAGATCATCAGAACTCACAGTAAGTCTATCATCAAATTTGTTATTTTTATTGTTATCATTAAGATCATCAGAGCTCACAGTAAGATAGGCATTTCTGCCGTTATCACTCACTTCGCAATTATTTGTTTTCGAGGTACTCATATAAAGTATTCCTCAAGGGCACTTTGTAAGTGTATTCCTCAAGGGCACTTTAAGTTATTTTGTTTACGGTTGTTTTTGTTTTTTTTTGTTTTAGTTATTACTGTCTATGTAAAAAAAAAAATATTAGCAAAGCAAAAATAGCTTGTTTATCAAAGTTAATGTACAACAAATATTATGTACTACAAATATTTTTTTTTGTATGGTTTTTTTTGGTTTAGTATGTAAAAAGAAATTCCGCTAATACTTCTGTTCACTATGAAGGTACAACGAGAACTGAACTGTCCGAAGGTGAATGTCAAGAAAAAATGAGAGAATGGAAGTACCTTCTATATTTATATCATGGTTTTTATTACATCAATTACGCATTAAAGTCTTACCTATATTTCCATCTTGAATATAAATTTTCCATTTAAATTTCAGCCTCCTTAGTGTCTGGTTTCAGATTTGTTATGGGCATGTATTCTAAAATTGTCTGTACGTCTCGTTGAAAACCCCACGCAAACATTGCTATAATTCAGCCCTGTTCTCATTTTGATGCTAAAAATTTAAGCAATCAAAACAAGCGCACACTTAACTTAAAAGTTTACTTACCTTTTTTTGTTTGAAATTACATTTTATTACATTTTTATTCATTATATTAAAATATAAGCACTTTTTCAATATTTTGTTTATTTATTTTGAACACGACTACAATTTTGCATTCGTCCACCTTGACGTTTATAGTGAGTCAAATCGTGTTCTACAAACGCAAATAAACTGACAGCTGTTACGTTTTTTTTTATCAAAATCGTCAACACTCGTGTTCTAAAACCCCAAAAAATAAATAATGCTAACATGTTAGGGTTTTTTATTGACGAGTCGTGTTCTACAAACAGGCTATAAGTCTTCCCTTATAAATTTTTTTACAAAAATGTGTAATTATCTTAACAAAAATTTGAAAATATATAAAGTAATATACATGACTATACATCTGTGAAGTTTAAAAAGTGATTATGTAATAACTTGGAGCATCTTTTTAAATTTTATGCCTAAAATAAATTTTTTAACGATATTTTCATCCAAATTTATTGATGATTTTGATTAGTTGTCAATGAATTTTCATTAAGTTTAGCAAATATTGATTGATATTACATCTTGTTTAATCTATATAATTCGCTTTTTGTTGATTGTAACATGTTTTTCTAAGAAATTACTTAAATACCCGATCAGATAATTTTGGCAAGTCTATTTCACAGATTTTGCAGGCTCTTAGACACTTTTGGGCGGATACCAGATAATGTAGAGAACTCAAAGAATGGTACATTCATATTTTTACAATGATATTTTGTACGTCCACAGTTTGTAATATGCAGCTAATTTTCGTTTTCTTTAACACAACAATACATTTACAATGCATTTCATTGCTTTTCAAGATAATAAAACATTTATAATCACGATTTCTTTTAAATTGTTTGAATTTATAAAAAAACTTCTGAAATAATTTTTCTATAAAATTTTCAAACAAACAGGAAACAGAGGGGAAATATTAAATTAGTACGGTAGCACTATTTTACTGGAAACTTCCGAATACCTATCCTTGTCCGAAGGTGAATTTTTTTTTTTTTTTTAATACATGATATTTATTTATTGTATCTTCCTATATGAACTAACAATAAGTATTCAAATCTTAAATCTAAAATATAATTATTAGGCCCGACCACTGTCGGACATAAATTTAGAGATAGTTATAAATAATACATATTTAAGTAGTGATAAACAAAAGGAAGAAAAAATAAATAAAAAATAAAAATTATTTTTCAGTTAGTCCCATCTGGAGTGTTGAGTATAAGAGCCCTTGTATCCCTCTTTTTTAGGCGGATGTGTCCAGTAAAGTTCAAAATATTACGAGCAAGCGGATTAGGATGTGACTCGAGTTTTGTTAAATATTTGCCAGCGTTTTTTGCAATTTCTTCAGTCACTAGTGGCATATTTAAGTCACGATGTATATTTGAGTTTTTTATATACCATGGAGCCGATGTTATTAATCGCAAAATTTTATTTTGCCTTCGTTGGATTCTCTCGACATTGGAAGCTGAAGCAGTGCCCATAGTTGAATTCCGTAGCACCATATCGGTTTCAAAAGTGACTTGTATATCAAAAGTTTGCAATCTAGACTGAGGGTTGAATTTCTACCAATCAGCCAATGTACCTGAGTCCCTAGAGATATTTTTCATAACGCCAAAGTCTATTACATCCGGAATTTTATGTATGTCAGTAGGCCAATAAGTGGGCTCCCCACTCGAAATGACATCCAAGCCCATTTTTGAAATAGTGTTGAACAATGCTCGACCTCTGGGTGTAACAAGGCGCGAACCCCAGAACGTATGTTTCGCATTGTAGTCTCCAGCTGCTACAAAACAAGGTCCAAGAGATTTGTAGAAATCCTCATATTGATTCTCAGTGATTGAAAATCTGGGAGGGGAGTAAATTGATGATATAACGAAATTTGAACAAAAACTTTCAATGCCAATATTTGTTGCTTGTAGGTATTCTTCACAAATGTTATCAAGAACATAGTGCTTGAGTCTTGACTTTATTAGAATTGCTGATCCACCGCAAGCCCTTCCTCTAGGGTCCTTTGTATCATATATATTGTAGCCATAAATTTTAAAAAGACTTCTCGAAGTCAAATGAGTCTCAGATACTAACATTATATCAATATTTTTTTCCGTGAGGAAGTGCTCAAGTTCATTTTTATGTTGGCGAATGCCGTTTGCGTTCCAGAAACATATTGTTAACGTGTTCATGGCTTATTAAGTATTGCTTGAAGCAGAGTATTCTGCATTCGCAACCTTTCTTGCATCATGGTAGTCATATTTGTTGTAAAATTGTTTATAGTTTGCACAAGATTTTCAATAGTGGCTTCAAGGCGATTATAATTAAAGTTTGAGTGTGTATTTGTAGAATTATTTTGCGGTGAAACATTTTGTGTCGGAATAGAACTAGCCTTAGCAGCATCTGCATACGATACACGGGAAGTAACTGGTTGGCTCATTTGCTGAAAAGTGGCAGAGTAAACGTTTGCTGATTGAGCTGGAGCTAATTTAGGTTTTTGCACCATAGTCTTCTTTACCAAAGAGTACACACGACAACCTCTGTAGTTAGCAGTGTGATTTTCTCCACAATTACTGCATTTTTTGTTACTTTGATCTTTCGGTTTATTGCAACTAGCAGTGCCGTGCAACTCGCCGCACACGACACAAACAGTAGGTAATTTGCAGTAAGTTTTAGTATGGCCATATTCTTGACAATTATGGCACTGTACGGGTCCTGAACGCTTGTGTGGTTCTTCAACGGTTATTTTTCGATATAAGAGATATCTTAAATTATATATTGGATGGGTCTCACTCTTTTTCAACTTTATATCATTTGGCTCAAGTTCAACGCGAAATAGAGGTTGAGGGATCTTTTCCCTATTTATTATGTTCGATACATTTTTTACTTTAAAGCCCTGGAGGACGAGAGCATCTTTTACTTCTTCGGGAGCAACATAGGAATCTATGCCCTTCAACACAATCTGCATACCTTTAGCACTCTTGAGCTGATATGTGTAGAAATTTGTTTTACTTTTTTCAAGTTCAGAAACCATTGTGCGAAAATCTTTTTCTTCATAAATTTGAATTTTCGTTTCATCAATATTACCACGTTTTATTGGAACAATGTGAAATTTATTCTCACCAATGACTGAAATTAATTTTTTAATTAGAGCGTTTGAGTTTTTTTCTCTTAAATAGATTGGTGGCGGCTTGGAGGTTTTATTCGCAGATTCAGCGGGTTTTTCATTATCATCTTGCAATATTTTAAAACGGTTTTGCCGATTAGTAGAGGATGCGCTGTTATCCCTGGACATCTTTGGAACAGATGCAATTTTAGTAGAATTTGGGCTGCGCCCGCGCTTTAAAATTGTAATGTATCTGTCCATTCCGACTTGGACCTTGGGCTTTGGGGTGCTCTTATCTTCAGTGACAACTTGTTTAAGTGATGACAACGAGCCCGAAGCGGATGATATCGCTGAGTTAAATTTAGAAGTACTAGGCAATAATGTCAACGATTCACTAGATGGCATTGGACAAAGCGAAGTTGATCGCTGACGAAACTGTGGTTTTGCCGTTAGAGAAAGTCTATTATCAGATTTTTGGTTTTTATTAAGAGCTTCAGAACTCACAGCAAGTCTATTATCAGATTTTTTATTTTTATTGTTATCATTATGAGCATCAAAACTCACAGTAAAATAGGCATTTCTGCCGTTAGAACTCACTTCACTATTTTTTTCCTTTGGGGTACTCATAAAGAGTATTCCTCAAGGGTACTTTGTATGTTTTTTTGTTTACGGTTCTTTTTTGATTTTGTTATTTCTATATGTAAAAAAATATTAGCAAAGCAAAAAAAAAGCTTATTTATCAAAGTTAATATGTACTACGAATATTTTTTGTATGATTTTTTTTTTGTTTTGTTTGTATGTAAGAAAAATTCCGCTATTACGTCTGTTCACTATGAAGGTACAACGAGAACTGAGGCTTAAATATGTAAATATATGTATATACATGGATATATATGTATATATACATATGTTTGTTGGTGTATAAATTAATTATCAACATGTACGAGTACATGTGTGGATACAAAAATAATTATAAATATTTAAAACATTTGTATGTTAACATATGTAAGTATGTCTACATATTTCATATATATATAAATTAAATATATTTTTAATATTTCTTCCCAAATTATTATTTTACTTATTCATTATTTACAGACATCTTACAACTACAATTCGAGTTGGAAAAAAAATTCAGCCAATGTAGCAATGGTAAAGTAAGAAAATAAAATTACATGTTTTATTATTGAGTTCTTGTTTCAACTTTGTTATTAGTTGAATTTCTCCTTTGTTTAAATGAAAATTTAACTTAATTTCAAAACAAGAGAATTGCAGAGCAAATGAAACTGTGTACCCTCCTTAATCTTCTCACCTCTCTCATCAATAAACTCAAGAATTGCTACAACAAAAATTGCAAGTCTGGATGGGGACTTAGTAAGTAAGTAATACATAATACAAAATAGTTCCCCCAATTTTGCTCTATACCTTCCTTTGCAAAAAATATTGACGCGATGGTAACAGATAATTTATTCCTCATTTTAGTTTTTGTTAATTTTAATTTGCTGAAAATTCTCTCTACTAAACAGTTAAAAAAATGGCAGAATAATAAGGAAAGTTATTACAGTTTTTAAACTAAGAAACAGAGGCTCACTAGAAACATTTTGATATCAAAAACTTTTGCACAATAAATTTCAACATATAAATTGCCGTAACGGTTAGGCCCATTAAAATCTAAAAAAGCATGTTGACGCCATTCATCATCCAATTTTCGGTCATCAATTTCTACGAACGGAAATCGTTTCTTGGAATGTAACGGTGATTTAATTTGAAAGGATTGTGCGTACTTTGGTTCAACAATTTCGAAAATCATCTTCAAAATTAAACTCTTTTATTTGGCTAACCACTTCAACATGAAATTTTCTAACATTGCTATAAATCTGGGCACCTTGAGAACAAACGGAAATCGATTTTTGAGCTAATGAGCCAATATATATTTAATTATGTAGGACGAAAATTTCTATATTGGTATGATCAATCAACTACACATAGTGCCGGTCCTAACTTGCAATTTTTGTTGCAGCAATTCTTGAATATGTGTGAGAGTGTTGAAATAGAAATATATACTTTTTGTATTCCTCTCTCGTTCTTTTGCACTAAAAAATGAAAAGTTGCTGCAACAAAAATTGCAAGTGTGGACTGGGACCAACATTCGCTTCTTTTAAAACATTTATAATAATTTGACATGTACAAATTTAACAGTTTATTACCTCTTTATATCAAACAGGGCACAAATAGTGTTTACATAATGATAATAAAATATACATACATAAAAACGAAATATTACCGAAACAAAATATTAAAAGCATATACAAATGTTTGGTTGTAAATTTACGGACTGAAATGCTTTTTAAATTAAATCAAAACGTTTTAGTTGCTATGAAATAATGTTGAGTTGAAATTACACAAAAATTACACAAAAAATTGTATTGTCCAAAAATAGTTAAAAAAAATTGTTTGTCCCATTTTTGGATAATTACACAGAAATCGGCAACGCTGGTTTCATGGCACAATTGTGCCAGCCAGTGATGCCAACTTTTGAGACTCCAAAAGCGTAAAAATTTTTGAAAAAAGGGCTTAAAAGGGCTAAACTGAAAACATATACGTTTAGCGCAACATTAACTCAAATTTTTTAAAAAAACTCATCATCACTAGTTTTTTTTTGTTCATATATATATTTATTTATTGTATCTTCAAAAATGAACTAACAATAAGTAATCAAATCTTAAATCTAAATATAATTATTAGGCGCGACCAGTATCGGACATAAACTTAGTGATAGTTATAAATAATACATAAGTAGTGATAATCAAAAAGGAAAAAAAAGAAGTATTAAGCAGTCCCATCTGGAGTGTTGAGTATAAGAGCCCTTGTGTCCCTCTTTTGTAAGCGGATGTGTACAGTAAAGCTCAAAATATTACGGGCAAGCGGATTAGGATGTGACTCGAGTTTTGTTAAATATTTGCCTGCGTATTTTTCAATTTCTTCACTCACTAGTGGCATATTTATATCACGATGAATATTTGAATTTTTAATGTACCATGGAGCAGATTTTATCAAACGTAAAATTTTGTTTTGCCTTCGTTGGATTTTCTCAATATTTGAAGCTGAAGCAGTGCCCCATAGCTGAATTCCATAGCACCATATTGGCTTCAAAAGCGACTTGTATATCAAAAGTTTGCAGTCTAGGCTGAGTGTAGAATTGCTGCCAATTAACCAATATATTTGAGTTCATATAAGTTTCATTTGGGTTAACTTAGAGTCAATATGATATTTCCATGTAAGCCTTCGATCAAGGTGTATTCCAAGGTATTTCACTTGAGAATGTTGAGAAATATTTTGATTGTTGATTCGAATGGGGGAACAGGTATCTTTTCTTAGGGTAAACGTTATATGAACACACAGTTGTTCATTTACTTTAATTTTCCATAAATTCAACCATATTTCAAGCTGGGTAATGTGTGCTTGGAGATTGCGGGATGCCTCATCAGGGTTTTTGTGAATACTCAAACATGCTGTATCATCGGCAAATGTAGAAGTGTGGATGTTATTGTTAACAGGCATATCACAAGTATATATTAGATACAAGACTGGCCCCAGAATACTACCCTGTGGCACACCAGAAGATAAAGACTCGGGTACACTCATGAAGTCTCCTTCCACAACAGTAAATTTCCTATCAACAATATAACTTTCCAAAAGCTTTTGTATGTTTATTGGTAGGTATGTCTTCAATTTTAAAACTAGGCCTTCGTGCCATACTTTATCAAATGCCTGAGAAACATCAATAAAAAGGGCAGAACAATACTTTTTTTCTTCAAATGTCCTCCTTACAACTTGAACCAATCTATGCGTTTGCTCAATAGTGCTATGCTGACTTCTAAAGCCAAATTGATGGTCCACTATCAGCTAAAATTGTGAACAATTTAGTCATGAGCAGCTTTTCGAAAAGTTTTGAAATTGTTGAAAGTAAGCTTATAGGCCTATATGACTCAGCCTTGGTAAGATCTTTGCCTGGCTTTGGAATCATTTTAATCTTGGCAAGTTTCCAGTTATGTGGAAAATACTGCATTCGTAAAATTGCATTAAAAATAAATAGCAAGATTCTTATTGCAATATGAGGCAAGTTCATCAGCATCTTGTTACTAATGCCATCAATACCTGGAGCTTTCTTCGGGTCGAGTTCAGCAACTATTTTTTGTAGTTCACGCATCTTAAACCTTAAGGGACGAGGGGGTAGAGATACTACACTCGGTAATCCGGCAGCACCCGTACATGAATTGGTAGTGAATACAGATTTTAAATGCTCAGAAAATAAGTTACCTTTCTCACTATCGCTTCTTACCCAGCCTCCGGTCTAGTAGCGCGCTATAAAGAGTAATTAGATGTTGACGCTACATCAAGACCTTCTAAATACTTTTCCAGTAATGCAGTATTTTCCGACGATAGCAGCTCTTTGAGTCGTTTAGTACATTCTTTAAGTCTGATTTTATTTAGGGGTGATCGGTGTTGTTGCCATTCTCTTCTAGCTCTCCTTTTTTTCACATACAAGACGTTCAATTTCCGTATAATAAATTCTATTAAAGCCAGTCTGCGGATAGGAAGTAGTGGCATGTTCAGCAGCCTGTTTAATGTATTCGTTAAGATTGGCAATATTAAATTCAATATCATCAGGTGATCTAAGCTGAATGTTTTCTACGCAGTGACTACTAATATATTTTTTTGAATCCTAGCCAGTTGACCCTATTAATCGTTTTCGCATATGAGTTAGTTAAATCACTCCTTAGTGGGTTGAAAATTGTAACTATTGTGGGAGAGTGATCGGAGGACAGATCTAGAGAGCCCTCTACGTGAATTAAGTCCTTATGGATATTTTTCGTGACGCCAAAATCTATAACATCTGGAATTTTTCTTACGTCAGTAGGCCAGTAAGTAGGCTCCGCAATCGAAATGACATCTAAGCCCATTTTTGAAATTGTATTAAACAACGCTCTACCTCTAGGTGTAACAAGACGCGAGCCCCAGTACGTATGTTTTGCATTGTAGTCACCAGCTGCCACGAAACAAGATCCAAGCGATTTGTAGAACTTCTCATACTGATCTTCGGTAACTGAAAATCTGGGAGGTGAGTAAATTGAAGATATCACGAAATTCGCGCAAAAATTTTCTACGAAAATATTCGTAGCTTGCATATATTCTTCACTAACGTTCTCAAGGATATAGTGCTTGAGTCTTGACTTAATTAGAATTGCTGATCCACCGCATGCTCTCCCTCTCGGGCCCTTTGAATCATATAGAGTTTAACGATTTATTTTAAAGCAGCTTCTCGAAGTCAAGTGAGTCTCAGAGACCAACATTGTATCAATATTTTTTTCCATGAGGAAGTGTTCAAGTTCATTTTTATGTTGGCAAATGCCGTTTGCGTTCCAGAAACATAGTTTTAACGTGTTCATGGTTTGTTGACTAATGCTTGAAGCAGAGTATTCTGCATTCTCAGCATTTCTTGCATCATGCTAGTCATATTTGTTGTAAAGTTGTTTATAGTTAGCACCAGATTCTCAATAGTAGCTTCAAGACGACTAAAGTTAAAGCTAGAGTTAGCATTTGTTGAATTACTTGGCGGTGGAACATTTTGTGTGGGAATAGAACTAGTCTTAGCAGCATCTGCATACGATACACGTGAAGTAACTAGTTGGCTAGTTTGAGGAAGAGTGGCGGAGTAAGCATTTGCTGATTGAACTGGAGCTAATTTAGGTTTTTGACCCATAGCCTGTTTAACGAAAGAATATACAGGGCATCCTCTGTAGTTAGCGGTGTGATTACCTCCACAATTACTGCATTTTTTTTCTGCTTGTACTTTTGGCTTGGTACAGTTAGCAGTACCATGCAATTCACCGCAGATAACACAAACTGTAGGTAATTTGCAGTAAGTTTTTGTGTGGCCATATTCTTGGCAATTATGGCACTGTACGGGACCTGAGCGCTTACGTGGCTCTTCAACTGTGATTTTTCGGTGTAAAAGGTATTTTAGACTATAAATTGGGTGCGTCTCGTTTTTTTTTAACTATATATCATTCGCCTCCAGTTCAACACGAAATAGAGGCTGGGGAATCTTTTCTCTATTGATTATATTGGTAACATTTTTTACCTTAAATCCTTGTTCGATAAGTGCACATTTTACTTCTTCGGGCTCAACATATGAATCTATGCCCTTTAATACTATTTGTAGGCATTTAGCACTCTTAAGTTGATATGTGTAAAAATTTGTTTTATTTTTTTCAAACTCACTAACAATTTTTCGGAAATCTTTTTCATCATATATTTGGATTTTAGTTTCATCAATATTACCTCGTTTAATTGCAATGATGTGAAAATTATATTCACCAATGGTCAGCACTAGTAATTTTACACAAAAACTTTAAGCCTTTTTGCACTAGTTCTTGCTATTCTAGTAATTTTACTAGTACGACCTGTCCCACGATGTCACCAGAAATCGTTCGATCGAATACTTATATTGAAAACAACAACAAATGTTCTAATGTTATTGTTGTTTACAATACAAGTTTTCGATCGAACGATTTCTGGTGACATTGCGGGTCACGCCGGTAGATTTTAGACATACATATACATACATATGTACAGGAAAGTAAATTTTAGTTTGGTTGTTATTAAATAAAAATATGTTTGCGGGCTATACTGAGAATCTTTCAAAGCACAAAAAATTTGGAAGAAATTGAACACTATTCGTTATTGTTTCTTCTTTTTTAAATTGGTAAACCAAACTAACAGAAGAAAATGAGTAAAACAATGCTGTCACGATATTTCATAAGTCGATATTGCTAGATTAAAGGAAGAAAAAATATCGTAAAAATTTAAATGTAGACAAATCGAGCAAAAAGTAAAAAGGGGCTAACAGGGCTGAAAGATAATTGTAAAAAGTGCTAGATTAGCGCGTTTTTTAGTTTTGGGCTAAAAATTTTTTTTCGCGTTTTGAGCGACTAAAAACAGGCTAAGTCTAGCCCGAAAAGGGCTACGTTCGCATCACTGGTGCAAACTAAAATCACACACTTACAGCCATCCCTAAACAAGGCGGAAAGCGGAACGTTTTTTTCCGCCGAGCTTTAACGCTGAAATGCCATACCTAAACAAAAGCGGCAACGTTATGTCAAAACGATAGAACCAGGGTTATCAAACAAATATTTTAACACCTGGGGGCAGTGATGCATTTTGAGTTTTTTGTTTTAGGGCCAAATTAACGATTTAAAAGGGCCAAAATACCTTTGATAGGGCCAAAAAAGTTTTGTAATGTACTTGACTATAATATTGTAATTTAAATAAAAACAAAAGTATGCATTAATAATATAATACATGTGATTTATTTTGTTTAGAGCAAAAACAGAAATTAGCGACATAAATTAAAATTTTTTAAAGTATTTTTTTGTTAAATTAAAGTAACTACATATTTTATATGTATGTATGTATGTTGCTTAAAAAATTAAATTTTAGTTTAAAAACATTCTATATGTAGTTCTAATTTTATTATAGGTACATAATCTCTAAATTATTAGTTCAATAGTTCCTCAGTTTACTTCCGTTTAGAAGCATTTTTTGTGTTAAGTTTAAAAATATCTTCATCATAACAATTATTATAATAAGATTTCATTAAATCTGCGCTGTTTATCGACGTTTCTCAGGCATTTGATAAAGTGTGGCATGAAGGACTAATTTTAAAATTAAAAACATACCTGCCAATAAACGTTGTAAGTCTTTCGGAAAGTTACATTACTGCCCGCAAGTTCACTGTTGTGGAAGGAGACTTTATGAGCATGCCTGAAACTATCTCATCCGGTGTGCCGCAGGGGAGTATACTGGGACCAGTTTTGTATTTGATTTATACTTGTGATATGCCTCTGAGCAGCAATATCCACACTTCCACATTTGCTGATGATACAGCCTGCCTTAGTATGCATGAAAATCCTTACGAAACATCCCGATATCTTCAAGAACACATTACCCAGCTGGAACTATGGTTAAACTTATGGAGAATTAAGGTAAACGAACAAAAGTGTGTTCAAGTAACATATACATTACGAAGAGATACTTGTTCACCCATTCGGATTAACAATCAAGTTGTCCCTCAACATACTCATGTGAAATATCTTGGAATACACCTTGATCGACGGCTTACTTGGAAACACCATATTGACTCTAAGTTAACCCAAATGAAACTAACTCAGGTACATTGGCTGATTGGTAGAAATTCAACCCTCAGTCTAGATTGCAAACTTTTGATATACAAGTCTATTTTGAAACCCATATGGTGCTACGGAATTCAACTATGGGGCACTGCTTCAGCTTCCAATGTCGAGAGAATCCAACGAAGGCAAAATAAAATTTTGCGATTAATAACATCGGCTCCATGGTATATAAAAAACTCAAATATACATCGTGATTTAAACATGCCACTAGTGGTTGAAGAAATTGCAAAATATGCAGGCAAATATTTAACAAAACTCGAGTCACATCCTAATCCGCTTGCTCGTAATATTTTGAACTTTACTGGACACGTCCGCCTAAAAAAGAGGGATACAAGTGCTCTTATACTCAACACTCCAGATGGGACTGCTTGAAAATACTTTTTATTTTATTTTATTTTTTCTTCCTTTTGATTATCACTACTTATGTATTATTTATAACTATCTCTAAATTTATGTCCGACAGTGGTCGGGCCTAATAATTATATTTTAGATTTAAGATTTGAATACTTATTGTTAGTTCATATTTGAAGATACAATAAATAAAAATATGTATTAAAAAAAAAAAAAAAAATTAAATCTTTTATTTTTTTATGGCCTGCTTGAAGATATCGAAAGAAAACTCTCGACTAAAAATTTATATTGAAAAAAGAGAACTTTCTATTTTATTGTTGATTTCAATATAAATTTTCAGCCGAAAGAAAAGATACTTTCCACACATGCTGAGGAATGGGGATAGAAAGAGTTGCTTGAATAATTCTGTATACATTTCTCTGCCAAGGTTTACCTAAACGATTTTTAATGGTAGAAATCGTTTTGCAAAATTTACTTCTACTTAAATCTTTGAGGTTTTTAAATTCTGGAACTTGCGATACTGCCCTATCTATGTTCGTTATTTACTTGTTCTGTTTCCTTTTGAAAAAGTTTAACTGAAGCCAGTTAAAATAAAAATTTTCAAAAAATAAAAGTAGTTTTTAAAACGGAAAAAACTCAATTAAAAAGTGTACTCAAAGGTTTGAAGGAATTAGTTGAATTTTGAGTTGAAAGGGCCAAAATAGCCTAGAGAGTACCACAGGGCCATCAAACAACCAAAAGTGCCAAAAATGGCCCAATTGTGCCACATTTTGCATCACTGCCTGGGGGGTTGCTCTCTATTGCGATGCGAAAGCAATTACGATGCGAAAGCTAAATGCGTTGATATGCAAATTTGGTACTCTCTATTACTTTCGCAAAACCTTTCGCAAAATTTTTTGAAAAAGTGGCACCACGGACATTGCAAAAGAAAATATGACAAAGGTTGGCAGTACTGAAATGTCAAAATATGTATAAAAAAACGACATTTAAAATCAAAATTTAAGAAAAAGTGTAACAGCTTTTAATTGAAAATAAAGTGATGGATTCTGTAGCGTTATGGTTTTATGAAGAAAACGTCAGTATATCAATCATGTATGACTGCTCTATTATGGCGGATATATTAGTCAATTATGTTCAGTCGAATTAATATTTATGCTGTAATTGATTAGTAAAAATCACTGGATTGAGCAGTTCGACTAAATGTTATATTCATTAGTTTCCATCACATTTTTCATTTTTCCCTTAACAATGTGATAGAAACTTTGTTATACGCAATGATGAATATAGCCTACATGACTTCCAATCAAATGACTGGTCAATTGACTGATATTATTCTTGTAGGGTTAGTTCATTTGAAACAAAATAAAATTTTCCAGAATTTGAATTCAGTAAAATCAATGCATATTAATATATGCAAAAATATGTTTAATGAGAAAAAAAAATTTTTTTTGTTCGACTTGAAGGTTTTTGATAAAACACAAGCAAGTTTTCCAAATTTTGTAAATAACTAATTATTTAAAACTTTATTGTTTTATTTTAATTTAAATAACAAAATTTTAATAACAAAATCACAAACAACAATGTCTTCCGTCCAGGTGCTAAAATAATCAGGATTGTTTTCTTTATTTGTTTGATAATCCTGGTTCTATCGTTTTGACATAACGATGCCGCTTTTGTTTAGGTATGGCATTTCAGCGTTAAAGCTCGGCGGAAAAAAACGTTCCGCTTTCCGCCCTTGTTTAGGGATGTCTGTTAGTCGTCAATGAAACAGCGACGATAACACATGCGCAGCGGATGTGTTAAATTTTTCATAGGTACACTAAAAGAAAACTAAAATGCTATGTAAAAATATTTTATGATCACCAATGCTTTTTGCAACATTCAATGTATTTTTTGTTACAAAACATTTAAAGAAGTTATTGAATATGTATTAAAAAGGCATTTTAATTATTTTCATAATGAAATCAATAAATTCAGTGGTAAAGAAAGAGACATACTTTTTAATGAAAAAAAAAACAATTTTTTTAGAAAAGCTTAGAGGTTGGTTATTTGATATGGACAAAAGTTTGCCGAAAAATTCAGGATGAAGAAAGTTAAAAATGGATGTATCAACCTTAGTAAGTTTGGACATCGTAAGACATGGTAGGCCTTTCTCTGATGGGCTATTAATAAGAGAAATGTTTATAAAAGTTTTGGAAAACTCAGTTGTTGTCAAAATTTAATGAAATCTGTTCCTTTGTCCCGTAATAGCGTAGTGCAACGCAGTGTCGAAATGGGTAAATTTTTAGAGCATGGAATTACAGACAAATTAAAAAATTGTGAATATTATTCGTTGTGATTAGATGAAAGCACAGATATTAATGATATTTGTCAATTAGTCATTTGCATTCGGTGTATAGATTCCAATTATAGGATTTTTGAAAAAATATTTTCGCTTGAAAGTGTTTATGAAACTGCTGCAGGCAAATTGTTGTTCGATGTCGTCAATGAAAAACTAATTTATATTGTAGACAGCAGAAAACTTACTTGGATCTGTACGGATGGCGCTAATGTCATGACAGGCAAATATGAAGGTCCTGTGGGGCAGTTAAGAAAGAATGGTCTTGTAGTTGAACATTTTCATTGTATTATACATCAGGCTGCTCGGGCATCAAAGCTTATAACAGACTATCCCGCTATGAAAATAGCGGAGCGAATAATTAATAGAATACGTGGTGGACATTATTCACTTACACACAGAAAATTCGTAAGTTTTTTAAAAACTAGAAACGCTGCTCATAGTGACCTAAAACTGTTCACTGAAGTTCGTTGGCTTAGTCGAGGTGATTGCCTGAACACACTATTTGATCTAAGGGAAGAGGTGACAATATTTCTTGAGTTAGAAAACATAGAAATACAACACTTAAAGGATTATGAATTTATTTTAGAGAGCATTTTTGGCAGATATAAATAACTTTTTAAAAAAATTTAACTTAAAGCTCCAAGGATATGAAAAAAATTTACTTGACGTATCTAAAATCCTATTTAATTTTAAAACTGAATTGTTTCTGCTACTTAGTCAAATTAAATTGGAAGATTTTTCGAATTTTCCTAAAACTTCATTTATTTACGTAAAAGATCAGTACAGCAAAAAACATGATCATGTGTCATTACTTCAAACACTGTTTTATAATTTTCAGGATCGATTTAAAGATTTTCAAAATGTATAACGACACGTTTTCCGCTGGTTGCTGGGATAGGCTCAGCGGAGTCCAAGGGTCGTTGATAAAGATGTTGTTTATTTAAAAGAAACACGTGTGGTTCTTATTTCGTTATAACCCAGTAAAAAAAGACACTCCAAAAAAGTCATGAAAATGTAGTGTTTGCGATCTGGAAGTAGTGCAAATTTCGATCCGATGTAATGATTTTTACATAGGGTTGTCATTGCAAGAAGTTCTCTTTTTCGCTGCCTGTTCACCGAATTGGAAGCGATTTTAAGAAAAATTTCCTTTTTTGTGTTCTATTATAATATTTTCATCTAGGAAAAATGGCTAATAGTTACATATTTTAACAATTAGTTTCTTTTTATAGGAATTTAAACGCGAAACAGTAATTTAATGTAAATTTAAGCAAATAACTTTAAAATTTTAGACCAAAAATAGTTCATAAGTTTCTTAAAAAAAACGATTTTTTAAAAATTCTGGTGAGTAATTTCTAAAACTAGAGAGGAATTACAAGGTTTTGTAGGACTAAAATAAACTTCTACTTGGTTTTCAGCTAACTATCGGCAAATTAAAAATATCGATTTTTTGGAAGCAATGAAAATGTACTTCCTTTAGAATGACTTCCAATTTTTTTTACTGGGAAAACGTAAATCCAAATGTTTATTTATTTTAAAGACTTAATAATTAGTACTTAAAATATTAATATAAAGTTTATTTTTATCATTAAGAAAGATAAAAAAGAATGGCAGTGATATGTCCAGGAACGAAAGTTGCAACGGGTGAGCCCTGAATACAAGTTCCGTCTTCCAGACCTTCACTCAAGAGCAAATAGTTACTGAGCCGGCGACCCCCACGCAGTAACTACAAAATATTAATGTAGATTTTTAATTTAATATTAATATTTTTATTATTATTTAATGTTAATATTTTTGTAGATTTTACTTTTTTTTATCATTAAAAAAAATAAAATAAAAAAAATGGCAGTGATATGTCCAGGAACGAAAGTCGCAACGGGAGAGCCCTGAATACAAATTCCGTCTTCCAGGCCTTCACTCAAGAGCAAATAGTTACTGAGCCGGCGACCCTCACGCAGTAACTACAAAATATTAATGTAGATTTTACTTTTTTTTATCATTAAAAAAAATAAAATAAAAAAAATGGCAGTGATATGTCCAGGAACGAAAGTCGCAACGGGAGAGCCCTGAATACAAATTTCGTCTTCCAGACCTTCACTCAAGAGCAAATAGTTACTGAGCCGGCGACCCTCACGCAATAACTACTCCCTCCCAGTAGTTGACGATTCTAGCTGCTGTATACTACAAGATGTTTATTAAGTACGGCGATCCCTCTACTTAATAAACTAGCTCTTATCGCATGACAAGCTGCCAGCCAACTCACTATTGTTTGGCAATTGCTCGCCTTTTATACTGTTGGCGGCGTACGAAAAGTGATACACATACAGGCATACATGTATAAAGCACTGAGAATATTTCCAGTGCTGTTAGTTTGTAGGCGAGTGCGCATGTCTATGAGATCGGTTACATATCTACAACATCAGTAGAGAGGCTGTTAGATTTACCGAATTATGACATTAAATAAATGTTATTATACTTTTACCTAAAGAGTAAGGGCAAATACTTTGCATAACAATTAATCTCATTTACTGTAGAATACGAAAAATATGATAATATTCCCTTACATAGGTATACTTGTATGAATGTACATACATTGATATAAAAATAATAATGCTTACAAAAGAGAATACAAAGTAACACAATAATATTATAAAAATAAACTATACATACATATGTACATATGTATATAAGGAAACAACTTAACTAATTAATTTTGGCAAAAAATAAAATAATTGTTGCGGCTAAAACGAAACGGTTGACTTTTGCCGTCACAAATGTGCAACCTTTGCTGGAGATTTTCGAAAACCCTTTCAATTGTGACCCATGCAATTACGAATTTGAAATTCAATGAGAGTTAATAATACTTCGAAGCGAAATAAAAGCTCCAGATAAAATGGATATTATTGAGTTTTGGAAGAATTTGCATGGTTTATTTTATCCCGAGCTGAAACAAATTTCTTTGAAATGTTTGTCAGTTTTCCCTTCAACCTACATATGCGAAATTTTTTTTCTGATTTGAAATTTATTTGTTTGAAGCAGCGCAATAAAATAAGTTCATCGCATCTAAAAAGCGTTCTGTTAATTCGAAATTGCAACAAAAGCATTAACCTTTAAATAATATTTTGATCGTGAAATCGGTTATATATTATTAACTCTGATTGAATTTCAAATCCGCAATAGCTTAAGTAAAAAAAATTTAAAATTAAATAGGAATTTGGACATATCAAGTAAATTTTTTTCGTATACTTGCAGCTTTAAGTTAAATTCATTTTAAAAGTTAGTTGTATCTGCCAAAAATGATAAGTATAAAATAAACTCATAAATGTTGTATTTCTATGTTTTCTATCTCAAATGTCGCGTACATCAAAAACTATCCACCACTCATTCTATTTATTATCTCCGCTACTTTCAGAGCGAGATAGTCTGTTATGGACTTTGATGGCAGAACAGCCTGATGTATGTATATTAAAATGGAGATGGTCAAATACAAATCCAGTAATCCAGTAAGTGTTCTGCTGTCTACAACAGAAATAAGTTTTCCATTTACGACATCGAACAAAAATTTGTATGTAACCTTGTAATTGGAACTCACGCAACGAATGCAAATGACTAGTTTGCAAATATCGTTAATATCCGTGCTTCCATCTAATTGCACGTTCTAAGATTGTACCTATTTCGGCAGTAGTGTTTGACTACAATTGAGTTTTTCCAAATCTTTTATAAATATTTCTTTTATAATAGTTCCAAATTATTAAGCTTGATACATCGATTTTTAATTTTTTTAATATTTGTATCAATTAAGAGCTGTACACAGAATCTTTAGTAAGCAACGTCGTTTCAGAAAATATCATGGTGAAGAAAACTACTGTTTCTTTAATTTTCTATCACCTTAAGTCGAAAAATGAGTCCCTCCAACTTTCTTATTTATTTTTTTCTTATTATTCAATATTTCCTAAGTAAAGTTCAGAGCCCCATAACTCGGAAAATATGGGTCGCAGGCAATTTTTCAATTTAATTTTTTTCTTATATTTTGCCAGTTTCTATCAGATAAGTTATATAAAAATTTCTTTTTGGAGATTCTTTACAGTTTCCTGAGTAAAGTTCAAACCCCATAACTCGGAAAATATAGGTCACCGCAAACTTTTTTATTTAATTTTTTTTTTCTTATTTTTTGATTTTCTATCACATAGGCTCCTTTCTATTTTCTTTTGAGCTACTTCAATAAACATAATTTATTCCAAATAATAATTTTTCCTGTGTACTTTCGAGAGCAACGAGACAACGTTTCTCACACATACAACTATAGTTTTATTTTTGACATCATTGCGTTAAATAAAATATTCTCAAAAATAAAAACACCTATTGAAAAAGAACAACAAAACAATGTAGTATACGAAATAAAGTGCAAGGGAAACAACATCATTACATGCGATCTTTCTTATATTTGTACAACAAAGCGCACTTTAGAAACAAGAATAAAAGAACATAAAAATTACATTGAAAAGTGGAAAAAACAACATCTTTAGCACAACATTTATTATAGCCATCCCTAAACACGGGCGGCAAGCGTTTTTTAGTTGTCAAAAGTTATCATGTCCATACATTTTGTATGGAGCATACCGAAATAACGTGGCGGCAACGCGACGGCAACGCTTTGCTATTGGAAAATCCGATTATGACAACGCGTTTTACAATGAAGTTAGTTGCAAAAGAAAACAATTGCCTTCTGTTTGCCATCATCAGGGGGGTTATTATGTAATCCGAATCGAACGGAAATGTGCTCGAATTCCAATGTTAATAACATACAAATTCGAACAGTTTTCGTTTCGAATCGAATTACATAATAACCCCCCAGAGTTACCACATGTGAATATTTATCTTATTTTCGAAGTTTTTCGGGATGTTAAAAATACTAAAATATTTCTTTGTTGAAAATAAGATTTTTAAGAATATGATATTTAATACTTTTAGTTTATTATTTAATGTCCTTTTGGCTAAAGTACTGACACATTTTCTTCTTTCCTTCATTAAAAGTATGAATTATGTGCATTCATATATGTATTTATCTTATACATGTTCTATTCAGTAAATATTTTGTGTTATTTACCTTTACGTTTGTTCCCTACAAGAAATGAATGACTAGTTTTACAAACAAAATTTTTTCACTAACACATTTGCAACAATTTTACATTGAATGAAATAGTGACAGAGAATTGACTAGTCATTCGATCGGAAGTGATGATGGATTTATTTATTAATTATAGTTGCTCTACTCTAGCATATATGTTAGAGTGGGTCATCTTATATACATATGTATGCCAAAACTTTTATGACTCGAATTTTATTTTTAAAAAATCATTCTGTCTGTGAAAATTAAAATTTAAAAAAGATAAGTAAAAACAATAGTGAATAAAAGAAATTTACAAAATTTAATTTAATCTATATTTTCTTTTAAAAGAAAGATGTGTGGGCAATGAAAAGGTGTGAAAAGGGCTAGATACCACCTAGGTTATTCTGTTTTTGCTTATTTCTGTCTTTAATTTTAAATATTTTATTTACATGAATAAGTAAAAATCAATTAAAATAATAAAAATTATATTTATTGTCAGTATATGGAGGATATATTAGTCAATTATAATGAGTCGAATTGATATTAATATTATAATTGATTAGTAAAAAGCACTGGAGTGAGCAGTTCGACCTTATGTTACATTCATTAGGTAGAGAGAGATGCAACATCACACGTACACAAAAGCTTACATCACACTTTTCATTTTGTCCTTAATAATGTGATAGAAACTTTGTTATACGCAATGATGAATATAGCCTACATGACTTCCAATCAAATGACTGGTCAATTGACTGATATTATTCTTGTAGTGTTTAGTTCATTTGAAACAAAATAAATTTGTCCTGAATTTAAATTGAGTAAAATCAATGCATATTAATATATTTTGAGTAAAATCACAAAAAAAAAAGATTATTACACAAGCAAGTTTTCCAAATTTTCTAAATAACTAATTTTTTTAAATTTTAATTATTTTATTTTAATTTAAATAACAAAATCACAAACAACAATGTCGTCTGTCCAGGTGTTAAAATAATCAGGATTGTTTTATTTATTGGTTTGATTACCCTGTTTTATCGTTTTGACATAACGTTGCCGCTTTTGTTTAGGTATGACATTTCAGCGTTAAAGCTCGGCGGAAAAAAACGTTCCGCTTTCCGCCCTTGTTTAGGGATGGCTGTTAGAGATGGGCCACACAGCTGACTTTGATAATGTAAATATTTTGCACAAAGAAAGAGTTGAAAAGAAGAGATACACTATAGAAAGCCTGAGAATAGAACAAAAGAGAGAAAAGACGATGAACTTAAAAGAGGATACTGACAACATTAGTGCAAGCCATAGAGTTGCATTAAAATAAAACCTGTGATAATAATTTTAAGTTGTGAAGTAAATATTTGTATGTGTGTAACCAAAAAAATTTTTTCTTTTGTGTTAAATGTACATTTAATTTAATGGAAAAGAAAAACTCCATTGAATTGTGAGTTAACAAAATATTATTGTTTTATAATTATTCTTAAAATAATGTAATGTTTTTATTAAAAAATAGATATATTCAATTGAAAAAGTCAACAAAACATTGATGAAACGTCGAGGAAAAATGTAATTAAAATTTTGTTTTATTTACATTGAAGATGTGTTACAACGATATTTGTCCAATGGGGTTTCCAACTAGCTCTACTCGTGGCATTTACCTCAGCGGGTTCCAACCCTCCCATTGGATATGCTGTCAACAAAAATTATATAAAAAAACTAAATGACAAAACAACAAAAAAAATTTTTATACATACAAAACAAAACAACGTATTACAATTGATAGTCATAGGGCTGGAAACAGATGTTTTATCGCAGCGATCGCCCACCCATCCGTGTCATTGTAGATTCCTCATCTCTTATTTCAATGACCCCAATATCCACTCGACTTTTCCTACCTTACCTTACCTTCATGCCGTCAACCTTCCTTTAGCTTCACTCAAAAAACATTATCTATCCTTTTATGCAATTTAAATCATATTTGCCTATACAGTTTTTATTAACAAATTTCCTTAAATATACTTATTCTATATATGTATGTGTGTTTTTTTTATGGTATAAATATAAATATTTTAAATTCTATTTTTTCTACTAGTATTCAACTCTTGATATTCTATTATTAATGAATTAAACAATTAGTTTTACTCTTTTATTTTCCTGCACAGCAAAAGGTTTGTATTAAATTGAAAATTAACTTTTTAATTGGCATATTTTTATCTCTTATAAATTTCTATTAATTAAAAAATTTTTGCCTTTTTTCGCTAAGATCAAAATTTTCGATTGTAAATCTATATATATATATATATATATGTATATGTATTTAATTAGTATCCCTAACCTGAAGGCGCTCCCTAAGGTTGGTAAAACTAAATCCTGTACTGTTCAGATTAATTAATTTAATTCTTTCAAATCACTTTGATATGAACCTCACCAGCAAAAATTCTTTTTATTTCCGTGGATAAATCTATTTACGCATACTTTGCCGATGGTCTACTTTCAGGCGTATGTAAAAATTTTTTTAGTTCTAACAACTAGCAAATTACTAAACCTTTGACTGTACTAACATATGTATAGGGAACAATTTTTATACCGTAAACTAACACATTAATTATAACACTATTTATCACGAAACACTAATACTTAATTATGAAGTTTTTGTTAATTTTTTTTTAATTTTGCTCTTTTTTTTTAATCATTTATTCTATTTTCTAAAAGAAACGTTTTATTTCTCTCAAAAAAAATTTTTTTTTTTATTAGGTTAGGACTCTTTTTAGTTTTTTATGCTCCTTGGGCCATTTTGCTTTTATAACTTCAATAAAATTCTGTTACCTGGCTTTTCGGGCTTTTTCCTTTTTTTACCCTTTTGCTTTTTGTCGTGCGCCACTGGTGAATACTTCGTTTAATTTAATTGTGGTCATCGCCTTGTCTTTTAAATAGCCTCTATATAGCCAGCTATAATTACACATAAAGGCATTCTTTCCACTCACCTAAAACTTTTTGTTATATATACATATTTTACTAAACTTAGGTTTTTTTGTTTTTGTTTTTTTTAACTTTCAGCTATTTTGCTGCTTTTCTCCAGAAACTGGGGAACTATTTAGGCCATCCGTACCGCATGGAGCACAATATTATTACTTAAATATATTTATTTTTGTGTCTTATTTTATTTTTATTTGTTTACATATATTTCACTTATATTTCTGGTGTGAACACTTCGACAAGCTTTTTAATTCTGATTTATATACATTTGTATCTCTATGTTCAACCTATCATTTTCCCAATGGATTTTCCAATTTTCCAAAAAAAAAAAAAAACATTTCCCGACTGCCATATTTTCTTTGTTTTCTCGAACAATCTATCTTCCTTCCAAATCGCCATCTTTATTTGGGTAACTATACATTTTTATAATATCTAGAAAATTCTACTCAATTATTTACTGTCGTTACATTTACGTTATATCTATGTATACATATATAAATATATATATATATATATATATATATAGTCTTGGTGTGCGCCACCTTGGATTCTTTTCGCCATTTTGTAACTCTAGAATTTTCTTGGTACTAGACTATCAGCAATTTTAGAAGGAGATTTTTATTCATTCATAAACTTTATAATTTTTTTCCGTTTACCCTATATTTTTATTGTTTTGTATCACCCTATGTATAATATAAATCCTAGCAACACTACAGTATTAGCAACTGTAACATTTGTAATACGAACACTTCCTTAACAAAACAAAACAAAATTAACAATGACATTTAATACTCTAATAAGTGATTGTGATTTTCGTTTGTGCCATGGAATATTATATTATAACTATTTTAAACTAGCCAGAATCTAAAACAAATTAAAACAAAAATTTAACAAATTGTCTTATGGCTATACAATTAAAATAATCACACGGGACAACGTTTATTCAAATTCATATACATTATCCGCATGTGTGTGTAGGATTTGTGTTGTTTTCTTTCACTTTTCCAAGTGACAGTCCGGGCTAAAATTTTTACCATACTTTCCCGCAACAAAACTCCGAGTCCTACACATCTCTGTAGTAGGGAACGGTGTGCGGGTTTATATCCCTTGTAATAATTTCGTTTTGAAGACAACTGAAAAAAAACTAACTATCATCA
Organism: Tachina lurida; assembly: GCA_944452675.1. NCBI lineage: Eukaryota > Metazoa > Arthropoda > Insecta > Diptera > Tachinidae > Tachina > Tachina lurida. The sequence continues at coordinate 108,444,392 of OX101753.1, read as the reverse complement.
ATGTTTTTAAATGCATTTGGCTCGTGCACTTGTTTGTATTTGCTGATACATTTTTTTGTTAGCGTGTATAATAGTGGAGTTAATGTCGACGTCGTTGACGGCCGAAAAAGTTGAAACAGATTGAACTTTTACGGTGTTGCAACGCGTTGAGATTAACTGCTCTCATACAATTTCATACGATTCAACTTTTTTTTGACATTTGACGCCGTCGACGACGTCGACATTAACTCCAGGGTAAGACTCAAATCAACGTGGGGAACTCTCACGACCCTGTCAGAGTCTCAAATTCCTCAAATTCTACCTGATTTCGCCAGGCTTCATACAAAATTAGTGGGTAAGTAACTCCTATGCTTGAGTGTTTTTATTTGACATGCGCTGGTATTTCTTCTCGCTTAAAACTATTCCATATACTTATAGCTATAGCCGACTGTTGAACTTTCTTTGGTGAGAAAACTCATAGTGACAACTCCTAAAACAAAAGATATACATTTCTTGGAATTGGTCTTTGACCAATTTGGCACGTAAAGTGCACTAATTTCTATTTATGTCTTGTCGTTATTATTTTCAGTAAACTACATTCCTTAATTTCATTTATTTATTGTCAAGTCTTAATTATTTATTTATTTTTTTTTCGTTTCTTTTGTTTCAGCTTGAGTAAACCTCTACTATTTCTACCATATATTCAGGCATCTTTAAGATATGTACGACTTTCTCAGCACCCATGAGAAATTCCATAGCTCTCGGCGTGATCATCTTCCTCAATCTTTTTGGTAATCATATATTTACGGGAAGTATCAACACATTCTTTTACCCTAACCTAAGAGTTTTTTTTGTTTACCCTTTTCTATTTCTACTCCCCAGATTTTCTTCAAATTCACAGGTTGCTGCTCATAATATTTTCAACTTGCTCGATAAAACAACAATCGAGCAAGAACACTTATATCACAGATGGAATCAGGTATATTCTTACCACTAATATTGCACCTAGGAACTTACGTATATCACAGCTGGTTTTTGTTTGGGATTTAATCCAAAAAAATTTAAACTAACTTAAGCTATATCACAGATGTTAAAGTGTAATTGCATAAATAATCAGCTACAATATAGGACAGCACGACAAATAATTTTTGTATAATCACGAAATTAAATAATCACCCTATTCTATATTGCACTTGACTATAAATTGTCTTTGTTTTTAAAACAAATTCAATTGATTTGCTTACGCTTTAATGTCTTTAGTATGATATATGCCCAATTTTGGACCGTTTAAATTTTCCAGCTCATACATGTTATTCCCTACAGGTCGAACCACTCTACATTTTTCAAACTTTCTACTGAATTTCGAATTAATGTTTTTCGCGAAGTTACTTCGCACCATGTTTCGTCTGTAGACTTCTTGCCCTGGAACAAATTTTACTATTCGAGCCCTTTTGTTATAATTTTCTTAGCTTCTTATATATGCTTTGGTCATGTTCTCATTTATCTGTTCTCTGATCACCTCTAATTTTTCGTTTGGTTCTCTAGTTATACGGGGGTCAGAAATCGATTGTAATTTTCGGCCTAATTTCTAATCTGCACCATTCAGGTACATATGGTAGCCAAATAAGGAATAAAAAGGTGTAAAACCTATGGCACTGTGAAAATAGTTACGTAATGTACAGTCTATTTCAGATAAATAAAGGTCCCAATCGCGATGATCTTGTTTCAGATAAGCTCTTATGGCTGACAAAATGCTCTGGTTAACCCTTTTTGACGCGTTGCTACTAGGTTGATAAACCGGTGTTCTTACATGCTGAATTTTGTATGTATTTATAAAATTTTTAAAAGTTTTGCCCGCAAATTGAGCCCCATTGTCAGTATGAATAATTTCTGGGACTCCAAACTTCTGAAGGACTTCGTGAGCTAAGAAATTGATAACATTACTGGCTGTGGCTTCTCGCATGGCTTTCATAAATGTATATTTCGTGAAATGGTCTAATACTAGAAAAATATAGCAATTACCATTTTCCGACCGGGGATATTTTCCTAAAAAGTCCAAATACAATTTTTGAAAAAGCCTTTCGGTGACAACTTGATTTCCTATTGGCGGTCTAAGACTTATATTTGATGGTTTGATTTCCTTACACGTTTGGCAGTTTTTTATGTATATTTTTGTTTGTGCCAATAAAAGAATCTTTTCAATCTTTCCATAGTTTTTGCAATCCCTCCATGAGCTGATGTCAAGCTTTTATGTGTTTTTTCGATCAATATTGAAGTAATGTTAGGTGGAATCCACATTTTCCATTGGTCTACGGCTTCTTCACCTCGATCGAAACCCGTCCTTTTGAACACAAATCCATTTTCAACTTTTAAGTCTGGCAAACTCGCCTTATTTTCGTTTACATGTCTTATTAACTCCAAATATTCATCGCTTTGAAACTTAGTTATTTCAAAGTCAAAGAAATCATTCATTTCCAATTCCTCAACAGTCATTTTATCATCTGGCAAACGTGAAAGCATATCTGCAACTATATTCTCTGACCCTTTCCTATGATCAATCTCAAAGTCAAAGATTTGTAATTGTAATGACCAGCGAGCAAGCCTTCCGGTTAAATCCTTCAAAGTCATGAGCCATTTCAGACTGGCACGATGGTAAATGGCATCATTTCGACATATGGCCTGAATTTTTTTACTGCTATGACTGCCGCCAGACATTCTTTTTCCGTTGTACCATAATTTCTTTGACATGGATTCAATTTTTGACTGTAAAAAGCTATTGGATGTTCTTCATTTTGGTCATTCAGTTGGTACAGCACAGCTCCAATCCCATAGTGACATGCATCACACTGTATCCAAAATTTTCTAGAAAAGTCGGCATGTCTCAATACAGGTGCAGAAGTTAGTGGTTTTTTTAATCTTCAAATGCCTCAATCGCTTCTGGAGTCATGGTAAACCTTTTTGACTTTCTCAGCGTGTTACGGACATCCGAGATCGAAACGAAATTTTTGGTGAACCGGCGGTACCAGCCTGCGGTTCCAAGGAAACTACGAACTTCTCGAGCTGATTTTGGCACTTTAATATTCCTAATGGCTTTGACCTTTTCCGGATCAGTCTTCAGGCTTCCTCACCCTATTATAAATCCTAAATATTTTAATTGTTGAAAACAGAATTGCAACTTTTTTAAGCCTATAGTAAGGTTTGCATTTCTTAGGCACCCAGCAACTGCTTCCAAAATTTTCATGTGCCTTTCAAATGTATCGGAAATTATCAGTAGATCGTCTAGATAAATAAAAACATTATCCTTCAATCTTTGTGGTATAACTTTATCCATTAACCTACAAAGTCGCTGAGCAGCGTTACAAAGCCCAAATGGCATCACGGGAAACTGATAGAGTGAACGACCTGCTACGGTGAACGCTGTATAGGGCCTACTCTCCCCATCTAGTTCTATCTGCCAAAAAGCAAATTTAAGGTCCACACAGCTTATATAATATGTTTCATCAATTCTGCTTAAGATTCCATCTATATTTTGCAGAGGATAAGCGTCTTTTACGGAGATCTTATTTAACTTTCTGGCATCTAGACAGAATCTGTTTTTACCTGGCTTCCTAACTACAGTTGTTCTATTCGACCAAGGACTTTCACATTCTTCTATAACTTTCAATTCTAGCATTAAGTCTATTTCTTTATAAACTATTTGCTGTACTGCTGGAGACAAGGGGTAGTGGCGATCTTTGAATGGAATTGCTCCTTCAACTAATCTTATGGTGTGTTTTTCGAGACGTGTACACCCTAATCCTTCCTTTTCAAAAGCTGGAAAAAGCTGTATCATTTTATTTAACATCTGATGTTGATTTTCGTCTAATGTATGAGGATTGGATCTGTATTCTGTACAATAATAATCCTCAGGTGGCTGATTAGTTTCTATTTCAAAGATTTCAGGTGCTAATTGAAACTTTCGCCAGAAATCCACACCCAAATAAGCCTCTTGTTCCAGATCAGGACACAAATAAAAAGTTATATTTTGAACTAAATCGTTAAACATTACTTCTAAATCTACTTTCCCTATCAATCTATGTTTGGTGCCAGCTGCAGTTGATACAACAGAAAATATCGGCTTAAAGTTAATACCTAATTTATCTATTAATTCCCTACATCCTTTCCCTAGTAAGCTAATTGAGGCTCCTGTATCTAATAATCCATTTACACTTATATCAATTTTCGCAAAAATTCTTGGATCGTTTTTTCTATCGGCCATCTTAACTGTTTTGTTTACATATTTTCTTATTTTTTTTCTTTTCTGTAAATTTCTCTCTTAAAGCCTGGTACGGAGTTCATACGGAATTTCAGGTTCTCATACAAACTGTATGTAAAAAAAATTACGAAAATTCAGGTTGGTAAATTTCATAAAGGAATTTCCATTTGCTAGTACGGGACTTCCAAAAGAAAAGTACACGGAATTTTTAAACTTGTTGCCTATTTTAGGGATTTATAAATATAAGTGGAGACTTTTTTCAGTCAACTGAAACAAAAATTAATGTTCAAACAATTGTTTGGTGACGGAATTTTTGACATTTCTAATTTTCATCAAACTGTAATTAATTTTTAGTGCTTTTGTGCGTTATAAATTCAAGAATAAATGAATTTATGTGTATGAAAACATAATTCTACACAAAAGTCTACACCATTATTTTTCCGTGTAGAAATAAATGTAAATTTACAAACGTGAAATTCCGTAAGAACTCCGTACCGGGCTTTAGTTTTAAAATTTTGTTTGATATTGTTTTTTTATTATCTACATTATCGCCAAATATCCTAGCTCGAACTTTATTATAATTAATTTCCCTTTCTTCTAGTGAATATTTGTGTCGCATTTGAGGAATGAACTTATTAAAGTCTTTTACAATTTTTATTAAACTATTTATTTCCTTCTCCTCTATCGCAGGATTACATTTGGCTCTCCGCTGGATGGTTCCGTGCTATTTCCTCGTTCCTCTGAAAGTTTTTTGGGAGACAATCTGTACAGTTTGGTGCCTTCACATCAGGCTTGCCACATCTATAACAAAATAAGAAACGTTCGGTTGATGGACAAAATTGGAACGTGAGTCCATCTAGCCGGCAATTCCAGCATTTTAAAATGCCGCGGTTTAATGCTCTATCTTGTCTAGATATGTCTATTGCTGCTATTTCATCTTCATTTTCATGAGGCATCGACTCTACTGGTTTTTCAAAAATTTCATTGACCTGCCATGTGTATCGGTTAACCGGTACGCCAGAGTGTGAAATTTTCACCTCTCCGGCAGAATATCTTTTCGGCCTCGACACACTCCTGTCTCAACTCTTCCACTGAATTCACTGCCGTCATAACAAAAAAGAAAGCATCTATCCCTTCCCCCGACATTTGTTTCCTCTCAACCATATCGCTCATAAGTTCGAATCGTGATCTGGTTGATTGGTACTGCCTCAGTAATGCTTCTTTAAGTGTGGACCATTCTGTTACGAAACTCGTTTGGATGTACAATCAATACCATTTCTCGGCAACTCCTTCAACTAACAGGTGGAAGTTGTCCAGGACTTCTGCCCATGATACATTGTATTGTCTCTGTAACCTTTCTACGCGAAACACAAAGTCTTCAACGGCTAATTTGCTTTGGTTGCCATCGAATTCCAGGCCCCACTTGTCGATGCGCAAATGATGGTATTCTCTTGACCTCGATGGCTCAATGCTGCCTCTGGGTGAATGCACAGAATTGTCCCGTGACATTTGGAGATCATTGATTGAATTGGAGCCGCTCTTACTCATACGTGGAATTATTTCTTCCCGTAACCTTTTATTTTCCTTTTGGGTTTGTTGTAAGACTAAACTCATTTTTCCCAACATGGAAGTCATATCGGCCATCTGCCTCCTAATGTCACTAATTTCAACAGACTGGTCAACAGTTCCTTTACCATTGTCGGCCATCGAGGTTTTCATTGGAATATTCTCTCCCAGAATTGCCTGTGCCCTCAACTTTGCACGCAATGCAGCACTAGTAGACGGTTTATCCGCTATAATTGTCTTCGACTTATCAATTATTTGTGGCTCTATTTCACCTGCACCCTTTTCCATGTCTATATCTCTACTTTCAGCGAGTTTTCTGCTAGGAGTGTTAGATTTATAAGTTTTCCCAAATGCGTTTGGAGTAGTAAATCAAATTGAATTTGTCTTGATCTCTTTCTAGTTTCGGGGTCTGATTTAGGAGAATAGTTTGGCATATCATGCGATACAGAAAATCAACTAACTCTTATTTTATTTTCTTGGAAAGTTGGAAAATGTCTATCTTTCTTACAGGTATAAATGTGATTTAATTTTGAACACTAATAACAAACTATCTCTAACTAACGAAATTTAAAATAAAAAAAATACTGAAATTTTATTATCACTACTAATATATGTATTTACCCAGTAAAAAAAGACACTCCAAAAAAGTCATGAAAATGTAGAGTTTGCGATCTGGAAGTAGTGCAAATTTCGATCCGATCTAATGATTTTTACATAGGGTTGTCATTGCAAGAAGTTCTCTTTTTCGCTGCCTGGTCACCGATTTGGAAGCGATTTTAAGAAAAATTTCCTTTTTTGTGTTCTATGATAATATTTTCGTCTAGGAAAAATGGCTAATAGTTACCTATTTTAACAATTAGTTTCTTTTTATAGGAATTTAAACGCGAAACAGTAATTTAATGTAAATTTAAGCAAATAACTTTAAAATTTTAGACCAAAATTAGTTCATAAGTTTCTTCAAAAAAATAATTTTTTTAAAAATTCTGGTGAGTAATTTCTAAAACTAGAGAGGAATTACAAGGTTTTGTATGACTAAAATAAACTTCTACTTGGTTTTCTGCTAATTATCGGCAAATTAAAAATATCAATTTTTTGGAAGCAATGAAAATGTACTTCCTTTAGAATGACTTCCAATTTTTTTTACTGGGTATTAATTATCTTTAACAGGCTTTTGGCATGAAGGTTTACGCCGGTGATCAAAGTGGATTTAAATTAAAAATAATACGCATCAATTGTAATACGAAGACTAATAATACAAAACAAATTTTTTTTTTTAATAATTTTCTCTCATACAATTCACGACCAGTATTTCTTTTTCTACCATGAAGCTATGAGATTCGTACTTTCTTCTTTTTTGCAGTCGTCCTTCATACTACGGTCCCTGAGGTTAAACAATTTGACACCAAGGCGGTTATACAGTCAAAGCTAGCAAGAACAAAAAAAAGGTACATACACTGACTCTACATTTTACAACGAAAAAAAACGTTCACAATGCAATTGGACGCTACAACTCAATCAAACAGTTTCCAAGACATTGCAGTTTTTCTTCTGATTCATATGGCGAAAATCCGCTTCCTAGTAAGTTACATTTCCGCTTTTATGTACAACCTTTATGAATATTTTCTTCTTTTAAAGGGCTACATAATTGCATCCTGTTTCCTACCAGTTTGGCAACGATTTCGTTAGGCTATTTAAATTCATTTATTGGGCTATTTCTTGTGTATAGCTGACATACACTAGTTATACTCTTCGCAATAATTGTTGTTTATACACCAACCGTATAACTTCTCTACTAAGATTTTAAATTGTTTAAATTGGGCGCCATTAGTTGTTACAACGATATTTGTCCAATGGGGTTTCCAACTAGCTCTACTCGTGGCATTTACCTCAGCGGGTTCCAACCCTCCCATTGGATATGCTGCCAACAAAAATTATATAAAAAAACTAAATGACAAAACAACAAAAAAAAATGTCTATACATACAAAACAAAACAACGTATTACAATTGATAGTCATAGGGCTGGAAACAGATGTTTTATCCCAGCGATCGCCCACCCATCCGTGTCATTGTAGATTCCTCATCTCATGTCAATGATCCCAATATCCACTCGACTTTTCCTACCTTACCTTACCTTCATGCCGTCAACCTTTCTTTAGCTTTACTCAAAAAACATTATCTATCCTTTTATGCAATTTAAATCATATTTGCCTATACAGTTTTTATTAACAAATTTCCTTAAATATACTTATTCTATATATGTATGTGTGTTTTTTTATGGTATAAATATAAATATTTTAAATTCTATTTTTTTCTACTAGTATTCAACTTATTCTACTATTACTCTTGATATTCTATTTTTAATGAATTAAACAATTAGTTTTACTCTTTTATTTTCCTGCACAGCAAAAGGTTTGTATTAAATTGAAAATTAACTTTTTAATTGGCATATTTTTGTTGTTGTTGTAAATCTATATATATATATATATATATATATGTATTTAATTAGTATCCCTAACCTGAAGGAGCTCCCTAAGGTTGGTAAAACTAAATCCTGTACTGTTCAGATTAATTAATTTAATTCTTTCAAATCACTTTGATATGAACCTCACCAGCAAAAATTCTTTTTATTTCCGTGGATAAATCTATTTACGCATACTTTGCCGATGGTCTACTTTCAGGCGTATGTAAAAATTTTTTTAGTTCTAACAAATAGCAAATTACTAAACCTTTGACTGTACTAACATATATATAGGGAACAATTTTTATACCGTAAACTAACACATTAATTATAACACGAAACACTAAATACTTAATTATGAAGTTTTTGTTAATTTTTTTTTACTTTTGCTCTTTTTTTTCTTTAATAATTTATTCTATTTTATAAAAGAAACGTTTTATTTATTTCAAAAAAACTATTATTTATTTTTTATGATTAGGTTAGGATTCTTTTTATTTTTTTATGCTCCTTGGGCCATTTTGCTTTTATAACTTCAATAAAATTCTGTTACCTGGCTTTTCGGGTTTTTTCCTTTTTTTACACTTTTGCTTTTTGTCGTGCGCCACTGGTGAATACTTCGTTTAATTTAATTGTGGTCATCGCCTTGTCTTTTAAATAGCCTCTATATAGCCAGCTATAATTACAAATAAAGGCATTCTTTTCACTCACCTAAAACTTTTTGTTATATATATTTTAATGAACTTAGGTTTTTTTTGTTTTTTTTTTTTAACTTTCAGCTATTTTGCTGCTTTTCTCCAGAAACTGGGGAACTATTTAGGCCATCCGTACCGCATGGAGCACAATATTATTACTTAAATATATTTATTTTTGTGTCTTATTTTATTTTTATTTGTTTACATATATTTCACTTATATTTCTGGTGTGAACACTTCGACAAGCTTTTTAATTCTGTACCCCATTTCTGTAACATCGCATCGAGAAAAATTAAATAATTATATTGGTTGTCCTATTTTACACAGGGTTACTCATATAAAAATTTATATAAACTTACAAAAAATATTAACAAATACAGTGCCTCGTTTCTGTAAAGAATGTGAGAACTTTTCGAGTCGAAAATATTTTTATCAAAGTATATTTATATAAAGTATATGCAGGTCTACAACAACTAAGAAAATATAAAAACAACATGCGCTTTGTTTATGTAAAAATAATGGATGAATGTCAAAAACAGATGATTACAACCAGACCTGGGCAACTTGCATTACTTTTCATAAGCACTGATTGAAAAACAAAAATTTTATGAAAATTTAAATTTGATGCTTGTAATACACTATTTTTTGCACTAAAATAAAATATCTTACGCTGCAGCCACACGTTCAATAAATCGCTTTCAATTTCGTCACATATACTGTTTGTAAAAATTCCTTGAAATTGATAGCTGTTGCACAGATTGATAGTCAATTTAATTTTTTTTAATGCCACCGACGAAGAACAACTCAAATTTGTATATTCAATCAATGTGCGCTGTGACCAGCAGTTCAAATTGAAAATTAAATTGCCATATAAATGGATGGGTGCATTTGGAAGCAATCTAGTTTTTCAATTTAAAAAGTTTGAGTGTGTAAGTACCGGTCCAGACTTGCAATTTTCCTTGCAGCAAGTCTTGAATATGCGTGAGAGTGTTGCAAAAGAAATATATACTTTTTGTATTCCTCTCTAGCTCTTTTGCACTAAAAAATAAAAAGTTGCAACAAAAATTGCAAGTCTGAACTGGGACTAAATAAAAAAGTGTGAGTGTATTGAAAATTGAATGGAATTGAAAGACAAAAATTGAACGTGTGGCCCCCAAGTTCAAAGTAATGGATTAATATTGCATTAGCAGCTAATCGTATGACGAAAAATGCACTAATTTTGAATTGCCACTAAGCACATCATGAAGTTATGCAATATTATTGCAATATCACTTATCGTACACAGTAAAATTATATAAAGCGTAATCATATTTTTATCAGATAGCACAAATAAAAAAATACAGTAAGGGAACGTTGAAGGCACCTGTATAAGTACGTGCACACAAATGAAAGATCAGAACTTAGGTTTTCGTTTATTTTATTGTAAAGTTACATATATCTTAAATAATGATAATTTTATAAACGGAATATACTACCGCTTCGAACAATTTAATCAAGTTTTTCTCTTTCTCTTGAAAAATTATAAAAATGGTAGTGATATGATTTTTGTCTTAAGTTGCGATATGTACATAGAAAAAAGTTTACATATTTATGTATGTATGTACGTATGTTTTTATGTATGTACACATTTACGTTCTATTTTTCGACATGTGATTTGGTGCTAGCGCAATGTTAATGTATTTCTTTGAAGAGATTTCAGTTTAATGCCAAAAAATTGCATTATAATTATCAAAGTTAGTTCTAATGTAATAAATTTGCATTTGTATTGATTTGGTTTAGTGTGGGAAAATGGTCAATGCATTTGTTTATTTAATGTAAGTCCCAGATCTGCATACAACAAAAAGGAAATGTATGGATAGACAAAACCAAAGTAAATTTATTAATTGATAAACCTTTATTACGTGAAATAAGTATAATAAAAGCTACATATTTATTTTAACAATTAAATATAATAATTTTTAAATCTTTTGTAACACCTCTTTTAAGTAAAAATGTATTTCAACTTTTTCAGTACACACAATTGTGTTTAACAAAGCAAAGCAAAACAAAATGGCGTACGAAAATTGTAAACAACTTTTGACATTCATGCATTGACACTACACGAGAAAAAAATTAATCACCTGAGTACTTGCATATACTTTATATAAATTTACTTTGATTTTTATCATCCTGTGAAACACAGGGTGAGTAAGAAAAAAACTGTATTTGTTGATATGTTTTGTAAGTTTATATAAGTTTTTATGTGAGTAACCCTGTGTAAAATAGGACAACCAATATAATTATTTAATTTTTCTCGATGCGAGAACTTCTCACAAGTTACAGAAATGGGGTACAGTTTTCTTCTTACTCACCCTGTGTTTCACAGGATGATAAAAATTTTTTCGATTCGAAAAGTTCTCACATTCCTTACAGAAACGAGGCACTGATTTATATACATTTGTATCTCTATGTTCAACTTATCTTTTTCCCAATGGATTTTCCAATTTTCCAAAAAAAAACAAAAAACATTTTCCGACTGCCATATTTTCTTTGTTTTCTCGAACAATCTATCTTCCCTCCAAATCCCCATCTTTATTTGGGTAACTATACATTTTTATAATATCTAGAAAATTCTACTCAATTATTTACTGTATTTACATTTATGTTATATCTATGTATACATATATAAATATATATATACATATATAAATATATATATACATATATATATATATATATATATATATATAGTCTTGGTGTGCGCCACCTTGGATTCTTTTCGCCATTTTGTAACTCTAGAATTTTCTTGGTACTAGACTATCAGCAATTTTAGAAGGGGATTTTTATTCATTCATAAACTTTATATTTTTTTCCGTTTACCCTATTTTTTATTGTTTTGTATCACAAAACAAAATTAACAATGACATTTAATACTCTAATAAGTGATTGTGATTTTCGTTTGTGCCATGGAATATTATATTATACCTATTTTAAACTAGCCAGTACCCCATTTCTGTAACTTGTGAGAAGTTCTCGCATCGAGAAAAATTAAACAATTATATTGGTTGTCCTATTTTACACAGGGTTACTCACATAAAAACTTATATAAAATTACAAAAAATGTCAACAAATACAGTTTTCTTCTTACTCACCCTGTGTTTCACAGGATGATAACTATTTTTTCGACTCGAAAAGTTCTCACATTCCTTACAGAAACGAGGCACAGAATCTAAAACAAATTAAAACAAAAATTTAACAAATTGTTTTATGGCTATCAATTAAAATAATCACACGGGACAACGTTTATTCAAATTCATATACATTATCCGCATATGTGTGTAGGATTTGTGTTGTTTTCTTTCACTTTTCCAAGTGACAGTCCGGGCTAAAATTTTTACCATACTTTCCCGCAACAGAAGTTAGGCCTAATTAGCTCATTTGAAAAATTAAAATAAAAATAAATAAAATTCATTTACAAAGAAATAAAAAAAGGACCACAAAGCATATACTTACACGTAATTCACACGTTGATTTTTCAATGGTTTTTTTAAACATGATTTGTGAAGTTTGTAGGCGAACGATATAGAAAAGCAAAAAATCATATTTTCCGTTCTCCGAGTTTTTTTTCAATTTTCCCTTAAGGAGCCCATACACACATACTGCTCATGCTCATGCAATAAGAATGTGTTGGTAAATTTTCAATTTTTGTCAATGTATTCGTCACACAGACAATGCAGTATGAAAAATCAAAATAGTTTTGATTTTGAAATGAACTCATACTGCTGACAGTTTTTCAAATGAACAAAAAATGAATTTATTCATTTTTCTGATATGTATTTTTTTAAATTTGACTTTTTCTGAAAAAAAAGAAAGTAAAACAAACAAAAAATAAGTTTAGAAATAAAATGTGTAAAGAAAATACGTTTTCTATTAATTTCTTGAATTTTACCAATAATTTTTTTTTCTCAAACGCATGTTTATTTTATGAATTTTTATTTTAAATGATGATTGATAAGTTTGTGGTAAAATATCAATCACACACGTATACCAAGAGTTCATCGGCAGTAGCTGCAAGCAGTATGTGTCTATGGGCCCCTTTACACATATTTTAATTTTTGGTATATTGCTTTATTTTATTTTTCATTCTATGTGACAACAGCTTTTTATAATACAAACAGTGTTGCCAGAAGTAGGAGGAAATCAGTACATACATGTATTTATAGGAGTGCAGGGAATATCGGACAAATACTTTATTTTGGCCGAAAGATTGGTACATATTTCTTATTCTCAGATTGAATTTTTTTGCGTATAAATATAAAAAAACTATATGTACTTAAAATATATTTTTGCTCATAAACTGTTTCAAAATTTGTTTTTTTAACCTAGGGTTTATTGAAAAAACGAACCTAAAATTGTTGCAAGTGTGTTAGTAAAATAGTTTTGTTTGTTTTAGTTTCGGTCATTCATTTCTTGTAGGGTCACTTCGGCAAAAGTGGCGGATTATACGTTTGCTGATTGAACTGGAACTAATTTAGGTTTTTGACCCATAGCCTGTTAAACGAAAGAATATACAGGGCATCCTCTGTAGTTAGTGGTGTGATTACCTCCAAAATTACTGCATTTTTTCTGCTTGATTTTTTGGCTTAGTACAGCTAGCAGTACCATGGAATTTACCGCAGATAACACAAACTGTAGGTATATTGCAGTAATTTTTTGTCTGGCCATATTTTTGGCAATTATGGCACTGTACGGGACCTGAACGCATACGTGGCTCTTCAAATGTGATTTTTCGGTATAAGAGGTTTTTTAGACTATAAATTGGGTGCGTCTCATTACTTTTCAACTGTATATCATTCGGCTCTAGTTCAACACGAAATAGAGGCTGGCGAATCTTCTCTCTATTAATTATATTGGTAACATTTTTTACCTTAAATCCTTGGTCGATAAGAGCACATTTTACTTCTTCGGGCTCAACATATGAATCTATGCCCTTTAATACTACCTGTAGGCCTTTAGCACTCTTAAGTTGGTATGCGTAAAAATATGTTTTATTTTCTTCATACTCACTAACAATTTTTCGGAAATCTTTTTCATCATATATTTGGATATTAGTTTCATCAATATTACCTCGTTTAATTGGAATAATGTGAAAAGTATTTTCACCAATATTACACAGTAGTTTTTTTAGAAGCGCGTTAGAACTTTTCTCTCTCAGATAGATAGGTGGTGGCTTAAAAGACTTTTGCGATGACGCAGCGGGCTTGTCGTTTTTGTCTTGCAATATTGAGAACCGATTTCGACGATTGGTAGATGATGCGCTGTTAGCCTTAGACATCTTTGGAGCAGATGAAATTTTAGTAGAATTTAGGCTTCGCTCGCGTTTTAAAACAGTTATATATCTGTCCATTCCGACTTAGACCTTTGGTTTTGGGCTGCTGTTATCTGTTGTGATAACTGGGCTTAGTGATGAATTCGAGCCCGAAGCGAATGATGTCATTGACTTATATGACGAGTTACTAGCGAACGTTAGTTGTAACGAATCACTATTTGACATTGGACAAAGCGAATTTGATCGAACGAAAAAATGAATGTGCAGTTGGAAAAAGTCTGTCATCAGAATTTTTATTTTTACTGTTTTCAACAAGAGCTTCAGAACTCACAGCAAGTCTTTCATCAGATTTTCTATTTTTAATGTTTTCATTAAGAGTTTCAGAACTCAAAGTAAAATAGGCATTTCTGCCGTTAGAACTCACTTCACAATTTTTTTCCTTTGAGGTACTCATATAGAGTATTCCTCAAGGGCACTTTGCTTGTGTTTTTTGTTTGCAGTTTTTTTTGTTTTTGTTATTTCTATGTAAACAAATATAGGCAAAGCAAATAAAGCTAATTTATTAAAGTCAAATATGTATTAGGAATATTTTTTTGTATTTTTTGTTGTTAAGTATGTCTGTAAAACAAGCACCGCTAAGACGTCAGTTCACTATGAAGGTACAACTGGGGGCAAATTACGGCACTAGTTATCGAACGAAATTACGAAATATTTCAAGAGTTTATATGGAAATATTTTTAAATTTCGAATCGTTTCGAATGTCGTAATTTGCCCCCTGGGCTGAATCTGTAACCCAACTTTCTTCGGTGTTGCAAAATAAAACTTGAATACTCCTATTTTATTTATATACAGTGCTAACAACACTTTTCCCTATATTATATGAATTACATTTTTAATTAAAATATTTTGTTTTATTTAATGCAAAGGAAATGTTAAATGAACACTAAAGTTACATTATCTGAAAGAATATGTCCATTGGTGCACTTTAAATATAACCTTATGTACATACATAGAACAAAACACTGCCACAGAGAGGCTCAAGAATTCACAGAAAAAAATTATTTGTAAATACAATTAATTTTTTTGTTATATCAATTAAATAATTAATTGATTTTGAACCTACAACGATTTTTGTAAATACAATTAACGAAATTGTAAGTTAAGGGAAAATCTGAAAAATATTTTCAATTAAATATATCAACAAATAGTTTGTTGACATTTATTTATTTTTTCAACATTTATTTTTATTAGATTTTAAAGTTATTTCAATTAAAGTTATAGTTATATTAACAATGCGAATTGTTGAATTTCAATGCAAGTTTTGATTATCATAATTGTTATATTAACAATTTTTTTATACTATACACAATCACAACCCTCGAAACGATTTTTGCTTGTGTGCGAAAAACACTAAATGTCTTTGAGCGGAGTTGAACCGGCAACATCAGGAGTAACAAGCTGACTTACTAACCTCTCAGCTAAAGATCAACACTTTATTAGGCACGCAAACAATGAATACAAACAAAACATTATTTCTTGTTTCTTCTGCATGTGGGCATTCCGTTATGATATAATTTAACAAATAATTTTGTTGAGTAATTTAATTGATTACAAAAATTTTAATTTGTTATATCAACAACGATGATTGTTAATTTTTAAATTATATATTAACAATTTGTTTTGTTGGTTGCATTTCGATGATATTTTTTTCTGTGAAAAAAACGTTTTCATGTATGTTTTGGCCAGTGATGCCAACCCAAAATCTTTCTTAGATGTAGATGCGATGTGAAAAAGAGGTATTTTCCAACAAAACTTACTTTGAAAAGAGGTAGACCAACCACTTTTTTTTATACCCTTTACCAAATTTTTTCCATAATATTCATATGTGACCCATAAAATGTATATATTGTGGGTACTTATGAAGAGGGAAGACGAATAAGCGATGTCCGTCCGCCCGTCCGTCTGGTGTACGTGAAATCGGTTTTCCGAAGCTCCCAAAAAATCTAGAGACTTCGTTCTTAAACTGGTATGTCAGAAATGGTCCAACTTAGATTGGTGTTGAAAATCAAAAAAATCGAGCAGACGGTTTCAGAGTTGGAAAGCTTAAACTTGATTTTGCCATATAAAAGTAACTAGATAACACAATTTTTTTAATTTTTTGTTAAATAAACTAATCTTATATTTCAGTACGAAAAAAATTTGTATTAAAAATACGAAAAAAAAATATTAAAAAAATCAAAAAGACGTTTCCAGGGTTGGGAACTTTCACTTTTTTGTTATATAAAAATAACCTACTAAAACTAATTTTTCCTTTTTATCTATAAATTTAAAATATCTTAAATTCTTAAAAGAAAAAGATTGGTGTAAGAAATCAGAAAAATTTTAAATTATGATTCCAGGTTTGGGAAACGTACAGTTTTTGTGATATATAAAATTAACTAGGTCTAATAATTTTTTTTATATATTCATTTATAAATATATTTTATGTTTTGGAAAGAAAAGTTGGGTATAGAAAATTTTAAAAATAAAAAGCACAGCTCCACAGCTGGAAAATTTAACCTTTTTGGGGTTCCCTACACCAAAGGTGAAAAGGAACCCTATTATTTTCGCTACGCTGTCTGTCTGTCCGTATGTCTGTCACAGAGTATTTTTTCGGGAACCGTAAGAGCTACGGACCTGAAATTTGGACACAGTGTGTAGACCTTTGTCCGCTACAACAACAAATACATGAGAGTTAAAAATTAAAGGGTGTCCCAAAAAGAGCAACGAAAAATGTTAAAATCCCATGTAATATACATACAATTGTATGTATGTACATACACTTGAAATTTGTAAGGTTAGTGTATTTTTATACAGATTACAACAATTAACACTAAAATTTAAAAAAATTTGACTTGTTTGTAAAACAAAACAAATTTATTTTCAAACACCCAACGTTCCGTTTGTTTATTTCAAACTTCTTCAGGAGTATATTTTTGTTCATAAAATCTAGCAACAAACAATAGTTAATTAGATCTGAGTTCAATATTTAATAGTAATTAATTTTTGACTTACAATTATTTGCTTTACATATTGTCAAAATTATCAGTTATTAATTAAAAATAGAAAAACTGGACTTCACGACACAGAATTTGTATAAATAAAAAATAAACAAATAAATAAAAACAATACAACACAAATTTAATTCGTCAAACTTAACGCTAATATCACAGAACTTCAACTAAATCAAACTATTGCAGCAGAATATTGCAGTTTGGTGTTATCTTTATCTTCCTTTGTGTTCATTGTCCTTTGTATTTTTTGTTGTATTCGCAAACTTTCAAGAGTGTAACGTTTATTCTCTTTCTTTTCTTTGTCCAATATTTTTATATTTTCCAAATCCGCTACATGACCGCACTCGTTTACATGTAGTGATAATGCCGTCGCCTCCTTTCGCTTCCTTATATCTGATTTGTGTTCATTTATTCTCATCCATAGCATTCTTTTTGTTGTTCCTATATAAACCAAATCACAGCTTTCTCTCTCATTTCCATTGCATTTTATTTCGTAAACAACATTGTTTGTTTTTAATTTTTCAATTTAAAAAATTTAATTGAAGGGTATTCCATCAGTTTATGCAATTTTGACTATGTAATTTTGACAGTTTGTTGTATCTTGGAAACCATAAGAGCAAAACTCTTGAAATTTTCAAAAACTGTAAAACTAAAAAAAATCAAAAAATTATAAAATCGCTAAACCGAAAATAAATCGCCAAAAACAAAAAAAATCCCCAAAACAAAAAAATAAGCACCAAATTAAAAAAAATTCTAAAACTAAAATAAATCGTGAAAAACCGGAAAAATCGCCCAAATGAAAAAAAACCCTTAAAAAATCGCCAAATTAATAAAAATTACCAAAATAAAAAAACCCCAAAAACAGAAAAAAAAAATCGTCCAAATGAAAAAAAATCCCCAAAAACAGAAAAAAGTCGCCAAAAAGAAAAAAAGTGACAAAACTAAAAAAAATCGTTTAAACTGAAAAAAACTTCAAAAAAGCAAAAACGCCAAATTAAAAAAATTATCAACACCGAATGTACCGAACCCTTCGTGCGCGAGTCAAAGTCGTACTTTATTGAATTTATTTTGATATTAAAGCAACTAAATAAAACTAGTATTTTCTTTATTTCTTTGTTCACTTAACATATTTTATATATTTTTTAAAGAACAAGATTGATATAAGGAACCAAGAAAATCTAAAATGATGATTCCAGGGTTGGGAAAAGTACACTTTTTTTTATATATAAAACTAATTAAATAAAGCTAGTTAGTTCTTTGATAATTAAATATATTCTATATTTTAGAAATAAATAAATTGGTACTCCTATTAAAACCAGAAAAATTTTAATTATGGTTCCAGGGTTAGAAATTAAAAAAATGGGTAAAAAATAGCCAAAAATAATTATTGTTTCAGTAAAAGATATTTCATATTTTAGGGAGATCTTTATTCCAGCAAATTCTTTAGTAGTTACTAAAAATTGCACTATAATAAAAAAAAAATTATAAATTTTATCACAAAACAAATATGTATGTATGTACTTATGTATGCATCCGTATACTACATATACATACATACGTTGGTAAAGGGTATATAATATTCGTCACAACCGAATATAGCACTCTTGCTTGTTTTTACTATTAATTAAACCTTTCGTTGCGATAAAAAATATTTTATAAGGAAGCTTATGACAAGTCTTAGTTGCGGATCTTTAAAACTCAAAATTTTAATACAAAAAACAACTAAAAGACTTAAGAATTCAATTATGTCATAATTAATTAATTTGAAATATTTTGTGTGTACAGAAGAAACACTTACATACAAATGTTCTCATTTTAAAGGAATAAATATTTTCATGAAATAATTAGTAATGCTTCTCTGCAGGTGTAAGCTTACCAGCTCTGGCGCTAATACATCGTTCAGTGTATGCAGTAGACTTGTATCGAACTCTTTCAGTAGCTCGTTTTTGACACAAACCAATGATCAAACCCATGTAATTTAAATGGGTTTGATCATTGGTTTGTGTCAAAAACGAGCTACTAAATAGACTTGGGTCGAACTCGTTCACTAGTTCATTTTTGCCACAAACCAATGATCAAACCCATTTAAATTACATGGGTTTTATCATTGGTTTGTGGCAAAAATGAACTAGTGAACGAGTTCGACCCAAGTCTACTACTAAATGAGTTCGATACAAGTCTAGTATGCAGTCATTGCAGAGTATTAGTAATGGCCGTTTCACACTATAATACAAGTATTAATACTTTTGACGAAAATTCATCCCTAATCTAATTTCTGTTTCAAAAATTTCAAAAGACAATAACAACTCAACATGTCAGAGTTGTATTTTCCACAAAAGTATTAATACTTGTATTATAGTGTGAAACTGCCTTAAACACTATTCAACAAATTAAATTTCAACATTCAAACTAAGTATGTATGTATGTATGTAGATTGTACATTGCAGAAGAACGATCAATTTTCTTCCAAAGTGGCCCAGTAAAGAAAATATTTGGGTACATAGCAAATTTTAAATAACGTAATCCGTGCAGAGTTGTTTACATGCATTGCTGAAAATATATTTCAGTTTAACTTCTAGTTTATATTAGATAAAAAACTCGGGTAAATTTACTTTAGTGTTATTATTGGAAAGCTAAAAAAGTGGTAGATTTTGCTCCGAAAGTTGAGCTAGATCTACCACAAAAGTGGTCGTAATCGTTTTCACATATTTTCTTGTTAGTTCGGATATTAAAACTAAAGATGTGCACGTGAGTGTTTTCTGACTCACGACACGCACGCTCACACAGAAAAATATTTTACTCACGCACTTTCACACACGAATGATTTTGAACATTTTCACGATCACGCACGCTCACGAATAAAATATTTTTAATCACGCACGAGTGGCTTACAACTTATCACGATCACGCACGCTCACGAAAAAGTATATATATTAATTTGCATGCTTTTTGGGTTGAAAAATAGGTTCTTACATATATGTACATATCTATGTATATATGTATGTATGCTCGTGTTTTTGTAAAATTTACATTATAAAATAAAATAAAGCAAAGTTAATTTTTACATGAAGCAATAATAATTATTGCATGATGGTTTTTGTTTACAAAAATTTTATTTTGTCTTTCGAATGTTCTTGTCTGGTCATGGTAAAGTAAACAATTATTTTTTTTTTAACTACATACTAGAGTTTTTCTTTTCCCGGACTTTTTCATTTCCCGGGAAAGCGGGAAAGATTTTTCGGTTTCCCGGGAAATCCCGGGAAGTCCCTCCCAGTACAAACAATACAAAATATTTTTAATTAGTGTTTTCATGGGAATTGTTAAAATTTAAGTTTAAAATTCTTAAACGCACTAATAATCCCAAATTATTATTTTACTTATTAAATAAAATATTTTTTATTAAAAATACATTGAAATTGATTATTGAGGGGTTTAGCTGGATCCTATGCGCATTTCACTGTTGCTAATGCAGATCATCAGGGAACCTTTACCCAAATTTCTTAGAACAACTAGAGTTATTATATTATAAACTTTCATTTAAACAAATGAGAAGCCTAACAACAAATAACAAAGTTGAAACAAGAACTCAATAATCAACATGTTTTTTTATTTTCTTACTTTACCATTGCTACATTGGCTGACTTTTTTTTCAGCTTCAAATTATAGTTGTAAGAGTATGTAAAAGAAAATCAATGTAAATAACAACAACAGCTATTAAAGAATAGAGTGTTGCCACACAAGTATTTTTTATGACCGGTTGCAGTCAAGTTAATAATTAGTGTTTTCATGGGAATTGTTAAAATTTAAGTTTAAAATTTTTAAACGCACTAATAATCCCAAATTATTATTTTACTTATTAAGTAAAATATTTTTTTTATTAAAAATACATTGAAATTAATTATTGAGGGGTTTAGCTGGATCCTATGCGCATTTCACTGTTGCTAATGCAGATCATCAGGGAACCTTTACCCAAATTTCTTAGAACAACTAGAGTTATTATATTATAAACTTTCATTTAAACAAATGAGAAGCCTAACAACAAATAACAAAGTTGAAACAAGAACTCAATAATCAACATGTTTTTTTATTTTCTTACTTTACCATTGCTACATTGGCTGACTTTTTTTCAGCTTCAAATTGTAGTTGTAAGAGTATGTAAAAGAAAATAAATGTAAATAACAACAACAGCTATTAAAGAATAGAGTGTTGCCACACAAGTATTTTTTATGACCGGTTGCAGTCAAGTTAATAATTAGTGTTTTCATGGGAATTGTTAAAATTTAAGTTTAAAATTTTTAAACGCACTAATAATCCCAAATTATTATTTTACTTATTAAGTAAAATATTTTTTTTATTAAAAATACATTGAAATTAATTATTGAGGGGTTTAGCTGGATCCTATGCGCATTTCACTGTTGCTAATGCAGATCATCAGGGAACCTTTACCCAAATTTCTTAGAACAACTAGAGTTATTATATTATAAACTTTCATTTAAACAAATGAGAAGCCTAACAACAAATAACAAAGTTGAAACAAGAACTCAATAATCAACATGTTTTTTTATTTTCTTACTTTACCATTGCTACATTGGCTGACTTTTTTTCAGCTTCAAATTGTAGTTGTAAGAGTATGTAAAAGAAAATAAATGTAAATAACAACAACAGCTATTAAAGAATAGAGTGTTGCCACACAAGTATTTTTTATGACCGGTTGCAGTCAAGTTAATAATTAGTGTTTTCATGGGAATTGTTAAAATTTAAGTTTAAAATTTTTAAACGCACTAATAATCCCAAATTATTATTTTACTTATTAAGTAAAATATTTTTTTTATTAAAAATACATTGAAATTGATTATTGAGGGGTTTAGCTGGATCCTATGCGCATTTCACTGTTGCTAATGCAGATCATCAGGGAACCTTTACCCAAATTTCTTAGAACAACTAGAGTTATTATATTATAAACTTTCATTTAAACAAATGAGAAGCCTAACAACAAATAACAAAGTTGAAACAAGAACTCAATAATCAACATGTTTTTTTATTTTCTTACTTTACCATTGCTACATTGGCTGACTTTTTTTCAGCTTCAAATTATAGTTGTAAGAGTATGTAAAAGAAAATAAATGTAAATAACAACAACAGCTATTAAAGAATAGAGTGTTGCCACACAAGTATTTTTTATGACCGGTTGCAGTCAAGTTAATAATTAGTGTTTTCATGGGAATTGTTAAAATTTAAGTTTAAAATTTTTAAACGCACTAATAATCCCAAATTATTATTTTACTTATTAAGTAAAATATTTTTTTTATTAAAAATACATTGAAATTGATTATTGAGGGGTTTAGCTGGATCCTATGCGCATTTCACTGTTGCTAATGCAGATCATCAGGGAACCTTTACCCAAATTTCTTAGAACAACTAGAGTTATTATATTATAAACTTTCATTTAAACAAATGAGAAGCCTAACAACAAATAACAAAGTTGAAACAAGAACTCAATAATCAACATGTTTTTTTATTTTCTTACTTTACCATTGCTACATTGGCTGACTTTTTTTCAGCTTCAAATTGTAGTTGTAAGAGTATGTAAAAGAAAATAAATGTAAATAACAACAACAGCTATTAAAGAATAGAGTGTTGCCACACAAGTATTTTTTATGACCGGGTGCAGTCAAGTTAATAATTAGTGTTTTCATGGGAATTGTTAAAATTTAAGTTTAAAATTTTTAAACGCACTAATACTCCCAAATTATTATTTTACTTATTAAGTAAAATATTTTTTATTAAAAATACATTGAAATTGATTATTGACAAAATATTTTTAAATTTAATTTATTTTAACAAACACAAATTATAATTCATGATATCGATTAAATAATAACGTTTTATACACACATTAGTCAAAAAATAATACCGTTTCCGTTCTTTATATAATAATACATAGATACCAATTTATAAAAAAGAAATTATGTATATGAGTATTATTAAAAATAATATTACAAAATATCCCCCTTATGAAAAAATCATTGTTAAACTTAAAGTTGGTTTAACAAACAAATTTTGTATGGCTATGTTAACCGTACTATTTAGCGATTAGAATCTGTAATTATTTGTAATTTTTTTTATTTCCTAGCTCATTTTTGTTTTTTATTCTTATGAATTGTTGTAGAATTAAATTTTGAACGTCGCGTTCTGCTTTTTCCAAATAAAGGCATCTAACAGCATGTTTATAGAACCCAATATGTCCAAAAAACGTGCATAAAACCTGACGTTTATCAAGTTTGCGGTTGTATAACGTGAATGTCATTTTATTTTTGTAAAAAACGTAACAAGTGACAGTTCGTTTGGGCTTGTGTAACCCTCATACCCAAATAAGAGCGGCAAGCGTCGCGTTAGCAGCAGGGTACGCATTTGCAGTACATTTAAGTGTGAAAATATTACTTGATTCTACTAAAAATACGTACCCTGCTGCTAACGCGACGCTTGCCGCTCTTATTTAGGTATGAGGGTAACGCGTTTTCTGCTGTCAAAACAAAAAAAGTGCACGAATGCAAAATTACTTTCGTCGGTGGAAAAAATTACAAATTTTATAAAAAATAAATAACATAAAATTGTTATTTCCGCAAAAAAGTGAGTGTTGCTACAAATAGTAAATTTTTATTTGTTTTTTTTTATTATTGTAAGTGGCAATTTCAGCATAAAGCTGACAATAGCCGTGCAGTTATTATTTTTGGAAATTCAGTTTCTTTTCTTGCAAGATAATAGCTCATTTTATGCTATTTCATTATTTTTACATGTGTATAAAGTTAAAGGTTTCTTTTTTAAATAAAAAATTTTTATTTACATAAATACATCCATCTTGCCGTGAAAAAGGGTTACCTTTTTTAATGACAAAAATACAAATTTTACATGAAAAAATTAAATTATTTACAGAAAGGCAACACTGTGATTTGACACTAAATTGCTAAATGCGCCACACGACGTAAGACGGACGAGAAAAAAATTAACGTGTCCTACAAATGCAAATTCTTACGTATTCGTGCGTGTCTTGATTGTGACGTGTTCTATAAACATGCTGTTAGTCTCAGAACACATGCGTGCCAGATGTAAAATCGGCGTTAGTTGTTGTAAAGCTTTAGCTATTGTGATATTGCCATTAGACTTGGGTCGAACTCGTTCACTAGTTCATTTTTGCCACAAACCAATGATCAAACCCATGTAATTTAAATGGGTTTGATCATTGGTTTGTGGCAAAAATGAACTAGTGAACGAGTTCGACCCAAGTCTAATTGCCATCACCTTATTATTGCACCATCGCATACATAACGTGAATAACGACACTCATCAAGGAATGTGTGAACACAAATTAAGTTGCCATAACAAAATCCCGGGAATTCCCGCACAAATTTCCCGGGATTTCTTTCCCGAAAAATGTGCGGGATCCCGGGAGATTTTTCCCGGGAAATCCCGTATGAAAAACACTACTACATATATACATAGATACATATATATAAATTTAAAAGTTTTTAATGTAGCATATGAAAATTTTCAAAAGACAATAACAACTCGATAGATCAGGATTGTTTTCTGAAAAGTCGAACGATTATAGTATTTTTTACATACTTATTATCTGCCTATTTATAGAAAATATTGGGGCTTTAGAAAAACTTATTAAGAACATTTTTTTATGGAAATTTTTAATTAAAACACATGCTATACCTGTATAAGTTGAAATTTAGAAAATTCAAATTACTACAGTCAAATCCCGATAATTCGTATCTCGATAAATCGTAATTCCCGATAATTCGTAATAAACAGTCGGTCCCTTGAAAAAATGTCGTTAATTCGTAAAATTTGCATACATTTTGGTCCCCTCGATAATTCGTAATTTTTTTTCAAATAAAATTTCCTTTACCTCTTATAAATCGTAATTTTTTGCCAACTACCACTTATAATTCGTAATAAAAACAACGGAAACATGGAAAGAATGATTTTTGTTTAATGCTATTTTTTGGGTTGTTTTTTGCTTTTGCTTGTGTGTGTGTCTATTTTTTTAAGATCAGTTTTTTACATGAATAATAAAGAAAAATGTCAAAGCGCACGCATAAAACTCTGTCGGTGTTACAAAAACAACAAATTTAGTAAATAAATTGAAAAACCCCGTTAATTCGTATTTATTTTATTTTAACCCCGTTAAATCGAACTCCCGCTAAATCGAAAACCCCAATAATTCGTAAGAAGTGGCCGGTCCCTTGCTATTACGAATTATCGGAATTTGACTGTAGTATGTATTCCAGACTCCAAATTTAGAAGAAATCAATAACGAAAGTCAACTGGATGGAGTGATGCCAGAATTCTTTCACCAATAATGGCTAAATGTACACAAAGAAATGGCTAAAAAATTGCTAAAAACTAGCCTAAGACTGGCTGAGCGAGATCGAATGCAAAAATCATTAGTATTAAACAAAAATAAGAATATAACTCATGCATATTATCTTTGTTGCAGCAAATTAGAAAAAAATTTAAAGGAAATAAAAGTAAAAATAATGAATTAAAGCAATCAATCGAATGATTTTTCCTCAGGTACTTAAGAAGCAAACAAAAAACTGAACACAAAAATACAGAAATATATGTATACAAATGTATGTATGTAAGCAAGGAATTTTTTAATTAAAAAAATAAGATCATCGTCGCACAGTGGCGTGAATTAAAAAAAAAGTGGTAAAAAGTCCGCAACTTTTGAACTAGTTAACCGATTTCGATGAAACCAACTGTTTTGGAAAGTAGAAGTGTTGAAATTTTTAGAAAGCATATTTTGAGGCACCCTGTTGTAAGACAGGGTAGCTCCAAACAGCCTCAAAGTGGGAAAGTGCGGGTATCGGAATTCTTTCGGAGCTTGTAACTTTTGTAAATAGGGACCGATTTCAATAATTTTTTCAGCGGGACAATCTACGTTAAGAAATAAAAATAAAACATGCTAAGAGTACCATTTTATCTCTTTAAGTTTCCAAGTTATTTGACTTGAAAAATTTATTTTTTAATTTTTGGCCCTGACTTTTTTTATTCGTTAGTACATAACTTCTTTATTACTTGGCAAAAATCAGTATCTTTTATTGTTTTTCATATAAAAAAAAAATTTTTTTATATCTCAAAAATTGTAGCAAGGAATAATTTTGCAATTTGGATTTTTAAAAATTATGAAAAAATTTGGTATATTTTGTGAAAAAAGTATTCTTAATTTTTTTGGAATATTTTAAAAACTTATTAAGTATTTGATAAACACTTTGATTGTTTCTGAGAAAGGAGACATTGAGAAAGGCTGTGAAATAAATTTTGGAGATTGTTGTTGGTGCACCCTACATTCAGCATTGGTCGAAAACTAGCAATTTTTTTTCAAAAAAACCGATTTTCGGATGTGGCAAAAAAATTGCACGGTCGTTTTTGTAAATTTTTTGGTTTTTTATTATAAATAAATTTGTTATAAGTAACCTGTAAGAAACTCTTGACATCCTACACATAAATGTAGGCAGGAGAGGAGATTTTCTAAAAATTCTAAAATTTTTCTAACACAATTTTTCCCAATAAGAAAAAAGTATTATAAAATTATAAATTGGGAATCATTTTAATTTTTATCAATAGTATACATTTAGCTTTGCAAACTTAAAAAAAATTATTCTCCTACCTTCAATACTTTTTGAAATATTCGAAATCCAATTTTGATTAAAAATTTTAATTTTCTACATTTTTTATTTTTGTCTAAATTATTGATCTTATTTTCTTTAC
Source organism: Tachina lurida (assembly GCA_944452675.1). Lineage (NCBI taxonomy): Eukaryota > Metazoa > Arthropoda > Insecta > Diptera > Tachinidae > Tachina > Tachina lurida. Next base: position 108,417,297 of record OX101753.1, on the reverse strand, counting down.
TGCAAATGTTTCTTAATTTTTTCTATGTTATTACAATAGTAGATACAATTGTCTATTCAACGGTATATAATATGTATTCCTTTGCCATTATATCAGTCTTAAAATGTATACACAAATATAACACCTCAGGTAACAATTTACGTGTTTTATCTGTTACTCAAACAAACCCACATTTTTTATGAACTCTTGAAGTATATTTATATACCTACAAGGACAAATAGATTGAGTTATTTATTTATTTAAAAAAATTAGTAGTTAATTTAACATTAGAACATTAAATTACGAACATTTTTTTATGTAGCTCCTTTTTAAACGCATCTAAATTGCCTAAGTTTTGAATATAATTTGACAGAGAATTCCAGAGACTTTTTGCCATGATATCAGATATTTGTTTGTGTGAATATAAATACTCATGTATCAAGATATATATGTACAATGTACATATCTATGAAAACTTACAACTAAATTTCTCGTTTTGATTCTGATAATTGTATTAAAAATATATTTAATAAGTTCAGTTTCATTTTCTTTATTACTCATATCTAAGTGCATGGATACATACATATGTTGTTTTTAATTTATATTTGGGTTTTACTTCAAGAATTTGCTTTAAAATAATCTGAGACATCATGGCCTAGCAAGCTATTAATTTCCTCTGCTTCGGGATCGTCCTTCTCGATTTCAATACTTATTTTTGGCAACCATTTCATTCTTATGCCTTGTAGGACTGGATCTGAAGACAATAGCAAATGATGCATTAAATCATTATTTTGAGCAACTCTAGAGCATTTACGTGTATTGAAAAGTCGATATTGCTTAACATCTCTATTTCTAGCTTCCTGTGCTTCTTCGGTTAGTTCCCCCAGAGGAAGAATGTTGTTTTCTATTATTTCTTTTGTATGTGCTAGCACTTTATGTACTGTTGGAGTTATTGATTTCCATGGATATAATTCATTTATTAGAATCAGGGTGTCTTTTGCATATTTTTCAAATTTGTCCTTATTAATTAACTTTTTGCTATTTATGACGGGCAGTATTATTTTGAAACGTCTTATGAGATTAAAGCTAATACCAGTTATAGAAGATGTGGTTTCAGGGTCATCAAAAAATCGCCTGGCAGTGTTGCCATTATTGGAGTTTCCATAGCCATATAAAGGTTTGTCAATGATTAAGCCACGTTTCATAAACTCATCTTGAATTCTTTTCTTTTCTTCCAACCGTATCTGTTTTAAAGCAGAATTATTCGCAACTGGAACGTTCTGAAGTTCTGGTACACTGCGATATTTATTGTCGTAAGATAGGTGTAAAATGTACTCCATGAATCGAATCCGAGCATGAAGTGGTGATATTCCAAGCTTAAGGGCATCTTCATTAGTTGGAGTATAATTCTCAATGTCCTTAAAATCGGAATTTTTCTTTCCGCATATATTACAAATCAAATAAGATTTTGTATCGGTTATTGCATTTGCAACTTTTCCATCTATCATTGTTAAATAAGGTCTAAAAGATACTGTTATTACTCGTCCTAATATATGAACGTCAATGGGTTCCATATTAGAAATTTCATGTTTTATACCATCAACCAGATTTTGAGTTGTTTCTTTGTTTTCCTTGATGTATTCAAAACGTATTGGTCGGCATAAAAACTTTGAGCCTGGAGTAGTATTTACCCACACATCTTTAAATGCATTTTTACTTGTTGAAGGCATTTCATTATGTAGTCGAAGCCTTAATGGTACTAACGATGCCATTAAAACTTTGGAAAAGTCATTATCGTATTCACTGGGCTGTCTATATTCTGAAAATCCAGATGATCCATCACATCCCCATTTGTATATTAGTGTTAGTTCAGAATTATTACATGTATCTAAGTCTCTTTCGTCAAAAGTAGCGATGAGTCTTGATGCTGTATTATGAAGAAGGTCTGACAAACTAATGACTGCACTTCGGCTATCCACTGTTATCGGATGTGGCAAAATTTCCGATTTTCTTTTTAACAACAATGTACTTGATGGCAAAGGCCCACTTTTTTCTTTAAGCACCTTCCTTAAGATATCGTATTTATTTCTTGAAAGGCCCAAATTAAGAATGAGTGCTAGTCCATCTTCCACCGTAAAATGTTTACTATATTTTGGCGTTGGAATGCTTTCCACCATCCGTCTTAATCTTTTTGGAGACGAAACTGGTAGCACATCTACGATTTTGCCTGCTTCTTTAAGTTGAGTCTTCGCTAAAATCAATTTGAATGAATCTTTGATTTCATTTTCCGAATACGTATTTATCAAGTCTTCTTGTTTAATCCTTTTGCTCCTGCGTTGAACGTTATCGTAATCTTTATTTGGCCGACCAAACTTCTTTGGGTATATTTCCGTAGATAGTCCCATATCTAACCAATCCTGATTTTTATTCTGAAATTTAGAAATTGATTTATTGCATTCACGTATCTTCTTTTCATATAATTTAAAAAAATTTTCAAGTTTTTTCGATAAATCGGTGTTTACAGATAAACCATATGTAGTAGATATTATGTACATCATTTGGTCTACCTTGTCCAACCGAGTACTACCATCAGTGAGGTTTTCCCACATTAATTTGCAGAGCGATTTATTTTTAATTGTTATTTCCATGATAGCTATAACTGAAATAATGACATTAAATGCATCGCAGCTTAAATAAATAGCTATTTTACAAGCTACGAATAAAAAACCGATACAAATATCAGGTAAAACCACACCCATATTGGAGATGTGCGCGCAGCTACCTTTGTCCTTGTGGGTATATAAATATACTGTGTGTATATAAATTCTTATATTTTATTGTATTTAAGTAAAGAAAGTATTTAATAACAGCTTCAAGAGTTCATAAAAAATGTGGGTTTGTTTGAGTAACAGATAAAACACGTAAATTGTTACCTGAGGTGTTATATTTGTGTATACATTTTAAGACTGATATAATGGCAAAGGAATACATATTATATACCGTTGAATAGACAATTGTATCTACTATTGTAATAACATAGAAAAAATTAAGAAACATTTGCAGTAAAGAAAATAAGATCAATAATTTAGACAAAAATAAAAAATGTAGAAAATTAAAATTTTTAATCAAAATTGGATTTCGAATATTTCAAAAAGTATTGAAGGTAGGAGAATAATTTTTTTTAAGTTTGCAAAGCTAAATGTATACTATTGATAAAAATTAAAATGATTCCCAATTTATAATTTTATAATACTTTTTTCTTATTGGGAAAAATTGTGTTAGAAAAATTTTAGAATTTTTAGAAAATCTCCTCTCCTGCCTACATTTATGTGTAGGATGTCAAGAGTTTCTTACAGGTTACTTATAACAAATTTATTTATAATAAAAAACCAAAAAATTTACAAAACCGACCGTGCAATTTTTTTGCCACATCCGAAAATCGGATTTAAAAAAAAAATTGCTAGTTTTCGACCAATGCTGAATGTAGGGTGCACCAACAACAATCTCCAAAATTTATTTCACAGCCTTTCTCAATGTCTCCTTTCTCAGAAACAATCAAAGTGTTTATCAAATACTTAATAATTTTTTAAAATATTCCAAAAAAATTAAGAATACTTTTTTCACAAAATATACCAAATTTTTTCATAATTTTTAAAAATCCAAATTGCAAAATTATTCCTTGCTACAATTTTTGAGATATAAAAAAATTTTTTTTTTTATATGAATTGTAATGAAGTTTTCTTTCAAAAACAATAAAAGATACTGATTTTTGCCAAGTAATAAAGAAGTTATGTACTAACGAATAAAAAAAGTCAGGGCCAAAAATTAAAAAATAAATTTTTCAAGTCAAATAACTTGGAAACTTAAAGAGATAAAATGGTACTCTTAGCATGTAGCATGAATTTCTGCCAATCAACCAATGCATTTGAGTTAACTTAAATTTCATTTGAATTAGTTTAGAGTCAATATGATGTTGCCATGTAAGCCCTCGATCAAGATGTATGCCAAGGTATTTCACTTGAGAATGTTGAGGAATATTTTGATTGTTGATTCGAATGGGGGAACAGGTATCTTTTCTTAGGGTAAAGTTATATGAACACACTTTTGTTCATTCACTTTAATTCTCCATAAGTTCAACCATATTTCAAGCTGCGTAATGTGTGCTTGGAGATTGCGGGATGCCTCATCAGGATTTTTGTGAATACTCATACAGGCTGTATCATCGGCAAATGTAGAAGTGTGGATGTTATTGCTCACAGGCATATCAAAAGTATATATTAAATACAAGACTGACCCCAGAATACTACCTTGCGGCACACCAGAATATACAGATTCGGGGACACTCATAAAGTCTCCTTCCACAACAGTAAACTTCCTATCAACAATATAACTTTCCAAAAGTTTTTTTATATTTATTGGCAAATATGTCTTCAATTTTAAAAATAGGCCTTCGTGCCATACTTTGTCAAATGCCTGAGAAACATCAATAAAAAGGTCAGAACAATACTTCTTTTCTTCAAAAGTCCTCCTTATAACTTGAACCAGTACATGCGTTTGCTCAATAGTGCTATGCTGACATCTAAAGCCAAATTGATGGTCCGGGATGCACCCATTATCAGCTAAAATTGTGGACAATTTAGTCATGAGCAGCTTTTCGAAAAGTTTTGAGATTGTTGATAGTAAGCTTATAGGCCTATATGACTCAGCCTTGGTAAGATCTTTGCCCGGCTTCGGAATCATTTTAATCTTGGCAAGTTTCCAGTTATGTGGAAAATACTGCATTCGTAAAATTGCATTAAAAATAAATAGGAGGATTCTTATTGCAATATGAGGCAAGTTCATCAGCATCTTGTTACTAATTCCATCAATATCTGGAGCTTTCTTCGGATTAAGTTCAGCAATTAGTTTTTGTACATCGCGCATCTTAAACTTTATGGGTCGCGGGGGTAGAGCAACAACTCATACACTCGGCAAATCAGAATCACCATGTGTTTGGGGTAAATACGTATTTTAAATGATTAGCAAATATGTTACCTTTTTCAATATCGCTTTTGCCCAACCTCCGGTAGATGTGCGCAGAGGGAGTTTAAACTCAACGGGTCTTTTGAGATTTCTAGCAGCGTGCCACAAAGAGTAATTAGATGCTGGTGTGACATCAAGACCTTCCAGATAATTTTTAAGAGATGCAGTTTTTTCAATTGCAAGTAACTCTTGGAGTCGTTTAGTGCACTCCTTAAATCTGATTTTAAGTTGTAGTGATCTGTGCTGTTGCCATTCCCTTCTAGCTCTTCTTTTTTCACACACGACACGTTCAATATCGGTAGAATAAATTTTATTAAATCCAGTCTGCGGATAGGAGGTAGTAGCATGTTCAGCAGCCTGTGTAATCATTTCGTTAAGGTTGGCGATGTTAGCTTCAATATCCTCGGGTGTTCTTAGCGTAATGTTTTTCGTGCAATGACTACTAAGATATTTTTTGAATCGCAGCCAATTTACACGACTGATCATCTTCACATACGAGTGAGGTAAATCACTTCTCTGTGGACTACAGATTGTAACCATCGTGGGAGAGTGATCGGACGAGAGATCTAAAGAAGCTTCAACGTTAATTAATTCACTAGAAATGTTTTTCATGACGCCAAATTCTATAATACCCGGAATTTTATTTATGTCAGTAGGCCAGTAAGTAGGCTCCCCACTCCAAATGACGTTCAAGCCCATTTTTGACATTGTGTTGAACAACGCTCGACCTCTGGGTGTAATATGACGCGAACCCCAGAACGTATGTTTAGCAATATAGTCGCCAGCTGCTACGAAACAAGGGACAAGATATTTATAGAAATTCTCGTATTGATTCTCAGTAATTGCGAATCTGGGAGGGGAGTAAATTGATGATATCACAAAATTTGTGCAAACATTTTCAACACAAATATTCGTTTCTTGTAGATGTTCTTCACAAATGTTGTGAATAATATAATGTTTGTGTCTTGACTTTATTAGAATTGCTGATCAACCGCATGCTCTTCCTCTCGGGTTCTTTGAATTCTCTTTATGTAATTTTTATATAAAAAAATTAATTATAATATAAAAACAAACTTGATCCAGAAATTATTATATAAAACAAAAAAATAAACAAGTATTAAATATTACAGTGTATTAGGAACCGTCACTACATTACCTCCTTTTCGAAAAATTTAATACATTTAAATTAAGACTTACAGTCTTTGTTTTTTTTTATCAGAATCTAAAACTTTATTTTCTATAAAAGCAGGTTTAATTCTGTCGATTGATATTTTCTTAATTTTATTATTTCTTCAAGTCATTACGCACAAAAACATACTGACAATCCTCGAGATGTCTAGGAATAAACACTTTTATTGAGTTTTTGTGATGTGAAATGTTAGATCGAAAATTACCAAAATGTTTCCTAATTTTATTTAAGAAATCTGAACATTCAAACAATCCGCTAGAATCAACCACCATTTCACCAGGTAATCGTACACATTGACCATAAACCATTTCCGCTGCGGATGTCTAAATATCATCTTTTACAACCGAACGTAGTCCTAATAAAATAATAGGAAGTTCATCCGACCAATTACCAACATTCCCACGAGCCAAAAGTGATGTTTTTAACTGACGATGAAAACGCTCAACTAATCCATTTGACTGGGGATGATATGCAGTAGTTACAATATTGTCAATACCTAAAAAGTTGGAAAGCTTTTTAAAAAATAAAAGAAGTGAATTATGCTCCTTGATCATTGGTAATACGAAGAGGAATTCTAAAACCTGATATAAATTCATTTAAAAAAACTTTACATATAGATTTTGCTGTTACATTTTTAAGTGGATAAGCTTCAGGCCAACGGGTAGTTCTGTCTACTATTGTTATTTTGTAACGATATCAATTAGATATATGTAATGGGCCAACAATATCGATATGTACATGCTCAAACCTTCCTCTGGGAATTTTAATTTTTCTAACTTCAGATTTAGTATGTTTAAAGATTTTGGATTTTTGACAATGTATACAATTAGTTACCCATTCATTGATATTTTTATTCATTAATGGCCAGAAATATCTAGAACTTATTAAACGTCTAGAGGTCCTAGTTCCGGGATGCGAAATACTATGTAATCTATTAAATATACCTTTTCTTATGCTCTGTGGTATATAAGATCGAATCTTATCATTTGATTCTTCACACCATATTGATACTTCAAATCCGGTTATTTGGTCCTCAATAAGATTCTTTAAACATGAATCTTTAAATTGTTCATTAAACAAGTGAATTACATATAGATTGTTTTTTGTAATTGAACTAATTTCCGGAGTACTGGAGAGAGTATCTGCCACAATATTCAAATCTCCATTTATATATCTTATGTCATTTGTAAACTGTGCTAAAAATTCAAGATGGCGTGTCTGTCTTGGACCCCGATCAACTTGGGAAATTAAAATTTGTGTAAGTGGTTTATGGCCTGATTTTTGTTTTGTCGCAATGCAACATTCAAAATCCCATGTATTGGACTTGACAATTCAGCTACTTTGGGAATATACCTATGATAGTAATTAACCATCCCAACAAACTTTTGTAACTGTTTTGTCGATCTTGGTTTTTCGTATTTGCGGATTGCCATAACTTTGTCATCTGAAGGTTTAATACCTTCATGTGAAATATTATAACCCAGAAAGTCAATGTTTGTTGCCTCAAAAATACATTTACAAGTTTTTATATTAAATCCATATTCATCTAACCTTTTAAAAAACTAAACTAAGGTGTTCTAAATGTTCCTCTTCATCCTTACTTACAACTAAAACGTTATTTAAATAAACAAAAATAAAATCTAGTCCTTGAAAAACTTCATTAATAAACCTTTGAAATGTCTGTGCAGCATTCATTAATACGAGAGGCATTCTAGTAAACTCAAACAGTCCAAAAGGTGTACTAATGGCTGTCTTATGGATATCACATTCTGCAATTGGTATTTGATGGTACGCGCGAATTAAATCCAATTTAGAAAATATATATATTTCTCTTAGATCTATACCGAGATCATGAATATGAGGAATACGGTATCTATCAGGAATGGTGACAAAATTCAGCCTTCGATAATCACCACAAGGTCGCCAATCATTAGATTCTTTCTTTGGAACGAGATGTAAAGGAGATGATGCATATGATTTAGATGGACGACAAATTCCGGAAGAGACTAAAAATTAAAATTCTTGTTTGGCAATCTTATATTTAATGTCATCTAAACGTCGTGGCTTTGAAAATGGTAAAGGACCAGAAGTTTAAATTCTATGAACAGTGTTATGTTTAACTTCTTTGTTATAGTCAGGTATGGTTGTTATAGAATTGAACTCTTTTAGAAGAATCGAAAATTTATTATCAACTATAAATAATTTGGGTAGTGAAACTTTACTTTACGCTTCAATAGTTTTAATATATAGATTCGTTAAGGGATCGATTAGATTTTTATGTTTAAGATCTATGAGCAGTCCAAATTTTGATAGAAAGTCCCCACCAATTATGGGTTTTGTAATATTTGCAATTGTAAAAACAAATGGGATTCTATTCTCAAACCTAAATTCACTTTCAAAAATTTGGTACCAAAAGTTTTAATACTACGAAAAGGTGCTGTTGTATGAAAATTTGGAAAGGATTGTTTTATTTCAGCAGCTTCTATAGATAAATTTGTAAATTTATCAAGCATACCTGTGGCTCGTTTCTCAAAACTACAAATTACAAATCTACAAATAAAATACACACAAAACAACAATAAAATTTGTAAAAGTGTTGTTGTTTTGTGTGTATTTTACTTGTAGATTTGTAATTTGTAGTTTTGAGAAACGGGCCCCTGCTATGTCTATTTTTGTATTGTTTTGAAAAGTGCCCTTGGTTTCAATGGTGCACAACTCACTCTTATTTGTAACTTCCCAAATTTTGTCTGCCAACTTCAATAAATCATCAGTGTCAACAATATTTGAACATAGTAAAGCAATATTAAGAGTTTTTGGCAATTTTCTCAACCATAAACTTTTAACAAAATCACAATTAATATTACGACCAGTCAAAAGTATTAAAGACCTAAATAATTTGAAAAATGGCTAAATTTAGCCAGGAAATTGCTAAATTGGCATCACCGACTGGGCGTATCTAATGCTATGTTCAGACGGCAACATGAACCACTTGGTTCGCTCTCTGAACCACGATTGCGAACCCTGGTGTTCAGACGACACATTCGTGGTTCATTTTGACAAATATTTTTGATGCAGTGATGCCAACTTAGAACTTTTCGTGCTGGATTTAATCCGTTTTCAGTCACTCAAAACGCGGAAAAAATACGAAAATCTAGCAATTTTTATATTTATCAGGCCTGTCACAGAAATCCATCGAAATTATTTTGATTACGAATTTTCATATCGATAGATTTTGTTTTACCTTCTTCAGATTTCGATCGATTTGTTCATTCCGAAAAAACGTCAATTCGATTGTTTTCAATTTAAATGTGGCAATATTGTGGCAACAAAAAACACATTGTTGCTCGTATTAGAAGATCAAAAAAATAACAAAGGATCAATTTTTTTTATTGAAGTAAAACAAATTAAAAAAATTATACATTCATTGTCTGCAATTGCAATAACTGCAATTTTGGATGCCCAGAGCGGTCAAGATTTTGCCGAAAAATTCTTCAGATCCACTTTCATATCCAAACGTAGTGTATGTGTTAAAGTTTTATTTAATTTTATTTGAAGGAATAGAATATTTCAGTTTTTATGATGATGCATTTTTTCCTTAAGACTTGAGAAAATATCTTAAATATGTAAAAAAATTAAATAAAACAAACATATTTTAAATAAATGGTTGAAAAAAGTTTTTCTTTGTTGAAATAAAGTTGTTTAAAACAGATTTTTGTACTTTCACATAGAGAAAATTACAATTCCGAGTATTATTCATCGAGCAAATTCTTCGTTTTTCGTTTTCTGCAGAACCTAATTACGGAAATGAAATTATTTCGATCGAATTTGGTTTCAGCCCTTTAGCCCCTTTTTACTTTTTGTTCAATATGGCTAGATTTTAGTCTTTGTGAACTTTGTCTTCCTTTAATTTAGCAATATCGACTTTTAACTCATTTTAATTTGTTAGTTTACCAATTTAAACAAGAAGAATAATATAGAATAATCTTCTATTTCTTCGAATTTTTTTGTGATTCGAAAGATATTCAGTATAGCCTAAAAACAGGATAATGTATGTTTTTGAAAGATCAAAATATTGAAATTTTGTATGTATGTATGTACTTATCAGGGATCGTAAATAACGATTATTTTCCAAATTTAAACTGAAAAAAATCACAATAATAAAGAAGTGCTACGTGCACAAGGAATATACCAATATACTCCATGTTACATGGACTACCTGTAGATGCAATTATTTTTATTTTTTTGATTTTTATTTATTCCTCACAAAATAACTCTTATTTTGTGACTTTTATTTATTCCTCAGAAAATAACAGTTATTTCTTGATTTTTATTTATCCCTCACAAAATAAGAGTTATTTTGTGACTTTTATTTATTCCTCACAAAATAACAGTTACTTTTTGATTTTTATTTTTTTGCTCAAAAAAATTTTAATTTTTAAAATTAATAAATAATAAAAAAGTAAATTTAATTTAACATATAAGAGTTTTTTTAAAGACTCTGGCGATAAGTTCAATTTTAAATCGGTTAATATTCATTTTAACGCAAAAATTACGCTTTCTACATTTTAATAGTTAAGCAAAAAAAATAAAAATCAAACAGTAACTGTTATTTTGTGAGGAATAAATAAAAGTCACAAAATAACTCTTATTTTGTGAGGGATAAATAAAAATCAAGAAATAACTGTTATTTTCTGAGGAATAAATAAAAGTCACAAAATAAGAGTTATTTTTTGAGGGATAAATAAAAATCAAGAAATAATTATTAAAAAGTGATTTTTAAAATAAAAATTATAACCGTTACGGTCCCTGGTACTTATGTAAACATGGATACATACATACATATGCATATATACTTCTATAATGTATATATGTAGGTACACTATTTATATCTACCTTATTAAAATGTAATATGAAATGTAATATCTCGAGCTAATGTACTTATGTATGTATTGATCTTATGATAGGTACATATTAATTTTTAATAAATTACTTAACAAAATTTTTTGATGTTTTATTTTAAAACAGAAACATTTTAAAACTAGCTCCTTTTAGCGCTTATTCGAAAAAGTTTATTTTATTTTGCGCTAAATGTATATTTTTTCAATTTAGCGCTTTTTAAAAAAAAATTTTACGCGCTTTGGGTATCAAAAGTTGGCATTTCTGTTTTCATGTATATACATACACGCATACATATATACGTGAATAGTTGATACCAGTGACCTGCAACGGGTGATTGGTAAAATAATCATACGCAATCAATATCCTAAAAACATGCTATTTTTTTAAAAAATCAAACTTGTTCAAACACGTATATTAGACTTGTATCGAACTCTTTCAGTAGCTCGTTTTTGACACAAACCAATGATCAAACCCATGTAATTTAAATGGGTTTGATCATTGGTTTGTGTCAAAAACGAGCTACTGAAAGAGTTCGATACAAGTCTAGATTGGTATTTGGTTCGACAATGAGTGTTTTGAACAAGAATATAATGGGAAAGAAAAAAATTTTCATTTTAAATCAGCATTAGACTTGTATCGAACTCTTTCAGTAGCTCGTTTTTGACACAAATCAATGATCAAACCCATTTAAATTACATGGGTTTGATCATTGGTTTGTGTCAAAAACGAGCTACTGAAAGAGTTCGATACAAGTCTAATCAGCATCAAGTAGTTGATGCAGAGTAAAAGCGAAAATAAAAAAAATCATTGTGTATGATGCATTAAACACATTCACCACAGCAGGCTACACGAACACACGACTTCAAATGCCGCTAGCAGCATTTGTCGCCTCGTAGCCAGCTACTTAATTATTTTGGAGACGGCAGCAGCACCATCTGCAGCTGATATTCAAGTACAAATAAATAGTTCAGTATTGCCACTTTCATATATTTTGCATTTATAAAAATTAATTTTTCTTTTAAAATGTACTTATTTCACATAAAAGTACAATAATGAATCAATTTATTCTTTACATCAATTTTTGGATATTGTTTCTAGTAAATAGTATGAAATAATTGTACGATATCATTCATTCACCATTTTGTATTATACTGGTAACACTGCATTTGCTCATTGTAGCCAGAGAAATAGAAATTAGTTTAAAGTTGGCGACAGCTACAACGGTGGTCCTGCAGTCGTGTAGCCTGCTGTCGTAAAAAAAAATAATTGTTACCATAAGAATGTGTGAATTCTATTTTTGACAGACTGTAGCCCGTAGCCTGCTGTGTCGAATGTGTTTAATGCATAAAGTTGTGCTCGCGTGCATTGTTACCATATATGTATATTTTTTAAAAAAAACTTCTTAAATCTGAAAAAAAACTTTTTTTCCAACAAAACTTTTTTTCTACAAAAGTACCAAAATTTTAAAAGAAAACATAAAAATGTATTTGGAAATCATAATATTTAAAAATATAAAAACGATTAAAATCTAAAACATAGCGTACATATAATAAAAAAACATAAAATAAAATTCATATTTAGATTTAGAGATCTTAAGAAAAATATCACATACATTAATAAATATATTTCTTATTTGTGCATTGTTTTATTAAAATTTAAAGCCATTTAAATGGCATAGTCGTACATAAGAGGCAGTAAACAAAATTAAGGCTCAATTAGCGGAATGTAATGTAAAGTAACTGCAAGAGTAGGAAACAGCTGATCGTTATTGTTATGTGAAAAGTAATGCAAATGGTTAAGGCTCAGTTACTCGACTGTAATGTAAAGTAACTGCTACAGTAGGAAACAGCTGATCGATATTATTATGTCAAAAGTAGTGCAAATGGTTGTAGAAAAGTAATGTAACGTAACCTACTTTTCATATAAAAATATCGATCAGCTGTTTCCTACTGTTGCAGTTACTTTACATTACAGTCGGGTAACTGAGTCTTTATAGAGATGTAATGTACATACGATTAATTTTTTTCAGTCACGCTCACGCGTGAGTAGTTATAATATGTGATCACGAATCACATGAATAATGGGTGACTCACGCGTGACACGATAAAATCACGACATTTGCACATCTCTAGTATTTAAGTCCAATTTTTTATAATAAAAATTCAGTATTTTACAACATCAGTTCTCGTTGTACCTTCATAGTGAACAGACGTAATAGCGGAATTTTTCTTACATACAAACTAAACAAAAAAAAAAATCGTACAAAAAATATTCATAGTACATATTAACTTTGATAAATAAGCTTTGTTTTTTGCTTTGCTAATATTTTTTCATATAGAAATAAGAAAAACAAACAAAAAAAACCGTAAACAAAAAAAAAAAACACACAAAATACCTTTGAGGAATATTCTATATGAGTACCTCAACGGAAAAAAATTGTGAAGTAAGTTCTAACGGCAGAAATTCATATTTGACTGTGAGTTCTGAAGCTCTTAATGACAACAATAAAAAATCTGATGATAGACTCACTGTGAGTTCTGAAGCTCTTAATAAAAATAAAAAATCTGATGATAGACTTTTTCTAACGGCAAATCCACAGTTTCGTCAGAGATAAACTTCGCTTTGTCCAATGCCAACTAGTGAATTGTTGAAATTACCGTTGACTAGTACTTCTATATTTAACTCAGCGATATCATCGTGGTCATCACTTAACCAAGCTGTCGCTGGAGATAAGAGTAGCCCAAAGCCCAAGGTCCAAGTCAGAATGGACAGATACGTTACAATTTTAAAGCGCGGGCGAAGCCCAAATTCTACTAAAATTGCATCTGATCCAAAGATATCTAGGGATAACAGCGCATCCTCTACTAATCGGCAAATACTTTTTAAAATATTGCAAGATCATAATGACAAACCCGCTGAATCTGCGAACAAAACCTCCAAGCCGACACCAATCTATTTTAGGGAAAAAAACTCAAACGCTCTTATTAAAAAATTAAATTCAAATTTATGAAGAAAAAGATTTTCCCAAAATGGTTTCTGAATTTGAAAAAAGTAAAACAAATTTCTACACATATTAGCTGAAGAGTGCTAAAGGTATGCAGATTGTGTTGAAGGGCATATAATCCTATGTTGCTCCCGAAGAAGTAAAAGATGCTCTCATCCTTCAGGGTTTTAAGGTAAAAAATGTATCGAACATAATAAGAAGGGGAAAAGATCCCCCAACCTCTATTTCGCGTTGAGCTTGAGCCAATGATATAAAATTGAAAAAAATGAGACCCATCCAATATATAATTTAAAATATCTCTTATATCGAAAAATAACCGTTGAAGAACCACACAAGCTTTCAGGACCCGTACAGTGCCATAAGTGTCAAGAATATGGCTATACTAAAACTTACTGCAAATTACCTACTTTTTGTGTTGTATGCGGCGAATTACACGGCACTGCTAGTTGCAATAAACCAAAAGATCAAAGTGACAAAAAATGCAGTAATTGTGGAGGTAATCACACCGCTAACTACAGAGGTTGTCCTGTGTACTCTTTCGTCAAACAGACTATGAGGCAAACACCTAAATTGGCCCCAGGCCAATCAGCAAACGCTTTATCATCCACTATTGCGGAAGTTAGCCAACCAGTTAGTTCCCGTGTATCGTATACCGATGCTTCTAAGACAAATTCTATTCATACACAAGATGTTTCAACACCAAATAATTCAATACAAACTCGAACTTTAATTTCAATCGCCTTGAAGCTGCTAGTGATAATCTGGTGCAAACTATAAATAATTTTACAACAAATATGTCTAGCATGATGCAAGAAATGCTGCGAATGCAAAATACATTGTTTCAAGCTTTAGTTAACAAACCATGAACACGTTAAAAATATGTTTCTGGAACGCAACATAAAAATTAACTTGAGGACTTCCTCACCGAAAAAAATATTGATATAATGTTGGTCTCTGAGACTCATTTGACTTCGAGAAGACTTTTTAAAATTTATGGCTACACCTTTTATGATTCAAAGGACCCGAGAGGAAGACCATGCGGTGGATCAGCAATTTTAATTAAGTCAAGACTCAAGCACTACATTCTTGACAACATTTGTGAAGAACATCTACAAGCCACAAATATTAGCATTGAACATTTTTGTGCGAATTTCGTGATATCATCAATTTACTCCCCTCCCAGATTTTCAATCACTGAGGATCAATACGAAAATTTCTACATATCTCTTGGACCTTGTTTTGTAGCAGCTGGCGACTACAATGCAAAACATACGCTTTGGGGTCTTATTACTCCCAAAGGTCGAGCGTTGTTCAACACAATTTAAAAAATGTGCGTGGATGTCATTTCGAGTGGGGAGCCCACTTATTGGCCTACTGACATACAAAAAATTCCGGATGTTATAGATTTTGGCATCACGAAAAATATCTCTAGGTATTTAATTCAAATTGAAGCTTCTCTAGATCTCTCGTCCGATCACTCTCCCACGATCGTTACAATTTGTAGCAGTGATGCAAAATGTGGCACAATTGGGCCAATTGTGGCACTTTTGGATGTTTATTGGCCCTGTGGTACTCTCTAGGCTATTTTGGCCCTTTCAGCTAAAAATTCAACTAATTCCTTCAAACCTTTGGAGTACACTTTTAAAAACTACTTTTATTTTTATTTAAACTGGCTTTCGAAATCTGCGCCAGATCATGTTTTGAGTGGGGAAGCCAATAAATAGTATTGTACCACTTGCTATTAAACTTTTCAAAAGGAAACAGAACAAGTAAATAATGAACATAAGCATCATCAACATCGCAATTTCCAGAATTTAAAAAGCTCAATCAAAGATTTAAGTAGAAGTAAATTTTGCAAAAATTAAAAATCGTTTAGGTAAACCCATGATACATGGGTAAACCTTTGCATACAAATTTATACAGTATTATTCAAGGAACTCTTTCTATTCCCCATTCCTTAGCATGTATGGAAAGAATATTTTCTTTCGACTAAAAATTTATATTGAAATCAACAATAAAATATGAAAATTCGCTTCTGTTTCTGTTTTGAGGGTGGCGTTGGCTGAAGTAGTTAGCATGTTGACTACTAAACAGAATGTCCTGGGTTCAATCCCTGTATCCGACAGTCGTTAAATAACAATACCACGCATTTTTCTGATGTGCATTAGTGTCCCTTTGTGTCAGTTGTTGTAGGAAAGTTCAAGTGATGAAGGCATAGTCACTGGTCACTGAACTATACAGACTTCAGGAGATACTAATCCTAATGTAATATCAGAGCGCCCTCCTTCGTTGTATAGCATAATCATCGGCGAAGTAAAATAATGAATAAAATGGCTACAAGACACATCTTCAAAAAATTAATACGCCTCATTTAACATCAGAGAAGCGCTGCAACACTACATTATTAAAAACGTGCGAAAAGCAGAGTTGTTAAAAGAATGCAGCTTCCTCTATCTCTTCCTTCACCACCTGTTTTCTCTCTCACTATCCCTTTCCTAAAGAAAGTAAGACCTAGTAATAGTAGTAGGCATTAATTGCCTGAGTGTTACTTCTCTTTAAATAAAAAAATAAAAAAAAACATACATTTTTAGTCAAGAGTTCTCTTTCGATATCGTGAAACAGGCCATAATAGAAGAAATCGTCGTCATGTAAAAAATACAGTGTCATATTTAATACAATTAAAAGATTTAATGAAATCTAATTCTAATAATTGTTATGATGAAGATATTTTAAAACTTCACACAAAAAAATGATTTTAACAGAAGTTAATTCAGGAACTATTGGACTACGTATTTAAAGATTATGTATAAAAAAAAATAGAATTACATATAGAATGTTTTTAACTAAAATTTAATTTTTTAAACAACATACATACATAACTACATATAAAATTTGTATTTACTTTAATTTAACATAAAATAGTTAAAAAATTTTGAATTATTGTCGCTAATTTCTGTTTTTGCTCTAAACAAAGTAAAACACGTGCATTATATTATTAATACATACTTTTGTTTCTATTGAAATTTAAAGGTTATAGTAGGGTAGCCAGATCTGAAATTCGGAAAAACAGTACACCTGGGACAAAAAAACAGTACAATTAAAAAAAAACAGTACTTTTTTTTTAACGAAAAATAGCTATTTATTCAAGTCGTTACATGTTTTGAACTATTATCTCACTAAGCAAAAAATAATAATTTAAAAAACACTTAAAATATATGAGATCTTAGCCAATATTATGAACGTTTTTGCACAAAGGTAAATTCATTTTAAATATACATATGTATATGCTGTATCAAATGTAAAATATTTTTATAAATACAGACATAATAAAAGGCCTTTTGGATTATAATATTTCGTTTTTTGGTGGGAGTTGCATTGTGTGTAAAATTAAATTGTTCAGGGGGCAAATTACAGCACTCTTTATCGAACGAAATTACGAAATATTTCAATAGTGTATTGTTAATATTTTAAAATTTAGAATCGTATCGAATGCCATAATTTGCTCCCAGATTGTATGAGGCAATGCTTTTACATATTTTGAAAGTCGTGTCAACTCTACATAGTTAAAAAATTCAGTAATATTTGCAAAGTCTATTTCTGCATCTGTAGTCGGCTTATCTGTTAAAGAGTCGTCGGAAATTATTTCCTCATCATCCATTCCTAAAAAATAACTTTTTGAAATACAGACCACATGCACTCATGCGACTATATATATCTAATACATAATTAAACTCGTAATTTATCTAACCGTGATGTTTGTACTATTTTTGTCTTTAAATAACTTAGGGCCATTATTATGACTTCACGATAAAGTTCCAGATAGTAAATCCTAAGTTTAGCAAAACTGAACTATAAAGTGACTTTTAAATTTTTCCATTATTACAACTTCCGATAAAATAAATACTACAATTTTTGTTTGATGGCAACTTTTCTGTGGAACCTGTGGATATTGATTGTTAAAAGCACTTAGTGGCAACTTGCTTTTGTTTATTTGCGAAATTACAAACATAATGAAACCATTTTTCTCAATTCTTTTGTTTTTTTTTTTTTGTGTTATTATGTGTTTTGTGTTATATTGTTTTTGTTTTCGGTCATATTTTGTTAAAATAAATTTGGCTGTAATGTATAAAATAGAAAGTGTGGCAACTTATGAAAATGTGGCAGCTCCAAATGTGTAAACCTCACGATAAAAGGTAAAGGTAGGGTGAACTTGCCTTTAACTTATTGCTCGCTTTTGGTTAAAGAGAAGTTGTAATAATGAAAAAGTGTTTATCCATCCAATAAAATTCTATCTTTAACTAATGGCAAGTTATAATATTGGCCCTTAGTGTTTCTATTAATCTTTTTGCAAAAATAGACTTTCTGTTTGCAAATATATGTAAACACGTGGTAAATACATACATTAAAGAAATAACAACGTTGTAAAGCGATGTGTATTACTACGACAGGGTGTTTCTTAATAATTTCGTGTTTCTGTACATTTAGCAAACTTTTTGCTATCAAATATTAAAATAAATATACTTATGTTTTGCATTATTTTATAAAAATACATAATTAGTAAAACAAAAAAAGTACAAAAAAAGTACAAAGTCCATAAAACAGTACATTTGTGTACTGTTTTGGGTGTTCTGCATAAAACAGTACAATTGAAAAAAAAACAGTACATGTACTGCTAAAAACAGTACGTCTGGCACACCTAGGTTATAGTCAAGTACATTAAAAAACTTTTTTGCCCCTATCAAAGGTATTTTGAGTCTTTTAAATAGTTAATTTGGCCCTAAACCAAAAAACTCAAAATGCATCACTGATTTGTAGCCCATTAACCCTCATACCTAAATAAGAGCGGCAAGCGTCGCGTTAGCAGCAGGGTACGTATTTTCAGTACAATCAAATAATCCCCCTTATTGCGAATGGCGTCGTCGACGTCACATCAAGACGACAGTAAAAATTGTCACTTGTCTACTCTTTGTCGACAAGAATTGACAACTATTAACACGCTCCAATAATTCACAATGCCATAGAGATAAGTAAGAGATTTTCAATAAGAGCCAACTGTTGCCGATAAAGAGTGGACAAGACTATATTTACTGTCGTCTTGATGTGACATCGACGACGCCATTCACAATAAGGGGGAATATTTTCACATTTAAATGTACTGAAAATGCGTAGCTGCTGCTAACGCGACTCTTGCCGCTCTTATTTAGGCATGAGGGTAAGAAGTTCCAGTTGAGCCTTCGTAGTGAACAGTCGTCATAGCGGATTTTTTTTACATACATACAAAACAAAAATAAAAAAAAAACAAAATAAAAAATCATACAAAAAAAATATTCGTTATAAATATTCACCTTGATAAATAAGCTTATTGGCTTTACTAATATTTTTTTACATAGCAAGAGATAACAAAAAAAACAACCGCAAGCAAACACAAACAAAGTACCCTTGAGGAATACTCTATATGAGTACCTCAAAGGAAAAAATTGTGAAATGAGTTCTAACGGCAAGAATGCCTATTTTACTGTGAGTGAAACTCTTAATGAAAACATTAAAAACACAAAATCAGCCTTTTTCTAACGGAAAATCTACTTTTTCGTCAGCAATCAACTTCGCTTTCTCCAATGCCAACTAATGAATCGTTAACATTACAATTGCCTAGTACTACTTCATTTAAGTCAGCGATATCATCCGCTTCGGGCTCGTGGTCATCACCAGTGTGACCAGATTTTAAAATAATATTAAGCTAAATCACGTTTGAAAAAAAGCTAAAATAAGCTAAAAAGTTACATTTTAGGCTAGAAAATAAAGCTAAACTTTTTTTCACTTCTTTGATCACTTTTCAATAGTTTCTTATTGCTAAACTAACGTTAAATATTACACAAACATATTTTTTTATTATACATATACAATATTTGCTTAATGAAATTATTTATTAATTATTATATTTTAGATTTAATGAGGAACAAAACAAAAACTTCCCCAAAATAATCTTAAAAAGTTTTTAAAAATGTAAAAACATTTATACTAAAATACGAAAGCTTTTTAAGTGAATTAATGCTATTTAAGGTAAAGCATGGATCACACTATCTGCACAATGTACCGAGTTTCGTCAGATCAGTGAAATAAAGTCATAACTAAAGATTTTGCTCTAATTTATCGACTACTTGAAATACAAGGACATAATTGCGCCACACTGCATTGGTAATAAGCCCATATAGAATTATTCCAGAATTAATTGAGTAATAATGCCATTTTGGCTTATTACTTATGACTTTATTGAGGTGGCGCGACGAAAATCGGTACATAGTGTTATCCAGGCTTGAGGCTATTTCAGGTTTTTGTTTTAAGTTAATTGATGCCGCTGAATGAACGTTCAACTCAAGTCAAATAATTTTATACCCAAAAAACTCAAAAAGTGTTTTGGCCACTAATATGAATTTAACTTTTTCCATTGGAATTCTAACCATTCTGCCATTATCTCCAATTTTTTTTCTTCTTTCCATTTCTGTTATAAAATTGTCGTATAATTTACATTTTGTATTTTTTGTAAACTATTTTACAATGCTAAAAAATTATAATTTTTATAAGTTGTTTATGTTTTTAATATATATTTAGAGAACACGCAATTTAGACTAAAAAAAGGCTAAAAAAGCTACATGAGTTTTTAAAAAAAGCTAAAAAATAAGCTAAGAGCTAAATGAAAATTTTAAGGCTAAATCTGAAACAAATAAGCTAAATTTAGCTCAAAATAAGCTAATATGGTCACGCTGGTCATCACTTAAACAAGTTATCAATACAGATAACAATAGTTCAAAACCAAAGGTACAAGTAGGAATGGATAAATATATAACTGTTTTAAAGCGCGGGCGAAGCCCAAATTCTACTAAAATTGGATCTGCCATAAAGATGTCTAGGGATAACAGCGCATCTTCTATCAATCGTCAAAATCGTTTTTCATTATTGCAAGACAAAAACGACAAGCCCGCTGTATCATCGCAAAAGTCTTTTAAGCCACCACCTATTTATCTGAGAGAAAAAAATTCTAACCCGCTTCTAAAAAAACTACTGTCGACCATTGGTGAAAATACTTTTCACATTATTCCAATTAAACGAGGTAATATTGGTGAAACAAAAATCCAAATATATGATGAAAAAGATATCCGAAAAATTGTTAGTGAGTTTGAAAAAAATTAAACATATTTTTACACTTACCAACTTAAGTGCTAAAGGCCTACAGATAGTATTAAAGGGCATAGATTCTCATATGTTGAGCTCGAAGAAGTAAAATGTGGACTTATCGACCAAGAATTTAAGGTAAAAAATGTTACCAATATAATCGATAGAGAGAAGATTCCCCAGCCTTTATTTCGTGTTGAACTGGAGCCAAATGATATACAGTTAAAAAAAACGAGACGCACCCAATTTATAGTCTAAAATACCACTTATACCAAAAAATCACAGTTGAAGAGCCACGTAAGCGTTCAGGTCCCGTACAGTGCCATAATTGCCAAGAATATGGCCACACAAAAACTTACTTCTTACTTAATTACCTACAGTTTTTGTTATCTCCGGTGAATTGCATGGTACTGCTAACTGTACCAAGCCAAAAGTACAAGCAGAAAAAAATGCAGTAATTGTGGAGGTAATCACACCGCTAACTACAGAGGATGCCCTGTATATTCTTTCGTTAAACAGGCTATGGGTCAAAAACCTAAATTAGCTCCAGTTTAATCAGCACGTGTTTACTCCGCCACTCTTCCTCAAACTAGCCAACTAGTTACTTCACGTGTATGGTATGCCGATGCTGCTAAGACTAGTTATATTCCCACACAAAATGCTCTACCGCAAAATAAGTCAACGAATGCAAACTCTAGCTTTAACTTTAGTCGTCTTGAAGCTACTATTGAGAATCTGGTGCTAACTATAAACAACTTTACAACAAATATGACTAGCATGATGCAAGAAATGCTGAGAATGCAGAATACTCTGCTTCAAACATTAGTTAACAAGCCATGAACACGTTAAAACTATGTTTCTGAAACGCAAACGGCATTCGCCAACATAAAAATGAATTTGAGCACTTCCTCACGGAAAAAAATATTGATATAATATTGGTTTCTGAGACTCATTTGACTTCAAGAAGTCTATTCAGAATTAACGGCTACACTTTATATGATTCAAAGGAGCCAAGAGGAAGCGATTGCGGGGGATCTGCAATTTGAATAAAGTCAAGACTCAAGCATTTTATTATTGACAAGATTTGTAAAGAACATCCACAAGGAAAGAATATTTGTGTCGAAAATTTTTGCACACATTTTGTCATATCATCAATTTACTCCCCTCCTTGATTCGCAATTACTGAGGATTTATACAAATCTCTCGGCCCTTGTTTCTTAGCAGCTGGCGACTATAATGCCAAACATACGTTCTGGGGTTCGCGTCTTATTACACCCAGAGGTCGAGCGTTGTTCAATACAATTTCCAAAATGGGCTTAGACGTTATTTCGAGTGGGGAGCCCACATACTGGCCTACTGACATACATAAAGTTCCGGATTTTATAGATTTTGGCGTCATGAAAAATATTTCTAGGGATTTAATTCACGTTGAACCTTCCCTAGATCTATCGTACGATCACTCTCCCACGAACGTTACAATCTGTAGCCCACTGAGAAGTGCTCTACCTTACTCATACTTATGTGAAGATGGCCAGTCGCGTTAATTGGCTGCGATTCAACAAATATCTTAGCAGTCATTGCATGCAAAACATTCCTGCATGTTCTGTAAATCGAGTCAATTTAAAAACGCTCGATTTAGAAAAATTAAATCCACTAATAGAGAATTTTTTCACACTTTCTTTGTAGTTTTCTACTTCTTAGAGATTGAAATATCATATCTGAAATTAATTTAGTATGTATGATTTAAAACACATCAATGAGGGCATTATTTATTTTTGGAAAACGAGAAATTTACTCGGATTCGGTTTACAGAACATGGCCGATTATGTTAAGAACTCATGATGATGTTGAATCTAACATTGCCAATCTTAACGAAAATATTAAACAGGCTGCTAAACATGCCACTACCTCCCATCCGCTGACTGGGTTTAATAGACTATATTCTACAGATATTGAAGGTCTTGTATGTGAATAAAGAAGAGCTAGAAGGGAATGGCAACAGCACAGAGCACCCCAGAATAAAATTAGATTTAAAGAGTGCACTAAACGACTCCAAGAGCTGCTTGCACATGAAAAAACTGTATCTCTTAAAAACTATCTGGAAGGTCTTGATGCCACACCAGCATCTAATTACTCTTTGTGGCGCGCTGCTAGAAAGCTTAAAATACCTGTTGCGTTTAAACCACCTCTGCGTACATCTACAGGGGGTTGGGCAAGAAGCGATACTGAAAAAGGTAAAATATTTGCTGAGCATTTAAAATACGTATTTACCCCTAACTCATGTACTGGTGTTATTGATTTGCCGAATGTAGTGGCACTACCCCCTCGACCCATAAAATTTAGAATGTGTGATGTACAAAAACTAATTGCTGAACTTAACCCGAAGAAAGCTCCGGGTATTGATGGAATTAGTAACCAGATGCTAATAAAGTTGCCTCGTATTGCAATTAGAATCCTGTTATTTATTTTTAACGCCATTTTTCGACTGGAGTATTATACAAATAGCTGGAAGCTTGCCAAAGTTGAAATGATTCCAAAGCCGGGCAAGGACCTTACCAAGGCTGAGTCATACAGGCCAATAAGTCTGCTATCAACAACGTCAAAACTTTTCGAAAAACTGCTCATGACAAAATTGTCCCCAATTCTAGTTAGTAGTGGGTGCATACCGGACCATAAATTTGGTTTTAGAAGTCAGCATAGCACTATCGAACAAACTCATAGATTGGTTCAATTTATAAGAAGAACATTTGAAGAGAAGAAGTATTGTTCTGCGCTGTTTATCGACGTTTCTCAGGCATTTGATACACTGTGGCATGAAGGTCTTATTTTAAAATTTAAATCATATTTACCAATAAATTTTCTGAGTTTATTAGAAAGTTATATTACTAACCGGAAGTTTACGGTTGTGGAAGGAGTGTGCCTGAATCTATATCATCCGGTGTGCCACAGGGGAGCATACTGGGGCCAGTTTTGTATTTGATTTACACATGTGATATGCCTTTGAGCAGCAATATACATACATCTACGTTTGCCGATGATACAGCCTGCCTTGGTATGCAAGAAAACCCTCACGAGGCTTCCCGATATCTACAAGAACATATTACACAACTGGAACTATGGTTAAATTTATGGAGAATCAAAGTAAACGAGCAAAAGTGTGTCCAGGTAACATTTACCCTGCGAAGAGATACTTGTTCGCCAATTCGAATCAACAATCAAGTTGTTCTTCAACATTCACACGTAAAATACCTTGGTATACACCTTGATCGACGGCTTACATGGAAACCCCATATTGACTCAAAGCTAACACAAATGAAACTGAAATTAACTCAGATACATTGGCTGATTGGTAGAAACTCAACACTCAGTCTAGATTGTAAACTTTTAATATACAAGTCGATTTTGAAACCAATATGGTGCTACGGAATACAGTTATGGGGCACTGCTTCAGCTTCTAATGTCGAGAGAATCCAACGAAGGCAAAACAAAATTTTACGGTTAATAACATTGGCTCCATGGTATATAAAAAATTCAAATATACATCGTGATTTAAATATGCCACTAGTGACTGAAGAAATTGCAAAATACGCTGGCAAATATTTAACAAAACTTGAGTCACATCCTAATCCGCTTGCCCGTAATATTTTGAACTTTACTGGACACATCCGCCTAAAAAAGAGGGACACAAGGGCTCTCATTTACAGCACTCTAGATGGGATTTCTTGAAAATACTTTTATTTTTTTCCTTTTGATTATCACTACTTCTACTTATGTATTATATATAACTATTACTAAGCTTATGTCTGACACTGGTCGGGCCTAATTATATTTTTAGATTTAAGATTTGAATACTTATTGTTAGTTCATATATGAAGATACAATAAATAAAAATCATGCATTAACAAAAAAAAAACCAATGCTCCACAAACTGATCTTTTTTTTACATGGATATTTTTTTTAAATACTTAAAAGAAAT
The DNA here is from genome assembly GCA_944452675.1 of Tachina lurida. Lineage (NCBI taxonomy): Eukaryota > Metazoa > Arthropoda > Insecta > Diptera > Tachinidae > Tachina > Tachina lurida. The sequence goes on along the minus strand of OX101753.1, from coordinate 108,392,058 downwards.
AAATAAAATAGTTTATGATTAAGATTTATAAAAAAAGAGCCATACAAGAAAGTAAAAAAGTGCATTTCAATCTAGCAAGTGGCCATATTTTTCAATCAATTCCAGAATTAGTCTATATGACTTTATTAGCAATGTAGTGTGATGCAATTATGACCTTATATTTCAATTAATTGAGTAATAATACAAATTTAGCTTATTAATTATGAAGCGACGAAAATCGGTACATTGTGCTGATAGTGTGATCTAGGCTTAAGAATTTGTATAATTAGTATTTGTTATACCATAAACTTTAAGTACAATTTTCATGTTGTTTTTGTTAATTAATGCTTTAATTACTTTTCTACCTGGTACCCAACTAATGCTGAGTACACATCTGGCATTTCTTGTGGTATCATTTTCAATATGTGTTTTTTATATGGAAATCAATGCCACAAAACGAAAAGTATAGGAAATGACAAACGTTGCCAATACACACTATTCCGATGTCAAAAAATGCCAAAGTGAATACTCGGCATACGACTATAGTCTGTTTTGTACAATATATGAAACAAAGTTTTGTAAAAAAATCTACAATATTCACAAAATTTACATTTACTTTTTTTTTGTTGATAAAAATAAAAAAATTTAACTGTAGGGAAAATATTTTTGGTTGGAGGGAAAAAAAGGGATTTTTTTTCATTCGTGTAGGGAATTTCCAAAATGTTTACTGGCATCACTGTTCTGTTATTCATTTTAAATGCCATTTTACGACTGGAGTATTATCCAAACAGCTGGAAGCTTGCCAAGGTTTAAATGATACTAAAGCCGGGCAAAGTTCTTACCAAGTGACTGTCAACAATGTCAAAGCTCTTTGAAAAGTTACTCATGATAAAATTGTCCCCAATTCTAACTGATAATGAGTGCATACCGGATCATCAATTTGGATTTAGAAGTCAGCATAGCACCATTGAACAAACTCATAGATGTTCCATTTATAAGAAAAACTTTTGAAGAAAAAAAGTATTGATCTGCGCTGTTTATTGACGTTTCTCAGGCATTTGATAAAGTGTGGCATGAAGGCCTAATTTTAAAATTAAAGAATTACCTACCAATAAACATTATAAATCTGTTGGAAAGTTACATTATTGCCCGGAAGTTTACTGTTGTGGAGTACGCCTGCAATAATCTCATCCGGTGTGCCACAGTGGAGTATACTGGGGCCAGTTTTGTATTTGATTTATGCTTGTGATATGCCATTGAGCAGTAATATTCACACATCTACATTTGCCGATGATACAACCTGCCTTAGTATGCACGGAAACCCTCACGAGGCTTCCCGATATCTTCAGCAACATTTTACTCAGCTAGAACTATGGTTAAACATCTGGAGAATAAAGGTATACGAACAGAAGTGTGCTCAGGTAACATTTACCCTAGGAAAAGACACTTGATCCCCCATTACTATTAGAGCTGTGTCGTTCATAAACGAACGAGTACAATTGAAGGAATCAGTGAAATGAACGAAGCGAGCCGGTCACTTTACTGAGCTGTTTTGGCTCAGCAGTACTGATAAAAAGTACAATCTCAAAACTGTGGTACAATTGAACGAAATGAACGACCGAGCACACTTGGCTCTTTTTTTGTTTTGTTTGGCTTTTTCTTTGTTCATGTGAGATTTGTTGTCATATTCCTGTTTTCATTTGACTTTTTATATACTTTTAGTAACACTGTGGCCATTATGAAATTAATTAAATTACCATTCATATTTATTAAGTTTTTAGAACATACATATGTATTAATAGTTTTTTAGCAAAATTGGTTTAGATATTTTAGTTTACATTGTCATTATTGTGTATAAGTATGTGGCTCTTTTGGCGATATGAATATTTTTTCATTTCTTTACTTTCAATTGAAAACAAAATGCATTGTGCATGTTTCCCTTTTTATGTACAGAATCAACTGCTTGTTTGTTTTCACTTCGTTCTATTTCTTGAAAAGAGCGGATGAACGAAATGAACGAACTCGTTCTTTTTTAGAAAATGAACGAAAATGAGCGGTCACTTGAATGAACGATTTGGCACAGCTCTAATTACTATCAATAACCAAAATGATTCCTCAAAATTTACATGTGAAATACCTTGGTATACATCTTGATCGAAGGCTCACATGGAAACACCACATTGACTCTAAGCTAACGCAAATGAAACTAAAACTAACTCAGATAGATTGGCTGGTTAGTAAAGTTCAACCCTCATCCTAGATTGTAAGCTTTTAATATACAAGTCGCTCTTAAAACCTATATGGTGCTACGGAATTCAGCTATCGGGTACTGCTTCAGCTTCCAATGTCGAGAGAATCCAACGAAGGCAAAACAAAATTTTACGGTTAATAACATCGGCTCCATGGTATATAAAAAATTCAAATATACATCGTGATTTAGATATGCAACTAGTGACTGAAGAAATTGGAAAAGACGCAGGCAAATATTTAACAAACCTCGAGTTACATCCTAATCCGCTTGCTCGTAATATTTTGAACTTTACTGGACACATCCGCCTAAAAAAGAGGGACACAAGGGCTCTTATTCAAAGCACTCTAGATGGAACTTCCTGAAAATACTTTTATTTTCTATTTTTTTCCCTTTTGATTATCACTATTTATGGATTATATATAACTATTACTAATCTTATGTCCGACACTGGTCGGGCCTAATTATTTTTTAGATTTAAGATTTGAATACTTATTGTTAGTTCATATATGAAGATACAATAAAAAAATCATGTATTAAAAAAAATTATTTTACAACTACTCAAAGCGTAAGCTACATATTTTATTATTTAAACAATCATCATATTACAATGAATCCACCATCCTGTACACCGCAAGATGAAGCCTAATGAGTCATATACCCAAGCATGATGTTACTGTTTTTGGTGTGTCTACTGATTTGAGTGAATTTAATTTACCAACCCATCTGGATAGCTTGAGATATTATTTTTAGTTGAGCGAACGTGCTAAAACAGACCAGAAAAAGTTTTCTTAAAGTTATTCACTATTGAAGTACAAAATAAGTTGATTGGAATTTGGGAAAAACTTGGTATGGAAATAATGGCGAAAAATTTTGTATATATTAAATTGAATAGATTGCTTGACAAATATCAAGAACAAATCAAGAGAAAAATTAAAAACCCAAAATTTCCAGAGTTTTTAAAATCTCTGGAAAGAATTTTTCACATTGGAACATGTAAATGCGATTTGAAGGCAGCACCATGTGCATTCGGCTTGGTTCCAGAACGCCTCAAAGAGTTTATGCACGATCAACATAATCAGAGAAGACAAACACTGGCTGCATTTATGATGGAAATTGAAGAGCAAGGGGCAACGTCTATGTGTCATCAATGCCAACATACCAAGATCCCGATGATTCAACACAGTGTTGCCAGTTTTTTCTAGAGCTTATCCCCAATTTTCGATTTCTCATCTTTAAAAATCACCAAATTGATTATTTTTATTCAAATTTTTTCGTTTGTGAAAAAAAAATTATTTTTTAATTTTATTTGAAAAATAATTCCAAAAATAACATATTTATTCAATAAAATTCATTTATATCGATAGCTACGAGTATATTTACATTTATATAAATTTCATTTGTACTTATACAACTTGTAAAGAAAAAATTACACATAGTTTAATATGCGCAAGTATAAAAAAAATTTTAAACAAAAGTTTACCATTTCAAAAAACTTCAGAATCGAAATCTTCTGATTCATTAGCCCCAGAAACTTTGTTGTACATAGTACTTACATTAAAAACTTTGGGCATTTCAGCAGAAGGATAAAATTTGTCACAACAAATTGAATTATTTTTAAAGTGTGTGTTTATTCTAAGAAGTGCTTTCAGAAAGTCGTATTGCATTTTGGTTCGTATTTTTGTTTTGGTAGTGCTCATTATTGGTTAATCTGCCTGGATACTTCTTCTTTATTAAAAACCATACACTATGAATAGTAACACACATTTTTAGACTTGCCAGACGCATATTTCTTAGTTCAAATATCATTTTTGTTTGACATCAGTTATAAAAAAAAATCCCCCAAAAATCTCCTCAAATTTGATTACATCCCCAACAAATCCCCAGATCCCCAATACGAAATTTTCATCCGCAATCGCGAAAAAAAATTCCCAATTTGGGGACAAATCCCCTAAACTGGGAACACTGATTACCCTTCGGATCAAAAGTCGGGACATCAATATACTTTTAAGAGGTATGGTTCCTTCGGCAAAGTTTCTTATTTTTATCCCTAGAATACGATTTTCTTTGTAATTTGAGCGATTTTTTGGCCTCCATACAAATCGACCCGCCTTAATATACATACATACATACATATCACACTTAATCAACAAAAGTATTAACTAAAAATTTTTAAAATTTCACTTTTTGCAAGAAATCAACTAACAATATCAATATCTAACTACTGTAAAAATTTCAACGCATTCCAATTACTCTCTCATCTCGAAAACCACAATAAAGACAATTTTGGTGACAGTGTATCACCTAAAAGGTATTAATTTGAGTTAATACAAAAGCGGACATAGAAATATATCGTACTCGTATATTTTCATAAAAAGGGTATTATTTTGATTTGAGCAAATATTCAAGTTAAAAATAATCAAATTGTTTTATATAAAATTTGGTTGTATCTTGAGTTGATACTGTTTTGTTGATAAAATTTGTTTAATTTTGTGATTTTAATTAGAAATGTGACTGTTCTTTTAATATTAAACTTTATATTAATTTGAAATTTATTTGCTGGTGGTTCAGCGATGTCTATATGCATTTCATTGTTGCTGTAACAAATCGTCAGTAGACTTCAACCACACATCTTGAACAGTCATTTCTTAAATATTAAACTTTATACTATTAGAAGGAACTTTATCTAGTATGAATAAAAAATTATTTGCCTTTTAAACCCCCAAATGGGTATGTATTTTTAGTTTTTTTAAACAAGTTCTTAAGTAAAAAGCAAATCCCTTTTTTATTCATACTACCCTTTGGTTTTTTTTATATACATACGTATATATGTATATAATGTGTGTGTGTGTGTATGTAAATATAGAATATATATGTGATGATGCACTTATTCTTTATTCCTTGAAAGTTGCTGGTGTCAAATAAACTTAAAAAACCGGGATTTTCAAATCCCGCTAGGTACGCGTACACAGAAAAAACTAATTTTCCATTTCAAACACAAAATTCTTTGAATCAAATATCAATTTTTTCAATTTAGGTCCTACAAAGAAATTTGTAAATTCAAATACAAAATTTGTAATAATTTGTTTGAAAAATAACTTTGTTGAGCGGTCACTTGAATGAACGATTTGGCACAGCTCTAATTACTATCAATAACCAAAATGATTCCTCAAAATTTACATGTGAAATACCTTGGTATACATCTTGATCGAAGGCTCACATGGAAACACCACATTGACTCTAAGCTAACGCAAATGAAACTAAAACTAACTCAGATAGATTGGCTGGTTAGTAAAGTTCAACCCTCATCCTAGATTGTAAGCTTTTAATATACAAGTCGCTCTTAAAACCTATATGGTGCTACGGAATTCAGCTATCGGGTACTGCTTCAGCTTCCAATGTCGAGAGAATCCAACGAAGGCAAAACAAAATTTTACGGTTAATAACATCGGCTCCATGGTATATAAAAAATTCAAATATACATCGTGATTTAGATATGCAACTAGTGACTGAAGAAATTGGAAAAGACGCAGGCAAATATTTAACAAACCTCGAGTTACATCCTAATCCGCTTGCTCGTAATATTTTGAACTTTACTGGACACATCCGCCTAAAAAAGAGGGACACAAGGGCTCTTATTCAAAGCACTCTAGATGGAACTTCCTGAAAATACTTTTATTTTCTATTTTTTTCCCTTTTGATTATCACTATTTATGGATTATATATAACTATTACTAATCTTATGTCCGACACTGGTCGGGCCTAATTATTTTTTAGATTTAAGATTTGAATACTTATTGTTAGTTCATATATGAAGATACAATAAAAAAATCATGTATTAAAAAAAATTATTTTACAACTACTCAAAGCGTAAGCTACATATTTTATTATTTAAACAATCATCATATTACAATGAATCCACCATCCTGTACACCGCAAGATGAAGCCTAATGAGTCATATACCCAAGCATGATGTTACTGTTTTTGGTGTGTCTACTGATTTGAGTGAATTTAATTTACCAACCCATCTGGATAGCTTGAGATATTATTTTTAGTTGAGCGAACGTGCTAAAACAGACCAGAAAAAGTTTTCTTAAAGTTATTCACTATTGAAGTACAAAATAAGTTGATTGGAATTTGGGAAAAACTTGGTATGGAAATAATGGCGAAAAATTTTGTATATATTAAATTGAATAGATTGCTTGACAAATATCAAGAACAAATCAAGAGAAAAATTAAAAACCCAAAATTTCCAGAGTTTTTAAAATCTCTGGAAAGAATTTTTCACATTGGAACATGTAAATGCGATTTGAAGGCAGCACCATGTGCATTCGGCTTGGTTCCAGAACGCCTCAAAGAGTTTATGCACGATCAACATAATCAGAGAAGACAAACACTGGCTGCATTTATGATGGAAATTGAAGAGCAAGGGGCAACGTCTATGTGTCATCAATGCCAACATACCAAGATCCCGATGATTCAACACAGTGTTGCCAGTTTTTTCTAGAGCTTATCCCCAATTTTCGATTTCTCATCTTTAAAAATCACCAAATTGATTATTTTTATTCAAATTTTTTCGTTTGTGAAAAAAAAATTATTTTTTAATTTTATTTGAAAAATAATTCCAAAAATAACATATTTATTCAATAAAATTCATTTATATCGATAGCTACGAGTATATTTACATTTATATAAATTTCATTTGTACTTATACAACTTGTAAAGAAAAAATTACACATAGTTTAATATGCGCAAGTATAAAAAAAATTTTAAACAAAAGTTTACCATTTCAAAAAACTTCAGAATCGAAATCTTCTGATTCATTAGCCCCAGAAACTTTGTTGTACATAGTACTTACATTAAAAACTTTGGGCATTTCAGCAGAAGGATAAAATTTGTCACAACAAATTGAATTATTTTTAAAGTGTGTGTTTATTCTAAGAAGTGCTTTCAGAAAGTCGTATTGCATTTTGGTTCGTATTTTTGTTTTGGTAGTGCTCATTATTGGTTAATCTGCCTGGATACTTCTTCTTTATTAAAAACCATACACTATGAATAGTAACACACATTTTTAGACTTGCCAGACGCATATTTCTTAGTTCAAATATCATTTTTGTTTGACATCAGTTATAAAAAAAAATCCCCCAAAAATCTCCTCAAATTTGATTACATCCCCAACAAATCCCCAGATCCCCAATACGAAATTTTCATCCGCAATCGCGAAAAAAAATTCCCAATTTGGGGACAAATCCCCTAAACTGGGAACACTGATTACCCTTCGGATCAAAAGTCGGGACATCAATATACATTTAAGAGGTATGGTTCCTTCGGCAAAGTTTCTTATTTTTATCCCTAGAATACGATTTTCTTTGTAATTTGAGCGATTTTTTGGCCTCCATACAAATCGACCCGCCTTAATATACATACATACATACATATCACACTTAATCAACAAAAGTATTAACTAAAAATTTTTAAAATTTCACTTTTTGCAAGAAATCAACTAACAATATCAATATCTAACTACTGTAAAAATTTCAACGCATTCCAATTACTCTCTCATCTCGAAAACCACAATAAAGACAATTTTGGTGACAGTGTATCACCTAAAAGGTATTAATTTGAGTTAATACAAAAGCGGACATAGAAATATATCGTACTCGTATATTTTCATAAAAAGGGTATTATTTTGATTTGAGCAAATATTCAAGTTAAAAATAATCAAATTGTTTTATATAAAATTTGGTTGTATCTTGAGTTGATACTGTTTTGTTGATAAAATTTGTTTAATTTTGTGATTTTAATTAGAAATGTGACTGTTCTTTTAATATTAAACTTTATATTAATTTGAAATTTATTTGCTGGTGGTTCAGCGATGTCTATATGCATTTCATTGTTGCTGTAACAAATCGTCAGTAGACTTCAACCACACATCTTGAACAGTCATTTCTTAAATATTAAACTTTATACTATTAGAAGGAACTTTATCTAGTATGAATAAAAAATTATTTGCCTTTTAAACCCCCAAATGGGTATGTATTTTTAGTTTTTTTAAACAAGTTCTTAAGTAAAAAGCAAATCCCTTTTTTATTCATACTACCCTTTGGTTTTTTTTATATACATACGTATATATGTATATAATGTGTGTGTGTGTGTATGTAAATATAGAATATATATGTGATGATGCACTTATTCTTTATTCCTTGAAAGTTGCTGGTGTCAAATAAACTTAAAAAACCGGGATTTTCAAATCCCGCTAGGTACGCGTACACAGAAAAAACTAATTTTCCATTTCAAACACAAAATTCTTTGAATCAAATATCAATTTTTTCAATTTAGGTCCTACAAGAAATTTGTAAATTCAAATACAAAATTTGTAATAATTTGTTTGAAAAATAACTTTGTTGAGTAAAAAAACAAGCCACGACGTTTTTTGGCTTCTTGTCCGAATTCACACGTATACAACACGAGCATTTAAAGAAAACAACAACATCAGCACATGTCCACGTTGAGTCAATGAAAAAGCAAGGATAACACCAACACAAGCAAATGAAATTAAATGATACAGTTTTTTACATATGTAAAACAAAATTGAAACAAATAATTTACTGGAACAGTAAAAATATTTACCGAAACTAAATTTTATTTCAAAACACACGTTTGTTTGAAATTTTTTTGCGAATAATTTTTTCTGTGTAATTTAGTTTAAAAAATCAGAATAATCCCGCGAAAATCGGTTCGAATGGCAACGCTAATACACTTATCCCTGGATTTGGACGATATTTGTTTTACACGATTTCACTTTTACACAATTATTTTGGTTTTGGTGTAAACTTAGAGATTTATGAAATACGTCGATTTACACGATTTTTATGTGTTTTATTGCATATTTTTTAATATTTTATGAATTACATTAATTTTGTTTTTATGAATAGCATTTATTTTTAATTAGTTTTTTATGGGAATTTTAAAATTTAAGTTTAAAATTTTTAAACGCACTAATAATCCCAAATTATTAATTTACTTATTAAGTAAAATATTTTTTTATTAAAAATACATTAGAGCTGTGTCGTTCATGAACGAACGAGTACAATTGAACGAATCAAAGAAATGAACGAAGTGAGCCGGTCACTTTACTGAGCTGTTTTGGTTCAGCAGTACTGATAAAAAGTACAATTACAAAACTGTGGTACAATTGAACGAAATGAACGACCGAGCACACTTGGCTCTTTTTTTTTTTTGTTTTGTTTGGCTTTTTCTTTGTTCATGTGAGATTTGTTGTCATATTCTTGTTTTCATTTGACTTTTTACATACTTTTAGTAACACTGTGGCCATTATGAAATTAATTAAATTACCATTCATATTTATTAAGTTTTTAGAACATAGGTATTAATAGTTTTTTAACAAAATTAGTTTAGATATATACAGTTTATTTTCATTGTCATTATTGTGTATAAGTAAGTGGCTCTTTTGGCGATATAAATCTTTTTTCATTTCTTTACTTTCAATTCAAAACAAAATGCATTGTGCATGTTTCCCTTTTTATGTACCGAATAAATTGCTGGTTTGCTTTAACTTCGTTCTATTTCTTGAAAAGAGCGGATGAACGAAATGAACGAACTCGTTCTGTTTTAGAAAATGAACGAAAATGAGCGGTCACTTGAATGAACGATTTGGCACAGCTCTAAAATACATTGAAATTGATTATTGAGGGTTTTAGTTGGGTCCTATGCGCATTTCACTGTTGCTAATGCAGATCATCAGGGAACCTTTACCCAAATTTCTAAGAACAACTAGAGTTATTATGCTATAAACTTTCATTTAAACAAATGAGAAGCCTAACAACAAATAACAAAGTTGAAACAAGGACTCAATAATCAACATGTTTTTTTATTTTCTCACTTTACCATTGCTACATTGGCTGACTTTTTTTCAGCTTCAAATTGTAGCTGTAAAGGCAGAATTACCCGACTGTAAATGTAGAACTGTAAATGTAAATGTGTCAGCTGATCGAATCTGTTGCATGAAAAACTATGCAAATGCTTACCTGACTGAAATGTCACGTAAATGTAACGTCTGAACCTGCAGAAAATAGAATTTCATGACGAGGTTACGTGACATTTGTAGACAGTGATGGGATGTATGAATATTGAATGGGTGTGTGTGCACAATAGCCCTATTTTGGTACTTGTGTTTATTTTGATAATTTAAGCTTTTGAGTTGCTAAATTTGTATACGTACATGAATTATTTAATAAATTTCGTTTTCTAATAAAGTTTTTTTCTTAATAAAATCTAATCACAGACCGCCAGTCGTATTTGTAGACGTTTTTGTTAATATACATATGCATTTATGTATGAATATGTAACATACATATAGTACATTTTTGCAAACAAACAGCATACAAGCGCACAAAAACTATTTTTATTTCATAATACCAAAAAAAAATCATAATATGTGCGCTTATGATTAAATTATAATGACAATAAAAATATAAATATTTTTGTAATTATAATACGTTGTAATATATATATGTATACATATAAAGCTAAAATTGTAATTTCACTAAATATCAAAGTCATAACATTGTTTGTAAGTATAAAATAATGATTTGATACCATTTAAATAATTTTCGTACTTTTTCCACACAATCAAAAATAATGTGAAGATATTGAACTCCCATCAAAGTTTCGAACATCTGTTGCGCATTTTATTTGAATTTGTTATACTGATAAACACCCAGCAAACAAAAAGTAGTATATATGTGTTCTTGTTCAAAAATATACATATGTAAATGTATATTGTTTGTGATTAAAATTAATTATTATTAGTAGGTACGAACTTTAATAAGAAAAGTATAAAACGATAAAGTGGATATATAATAATGTTTTTATATGATTGAGCTGCTACGGAAACCATAGGAATTCCTGGAAATTAAGGAGTCAAGCACTTCGTCTTTCCGATGAAATTTCTCAAAATCTGTTTTGCTACTTGTAGTTATAAGCAAATATTAGGGTTAGAGGCTTAAGCGTTACAGCTGCTATTAAAATTATTACAATTGAGTTCTTTTACATAAAATAATAATTTTTAAGACCTCTAGGCACATTTTCATTATAAAAGATGTCTTATTTCAAAAACTCCATTATTTTTTTCAACAGTATAAAACGTGCCATCAAAAGAAAGTAAATTATAATAGCTTCAGCGAAATTATTAAAGAAATCTTGGATTAATTGAAACATTACCATTTTATATATTATTAACTTATAAGCAGTAATGCATAAATACATATGTATGCATGATCACACAATCCATGAATTCCATGAATTTAAATATTATATGAAGTTTCACGTTTGACTTCAAACAACTCGCAATTTAAAATAAAAAATTAGTGTTTGCTGGGCACAAAGCAATAAGCATGTATGTATGTGTGCACAAGGAAGTTTTTTTGTTTGTGTCGAAAACACATGACACGTTTTTAAGCATTCTATAAGCGTTCAAACATTTACATTTACATTACATTTACATTTACGTTACATCTACGATTTCTACAGTCGGCTAACGAGGCCTTAAGAGTATGTAAAAGAAAATAAATGTAAATAACAACAACAGCTATTAAAGAATAGAGTGTTGCCACACATTAACTTGACTGCACCCGGTCAAAAAAAATATTTGTAGGCTTCTCATTTGTTTAAATGAAAGTTTATAACATAACAACTCGAGTTGTTTGTTAAAACCTTAATTTAACAAACTTGCTATGTGAATGCAAAATCAGCTGTTTATGGTTTTAACGTTAAAACTCTATAAAAGTGAAAAAAAATTCCGTGAAAAGTAGGACTTCCCCTCAAGCAAATTTTTTCCGAGAACAGTGATTTCAAAAATAGGACAGTGTCTGCGAATTTCTTAATAGCGAACAACTGATTTTCTCATAAAAGTCAATAAAAAATTGCTTCAAAGACTTAATGCCATTGTCAAACATTTTTCATTTATTCGTTATAGGTATTAACCCTTTCAACCGGTATCTTGGCAAACAAATCGTTTATTAATCCCATTAATTTTTTTTCTTGCTGCATTGTAATACTTTGTTATCTTTGAATGAATTTCTGTTTGCTTATGGTCTTTTTGTTAATTATCATTAATTTTATGCATCATCACGTTATAAATTTCATATCTGTGATTAAAGGATGAACAATACACAAAATTCCAACCACACAGTTAAATTTTTTTTAGCATAAAGTGTGCAAAATAATCTATTTAAGCATCATCAACAGCAACATTAACACTGGACGGACACGCAGATAGACACACCAATAGACATGCATTTAGCATCTACACCTTCTGCTAGCAGTGTTGGTATCTCTACGAAGAGCAAACGTACATTAAGCTGTTGCGAAAAGGGTAAAAAGCGCAAAAAAATACGAAAAAGAGGGCAAAAAAGCACCAACATTTTTTCTTAATTTTAATACATTAAGCCATTTAAAAAAGGAGAATTTGGAGTGTAAAACATCATAATATAATTTCAAGTTTTTTCCTCAAAATATTTAATATATGAAATTAAAAACTGCCTGAAATTTTTTTGTGTTATTTTTATTAAATTAATTTTTTTTGACATTTCATTCAAATTAGGTTTGTTCATTTACTAAAAACTATTACGAATTTGTAACAATTGTTACTGGAAAGTGGCGGTAGGAACTAAGTCCCCAATGAACTAAGTCCCCAAAACATAAATGAACTAAGTCCCCAAAGTTTGGGGAGTTAGTTCGCTATGAACTAAGTCCCCAAAAATATAACTAAAAGAGAACTAGTTCCCCAAAAGTCGTTGTTTTTTTTTCATATAAAACTTTGGGGGCTTTGTTCATATCTGTTTAGGGGTATTTGGTCATTAAAGATGTATCGCCTACGAGGCTGGCAGTAGGAACTAAGTCCCCAATGAACTAAAACCCCAAAGTTTGGGGACTTAGTTCATGGTGAATCAACGCCCCAATTTTTAAAATGAAATACGTCCCCAATATAATGACCTAATACCCCAAGCAAAAAGTAAACCAAATCCCCAATAAAAAGTTGTTTCCAAATAACGACCACCTTTGGATTCAAACTAAATAAAATTATATTGAAATTAATTAAAAAAAATGCGATATTAAAATGAAATTAAGGTTACATGTATATATGTACATATTTATGTATGTATAAACTCAAGTTTGAAAAATAAAGAAATATATATTCAATGAAAATTATAGCACAATGAGATCCAAATTAAAAATAATATTATACATAAACTTGCATAGAGCTCTGTACAACTTTCCGGCAGAACGGATAATTATAATTTTGATGATTTTTCGAAATTGCATCAGCTTGTAATGTGAGAATACATTCACTGTAAATTTTTAAATGTTTACAAGGTATTAAAACTATATTTGCCTGTTTATCCAGACAAATAATGCACTCGTTTTGAGCACTGTCCAATGGTGGTTCATCCAGGCTTTCAGGCACTTCATCCTCCGACGTTTCTTCTTGAAATATATTTTCCTCCGGTACCATATTTATACATGTACTATTTTCTGTGAACACCATTCGGGAGAGGAATGATGAGGCTGTAATTTTTCCATCTATCAATAACTGAGTTGCTTCTCTAATTTTTCTACTTTTTTCTATGCTGCTGTTTCTTTTTTTTTTGCAAGGGATCCACCATTGTCACACAACATATCGAAATGACGACTTTTAAAAAACTCCTCGTCTCGAATTATACGCACGAATTTAAAAAAGTGTCCATACTTTTCGGCAGATCGTCCAAGAAAACCGTTATAAGCCTCAACTGCAGATGTTGTTCTTGTATCCTGATTATGAACAGCTGGCTGTGAAGCCCATCTACAACAACATTGTATGCATACAGACATGTTAATATATGTAAATTATACCGTACATATATTTAATATTACCTTGTTAATCCATTGCTTTTCAAAATATTTAAAAAATTTTTAAAATAAGCACTTGGTATCCATCAACAGTATTTTGGATCTTAATGCCACAAAAGAACTTTTTATTAAATCAGGCAGTAATAAAGGAAGTGCCAAAATTTTATGGTAAAGTATTGACGCATATTTTGACGACCTAATAAACTCTAATAAAGATTTCTGTTTTGTCAAATTTCGTCTAACTGCCTGGCAGAAATGAAACCTATAATTAATAAACCGAATTTTGAGACTTATATTAATTTTAAGCTTATGAAGATATGTAGTGAAATTATAATTATTTTTGCTACACTCACCAAATTTTTTAGAAACACTATTGTGATTCAAGCAATTGTCGATAGTTAATATAATTGTATTTATATTAAATAACTTCTTTACAAACAAAATGAATAAATTTTAGTGATTAATTTTTAATCCACTTACATTAAAAAGTTCTTAACACTGAAACCGAAAAGTTTTAAAACGCATTTTTTCACATACTATATAAAAAGATAATTTATATAACTACAATAATGTTATCTATGTAGATAAAACTTCAATCATTATAGTGTTTGTGAAAAAAAAACTGGTTGAGTGCAAATGGGTTGTAAGTTCAAAATTCGCGCGAATTTTTAAAGCTTTTCGGTTTCAGTGTTAAGAACTTTTTAATGTAAGTGGATTAAAAATTAATCACTAAAAAGTTTTGAGCAAAAATAATTATAATTTCACTACATATCTTCATAAATTTTAAATTGCCAAAAAGTACTTACCAGCATCTTACAAGCCTTGCTCGTGGAAAAACTGCACTTAATGAATTTCTTAGCCCTTGTTCGTAGTCGGTTATAAATATATTTGGATCCAAATTAAATATATTTTCTTTAATATATTCAAAGAGTGTTTTGTAAATTTCATTTGTTTTTTTGTCCATCAAAACAAAGAATATGGGAAAAATCTAGAAAAGAAAAGTTATTTCTGTCACTAGAATAAATTTTACTTACTTACCTCTTCGCAATATTGTATGTAAATAAGAAGAAGCTGCTTAAAGCAGCCATGTGGTACTATTTTAAACGTAGCATCAATGAAATATGTTCTCTTAGTTGGAGAAATATTTTCTTTTATTACCTCTATTGTTTTCAATGATGAAAACAAGCAGAATGAAAAATTTTCCTCCTTAATTGCCGACGTGAAGAAATGTCTTGGTTTTGCGCTATCCTTCGACAAACCAAAGCCGTTCCATACGTTTTCATTATTAAATGCTTTAATGATATCTTTAACCCTTTCGGGTGATTTCACCAAGTTTTTTGCAATGATCTTCTGCAATCCTCTTCGTAATTTTGGAAAACATATATTTTTCGTATCGTCCTGATAACTAATACACATATAAAGTTATATGAGATATAAAAATCAAATTTCTGTTGTTTACTTACGTTTCGCAAGTCCGTCTAAAAGCACTTCTTATAGAACTTATATTAGTTTTAATGCCACCGAGAGCACGTGCCGTATCTTGGCATTCATTTTTAATTTGATTTAAAGCCTTCAATTCCCGATAGGCTACTTCCTCATCGCCGTTGTTGTGTTCGACGTATCTTTTTGCAAGTAAACATTTCCCATTTGGATTTAAAGCAATGATAAGCAAACACATACATATGTAATGTAAAAGAGAGCAAATTGCATGCTTTAACGAATGTACGTGTAAAAAAGAGCATAACAAAGTGCCCACGGGCGGCCTTTTGATGATCAATGATTTAAAGTCACACGCGCCTTACAGGTATTTTGTCTACATTCATATTTATATACATTTTTGTATACCGACTTTTTGACGTAAATAATTTTTTGTTCAGGTATATAAAGCATTTCGCTATTTTTTCTACATCCCGAAATAATTTCGAATTCCATTTTGGATGTCCTTATACGGTGCTTATACGCCCACGGTTTATCAAAAACTAATTTAATATTTTCATTTCAGAAACCACCCATCAACTGACATATCGTCATGTGAGAACTTAAGTGTCCAATACGCCATTATAAACTATTGGATATTGGACACTTAAGTTCTCACATGACGATATAGAAATGATGGCTTTATGAAATAAATTATTCAGTAATTACTGCTACAAGTGGACAATTACGCCAAATAAAAAAAAATATTGAGATTGGGGATTTAGTTCATAATAAATTCAACATAAATCAAGTCCTCAACAAAAGAAATAAGTCCCCAAAAATCGTTTAAATATAAAAGTTTGGGGAATTAGTTCGTTTTTTTGGGGACTTAATTCATGGTGTACTTACTTCCTACGGCCTTCAGACGGTAGGAATTAAGTCCCTAATCAACTTTGGCCGAAATCAAATTTGAACTAAGTCCCCATAGTTTCGGGAGTTAGTTCGCTACGAATTAAGTCCCCAAAAATAAAAATGAACTTGGCCCCCAAAGATTTAACTAAAAGAGAACTAATTCCCCAAAAATCGTTCTTGTTGCCCTCCATATAAAACTTTGGGGACTTACTTCATTTATGTTTTGGGGAGTTAGTTCATTAGGGATTTACTTCCTACCGCCCTGGAAAGTGTTCATTAACTCAAAAAGTTTGCAAGGAGAGAGCGACAAAAGAAAGAAAAAATTTAGAGACAAAAAAATTCCTACAAATTATTACAAGTAAAATTTTTACTTGCAAGAATTATCCAACCACCTGTTGTATGCTTTGTTGTCAAATATATTATTTAAAAAATATTTGAAAAAGGAAAACTGAAAAATGTGCATTTCTTTGTTAAAAAAAACATGTATACGTATGTAAAAAGAAAGCATGTTTGCTTAATTTATTGTTTTTCTTTCATTAAGCCACATAAATTCAATTTTAATGGCAAATAATTTTGTTGTTTCCCAGCTAAAAAAAAATATGTATGGAGCATATATGATATCCCATATATGGTTCGGATCCGAAAAATGAAGGTATATGACCATATATGATAATATATATTCATACATTTTCATACATGTACATACGAATTTGTAAATTCATATTCATATTTATTAAAATTACTTTTTTAAGATTCTAAGCATTGAAGTTGTATTTGATGAAACATTTGTTTGGATAAATAATTAAAAACGAACTAAAAGATATTTTATTTAAAGGTGCATCGATTATTTAAAAAAGACAAAACTTATCTGCGTACATAAAAAGAATTTAGATTAAAAACTAATGCAATTAATCAAAAAAAAAAAAAAATTATCAATTTTATTTCAACAGTAGTCTTCAATAACTTTTTTTGCAGTAGTATGAACTTTGTTTCTTAAAAATATCTAGAGTATTCCGATATTTTCTATAAAATTAATGACTGAATTATCCTTTTGATTATTTTGTTTATTTAATAGGGCCGCTATATATAAAATCGTACAAGAATGGGGTTTATTTTTTAAACGTTAAGGCTGTACGCATATAAACTATGCAAATCGTATGTATTTTCTAATAGATTTGCAATTCACCAGTGATAAAAAAAAGAGAGAAAAATATCGAGTTAATAAAATGCAACCTTTTTTTAATTTAGTTTTATGTGAGATTTCATGTATTCATACATTTTAATATAGTTACGTGGCTTCATATACATATTACATCTTTTTTCCATATATGGACCCATATACGAAGAACTTCATAATTCAATTTCCATATATGACCTCATACATTATAATACATTTCATATATTAGTCCATATATCAATTCATATATAATACTTTTTACCATGTATACTTCTATACATGTCCATACATGAATTCATTCATATTCATATATATTTATATACATTCATATATTAAAAATATATGGACCATACATAATTTTTTTAGCTGGGTTGTTTCTCCTATATGATCAGAGATGGAAAGTGGCATTTTTGTATATGTTAATGTTAATCAAAAAACTATGAAAAACTAAAAAAAATGCAATTTAAAATACAATTGTCAAACAAAATACATCAAAAAAAGTACAATTACATCATGATTTCCATCCATGGTTCTGATTTGAATAGAATTTTCTTGCGTTCATTTACTTTTTCATATTTAGGAGAGTAATTTTGTAAATCTCTGCCTTATTCTCGTTGCTAGTTTCTGCTGGGAAAGTAAATGAACAGACCTATTGCCTTAAAGAGTCAAAGGGGCTTCATGAAACAAGTCTCGCATATTTGCCCAATTGCTCAAATCACAATGTTAAGACTTCTCATGAAAACCCTTATAAATTTTTCAAAATGTTAGGGGTTATATGATCGGTGTAAGTTATATAGTAGGTGAAGCTTAGGCTTAGATTAAGATACATATGTATGTTACTGAAAAAAATTTAAACATACAAAAGCATTAAAAGCATCACTTTCTTCCTTAAGTAACTTAAAAGTTTTGGTTTTTGCGATATTCACACTTATTACAGTTGCCAACATTGACAGCTCGTCAATACGATACCAAAAAATTGGGACATGGCTACCCGTTGTCGAAAACAACTGACAACCTCATGCTGTTAATTGTTCTAGGATGATTAAATATTTGTGTAAACTTTAACAAATTCTTATTGCGTACTACTTACTATCAATAAATTATTATGCAGAGAATTATGTGGCACTTTCCAATTACTTCCGTTTTCTATTTTGCAAGAAGAATTTTAATTTTTTAATCCCAATTATGAAAATTTTTCTAAATTGTTTTTAACATAGTTTCCGTTATTGTCATTAAAAACAATTTAAGAAGGCTCAGTCAAAAGATGCTGCTATTAGCTCTTAAAAGTACATTAGGTTTGTAAATTAAAGATATTTTTATTTTGCAAAAAAGCACCAAAAGCACAAAGTTAAAAAGCACTGTAAATACCCGCCTTTTAAAAAAGGGTAATACCAAAATTTCGCGTTTATGTAGAGGCAAAAAGCACCAAAAAATACCATAAACGCACCAAAATACCATCACTGTCTGCTAGTATCAATATTTTGTAGCATTTGCATTGTTCTATCTGCTACATATGTACTCGTTGTATGTATGTATGAACATAAATTCGTACTATGCATATTTGTGTAAACAAGACCTTATCTAGATTATAATTCTTTGTTATAAGCACCCAGAACTGTTTTATGACAAGGAATAATGCCTTAACGTTTATTACTCTAGACGTCTCGCCATTTATGACCAAAAAAATTAATGCAGAAAACCAAAAAAAGAAAAAAATACCCATACCATAAACTCCCTGTTGCTGTCTATTGTTTTAATAGTTTAAATAAAAAAAATATATGAAACTGAAAAGTGACCAAGTTATCATTTTGTTAAAAGTCTAGACAATGCAATGACATGTCAATATACATACATATAAATATATTATGTAATGTGCATCATTGTTCAAATCACCTCAATGAAAAAAGAAGCTACACAACCATGAAAAAGTCAAACGCCCCATCCTGTGCCGCCCGCTAGCTTGCAAAATTGATAACAAAAGCAGTTTTTCGTTGTTTCCTGTAACCAAACGTCACAAAAACGGATGCGGAAATGGAAGGTTAAACAAAAAAAATACCAGCTACGTAAATACAAATCGCTCATTTACTCAAAGAACGTCGTAACTGAAAAAGTGTAATTTTTGAGTTAGTGAAACAGAATTAATTCTCATATCATTCTTTATATTGTGTTAAGATCAGCGTTGCCGTTTTGGTTACTTCTAACCAAAATTGGTTAATTTTTTTCCAATGTGTACTTGTGTACTTTTTTCCACAAAAATAACCATTTTTATATGGTATTTAAATTTGCATATCGTGATGCACTACCACATTTTTAAATGAATTTAGTAGCTAAATAACATATGTGGATAGCAATTGCTCAGATTTTCCGAATTGGAAATAAAAAGTATGGATATTGAAATATGTACATACCTTTTTTGTGACAAAGTTTCCAACATTCTCATCGGCTTCTGAAGGGATATTTTCGTAGCTAAGTTTAATCAAAACTAAATGCAGGAAGTTGAAATTTTAATACCAATTCTATAATGCATATGTATATTTGAATACTTTATCTATACATTCATGTGCTTGGATAACGACTGTAATAAAATTACATTTCATTTTTATTACAAAGAACATATTTCTTTTGTTATTGTGTATTATTTGTTAGATAATTATATCACATATCGAGTCTTATTTTCGATTTAATCGTAAGCGACAAAAATTTTAGTTTATTTTAGAGCAGGTTTTTTATAATATTTAAATTTGTTTTACATACGTAAATTGTCGCTTACGAGAAAATTTTACAGCCCGTATCTTAAAAGTTATCAAAATTTTGGCATTTTGATAATTCTAAGCTGTGGGTAGGCCCATACAATTTTAATCTAAACAAAAAGGTGTATTTTAAAATCGAAAATAAGGCTCAATATAATTGTGAAACTGAATTACAAATTTAAATGTAATAGCTAATATTATATGATTTTATAATGATTATATAGTAAACATCGGCTAATTACCTCATCAAAAATTTCGTGATTTTTGGGGTAATTATCCGGAAAAAGTATTAAAGCGAAGACGTTTAATTACCTCATTTGGGTAATTGTCAGAATGCGCTTAAAAATCTTTAGAAATGCATTTTATCCGAACTCACTGTGGTATTTTTGGTGAAAATGGTTGTAAAAAAACGAGGATTCAATAATTGGAGTGAATAAGCGATAGAGGTATTTAACCGATGGGGAATTAAACGGGATTTACTGTATCTGGGACAATATGGAATAATCGCTCGAATCCTATAACACACCTTTAGATTGAAACTCTATAATAAAGTGTCTTTCTCTTCATTATTCTGATAAGAGGGACTTAGCAACCCTAGAATATCAAATGACCTCATTGATTCAAGGAAGATTGTCTATTCAAGACTTTTACCAAGTGATCTACAAACACCTGTCTATAATTCCTAACAAATTAGGAAGTTTAGAAGCATCTAGAGAAGCTCTTACCTTGTTAACAGAATCTTATCGCAATAAAGCTCTTGATACATTTATCAGAGGCTTAAATGGTGATCTACCAAAACTCCTTGGTATGAGAGAACCTGTGGATCTACCACAAGTTCTCTACCTCTGTCTTAAGCTCGAAAACCAAAGTTTTCGAACAAATTATGCACAAAACTTTCATTATAGGAAGTCTACTCCACCACTTCCGCCTCGTAACTACTCTCGTAACCATCAGCCACAATTCGTAAACTCATCACCTCGTTCTAACCAAAATAACTTTTATCCACAACTAACACACATACCGCATACACAACAACAACCTCACATATTCCTAAAAACTAACAATCATTTAACACAATCCCAAACTAACCCAGATAAAATTAACCAATTCATCCCTACAAGACCCCTTCCTCCAAAACCTCAACCTTTACGAGAACATATGGATATAGATAGTAGCATACACTCAACAAGGATTAATTATGTGAACAGACCACAACAACAAAATTTTAACAAAAGACCGTCACCGACAATTACAAACTATAATTCCCAACCTAAAATACACAGGAACTTTCACATTGACAATGATTTAGAAACATATAATAACGACATAGATAACTCTTTCGATACCGACCAATTCAGTAATGAACCTTACAATGAACACGAAATTAATGACCTAAATGATATTCATTTTTTAGAATGACGAGCTCTTCGCTCCCACACTTCAAATGTAGAGCAAAGAGCGGTAAAATACTTAAATTTCTCGTTCATACCGGTTCAAGTAAAAACTATATACAACCACATATCGCAAAACAAACCATGCCAAAAAAAGAAATATTTTTTGCTTAATCAATAGCAGGCAATGTTGAAATAAAGAAACATACGTTTGTGAGGCTATTTAATCTAGAAAAAGAATTGAAATTCTACATTCTCCCAACAATAAAATCATTCGATGGCATCCTTGGAAACGACTCTTTAAAAGAGCTAAACACAATTATATACGCTCGTGACAGTTTTATACAGATAGAAAATAGAATGAAAATAAAACTTAAATAGCATTTTCACTATAACTAACTAACAACTATAAACACAATAGTGATTCGAAATGATCATATGTCTTTACAACAAAAAGAAAAAATTAAGAAGATAATTAGTGAATATCCTGAACTGTTCATCGAACCTATTCAAAAGCTAACATGCACAACAAGAGTAGTTGGTGAAATCCGTGCAACCACAGACACTCCAGTATATTCAAAACAATACCCTTACACAATGGCATTAAAATCAGAAGTCGAAAAACAAATAACAAACCTACTGGATGATGGCATCATCAAACATTCACGTTCACCATATAACTCAGGAAAAAACCAGATTCGTTAGGCAACAAACAATATAGACTTTTAATAGACTACAGAAAATTAAATTCATGAACAATTCCCGATAGGTATACAATACCCGAAATAAACGACGTTCTTTTACAATTAAGATACAGCAAATACTTTTCAG
The DNA here is from genome assembly GCA_944452675.1 of Tachina lurida. NCBI lineage: Eukaryota > Metazoa > Arthropoda > Insecta > Diptera > Tachinidae > Tachina > Tachina lurida. The sequence continues at coordinate 108,369,444 of OX101753.1, read as the reverse complement.
TTCTAGATTTGAAGAGTGGATTCCACCAAATTCCCTTAAAAAATCAGATTTCGAAAAAATAGCATTTTCGGTAGCAAACGGCAAGTATGAATTTACACGCCTTCCGTTTGGTTTGAAAAATGCTCCGGCAATTTTCCAACGAGCCTTACATAGCGTCTATACCTGATATAATATCAAATATATTTCTATCAGCAAACGTCACATTTCATAGCAGAGAGAATCATATTACGTGTGGACTGCAATATTAGTATTATATTATTATTATATATTTTTCTCCTTATTCTGCCGACGTTCTCTATCATATTATATCACAGTTAATATCAGGTATAGACGCTATGTTAGACGATGTTTTGCATGATTGTATTGGAAAAATATGTTATGTTTACATTGACGACATTGTTATATTCAGCAAATCTGAAAAAGAACATTATGATCACATTCAAGACATATTTACAACCCTACAAGCTGCAAATTTAAAGGTACAACTCGATAAATGCAACTTCTTGAAAACTGAAGTAGAATTTCTTGGATTCATAATCTCAGCAGACGGTATAAAAACTAATAAGAAAAAAATTCAAGCTATTCTTGATTTTCCATTACCTAAAACTATTAAAGAGCTTAGATCTTTTCTCGGTTTATCGGGACACTATCGTATATTTGTGAGAGATTACGCAAAGGTAGCGAAATCCCTAACACAAATTTTAAGAGCGGAAGAAGTTCGTCTTTCAAAAAACAAATCAGCTTTAAAACATATTAAACTAGATGACGATGCTGTCGAAGCATTCGAAAAACTAAAAAACACCCTAGTCTCTCAAGATATCGTACTAGCTTATCCAGACTATAATAAAGAACTGGAACTTACAACAGACGCATCAGACTTCGCCTTAGGTGCAGTTCTGTCACAAAATAATAAAACAATCGCTTTTATATCGCGAACATTGAATAAGACAGAAGAGCATTATGCGACAAATGGGAAGGAAATGCTCGCAATAATTTGGGCTCTAAACACACTTCGAAACTATTTATACGGATCTGCCAAAGTGAAAATAATTACTGATCATTTAAATTGCTTTAAAAATCAAATAAATCACATCCCATAGCTCAGTACAAATTTGAAATAATATTTCCCCATTATCATCGACACCATATATTCGAACTGAATTCACTCAAAGCAAACTTGTTAACATTAAAAAAATATCTCTACCCTCCAATTCTTAATGCAATAAAAACCTCGAAACCAAACATGGGAAAAATTCAAGAAATTTATTCACAGCATTTTAATAAATATCGCATTCGATTTACTAGACATCAGATAGAAGACGTACGAAATGAAGAAGAACAAAACAAAATAATTATAGATACTCACAACAAAGCACACCGAAATTGTAAAGAGAATAAACAACAAATCTTAGAGAAGTACCTACTATTTCCCAGGTATGTCAAATAAAATAAAGAAGATAATAAAACTATGCATAACATGTAAAGAGAATAAGTATGATAGGGATCCTATGAAACCCTCGTTAAAGGAAACACCTATTCCAAAGTATCCCGGCGAAATTGTTCACATAGACATCTATAAAACTGAAGGCAAATTAGTATTAACAGCGATTGATAAATTTTCTAAATACGCTCAAGTAAAAGACATTAAATCCAAAGCCACGGAAGACATACGACAACCACTTCGAAAACTAATATTTGCATTTGGAGTACCAAAGATAATCGTTATGGACAACGAAAAGTCTTTAAATTCCTCAACAATTGTTTTCATGATAAAAAATCAACTGAATATTGAAATATTTACTGTTCCACCCTCCTCAAGTAGCGTTAACGGACAAGTGGAAAGATTCCACTCTACACTCTCTAAAATCATGCGATGCACAAAGGTAGAAGACGTTCATAACACATTTAAAGAATTACTTGAAATTTCAGTATACAAATATAACTGTTCAGTATATAGTACAACAGGGAAAAAAACCAATTGAACTATTTTTTGGTAGAAGAGTTAGCACAGACCCATCCCAATTAGAAAACGATAGATTAGCGAACATAGAAAAATTAAAACAAAAACAGGAAACAGACATGCATTACCATAACAAACACAGACAAGAAATAAAAACTTACGAGCCAGGTGAAATAATATTTGCAAAAATACACACAAGACTAGGAACTAAATTAACTCCCTGATATAAGCAAGAAATTGATAAAGGATCATATATAGTAACTGAATCTAACAAAACCATTCATAAGAGCAACATTAGAAGTCAATAAAACAATATATTTTCAGCTTCCTTCTCCTTCATTCCATAGCTATCCTATAACACTCCAATGCGGACCACCAAACTGTATATTACACACTTTCCCATATAGTAACATTAACTGATGCAGTGGCAAGGATACAAGATGGAACATTTAAAATCGTACACATTATAAATCTAAATGAATATCAAACCTTCTTTGATGAAATAAAGAAATTCATTGACTACAATGATCATTCCCAAAACATGTTTATCCCATCCTTAAATCACGAATTGATACAAGCCATAGAAATGCTGGAATCATTACCGTTGACGGACGAAACAAGGAAGAAAGAATAAACTTAATCGGTACTGCGTGGAAGTATATCGCTGGTTCTCCTGACCATGATGACTTTGAACTACTAAAAAAAGACCTAAACGAATTAAAAACAAATCATAATAAACAATTGATCATAAATGAAAATTTTGCTTAGAGAATAAATAAACTAACAGTACAAACAAATACAATAAGTAAAATGATAAGAAATCAAGATGCAATTGGCAACACTGCTATAATAAGTATGCAAACTAAAAAATAATGCAATAAATTCTATAGTACTAAACAAAAAAGAAATAAATATCGTCATTGACACTTTACATATGCTGATGTAAAAGTTTTATACGAAAATTGTACTTTATTGTATGTTTGTAAAAATTCCACTTACTTCTCAAGAAACTTATACCAAAATATTAATTAAGCCCGTTAAAAAAGACAACAAAATCGTAAAAGTAAATTTTGAAGAAATTTAAAAAAGTAATGAGAATATTTTAGCCATTAAGAGATATTGTACTATTATAAATACCATTACAGTTTGTAAAAGAGACGAAGTGAATAACATTGTTAACTCAACCTGTATCCCACCTCTTCTAAATGGATCTCTTCCGTATTGTGACGTTTCCGATGCTTTCCATTCCCCAGCGGTAGAAGAAATAAGGCCAGGTGTAATTCTATTTAATGATTTCCATGGAATAGCAAATAATCAATCAATGATTGGAACATATTTAGTTAATTTCCGTAACGAATCCGTAAATATTAATAATGAAATTTTTCGAAATTTGGAAGCTTCAATAATATCAATTTCACCACAAATAGTGCAACAAACTCCTCTAGAAAAACAATATATTAAAATCCTTTCTCTGGAAAAACTTAACCAACTCCATTTAAGCAACATAGTCAAAATCGAACGCTTAGAGACCGAGGCAATCATTAACAAGTCATTGATTGGTGTTATATTCTAATAATTTTCATATTAACTTTAGCTTCATTCAGATACATGTGTAAAACAAAAAGAAAAATAATATTCAGCAACACTCCAAATAGCAAAATTACTAATGAAAGAAATATAGAAACTATTACAAATAAAGATATCAAATCAGAAACTATTTCTAATAATAACATTATAAATGAACCTTTTATTCTAATTAAAAATCCTCCCAAACCTCCGAGATTGTCAATATCTCATGTTTGAGGACAAACATATTTAAGAGGGGAAAAGTTAACAATAACATTAATTAATAAGAAACAAAGTCAAAGAACCTTTAGCTTTTAATTCTTTTTGCATAAGCTAACAAAAAATTCAATAATAAAAATTATGAACACATTTTACTTTGTAACACTTTTTGCACAAGTTAACAAAAATAAAGGTTTATGAACTTATTTTAATATTTCTAATTGCATCTTGCGTCAGCAGCAAAACAATAATTTTTAAAATTGGTATTACGTCATTTATTTAGATTTAGGTCAAGTAAGTAAGTTTATAAAATAACGAAATTGTAATTTTAAGTTAGTTGATAATTAAATTTCAATAAAGTTTGTTGTTGACCAAATAAAAAAAACTAAAAAAATATTTTTTTTAGAACTTTAATTAGAAAAGTTCTTAACTTACATGTTTCTTTGACAAAAAAATGCACATTTTTCAATTTTCCTTTTTCAGATATTTTTTAAATAATTAATTTGACAACGAAACACACAACAGGTGGTTGGATAATTTTTGCAAGTAAAAATTTTACTAGTAATAATTTGTACGAGTTTTTTGTCTCTCGTAACAATTTTTAGAAAATGAACAATCCTGGTATTTTTTAAAATTACATGCCAGTATTTATGACTTAAATAAATATAAAAATGAACTTATGTACATGATATCATTTTTTTACAATATTCATTACATCTATCTATATAAATAATAGGCGAAAACGTTTTTGTAATCCCTTTTACGCCGGAACTACTTCACCGATTTGGAAAGATTTATATGATTTTAAATCTATATTTTGTTAAAATCGGTTCAGTATTTTGGGAGCAATAAGCGTTTAAGGTTACTACTACAAAATGCAACATAATACACACTAGAGCCCTGCGTAAATGGTCTTGAAATGTAAATACGTCTTGTTTTTAAATGTATTCTCGTGGCTGTATTATACTAAACCAATAATAAATGCTGTCGTATTATAAGCAAGGTACGATAGATGCATTGGTGTACGTGTATATGAATGCTAACAACCCTGCAAGAAATGCGAATAGTGAATTTGTAGTGATTTACTAGTGACATTGTCAACAGTACTACTGACCAGGTGTACACCAGCCAATCTAATCATTTATTGACCTTTAACATTAGCTTGTCATTGAAAATCCACCACTAGACTGTAGCAATACTGACTAAGTAGTTCTTTTGGGAGCACATGGAGGCATTGGCACCAAAAATTCACTAGTAAATTTTAGGGGCTCTAGTATACAATATCGATATTTCATCGCCCGATGTCAATAGTAAAATTGTAGTGATTTACTAGTGACATTGTCAATAGTGTAACTGAATAGGTGTACCGCAGCCAATGTAATCGCCTATTGACATGTAACATAGGGTTGTCATTGAAAATCTACCAGTAGACTTTAGCACTATTCTTTTACGACCATATGGAGACATTTGAACTAAAGATTCACTAATACATTTTAGTAACCCTCGTGTACAATTTTATAAGGGTTGGGGCAACAAACTTAAATACATACATACATACATTATATACGTAAGTTTTTAACATTACTGCATAGCATAATAAAAAAGAAAAACAAACCATTGACGAGTTCATTGACAATGTCACCTGATATACACTACAACTGTTGTCTCGAACGTATCTCTACTCCCGCATAAAAGGAAAGTTGTCGACATTTCAACTAGTGCAATTGTCGCTAGAGAAAAGAGTGTTGACATAGAGACATATGGTTCTAGGCTGACTAGAGGGAACTTACGTACATATGTAGGTATGTATCTATTTAAGCTTTTTGGCCTAACCCTTATTAAATTGTAGACGAGGGTCACTAAAATGTACTAGTGGTTCTTTAGTTCCAAAAAGTTTCCATATGGTTGTAAATGAATGGTGCTAAAGTCTACTGGTAGATTTTCAATGACGACCCTATTTTATATGTCAATAGGCAATTACAATGCACAGTGGCGTGAATTAAAAAAAAAGTGGTGAAAAGTCCGCAACTTTTGAACTAGTCAACCGATTTCGATGAAACTGTTTAAGAAAGTAGAAGTGTTGAAATTCTTAGAAAACATATTTTGAGGCACCCTGTTGTAAGAGACGGTAGCTCCAAAGAGCCTCAAAGTGGGAAAGTGCGGGTATCGAAATTCTTTCGGAGCTTATAACTTTTGTAAATAGGGACCGATTTCAATAATTTTTTCAGCGGGACAATCTACGTTAGGAAATAAAAATAAAACGTGCTTAGAGTACCATTTTATCTCTTTCAGTTTCCAAATTATTTGACTTGAAAAATTTATTTTTTAATTTTTGGCCCTGACTTTTTTATTCGTTAGTACATAACTTCTTTATTACTTGGCAAAAATCTGTTTGTTTTATTGTTTTTGAAAGAAAACTTCATTACAATTCACATAAAATTTTTTTTGGATATCTCAAAAATTTTAGCAAGGAATAATTTTGCAATTTGGATTTTTAAAAATTATGAGAAAATTTTTTATATTTTGTGAAAAAAGTATTCCTAATTTTTTTGGAATATTTTAAAATATTAATATTTTATAAAAACTTTTGATTGTTTCTGAGAAAGGAGACATCGAGAAAGGCTCTGAAATAAATTTTGGTGATTGTTGTTGGTGCACCCTATGCAGCATTGGTCGAAAACTAGCAATTTTTTTTTTCAAAAAATCCGATTTTCGGATGTGACAAAAAAATTGCACGGTCGTTTTTGTAAATTTTTTGGTTTTTTATAAGTAACCTATAAGAAACTCCTGACGTCCTACACATAAATGTAGGCAGGAGAGGAGATTTCCTAAAAATGCTAAAATTTTTCTAACACAATTTTTCCCAATAAGAAAAAATTATTACAAAATTATAAATTGGGAATAATTTTAATTTTTATCAATAGTATACACTTAGCTTTGCAAACTGAAAAAAAAATTATTCTCCTACCTTCAATGCTTTTCGAAATATTTAAAATTCAATTTGGATTAAAAATTTTTATTTTCTACAATTTTTATTTTTGTCTAAATTATTGATCTTATTTTCTTTACTGCAAATGTTTCTTAATTTTTTCTATGTTATTACAATAGTAAATCTAATATTGTCTATTCAACGGTATATAATATGTATTCCTTTGCCATTATATCAGTCTTAAAATGTATACACAAATATAACACCTCAGGTAACAATTTACGTGTTTTATCTGATACTCAAACAAACCCACATTTTTTATGAACTCTTGAAGCTGTTGTTAAATACTTTCTTTACTTGAATACAATAAAATATAAGAATTTATATACACACACTCAACTAAAAGAAGCAGGCAAAATCGTAGATGTGCTACCAGTTGCGTCTCCAAAAAGATTAAGACGGATGGTGGAAAGCTTTCCAACGCCAAAATATAGTAAACATTTTACGGTGGAAGATGCACTAGCACTCATTCTTAATTTGGGCCTTTCAGGAAATAAATACGATATCTTAAGGAAGGTGCTTAAAGAAAAAAGTGGGCCTTTGCCATCAAGTACATTGTTGGTAAAAAGAAAATCGGAAATTTTGCCACATCCGATAACAGTGGATACCCGAAGTGCAGTCATTAGTTTGTCAGACCTTCTTCATAATACAGCATCAAGACTCATCGCTACTTTTGACGAAAGAGACTTAGATACATGTAATAATTCTGAACTAACACTAATATACAAATGGGGATGTGATGGATCATCTGGATTTTCAGAATATAGACAGCCCAGTGCGATAATGACTTCTCCAAAGTTTTAATGGCATCGTTAGTACCACTAAGACTTCGACTACATAATGAAATGCCTTCAACAAGTAAAAATGCATTTAAAGATGTGTGGGTAATAGAGCTGTGCAAACGATGGTTGTTTGTGTAGCCTTCATGTTGTACAGTATTGAATTGTTCTCTCTTTTTAGTGCTCTTGATTTTATGAGAACACTAAAAATGGTATTCAATTTTATCAAAAGTATGCAACAGCATTTGTGTGTCTGCCAAGCGAGGCCATCAGTTATTGTTGTGTACAAGCATATTACACACTAGTGACAATTGTAAAATGAGCATACAAGTGTATAATTATGTGTATGGGCAAACAAAAAACAAACAACGTAGAATGTATGTGCGTCGTAGATTATACATAAGTGTAAAAATTTAATGTCTTAACGAGTTTTGCTATACAATTTCACATTAAAAACCACGCTGGGATGTAATTGTTAGTAAAAAATACATTATTTATTTATTTATTTATATATTTATTACCAATAACCTAGCCAATGCAGGCCATAGACGGTTACAAATTTCTACTATAATAATAACATAAACATTATGGGCAAATTGTTTATATCAAATTGTATGATGGAATTCTTTAAAACCTTGTTAAATTTCATCACTTATACTAACTTTCAGTTTTTCATTTTACATAATGCATTATGCACTAATAAAAATCATTAAAAGCAAAGCAAAATTATTAATTCGCTATTGGTTTTTAGAAAACAAGCTTTTTTAAAAATGTATTTCGTTGATAAGCAAAATTTTAATATTATTTTTTATAAAATAATACTAATTTACAACGAAAATTTACATTTAATGCGTGGTGATTTTAATTATGTATTTTGTTTCTCTGAATTCGAAAATCAAGGTAAATTTTTTTTGTGGAACAATTTTTGAAATATTTTAATTTCCAATCAAATTAATTTTTTAAGCTTTAGGTCAGTAAATTTTATATATTTTTAGTTTTGATCAATATTTCGTTAACCTTTGGTTAACTTCTTCAGGATTGTTCTTATTTTATTTGTTTTATAATTAGTTCTTGCCTTTTTTGTTTTCAATCAAACTAATGTTTTTTACAATTATAAATAACAATGTGTGTCATAAATAACATTTTTTTTTGATTGAAAACAAAAAAGGCAAAAACTAATTATAAAACAAATAAAATAAGAATCATCCTGAAGAAGTTAACCAAAGGTTAACGAAATACTGATCAAAACTAAAAATATATAAAATTTACTGACCTAAAGCTTAAAAAAATTGTTTTGTTGAACATATGTATATAAAAGGTCCAAAAATTAGATAAACAATATTTAATTTTTTTAATTTGTCCACCCTTTTGAACTTCACCAATCATATTTCGAGCTAGAAATGTCGAATATCGTTAAATTAAATAGCAAATCATCGTGTACATTTATACATGAGTAAATTTACAACTATGAGAAACAACAATTATGAGAAATAAAATTTTTAAATTCAATATGAAATTAAACGCAGGTTGAAAATTATTATATATATGAAAATGTTTAAAGAAAAATTTGTATAAGTGTAACAAAGAATTTACTCAACTGAAAAAAGTACTTCAATGTATGCCGCAGTGAATAAGATGTTTGCCAAATCAACTCAAATGTCAAATGTATAAACACTTTTCATTTCGTTCGTAATTTCAGCTTGAAATGACTTAATTTGTGTCAGCCTGAATGGGCTATTAACCAGCTTTCAAAAATATAACAGCATTTATACTGAAATACGAAACCTTTTTTAGTGAAGTAGTGCTATTTACAGTAAATATATTTCTAATTTTTGTTTTAAGTAAATTCATGCTGCTGACGTTCAACTCAAAAAAGTCTTATGGGTAATATTAATGTAACTTTTGCCATTGTAATTCCAAAATTGCAATCAATGTCATCTATTTTTAAATGTGCCATTTCTCTTACAAATAAGCAATTTACATTATGTATTTTCTAAAATATTTTCCAAATTTATATTTTTAACCGTAACAAATTATAATTCTTACAAAAATTTTATGTCTTTAACAATTTAGATTAAAAAAAGGCTAAATGAGTTTCTAAAAAAAGCTAAAAAATAAGCTAAGAGCTAAATGAAAATTTTGAAGCTAAATCCAAAACAATAAGCTAAATTTAACTTAAAATAAGCTAATATGGTCACGCTGATCACAGTTCTACATCAACTTATATTTTTATAAGCATAATTAACATTTCTCGTGAACAAACAACATAAAAATCATATATTTCTCAATGAATATATGTAGTTGTAAAAAGTTTTATTATCACTTCATATTTTATAAAATTTTTAGTTTGTGAAATGAAGTATTGTGCACTATGAAGTGTACAATAAAAACATTGCACACTTAACACAACTGTCTATTCAACTGTTGTACAATGATTGTGTGTGTTTTTTGTTTCCTTGTTCTCTATTTTTGTTTCACACTCAATTACGATCACCACTACAAATACTATTTGCTTTTTAAAAAATACAATACTGTGCACATTTTCATAGCTTGCGCACACTTCTAGTGGGTAAATACTACTCCAGGCTCAAAGTTATTATGCCGACCAATACGTTTCGAATACATCAAGGAAAACAAAGAAACAACTCAAAATCTGGTTGATGGTATAAAACATGAAATTTCTAATATGGAACCCATTGACGTTTATATATTAGGACGAGTAATAACAGTATCTTTTAGACCTTATTTATTTAGATGGAAAAGTTGCAAATGCAATAACCGATACAAAATCTTATTTGATTTGTAATATATGCGGAAAGAAAAATTCTGATTTTAAGGACATTGAGAATTATACTCCAACTAATGAAGATGCCCTTAAGCTTGGAATATCACCACTTCATGCTCGGATTCGATTCATGGAGTACATTTTACATCTATCTTACGACAATAAATAACGCAGTGTACCAAAACATCAGAACGTTCCAGTTGCGAATAATTCTGCTTTAAAACAGATACGGTTGGAAGAAAAGAAAATAATTCAAGATGAGTTTATGAAACGTGGCTCAATCATTGACAAACCTTTATATGGCTATGGAAACTCCAATAATGGCAACATTGCTAGGCGATTTTTTGATGACCCTGAAACCACATCTTCTATAACTGGGGGGTTACTCTCTATTGCGATGCGAAAGCTAAATGCGTTGATATGCAAATTTGGTACTCTCTATTACTTTCGCAAAACCTTACGCAAAATTTTTTGAAAAAGTGGCACCACGGACATTGCAAAAGAAAATATGGCAAAGGTTGGCAGTACTGAAATGTCAAAATATGTATAAAAAAATGACATTTAAAATCAAAATTAAAGAAAAAGTGTAACAGCTTTTAATTGAAAATAAAGTGATGGATTCTTTAGCATTATGGTTTTATGAAGAAAACGTCCATGTATAACGAGTTGCAAGACGAGTCTTAAAGGTTCAATTAGACGTTACATAACCATAGCCATAGAAAACAACCTTAACGCCATAACTCTCACCATAGAAACCAATTGAATTTTGGTTTGGTTTATGGCTATGGCATTATGGGTATGTCACTTCTAATTTAAGCTTAAGAGATAGTTCCGGTATACTTTCCTTAAATGACCGCAGGTAAGAAAAAATCTGTAGCGGTATGTTATTAAATACATATTGCTTTATTTTAACTTTGTACAAAATTTGCGTTTCTGTATGTTCTAAAAACTGTTCAACACCAGCTAAAATTTTATAAAACTAGCCGCTGCCTTAAAATTACTTGGCCAAGCTGGATACCAACATCAAATTGGCCAGGACCATACCTTACGAATATAGCAGCAGTCAATGTCCCGTCGCTTAAAAGAGCTCTACGTAGCGATTGAGAAAATACAAAACTGTGCTGGAAATGCTTTTTATTTTTACGCATTTTCACTTGGTGTGATTTTTAACCCTTCTGTGACATCCTTCCTCACAAACCTTTTACTTACATCCAGCTGTACCAAGGATGTACTTTACGTTGAATATATAGTCCTTTACATTGAAAACATAAGTTTTTACATGCTTTGCATCACAAGCCTTTAATTGTTGTCGAAATGAATAAAGCTATTAATTGAGTGAAATCTCGGAAGTGTCATAGTAGCTCGAAATATAGGAAACCAATCGTTTTCCATAGCTCAGCAGTGTGCTGATAGTTAGATTTGGTGACACCTGCAGCAATCAGAAGTCCAAAGAACGCGTAAATGTCATTGACTGTAACAGTCGTCCACTTCCTCGGCTGAGCGAGAGGTTTCATTTCGTTCAGGTTTTTAAAAAACCTCTTCAGATTTTCTATTGGTCTATCTGACAATTATGTCTACAATTTCTTCGGTGCTTATCCGTTTGATGATTTCTATTAAAGAAAAGCTTTCTAGACGTTTCGATGGACCGCCTTGTTGACGAACGATGTTATGTAACCCTATTTTTGTTGATGGTGGAGGCTTCTTGCACCATTTTGTTCCATCTTTGGCTGTGAAGAATTCAGCATTATCTTCTTCAAGTTGTATAGTATTGGATTCAATGTCTTCCTCTTCATCATAATCTACCTCTGCGTTATATTCGATACGGATTTCCGCTTCTTCATCTGAAGCTTCTTTCCTCGTTTGGGATATAATCAGGATCTTCATGTGAATTTCCCTGAAATAGGTCATCGTTATCACATCAACCGCTTCTCCAGCCTCGCCAAGCATTTTATTTTGTTGTGAATCCATCCCAAGCCAAAAATAAAAACGCAGTTTTTTTAATTCAATACATTCTGGCGGAATTCGATGTTTGATGCAAATTGCCTTGCGTAAGTGCAAATGCAAAATATCGTAGCTTTCTTTGGATTGTGTGTGTATTTTGTTGTTGGATTTGAAAGAAAAGCTACGATATTTTGCATTTGCACTTACGCAAGACAATTTGCATCAAATATCGAATACCACCACTGTTTATTGAAAGAAGCACTTTGTGACAGTTCCGATTTTGCAATAGAAAAAAACAAACAAATAAGTAAAATTAACGGCATCTCAAAAAACGCAAAAGAAAGATCACAAAAACAAACATTTTTCATACAAAAATGTTCATTGGTACAATTGTACCAAGGATCGCAATGACGCATAAACATAAGTTTGAACCTCCCCGCCGATGTTTGGGACATATACATACAAAATAAAACAATTATTTTATTCTTAGATATATAGTTGAGGCATTCCTAAAGGGTTAGCTCTGAAAGTTCATTAATAATACCAAACATTCACTTTCAAAATCCGAATTGGTACAGATGTACCAACGATGTAACAGAAGGGTTAAAATCAAATATGAATTAATACATACATGTGTAATATTATAAGTATTATAAGTATGAGTAGTATAAGTGTCACATTTCATTATAAACAACCGGCTATATCCCTTACAGGAGGTCCATTAGAATTTAGGTCGTCTGTCAATTTTGTCCACAAATTATTTGCCATTTGCTCACATGCAATCCATTAAAATTTCAAACTACCGTTGTTTTGTTTTTAATTTTTTGGCTTTTTCCCTAAAAACTACGATTTAAATATAAATATTTTGGTTTTAAAAAAGGTTTATTAATCAAATTTCCATAGAAAATTAGTTTAATAAGCCTTTTATAAAACAAAAATATTTTTTATGAATACGACAGTCAATATATAAAAATGTTTTCCAACGTACTTACATGTTTTTCTCACTTTGCGTTTGGCATTTAGCTAACGCAAGATTTTTGCGCTTATCGAGCGATTTTGACAGGAGCTTTCGCATTGTAGAGTACGGTGATACCAGACTTGCGAAACGGAAAATAAAAGATGCGAAAGGTAAATGCGCAAACGCATTAGAGAGTACCAATCGTGCGATTTCGTACCATTTTTCATTCGCATCGTAATAGAGAGTAACCCCCCTGGTATTAGCTTTAATCTCATAAGACGTTTCAAAATAATACTGGCCGTCATAAATAGCAAAAAGTTAATTAACAAGGACAAGTTTGAAAAATATGCAAAAGACACTGATTCTAATAAATGAATTATATCCATGGAAATCAATAACTCCAACCATACATATATTGCTAGCGCATACAAAAGAAATAATAGAAAACAACATTCTTCCTCTAGGGGAACTAACCGAAGAAGCACAGGAAGCTAGAAATAGAGATGTTAAGCAATATCGACTTTTCAATACACGTAAATGCTCTAGAGTTGCTCAAAATAATGATTTAATGCATCATTTGCTATTGTCTTCAGATCCAGTCCTACAAGGCATAAGAATGACATTGTTGGAGATTATTTTAAAGCAAATTCTTGAAGTAAAACCTATATATAAATTAAAAACAACATATGTATGTATCCATGCACTTAGATACAAGTTATAAAGAAAATGAAACTGAACTTATTAAATATATTTTTAATACAATTATCAGAATCAAAACGAGAAATTTAGTTGTAAGTTTTCATGCTCATACACACATATGTACATTGTACATATATCTCTTGATACATAAGTATTTATATTCATAGAAACAAATATCTGATATCATGGCAAAAAGTCTCTAGAATTCTCTGTCAAATTATATTCAAAACTTAAGGTACGGTCACATTTGTGAAATATTTGCCCAAAAGTAGCAAATATTTCTTTGTTGTAATGTGACCACAAAATATTTGGTAGGTGCAAACAAGTTTGTGAGCAAACAAATTTGTTTGGTATCAAATAAAAATGCTTCTAATGTGACCATAGTGTGACCACTCTCTGTGAAATATTTGCCACTTTTTTGAGAAAATAATTATTTGATCTTACAAAGTTTTTGTAAGAACAAACAAAGACAAATAACAGCTGTTGCAAGCAGTGTGGTAATTGTTAAAAATAAATTACCAACATTTCAATAAAATCACCAAAAACTACAAATACTTGAATAGACTTGAAATAAGCTCAAGAATTACAAAAGCGAAATTGTGTATCATGCCATATGTTTTTCATTTTTTTTTTGCAGAACGGTGTTTTACTGCTGACCTTATATTTCGCAAATGTTTCCTTGTTGTCCATTTACTGTAAGGAAGTGAAGAAAAAATTAAAGTAAATAAATTAGACAAGTTTCGTTCATATCCAACCCGCATTATATATGTAAACATAAAAGCCATTTTCGAAAAAAAGCAAAAGACGAAAAAATGTAGAAAGGCTTCTTTTTTAACCGACTTCAAAAAAGGAGGAGGTTATCAATTCGGTTGTATTTTTATGTGTGTCCGTCCGAAAAATCGGTTTTTATAACTCCACCATTTATGAACCGATTTTGAAAATGTTTTCTGCTTTTGTAAGAGGCTGGTGAAGCGCTTTAAAACATAAAATAAAATTTGTAAATCGGATATATAAAATGTCCGTTCAAAAAATCGGTTTTAATAACTTCACCATTTATGGACCGATTTAAAAAAAATCTTCACTAAAGACAGATTTGAAACTCATCCTCTGTTTGGAAGTCGGTGTTTTTTTTGAAAGAATTATTTATTTATCCTCAGATTTGTCCACTTTACACTTAAGTCTACAACACAATATATTCCTTTAAAATATTCATTGATAATTCTCCATGCGCAGTCCCGTATGGATTTACCGTGGTATGCTTAATTTTAAATTCGATCGATTTATTGTTATAAGCTTCTCTATTTACTAATTAAAAAAATGCCGTAGTTGTTAACACTGAGAAGCCAACATAAATATTCAAAACAGCTGTGCGATTGAAAATAAAATTTATTTTTTTTGTGATAAACAATATGGAGGTAGGTTTATTCATTTATAAAGAAATTAATATATGTATATAAGTATATATAAGCTTCAGATGAAGCATACCACAATAAATCTGTACGGGACTGCGCATGGAGAATTATCAACGAACATTTTAAAGGAAAATATTGTGTTGTAGACTTAAGCGTAAAGTGGACAAATCTGAGGATACAATTCCGTGGGTATGCTGCCAGAGCGAAGACGAAATCAGGCCAGGGCATTCTGGAAGCTCCTAAACGGAGGTTTTATAATGCCATGAGTTTTGTGGGTCGCGCGGAGGACAAGCAGACACAGCAGACGGTTTCAAACATTGTTTTGAGTGTAGACGAGGAAAATGATTGCTGTAAGTGTGTATGTATGAATAAATGTGCATATGTATAATAACATTTTTGTGTTTGCTATATTTGCTATATAAGCAATAATGAAGCATCAATTATTAATTAAATTGTTTACCAATCTTCCATATCAATTTTATTTATGACAAAACAAATTTATATTTTTTGACTGTTTGATGAAATAAATTACTATAGAAAATATTTGTTTCAATGTGACCGCAAGGAAAACATGTTTGACGCAGTTTGTATTTCAAGCTGTTTGCTTGTTGTTTGGCAAAACAAATTTCATGAAATATTTGATCCTAATGTGACCATCAAACAAACTTTAAAAAAATTTCAGGCAAATATGTGCAAACATGTTTGAAACAAATGTTTGTCAAGTGTGACCGTAGCTTTAGGCAATTTATATGCGTTTAAGAAGGAGCTACATAAAATTTTTTTCGTAATTTAATGTTCTAATGTTAAATTAACTACTAAACTTTTTTAAATAAATAAATAACTCAATCTATTCGTCCTTGTAGGTACATATATAAATATACTGTGTGTGTATATAAATTCTTATATTTTATTGTATTTATGTAAAGAAAGTATTTAATAACAGCTTCAAGAGTTCATAAAAAATGTGGGTTTGTTTGAGTATCAGATAAAACACGTAAATTGTTACCTGAGGTGTTATATTTGTGTATAATTGCAAAGGAATACATATTTTATACCGTTGAATAGACAATTATATCTACTATTGTAATAACATAGAAAAATTAAGAAATATTTGCAGTAAAGGAAATAAGATCAATAATTTAGACAAAAATTAAAAATGTAGAAAATTTAAGTTTTTAATAAAAATTGGATTTTGAATATTTCAAAAAGTATTGAAGGTAGGAGAATAATTTTTTTTTTCAGTATGCAAAGCTAAATGTATTCTATTGATGAAAATTAAAATGATTCCCTATTTATAATTTTATAATACTTTTTTTTTATTGGGAAAAATTGTGTTAGAAAAATTTTAGCATTTTTAGAAAATCTCCTCTCCTGCCAACATTTATGTGTAGGACGTCAGGAGTTTCTTACAGGTTACTTATAACAAGTTTATTAATAATAAAAAACCAAAACATTTACAAAAACGACCGTGCAATTTTTTTGTTACATCCGAAAATCGGATTTTTTGAAAAAAAATTGCTAGTACTCGACCAATGCTACATGTAGAGTGCACCAACAACAATATTCCAAAATTTATTTCAGAGCTTTTCTCGATGTCTCCTTTCTCAGAAACAATCAAAGTTTTTATCAAATACTTAATAATTTTTTAAAATATTCCAAAAAAATTAAGAATACTTTTTTCAGATAATATACAAAATTTTCTCATAATTTTTAAAAATCCAAATTGCAAAATTATTCCTTGCTACAATTTTTGAGATATCCAAAAAATTTTTATATGAATTGTAATGAAGTTTCCTTTCAAAAACAATAAAACAAACAGATTTTTGCCAAGTAATAAAGAAGTTATGTACTAACGAATAAACAAAGTCAGGGCCAAAAATTAAAAAATAAATTTTTCAAGTCAAATAACTTGGAAACTGAAAGAGATAAAATGATACTCTAAGGATGGTTAATTTTTATTGTCCCTCTGAAAAAATTATTGAAATGGGTCCCTATATACAAAAGTTACAAGCTCCGAAAGAAATTCGATACCCGCACTTTCCCGCTTTGAGGCTCCTTGGAGCTACCCTGTCTTACAACAGGGTGCTCAAAATATGTTTTCTAAAAATTTCAGCACTTCTACTTTTCAAAACAGTTGGTTATATCGAAATCGATTGAATAGTTCAAGAGTTGCGGACTTTTTACCACTTTTTTTAATTCACCCCACTGTGCATTGGCTGTTGTACACCTATTCAGTTATACTATTGACAATGTCACTAGTAAATCACCACAATTTTACTATTGACATCGAGCGTAGAAATATCGATATTGTAGACTAGAGCCCCTAAAATTTACTAGTGAATCTTTGGTTCCAATGTCTCCATGTGGTCCCAAAAGAACTACTTAGTCAGTATTGCTACAGTCTAGTGGTAGATTTTCAATGACAAGCTAATGTTAAATGTCAATTTTTTTTTTAATACATGATTTTTATTTATTGTATCTTCATATATGAACTAACAATAAGTATTCAAATCTTAAATCTAAAAATATAATTAGGTCCGACCCGTGTCGGACATAAGCTTAGTAATAGTTATATATAATACATAAGTAGAAGTAGTGATAATCAAGAGGAAAAAAATAAAAGTATTTTCAAGAAGTCCCATCTGGAGTGCTGTATATAAGAGCCCTTGTGTCCCTCTTTTTTAGGCGGATGTGTCCAGTAAAGTTCAAAATATTACGGGCAAGCGGATTAGGATGTGACTCGAGTTTTGTTAAATATTTGCCTGCGTATTTTGCAATTTCTTCAGTCACTAGTGGCATATTTAAATCACGATGTATATTTGAATTTTTTATATACCATGGAGCCGATGTTATTAACCGTAAAATTTTGTTTTGGCTTCGTTGGATTCTCTCGACATTAGAAGCTGAGGCAGTACCCCAAAGCTGAATTCCGTAGCACCATATAGGTTTTAAGAGCGACTTGTATATTAAAAGTTTACAATCTAGGGTGTGGGTGGAATTTCTACCAACCAGCCAATGTATCTGAGTTAGTTTAAGTTTCATTTGCGTTAGCTTAGAGTCAATGTGGTATTTCCATGTGAGCCTTCGATAAAGTTGTATACCAAGGTATTTCACATGTAAGTTTTGAGGAACAATTTGATTATTGATTGTAACGGGGGAACAAGTGTCTTTTCTTAAGGTAAATGTTACCTGAGCACACTTCTGTTCGTTTATCTTTATTCTCCACATGTTTAACCATAGTTCTAGCTGAGTAATATGTTGCTGAAGATATCGGGAAGCCTCGTGTTGGTTTTCGTGCATACTAAGGCAGGCTGTATCATCGACAAATGTAGATGTGTGAATGTTACTGCTCAATGGCATATCACAAGTATAAATCAAATACAAAACTGGCCCCCGTATACTCCCCTGTGGCACACCGGATGAGATTATTTCAGGCGTACTCATAAAGTCTCCTTCCACAACAGTGAACTTCCGGGCAATAATGTAACTTTCCAGCAGATTTAGAGTGTTTAATGGTAGGTAAGTCTTTAATTTTAAAATTAGGCCTTAATGCCACACTTTATCAAATGCCTGAGAAACGTCGATAAACAGCGCAGAGCAATACTTTTTTCTTCAAAAGTTTTTCTTATAAATTGAACCAATCTATGAGTTTGTTCAATGGTGCTATGCTGACTTCTAAAACCAAATTGATGGTCCGGTATGCACCCACTACTAACTAGAATTGGGGACAATTTTGTCATGAGCAGTTTTTCGAAAAGCTTTGACATTGTTGATAGCAGACTTATTGGCCTGTATGACTCAGCCTTGGTAAGGTCTTTGCCCGGCTTTGGAATCATTTTGACCTTGGCAAGCTTCCAGTTGTGTGGATAATACTCCAGTCGTAAAATGGCATTAAAAATAAATAACAGGATTTTAATAGCTATACGAGGCAACTTCTTCAGCATCTGGTTATTAATTTCATCAATACCCGGAGCTTTTTTCGGGTTGAGTTCTGCAATTAGTTTTTGTACATCACGCGTCTTAAATTTTATTGGTCGAGGGGGTAACGCAACTACATTTGGCAAATCAACAGCACCAGAACATGTGTTTGGGGTAAATACGTATTTTGAATGCTCACCAAATATTTTACCTTTTTCAGTATCGCTTCTTGCCCAACCTCCTGTAGATGTGCGCAAAGGTGGTTTAAACTCAACTGGTGTTTTAAACTTTCTAGCAGCGCGCCACAAAGAGTAATTAGTTGCTGGTGTGACATCAAGACCTTCCAAATAATTTTTAAGAGATGCAGTTTTTCAAATGCAAGCAACTCTTGGAGTCGTTTAGCACACTCTTTAAATCTGATTTTAAGTTGGGGTGATCTGTGCTGTTGCCATTCTCTTCCAGCTCTTTTTTTCACTTACGAGACGTTCAATATCTGTAGAATAAATTCTATTTAACCTAGTCTGCGGATGGGCGGTAGTGGCATGTTCAGCAGCCTGTTTAGTATTTTCATTAAGGTTGGCAATGTTAGATTCAATATCATCATGTGTTCTTAGCGTAATATTTTCCGTGCAATGACTACTAAGATATTTTTTAAATCGCAGCCAATTAACACGATTTATCAAATTCGCATATGGATGAGGTAAATAACTTCTAATGGGCTACAAATTGTAACGATCGTGGGAGAGTGATCGGACGAGAGATCTAGAGAAGCTTCAATTTGAATTAAATCCTTAGAGATATTTTTAATAACGCCAAAACCTATTACATCCGGAATTGTATGTATGTCAGTAGGCCAATAAGTGGGCTCCCCACTCGAAATGACATCCAAGCCCATTTTGGAAACTGTATTGAACAACGCTCGACCTCTGGGTGTAATAAGACGCGAACCCCAGAACGTGTGTTTAGCATTATAGTCACCAGCTGCTACGAAACAAGGGCCCAGAGATTTGTAATAATCGTCGTATTGATCCTCAGTAATTGCGAATCTAAGAGGAGAGTAAATTGATGATATCACAAAATTTGTGCAAAAATTTTCAACACAAATATTCGTTGCTTGTAAATGTTCTTCACAAATGTTGTCAATAATATAATGCTTGAGTTTTGACTTTATTAAAATTGCTGATCCACCGCATGCTCTTCCGCTCGGGTCCTTTGAATCATATAAGGTGTAGCCATAAATTTCAAAAAGGCTTCTCGAAGTCAAATGAGTCTCAGAGACCAACATTATATCAATATTTTTTTCCGCGAGGAAGTGCTCAAGTTCATTTTTATGTTGGCGAATGCCGTTTGCGTTCCAGAAACATATTTTTAACGTATTCATGGTTTGTTAACTAAAGCTTGAAGCAGAGTATTCTGCATTCGCAGCATTTCTTGCATCATGCTACTCATATTTGTTGTAAAATTGTTTATAGTTTGCACCAGATTTTCAATAGTAGCTTCAAGGCGATACACTTGGTTGGCTAACTTGGGCAAGTGTGGCGGAGTAATTGTTTGCTGTTTGTGCTGCAGCTATTTTAGGTTTTTGCCCATAGTCTTTTTAACGAAAGAATATACAGGACATCCTCTATAGTTAGCGGTGTGATTACCTCCACAATTACTGCATTTTTTTCTGCTTGATCTTTTGGTTTAGTACAACTAGCAGTACCGTGCAATTCACCGCAAATAACACGAACTGTAGGTAATTTGCAGTAAGTTTTTGTGTGGCCATATTCTTGACAATTATGGCACTGTACGGGTCCAGAACGTTTGTGTGGTTCTTCAACTGTTATTTTTCGGTATAAAAGATATTTTAAATTATAAATTGGGTGCGTCTCATTTTTTCTCAATTTTATATCATTCGGCTCAAGTTCAACGCAAAATAGAAGCTGGGGGATCTTTTCCCTATTTATTATATTGGAAACATTTTTTACCTCGAATCCCTGGAGGACGAGTGCATCTTTTATTTCTTCGGGAACAACATAAGAATCTATTCCCTTCAATACGATCTGCAGGCCTTTAGCACTCTTAAGCTGGTATGTGTAGAAACTTGTTTTATTCAAATTCAGAAACCATTTTGCGGAAATCTGTTTCGTCATAAATTTGAATTTTCGTTTCATCGATATTGCCACGTTTTATTGGAACAATGTGAAATTTATTCTCACCAGTGACCGAAATTAATTTCTTAATCAGAGCGTTTGAATGTTTTTCTCTCAAATAGATTGGTGGCGGCTTGGAGGTTTTGTTCGTGGATATATTAGGTGTGTCGTTGTCATCTTGCAATATTTGAAAACGATTAGTGGAGGATGCGCTAGATACCTTTGAAGCAGATGCAATTTTAGTAGAATTTGGGCTTCGCCCGCGCTTTCCCACAATAATATATCGGTCCATTCCGACTTGGACTTTGGGGTTTGGGCTACTCTTATTTACAGTGACTAATTGGGTAAGTGATGAATCGGACGATATCGCTGATTTAAATGACGAAGTAGTAGGCAACTGTAATGTTAACGAATCACTAGTTGGCATTGGACAAAGCGAAGTTGATCGCTGACGAAAAATTGGCTTAGCCGTTAAAAAAGTTCTATCATTAGGTTTTTTATTTATTTTATTTAAATTAAGATCATCAGAACTCACAGTAAGTCTATCATCAGATTTTTTAATTTTATTGTTATCATTAAGATCATCAGAGCTCACAGTAAGATAGGCATTTCTACCGTTATAACTCACTTCACAATTATTTGTTTTTGAGGTACTCATATAGAGTATTCCTCAAGGGCACTTTGTAAGTGTATTCCTCAAGGGGACTTTGAGTCATTTTGCTTACGGTTGTTTTTGTTTTTTTTCTTGTTTTAGCTATTACTTTCTATGTAAAAAATATTAGCAAAGCAAAAAATAACTAGCACTTCTCATTTGTTTAAATGAAAGTTTATAACATAATAACTCTAGTTGTTCTAAGATTTTTGGGTAAAGGTTCCCTGATGATCTGCATTATCAACAGTAAAATGCGCATAGGATCCAGCTAAACCCCTAAATAATCAATTTCAATGTATTTTTAATAAAAAAGTTATTTTACTAATTAAGTAAAATAATAATTTGGGATTATTAGTGCGTTAATAAACGTTAATGCCAAAAAGCTTGTTTATCAAAGTTAATGTACAACGAATATTATGTACTACAAATATTTTTTTGTAAGGTTTTTTTGTTTAGCATGTATGTAAAAAAAATTCCGCTAATACGTCTGTTCACTATGAAGGTACAACGATAACTGAAATGTCAATAGATAATTACATTGGCTGGGATGCACCTGGTCAGTAGTACTACTGACAATGTCACTAGTAAATCACTACAATTTCACTATTCGCATTTTCTGCAGGGCTGTTTAAGGGAGCTTTTTTTTAAAGCAAGCGTACACAACTAATGTCAATGCATGTGTGCGTTTGAATGTGCGCAGAAAAATAAAAGAGCATACACACAGTGTGTCTGTACCCAGCAAAAAAATTTGCCTACTAGAATGCAAAAAAGTGTATGTACTCCTCAGTCGTAAGTACTTACAATTTGACTGAATAACCCATTATTTTTGTTTGAGAAGTTCAAAAAGTATGCGGTGCCCTATACTTTTTGCCTACAAACATGCAAAAGTTAATATATTATTGATTGCCTGAAAGTACTCAAAATTTAATGGGTTATTATTTGCTTACAAATATGCAAAATTTTATAGATTATTTTTGCTTAAACTTATTCTAAATTAATTTTCTAGTTTTCCTAATTAAAATATATAAAATTTTTAAACAAAATTATAAAACTTGTACCTTTTTTGGGACTGTTAAAAATCATACTTTTACAAAGGCAATATGTGAATATGCATATTGAAGAATATGCGAAAATACTTAGATTTTGTTATCTAAATTATAGCAAACTAAAGTTATTTTATTGTTTTCGAAGCTAGTTTTCACGAGCAATAAATTTTTCTCTGATATATTTCCTTATTAACTGGAAAACACTACAATAAGTACTTTCACGTAATGATATAAATAAGTTCTTATTTTATTCATTACAGGGCAGTCATTATTATGCACATAAAATAATTAGATAAATAAGTATAACTCATTATTTTGTAAGCCATTAAAAGAGTACTACCCATTACAAAATTCCGAAGATTTTTTGCTGGGTATGTACATGCATGACGCTTGTATACGCGCCCATACGAAGAAAGAAGCAAGCATCACACATTTTTCAGTCACCTATACCTGCAATAACTGAAACAAATTATTGCAAACAGTGTTGTTTACCGTTTGTTTTAGAAGATTTCTCTGTAGTAAAGCATAATACAATTATACTAGGTACATGCACGACTACAACAAAATTACAACACCAAAAAACACATGTATTTTGTTGGTATAAACAAACGAAAAATTGTCAGAAACAAATGTCTTTGTTTATAAAAGTAACAATTACAGGGTAACTAAAGGACAATTGCAGACGCGGCATTCCTGCATGATTATAAGGGGTCCGCCATCTAACGTTTTTTTAACTAGTGCTTATTTCTTGAATGGTAACACTTAGCTCATGTCTGATGTGACAGACAATTAGTTTTATCATTCTGCTGAACGAATATGGTTGTGTATACGCAACCATATATTCGCTGAACGAATATGGTTGAAGATGCCGATTTTGCCAAAAAAATCATCTTTTCAGATGAAGCTCATTTTGATTTTCGCGGGTATGTAAACAAGCAAAATTGTCGCATTTGGGGCACAAAAAACCCGCACGCATACATTGAAAAGCCGACGCACCCAAAACGTGTCACTGTTTGGTGCGGATTTTGGTCCAGAGGCATAATTGGGCCATTTTTCGAAAATAAGCAAGGAGTGGCTGTTACATCAATGGTGATCGTTATCGGGCCATGTTGAACGAATTTTTGTTCACAAAAATTTAAGAGGAGGATATTGGCAACATTTGGTTTCAACAGGACGGCGCTACGTGCCACACAGCCGAAGCTACACTCGATGTTTTGCATAGCATTTTCAAAAAACAAAGTTATCTGGCGGACCCTTTAGTTATTCAGTCTTGCCAATCTGTGTGTAGTTAAACAGTGTGTAATTTCTACTCACATGTGTAGGCCATGTAATTAAATTCTTGTATAATCCGTGTGTAATTCTACTTTGGATTCTATTTTTATTTATTTTTCTTTTAATTTTAACCTACACAAAAGATGTGTAGTGTAATTTTCTTCAATGTGTAATTGCAGGCACAGCTTTATGTAAATTCATTGGCAACACTATAATCATTTTATTCACACACATACACTAACATTTTTGCAGCTAAAGCTTAAGCTGTTAACAAAGTTTGACAATTATCTGCAATTATACAGTAACAGGCTGGGCTTGTGCATGTACCTGTTATAATTGTATCATGGTAGTAAATTGTCTCGTGTAGTTCATGAACGAACTAGTTCAAATGAACGATTCAGTACTTTGAACTATGTGAACTAGTTCAATTGTTTTACGATCACTAGTTCAATTTCTGAACTACTTCAATTTTTGAACTAAGAACTAAGACACAAAATGAACTAACACAGAGGATATGAACTAACGTTTTGCTTTACTTTTTTACTGTTTGTGTGCTTTTCTTCTATACTCATCCATATGTATGTATGTATGCATGTGTATTTAGTTCTTTTTATCGATGGCTACTACCACAAATGCAATAAACAAGAAAACACAAGTAAACACTTAAAAATATTTTAAATTTTAAAATATTTAAAGGTTTTCACACTAAATATGTTGTTAAGGTTGCTGTTAAATTCTAGGTACATAAACCAAGAATTTGTTTGGTGTCACAAGGTACTTGGGACCATGTAACAAAGAAAGGTGCAGTAAAACAAGTCAATTTGTCTACTACGCTATGTCTTTATTTTTCTTCTATATTTATACAAAATATTATAGCTAACTAAACTTATACGCTAAATAATTAGGTCACTTATTAATGCAAGGTAAAAAGAAAATAACTAAAAATGCTGAATTTGTAAAGTCGCTGACCACTGAAGACATTGAACTTATGTTCTTTATTTTGGTCATTGACTGGTGTTGAATAAACAAAAAAAACTTATTGGTAATATGACTACACATGTGTATGCATGGGTGTATGTTATGCTGTGACTGCAATATGATTCTTCGGTCACTAACCATTAATGCATTGCACTTATTGTTTATGTTTTTTTATAAACAAATAATTGCAAATGCATTTACATACATACACATGTGTTTGGATGTTTATGAATTTAATTTTAATGAGTTGAATAATTATGATGAACTTAATTTAAGGGTTGCCAACATTCTCCCCCCGTTGAACCATGTAATGTTCAAATACTGCCGCTGCACTTCAGGTATCTTGTAGTTCGATAACGTATTTGGATGGTGAGCTTTGTCGAGGAGTTGGAGTAGGTATCGCTTCGGGTTGGTCCTTCCTTCTACAAGATGATCGGTTTTTCCAGACCAGATAAAGGACAACTAAGGCGAAAACTAAGCTGAGCGTAAAGTAGCTTATTGCTTGATGGTGCCGATTTTTGTTGTTGATGAGTTTATGCAGTTGTGACATGTCGGCCTCCTGAAGTTGGGCTTGTAGCTCATTTAGTTGATCAGTATGAGTTTGTAGAACCTGCCGCGTGCTGTTGAATATTGTTATAGGCTCACTTATGTTTGTCAGATCATTAATATTTTTGAAACGGAAGTACGATGTTTGGATGTTACTGGATACGTCATAGTGTCCCCGAATGGTGACATCGGCTGTCTTTAGAATACAGGTTGGTTCAATCTGAAGTATACCAGAACCGTGCAATGTGAATTGCATTATTTCAGTTCCACAAACAGCATAAACTTCAGTGCTATTTATTGTGGAATAAATCCATTTGTTTTGTTGTGTAGTTGTATCCAAACGCCTTGTTCTCTTGATGTAACTAGCTTGCAATTTCTAGCAGGTTTTTGATTAAAAAAATTAATTTCGCAGGACGAAGCCATTGATCCTTTTCCGAAGGTTGATTGTTTGTTGTCGAAGATAAAGACATCGTTGAGCCGGAATGAATTTGTTATATCATCATTCGACAGTGGAATGTATTCATCTCTGAGTGAATTAATTGCCAGATACGGTTTCTCCGGTACTATGACAAAAAGTGTGCCGTTCCTGTTTGAGGGAACTCCAAATATCTATAAGAGTTCAAAAGGTTGTTGGTCGATCAATGGTAATTTGACTTCAAAGATGACCTTGTTTTCTGTGACTCCTGCCTTAGTTCGCATAAGTTTGTAAAGTTGAATCAAGTCGTCTTCTTTGACGGGTAGGACTCGCGACACTGGTAAATGTGCCTTGATCACGTTTAGTTCTCTCTGAAGCTGATTTGGTGATAAAAGAGAAGGACTAATTCTACCATGATGGGAGTCCGTTAAGACGTTTATTATTTCAGCTTCAATTCGGCGGAGTTGCGTTGCTGTTAAAATCAGCTCACTAGATAGAAATGTTGTTAAATATGCGATCTTTAATTGATGCTGGTCGTCCGTTACTCGATTTTGTAGCCTTGTTATTTCATTTTGTGTTTCATTTAACCTTGACTGCAAGGAAAGTTCTGTTTCTTTGATAATATTAAGAGTAGAATCAATTATGGATGTTTGATTTCGTAGTAATGAGTAAAGATGCTCTCTGCCCGTTTCTGCTTGGCGTATCGTGTGTTCCATTTCGGTGGCATAATCAGAGTCGAGAACACCAAAGAGGCTTCTGGCTACGTTCCCGATGATGTTGAGGGCACCTCTACGCGAACGACCAGACATGATCACGTTCTCATCTTATATCAGATCGGCCTGAAGCTGTTTTAGGTTGCTTATGAAATCGTGACACATGTTTGCTTGTGGAGAAAATTTGCAAAGATTGGAAAACGTCTCCAATGCGGTTCAAAATGCTTT
Organism: Tachina lurida; assembly: GCA_944452675.1. Classification (NCBI taxonomy): domain Eukaryota; kingdom Metazoa; phylum Arthropoda; class Insecta; order Diptera; family Tachinidae; genus Tachina; species Tachina lurida. The sequence goes on along the minus strand of OX101753.1, from coordinate 108,342,233 downwards.
AACTTCTGATCGGAATGGAACAAGATCGTAATACACCATTATTTTCCATTCTGCTGTGATTGTTCTTGCTGTGCCTATCCCTTCAAAATACAGGCCGGGATCCTTGCTGAATACCTCAGAATTTATTGGTTTGCCGAGAACAGCAGGGAGTAAGAGAAGGGTGAGCAAGGTTGTGTATAGTAAGCTGCAGCCAACAGATTTAGGTCGCTTGGTGGGAGACGAGTCTGGTTCGGGTGACCTCTTTAAGGCTTTGTTTGCAGGTTTCTCATTTGTTTCCTCATTCATTTCCTCATTTATTAAGGGGGCCAAGCGATGAATAGCAAGTGACTTAATACCTGATGACGTTTTGACCTTGACTACTCGTACGAAGCCATCATGACCCTTGCAGATATTTACTATTCGACCAAGGGGCCATTTCATGACTGGCACATTGTCTTCTTTGATGATTACAAGTTGACCTTCTTGAACGTTTGATGAAGCTGTTCTCCACTTATGTCGTTGTTGTAATTCTGAAAGGTATTCTTTTGACCATCGATTCCAAAAGGCATGTTTCAAGTGAGACACTAATTCCCATCTTTTCGCGAGTGATGACGTTGGCTCTTTTGCCTGTCTGTCGAATTGAGCGGTTAACGGTTCTCCTATTAAAAAATGGCCTGGTGTTAGGGCCGTTAGATCATTCGGATCTGATGACATTGGTGTTAGCGGTCTTGAGTTCAGAATGGCTTCCACTTCTATTACAACCGTTTCCAACTCCTCATGGGTCAGAGAAGCCTCGGCGGTCGTTCGAAGAAGTAAGTGTTTGGCTGATTTCACGGCAGCCTCCCATAGACCTCCAAAATGGGGAGCTCTGGGCGGGATGAACTTAAATTCTATTCCTTCCTTGGAGCAGGCATTTTCTATTTTTTCTTGGGAACTGGAACTGAATATAGCTGTCTTAAGCTCTTCAAGTTTGTTTTTAGTTCCAACAAAATTTGTTGCATTGTCGGAGTACATCGTTTGGCAGCGTCCACGGCGAGAAATGAATCTTTTCAATGCCCCTATGAATGCATCAGTGGTCAAATCAGTAACTACCTCCAAGTGTATCGCCTTGGTGGCAAAGCAACAGAATACTGCAATATACACCTTATGAGGGCGCTTTCCTCTGAGCTTATAATGTACCCAGAAAGGGCCACAGTAATCTACCCTAGTTGTGATGAACGGTCGACCTGGGCTTATTCTGCAACTTGGTAAATTGCCCATTATTTGATTGAACATTCGTGGCTTAGCTCTTGTGCAACGTATACACTGATGGACCACAGATCTTGTCATTGTTTTCCCTTTAAGAATCCAAAACCTTTGTCGTGCTGTAGCTAGTAATTGCTGTGGTCCACAATGATGACTTTCATTATGTAAGTTTACCAGGATCAGCCTTGCAATAGGATCGTTATATGGTAACACGAGCGGATGTTTGGCGTCGTATGACAGCTCTGATGCTTCTAAACGCCCACCTACTCTTATTAGGCCTGCTGAGTCTAAGAAAGGGCACAAACTTTTAAGCGGACTTGCTCCTTCGACTATCTGAGACCGTTGAAGTGTTTTCAATTCGTCTGGGAAATCAGATTGTTGCATTGCTCGCACTATGATGTGAAAAGCATTCTCCAGTTCAATGGCAGTGATGCGACTTCCAGTTTGGGTTGAGGTTTTTCTGATTATCTGAGCGAATTTTAGTACATAGGCTACAGTGTGTTGAAGGAAGATAAATGAATTTCTGTGGTTGATGCTGTAAACCCAGTCTTCGACGTTGGATGATGCTGCAGCAGTCACGATTTGAGTCTTCATCTTAAACTCCAAATTGATAGCGTTCTGAGCGTTCTTTTTAAATGGTCCCGGCCAGATACATTCTTGGCCATGCAAAAATGGAGGGCCATAGAACCACAAGTTCAAGCTTGGTAGTTTCTCTGGAGTTACGCCTCTCGAAATGAAGTCAGCTGGGGTTTCCTTTGATTTGACGTGTCGCCATTGACAATTGATGGTTATGTCTTGTATCTTTCTGATTCGGTTAGCCACAAAAGTTTTGAGTGATGAAGACGCTGAATTTATCCAATATAAGACAATTTCTGAGTCAGACCAAAAGAAAAGCTGTTTGTCGTCGTACCGTAATTCCCTTTTTACTTTGTTGGCTAATTCTGCTCCTAGAAGTGCTGCGCAAAGTTCTAGCCTTGGTAGGGATAACCTTTGGAGAGGCGCAATTCTGGACTTGGAGCACAACAGTCGGACTATTATTCCTCCATTTTTGAGCTTGGATCGAACGTAGACTGCTGCTCCATAAGCCCTTTCTGATACGTCTACAAATACGTGCAATTGGACGTGCGAGGCTATTTGACCATTGAAAACATGTCGTGGTATAGGAGTGTTGTCTAACGTGTTTAGTGACTTACGGAAATCAAGCCATTTCGTTGTGAGATCTTTAGGGAGTTCCTCATCCCAAGACCTTTTACCTTCCCACAGTTGTTGAATGAATATTTTGGCTAAAGCCACGACTGGGCCTGCAATACCCAAAGGATCGTAGATTCGTGCCACATCTGATATGACAGATCATTTTGTTATACTTGAGGTTGGCTGAAGATTTGCCTTTAGGCAAAATTGATCCGAAGATGGGCTCCATATTAGTCCTAGTGCCTTGATTGATGCATTTTCGAAATCAAGGTTGACTTCTTGATCTTCTTGTGGTATATCTTGGAGTAGATGGCGATGGTTTGCACACCATTTACGTAACTTGAAACCAGCTTCCTTGAGCAAGTCTGTTAGTTGGGATTGCATTTCCTTAGCTGTTGCTAAACTATTAGAACCACTTATTCCGTCATCAACGTAGAAGTCCTGGCCCAAGATCGTTGCACCCAGCGGATATTTGTCCATACGAGTGGCCGCTAGCCTTTGTAAACATTTCGTGGCCAGGTACGGGGCTGATGATGTTGTGCCATATGTAACGGTTTTTAGTTGAAAATGGCGTAGAGGCTGGCCAGGATTCTCTCTCCACAGAATTAGTTGATTGTTCCTGTCTCGTTCGTCTACGAGGATCTGACGGTACATTTTTTCAATGTCTGTGGTAAAGACAAATCTGGGTAAACGGAAACGTAGAAGCATTCCGAAGAGGTCCCCCTGCATGGTTGGACCTGTAAGTAAAATGTCGTTTAATGAACGATCTGTAGATGTTTTTGCCGATGCATCAAAAACGACTCTGAGCTTAGTTGTGCTACTTTCTGGACGCAGAACGCAATGATGTGGAATGTAGTAACGTGGGCCGCAGAGAGTTTTTGGGTCGATTTGAGTCATGTGACCAAGATCTTCATATGACTTCATGAAGTCCTTGTATTGTGTTTCGAGCGTTTCATCTCGTCTGAATCGTCGTTCCAAAGCACGGAATCTGGAATATGCTGTTGGTTCTGATTCGCCAAGTGCTGCCGCGTCTTCAGATAAAGGTAAACGAACAACAAATCTTCCATTGGGATTTCTGGTTGTGGTTTGAATAAAGTGAGTTTCACATGCTTGTTCAGCGGCTGTATAATTGCTTTCTGTAGGAACATCTTCAACCTTCCAGAATTTTTCAATTAGTTTGCCAGTTGACACATCCTCTTCACTTAAAACTGCGCATATCACTTCAGTTGTGCTGTTTTCCGATACTCTGCCACTGGCGATCCATCCAAGTTTTGTGTTCAACAATATTGGAAGATTATCGGCCAACTCTATTTTCCCGTTTTGCATAAGACTGAAGTAGTATTCGGCGCCTAGCAGAATATCCACCTTTCCTGGTTGGTCGAAATATGGGTCAGCTAAGTCTACATTTGGGATTTGCCAATTTGAAATGTCAATTTGTTGATTTGGTTGTGGAGGGATGATTGTAGGGAGAACAAAAGCGTCTAAGTTGGTTGCAAAATTGTTATTTCTGGCTTGCAATTTAACATTTATGCGCTTTGTGGCCCTTCTTCGTGCGTTTCCAATACCATCAATGCATAAAAGGGCTTCAGCTGAAGATAAAGACAATCTTTTTACGACACGCTCGGATACTAGATTCACCTGAGACCCGGAATCCAATATTGCTCTAAATTCTCCCGAATTTCCGTTGGCCGCTGTTAACCTTACTCTTGCTGTTGCAACCCGCGACGGCGGGTTGTTTGTGGCAGCTGATGTAACAGTCACATTAGTAGTGTTAGGTGCAACATCTGTTTTCCGTATATCATTTGAGTGCTGATCTGCGGTTTTGACTGGATTACCATGTTTTGATGAATTGTGTGGCTTGGAGTTTGAACCTAAATGCAATAATGTATTATGTTTTTTGTTACATTTTTTGCAAGGTCTTGATGTGCAGGTTTTCGAACTGTGATCAGCTCTGAAACAGTTTACACACAGTCTTTGTTGTTGTACCCAGCTTAGCCGCTTTGCTTCTGATAGTTGTAGAAATTTCTGGCAATGGAAGAGTCCGTGGTCGCCGGCCTTGCATAATTTACAGGAAACATAGTGTTCATTGGCAGTGGTTGCAGATGATGACACAGCTTTAGGTGATGACTTATCCTTTGGCGGATTGATTCCATTGATTGAAACTCAAATTCCAAGAATTATAAAAACTCAGCTAGAACTGGCACGTTCCTTGGATTAGTTAACGATTGCATGTACCTTACATGTGTGCTTCTATCAAGTTTTCTCATCAGAAGCTGAATAAGAATTGCATCCCATGAGGCTCTTGCAATTCCTAAATTGTTTAAAGCCAACATACACTCCTTGGTGGTGTCATGAAGAGTCTTAATCGCTGAAGCAGATGACGTAGCTGCAGGCTGATCAATTAATTTCTCTGCCAGGTTTACCACAAGAACTCTTTTATTGTTGTAGCGGTCCTTGAGTGTTTGCCAAGCAGTGGCAACTGACTTATTAGACGTTCAGCTTCGCCGGATAAGTTACTTTTCAAATACCACATTTTCTGAATAGCTGGTATTGGTTGCTTGTCTACCATTTCAGAAAATAAGTCATGGAATTGACGCCATTTCAGGTAATCCCCACTAAATTGAGGTATAGTTAAATTTGGCAGTTGTAACGACTTGACTTTACAACTGTTTGTCATTAATTCTGGTGCTGCTGTTTGAGTGTGCATACCATTCGGTTGAAGGTTGTCTGCCTGCACGAAAAGATTAACTAGAGTTTGCTGCATCAAATCATATAACGCTTCATATTCATTCTGATCAAGTCCATGCGCAGCTGGAATTGTAAACTGCTCATGAACTTCATCATATAGAATTTCTATTTTCTCCCATAATTTCTTTATGTTACTTATGTTCAGGTCAAAAAACTGTTTTGGTTTATCCTCTATAAATGTCAATGAATTTAACAGCCGTTTCAGAGCTGCTAAACGCATATTTAATTTGCGGATGATGCCAGGAGTACTATTAGGATCGTCAGGCATCGGTGTAACTCCTTGTGCTTTAGTTGTAGCCATTTTTACCCAGATTATTTGTTATAAAAACGTTTTGTATCACCAATGTTATGGTGCTTGATCGCTCAGGTAGCGTGTTGACTTCAGCAATGAGTGCTTACAAGATCCTTACCGCTGATGGGGGGAACTTGAAGTTCAGAACTGTTTTGGGTCACCAATGTTATGGTGCTTAATCGCTCAGGTAGCGTGTTGAATTTAGCAATGAGTGCTTACAAGATCCTTACCGCTGGTGGGGGGAACTTGAAGTTCAGAGCTGTTTGGGGTCACCAATGTTATGGTGCTTGATCGCTCAGGTAGCGTGTTGTATTCAGCAATGAGTGCTTACAAGATCCTTACCGCTGGTGGGGGGAACTTGAAGTTCAGAGCTGTTTGGGGTCACCAATGTTAAGGTTGCTGTTAAATTCTAGGTACATAAACCAAGAATTTGTTTGGTGTCACAAGGTACTTGGGACCATGTAACAAAGAAAGGTGCAGTAAAACAAGTCAATTTGTCTACTACGCTATGTCTTTATTTTTCTTCTATATTTATACAAAATATTATAGTTAACTAAACTTATACGCTAAATAATTAGGTCACTTATTAATGCAAGGTAAAAAGAAAATAACTAAAAATGCTGAATTTGTAAAGTCGCTGACCACTGAAGACATTGAACTTATGTTCTTTATTTTGGTCATTGACTGGTGTTGAATAAACAAAAAAAAACTTATTGGTAATATGACTACACATGTGTATGCATGGGTGTATGTTATGCTGTGACTGCAATATGATTCTTCGGTCACTAACCATTAATGCATTGCACTTATTGTTTATGTTTTTTTATAAACAAATAATTGCAAATGCATTTACATACATACACATGTGTTTGGATGTTTATGAATTTAATTTTAATGAGTTGAATAATTATGATGAACTTAATTTAAGGGTTGCCAACATATGTTTTATGAACTCATTATAAAGCAAATTTATTATTAATTAATTAGTTTTCGTAGTTTTTTAATCAGAGAGTCTGTGTTTTAAATTTTTCCACAAGCACAAGTCTAGTAGTAAAGCATTTGAAAAATCCCTCATGTCTTGAAAGTTCTTATAAAGGGTCTTTTAGGACTTTATTTATTTATTTTTTTTTTCTAGGACCAGCACTCAGGGAAAACCCCTACATATGCAATGCATTGTGCTGGAACAAGGAAAATAGGTTATAGGGAAGGAGGATAGAGGGAGTAGTGTCTGATTTAAACTTTCCCACGCTGGTAGTAACAGGAACGACCTCCGCAGGTAGTTGATTCTACATACGTACCCATTTATTAGCTGACACTTATAAGATAAACAGAAGGTGTGTGTGTTTTGTGTTTGTAGTAATTTTTCTGGCTTTTAAAATTTGTTTTTCTCTTATTCTTTATAGTAAGAAAATCATAATCAGTGTTGCCGTTGACAATTTCGAAAAAGTATCATAAAAAGCGTATTTAAGAAAAAGGGTCTTTTAAGGTAAAATAGGTTCAAGTTTTTTTGTGATCAAAAAAATAATAACATTTCTTTTAATAAAAAAAAACAAACACGAATTTTAAGAATTAATGAAGTACATTAGACTAAATAAAATGAATTAGCATACTTTATATATAAATCATTGTTAACCCTCTAACCGGCCAGATCGTAAAAATGATCGGATGAAAATAATATTTTTTTTCAGTTTATATAGGCAAAAGAACCGTAAGCCTTAATTTACTGGTAAAAAAAACTTTATAAATGAAGGCCAGGTAAAATAGTGAACATCGTATGTATACGGTCCTGCCACTTTGCAAGTAATGAAAAATCACATATAAATTTTATTTTTAAAAAGTTTTACTAAGATTAAAAAAATAACATATTTTTATACAATTTACCAAAAATGTAAAAATGTATATATAGGTCTGTCATTCCGTTTGTAATTTCCATAATATTCATATGCGAGCCATAAAATATATATATTCTGGGTCCTTATGAATAGGGAAGATGAATAAGAGATGTCCGTCTGTCCGTCCGTCCGTTTGGTGTACGTGAAATCGGTTTTCCGAAGCTCCTAGAAAAGCTTGAGACTTCGGTCTTAAACTGGTGTGTCAGACATAGTCCAAAATAGATTGGAATTGAAAATCAGCAAAATCGAGCAAACGGTTTCAGAGCTGGAAAACTTAAACTTGATATTGCCATAGCAAAGTAACTAGATAACACAAATTTTTTTTTTCAATAAACTTATTTTATATATCAGTACGAATAAAAATTGTATTAAAAATATCAAAAAAATAAATAAAAAAGACGTTTCCAAGGTTGGGAACTTTAAACTTTTTTTATAAAAATAACCTACTAAAACAAATTTTCCCTTTTATCTATAAATTCAACATATCTTACATTCTTAAAAGAAATATATTGGTGTAAGAAATCAGAAAAATTTAAAATTATGTTTCCAGGGTTGGTAAACGTACATGTTTTGTGATATACAGGGCTAATTTTTCTGGCTTTTTGCCAGAAAAAGCATTTTTTTGCATATTTTAGTTTTTTTGTAGAAAAATGCTTATTTTGGATCACCTTGCATAAAAAAGCTTATTTATCACTCTGGCAACGCGATTAATATATAACGACTCATATAGCTCAAACTGGTGTAAAAGAAATTCACATAAAATATATTTCTTTCCTTTTCTTGCGCATGTATGTCTGCATGTTATTAATTTTTTTTCTTTACTTTTCTATAACTTCTACCGTGTTGTGGTGAACACGGGCGATGTCCATGTTCAGGCATATCAAAGTATTTTGCGGCAGCGTAACAGAGATAGAATATTTACCAATTTTGTTCTGTTGCTTTTCTTTATATTGTAAATGGTTGCGGACGGCGAATCTCATGGCGAACATAGTTGCTCAGTCATATGTTGGGGCATCCATGTCAGAGCATGGACGAAACATGGACATGAGCGGTCTCCATTCGCATTTAAATACGCTGATGTTGAACGCATATTTCCCATGTATTCATTTGTTTTGTGACATTGAAGATCATTTCTTTTTGAAAATTAAAAAAAAACACATTATTGTTCATTGTAATAAATATCTCTTTGAATAAAAATACTTTGAAGTAGCAAAATTGTTGAAATTGTTGATTTTATTCTTGCATATTTTGCATATTTGTGCATATAACAGTGCATATTTTGAATTTTTTTCGTGCTATTCCTGGCGCATATTTATAATTTTTATTTGCATATTTTAATTAGCCCTAGTGATATATAAAATAAACTAGGTCTAATAATTTTTTTTATATATTAATTTATATATATTTTTTTTATTTAAAAAGAAAAGATGGGTATAGAAAATTAGAAAAATAAAAACACAGCTGGAAAATTTAAACTTTGTACGGTTCCGCACACCAAAGGTGAAAAGGAACCCTATTTTTCCGCTATACTGTTCCTCGTTGTACCTTCATAGTGAACAGACGTATTAGCGGAATTTTTTTTTACATACATACTAAATAAAAAAAACCATACAAAAAAAATATTTGTAGTACATAATATTCGTTTTACATTAACTTTGATAAATAAGCTTTTTTTGCTTTGCTAATATTTTTTTTACATAGACAGTAATAACTAAAACAAAAATAAAACAAAAACAACCGTAAACAAAATAACTCAAAGTGCCCTTGAGGAATACACTAACAAAGTGCCCTTGAGGAATACTCTATATGAGTACCTCAAAAACAAATAATTGTGAAGTGAGTGATAACGGCAGAAATGCCTATCTTACTGTGAGCTCTGATGATCTTAATGATAACAATAAAAAATCTGATGATAGACTTACTGTGAGTTCTGATGCTCTTAATATAAACAAAATAAATAAAAAACCTGATGACAGACTTTTTTTAACGGCTAAGACAATTTTTCGTTAGCGATCAACTTCGCTTTGTCCAATGCCAACTAGTGATTTGTTAACATTACAGTTGCCTACTACTTCGTCATTTAAATCAGCGATATCATCCGATTCAGACTCGTGTTCATCAATTACCCAAATTGTCAATATAAATAAGAGTAGCCCAAAACCCAAGGTCCAAGTCGGAATAAACCGATATATATTTGTGGGAAAGCGCGGGCCAAGCCCAATTTCTACTAAGATTGCATCTGCTTCAAAGGTATCTAGGGATAACAGCGCATCCTCCACTAATCGTTTTCAAATATTGCAAGATGACAACGACACACCTGATATATCTGAGAAAAAAACCTCCAAGCCGCCACCAATATATTTGAGAGAAAAAAATTCAAACGCTCTTATTAAGAAATTAATTTCGGTCATTGGTGACAAAAAATTTCACATTGTTCTAATAAAACGTGGCAATATCGATGAAACGAAAATTCAAATTTATGACGAAACAGATTTCCGTAAAATGGTTTCTGAATATGAAAAAAATAAAACAAGTTTCTACACATACCAGCTCAAGAGTGCTAAAGGCCTGCAGATCGTATTGAAGGGCATAGATTCTTATGTTGTTCCCGAAGAAATAAAAGACGCACTCGTCCTCCAGGGATTCAAGGTAAAAAATGTTTCAAATATAATAAATAGGGAGAAGATCCCCCAGCCTCTATTTCGCGTTGAACTTGAGCCGAATGATATAAAATTGAGAAAAAATGAGACGCAACCAATTTATAATTTAAAATATCTTTTATACCGAAAAATAACAGTTGAAGAACCACACAAGCGTTCTGGACCCGTACAGTGCCATAATTGTCAAGAATATGGCCACACAAAAACTTACTGCAAATTACCTACAGTTTGTGTTATTTGCGGTGAATTGCACGGTACTGCTAGTTGCAATAAACCGAAAGATCAAAGTAACAAAAAATGCAGTAATTGTGGAGAAAATCACACTGCTAACTACAGAGGTTGTCCTGTATATTCTTTCGTTAAAAAGACTATGGGGCAAAAACCTTAAGTAGCTCCAGCACAAACAGCAAACACTTACTCCGCCACTCTTGCCCAAGTGAGCCAACCAGTTAATTCACGTGTATCGTATGCCGATGCTGCAAAAACAAGCTCTATTGCCACACAAAATGTTTCACGGCCAAATACTTCAATAAATACAAACTCAGGCTTTAATTTTAATCGCCTTGAAGCTACTATTGAAAATCTGGTGCAAACTATAAACAATTTTACAACAAGTATGACTAGCATGATGCAAGAAATGCTGCGAATGCAGAATACTCTGCTTCAAGCAATACTTAATAAGCCATGAACACGTTAACAATATGTTTCTGGAACGCAAACGGCATTCGCCAACATAAAAATGAACTTGAGAACTTCCTCACGGAAAAAAATATTGATATAATGTTGGTTTCTGAGACTCATTTGACTTCGAGAAGCCTTTTTAAAATTTATGGGTACACCTTATATGATTCAAAGGACCCGAGAGGAAGAGCATGCGGTGGATCAGCAATTTTAATAAAGTCAAGACTCAAGCATTATATTATTGGCAACATTTGCGAAGAACATTTACAAGCAACGAATATTTGTATCGAAAATTTTTGCACTAATTTTGTCATATCATCAATTTACTCCCCTCCTAGGTTCGCAATTACTGAGGACCAATACGAGGATTTCTACAAATCCCTTGGCCCTTGCTTCGTAGCAGCTGGCGACTACAATGCAAAACATACGTTCTGGGGTTCGCGTCTTATTACACCTAGAGGTCGGGCATTGTTCAACACAATTTCAAAAATGGGCTTGGACGTCATTTCGAGTGGGGAGCCCACTTACTGGCCTACGGACATACAAAAAATTCCGGATGTTATAGATTTTGGAGTCATGAAAAATATTTCTAGGGAATTAGTTCATGTTGAAGCGTCTCAAGATCTTTCCTCCGATCACTCTCCCACGATCGTTACAATTTGTAGCCCACTAAGTAGTGACTTACCTCACCCGTATGTGAAGACGATCAACCGTGTTAATTGGCTGGGGTTCAGAAAATATCTCAGTACTCATTGTACGGAAAACATTACGCTAAGAACATCCGAAGATATTGAATTTAACATTAGCAATCTTATCAAAAATATGAAACAGGCTGCTGAACATGCGACTACCTCCTACCCGCAGACTGGATTTAATAGAATTTATTCTACGGATATTGAACGTCTTGTAAGTGAAAAAAGAAGAGCTAGAAGGGAATGGCAACAGCACAGATCGCCCCAACATAAAATCAGATTTAAAGAGTGCACTAAACGACTCCAAGACTTGCTTGCATTTGAAAAAACTGCATCTTTTAAAAACTATCTGGAAGGTCTTGATGCCACACCAGCATCTAATTACTCCTTGTGGCGCGCTGCTAGAAAGCTTAAAACACCTGTTGCGTTTAAACCACCTCTGCGTACATCTACAGGGGGTTGGGCAAGAAGCGATACTGAAAAAGGTAAAATATTTGCTGAGCATTTAAAATACGTATTTACCCCTAACTCATGTACTGGTGTTATTGATTTGCCGAATGTAGTGGTACTACCCCCTCGACCCATAAAATTTAGAATGTGTGATGTACAAAAACTAATTGCTGAACTTAACCCGAAGAAAGCTCCGGGTATTGATGGAATTAGTAACCAGATGCTAATAAAGTTGCCTCGTATTGCAATTAGAATCCTGTTATTTATTTTTAACGCCATTTTTCGACTGGAGTATTATACAAATAGCTGGAAGCTTGCCAAAGTTGAAATGATTCCAAAGCCGGGCAAGGACCTTACCAAGGCTGAGTCATACAGGCCAATAAGTCTGCTATCAACAACGTCAAAACTTTTCGAAAAACTGCTCATGACAAAATTGTCCCCAATTCTAGTTAGTAGTGGGTGCATACCGGACCATAAATTTGGTTTTAGAAGTCAGCATAGCACCATCGAACAAACTCATAGATTGGTTCAATTTATAAGAAGAACATTTGAAGAAAAGAAGTATTGTTCTGCGCTGTTTATCGACGCTTCTCAGGCATTTGATAAAGTGTGGCATGAAGGTCTTATTTTAAAATTGAAATCATATTTACCAATAAATTTTCTGAAGCTATTAGAAAGTTATATTACTACCCGGAAGTTTACGGTTGTGGAAGGAGACTTCATGAGTGTGCCCGAATCTATATCATCCGGTGTGCCACAGGGGAGCATACTGGGGCCAGTTTTGTATTTGATTTACACATGTGATATGCCTTTGAGCAGCAATATCCATACATCTACGTTTGCCGATGATACAGCCTGCCTTAGTATGCACGAAAACCCTCACAAGGCTTCCCGATATCTACAAGAACATATTACACAACTGGAACTATGGTTAAATTTATGGAGAATCAAAGTAAACGAGCAAAAGTGTGTCCAGGTAACATTTACCCTGCGAAGAGATACTTGTTCCCCTATTCGAATCAACAATCAAGTTGTTCTTCAACATTCACACGTAAAATACCTTGGTATACACCTTGATCGACGGCTTAAATGGAAGCCCCATATTGACTCAAAGCTAACACAAATGAAACTGAAATTAACTCAGATACATTGGCTGATTGGTAGAAATTCAACACTCAGTCTAGATTGTAAACTTTTAATATACAAGACGATTTTGAAACCATTATGGTGCTACGGAATACAGTTATGGGGCACTGCTTCAGCTTCTAATGTCGAGAGAATCCAACGAAGGCAAAACAAAATTTTACGCTTAATAACATTGGCTCCATGGTATATAAAAAATTCAAATATACATCGTGATTTAAATATGCCACTAGTGACTGAAGAAATTGCAAAATACGCTGGCAAATATTTAACAAAACTCGAGTCACATCCTAATCCGCTTGCCCGTAATATTTTGAACTTTACTGGACACATCCGCCTAAAAAAGAGGGACACATGGGCTCTTATTCATAGCACTCCAGATGGGACTTCTTGAAAATACTTTATTTTTTTCCTTTTGACTATCACTACTTATGTATTATATATAACTATTACTAAGCTTATGTCCGACACTGGTCGGGCCTAATTATATTTTTAGATTTAAGATTTGAATACTTATTGTTAGTTCATATATGAAGATACAATAAATAAAAATCATGCATTAAAAAAAAAAAAAAATACTGTTCGTCCGTCTGTCAAGGCTATTTTCTAGAGAACCGTTAGAGCTACGGAAACTTAGACAGAGTGTGTAAACCTTTGGTCACTACAACAACAAATACACGAGAATTAAAAATTAAAGGGTGCTCCAAAACGAGCAACGAAAAATTTTGAAATCCCATGTAATAAATATACAATTGTATGTACCCAGCAAAAAACTTTGCCTACTAAAATGCAAAAAAGTGTATGTACTCCTCAGTCGTAAGTACTTACAATTTGACTGAATAACCCATTATTTTTGTTTGAGAAGTTCAAAAAGTATGCGGTACCCTATACTTTTTGCCTACAAATATCCAAAAGTTAATAGATTACTGATTGCCTAAAATTATTCAAAATTTAATGGGTTATTTTTTGGATTACTTTTTACCTAAAATTGTTCAAAAATAATTTTTTGCTAATAAAAATAAATAGAATTTTGTTAAAAAATTTTCTCTATATAAACTTCATTATTAACTGGAAAGTACTACAATAAGTACTTTCACGTAATGATATAAATAAGTACCACTCATTACTTTGTAAGCCATTAAAACAGTACTACCCATTACAAAATCTTGAAAATTTTTTGCTGGGTATATACACTTGAAATTTGTAAAGTTCGTGTATTTTTATACAGACTACAACAATTAAAACTAAAATTTTAAATATAGAAATTAAAGGGTTTTCTATAAGCTAATGTAATTTTGACTATGTAGTTTGGACAACTTGCGGTATCTTGGAAACCGTAAGAGCCAAGCTCTTGAACTTTTCAATAATGATAAAACTAAAAATTCCAAATTATAAAATCGCCAAGCCGAAAAAATTTTCAATAACCAAAAAAATCGCCAAAACAAAAAAATGCGCCAAATTAAAAAAAATTCTAAGACTAAAAAAAATCGCGAAAACCAGTAAAATCGCCAAAATGAAAAAAAATCGTCAAAATGAAAAAAAACGCAAAAAACCGAAAAAATCGTCAAAAAGAGAAAAAAGCGACAAAACTAAAAAAAACGTTTAAACTGGAAAAAAGCCAAAAACGTAAAAATCGCCATATAAAAAAATGCTAAGAACCGATCGTCGGATCCCTTCCTGCGCGAGTCAAAGTCGTACTATACTGAATTTATTTGATATTAAAGTAACTAAATAAAACTAGTATTTTTCCTTATTTACTTTTTTCTTTGTCCACTGACATATTTTATATATTTTCGAAAGAACAAGATTGGTATAAGGACCCAAAAAAATTAAAAGGATGATTCCAGGGTTTGGAAAAGTACACTTGTTTTGTTATATAAAACTAATTAAATAAAGCTAGTTATTTCTTTGGTAATTAAATATATTCTATATTTTAGAAAGAAATAAATTTGTACTCGTATTAAAACCAGAAAATTTTAAATTATTCAAGGGTTCGAAGTTGGAAAAAAAATTTGGGTAAAAATATAACCAAAAATATTTTTTTCAGTTAAAAATATTTTATGTTTTAGTAAGATCTTTACTCAAGCAAATTCTTTAGTTGTAAAAAACCGAGAGGTAACTTACTAAAAATTGCACTATAACAATAAATTATAAATTCTATGTATGTATATATGTATGAACTTATTTATTTATCTGTATACTACATATACATACGTTGGTAAAGGGTATATAAGATTCGACACAGCCGATAATAGCACTCTTACTTGTTTTAATTGTGATACTCCCAGAAATAATTTGCCTTTCGAATGAGGTATTTGGGTGTCAAATTTTTTTCAATATTTTCACCATTTATTGGCTTTTCTATCGACCAAAACAGTAAAATGATCGACACCATCGAACCAAATATCGCCAAGTGGACGATCAGCTCTTCTTCGTCGAATTTTTGAGCATATGTTATGTGAAAAAATTTTAAAAGAATTATAAATAAGTATTTATTATAATTCACAATTAATAATTTCAGAAAATAAACCTGGATTCGAAGAAACGCGAGCAAAATTGATATCAAACTCATGGAAACAGCGCGCTAGGTAGAAAACAGTAAGAACCAACTACACAAAACAAGAGGTAGGGACGACCTACGCTCGTTTTCAAGGTTGACCAACACGTTCCTGACGTCATGAGATGTGTCGCTTTCAAATGAGACCAATACCAACACGCTCAGTGATGGTACACCAAGGATACACGTATTTAAATTTTTTAAATGGCTCTCCTGAACAAAACCGGTTTTTACCCTTAGGTCCCTTTCTATTTTGCGCGTCACATATACATTTTTATACATATGTATATATTTTCTCCAACAAACCTTTAAAACTTTTTGAAAGTGATGCTGATAATTTCACAGTGTTAAAATTTTCGTTTGCATATACATAAATGCGTATGAATATTCTGTTTTAGAGTTGGTGTTGCAACCAAAGTTTCAGTCGACAAGAAGAAGAAAAATTAAACAAGTAAGAGTGCTATATTCGGGTGTGTCGAATCTTATGTACCCTTTACCAACGTATGTTTATGTAGTATACAGATAAATACATACATATGTATTTGTTTTATGATAAAATTTATAATTTTTTGTTATAGTGCAATTTTTAGTAAGGTACCTCTCGATTTTTTTCGACTTAAGAATTTGCTTGAGTAAAGATCTTACTAAAACATAAAATATTTTTAACTGAAAAAAAAATATTTTTATTTTCTTACGCAAATGTTTTTTTCAAACCTTGAATAATTTAAATTTTTCTGGTTTTAATACGAGTACAAACTTACTTCTTTCTAAAATATAGAATATATTTAATTACCAAAGAAATAACTAGCTTTATTTAATTAGTTTTATATAACAAAAAAAGTGTACTTTTCCAAATCCTGGAATCATCCTTTTAAATTTTTTTGGGTCCTTATACCAATCTTGTTCTTAAAAAAATATATAAAATATGCAAGTGAACAAAGAAAAAAATAAATAGGGAAAATACTAGTTTTATTTTGTTACTTTAATATCAAATAAATTCAGTAAAGTGCGACTTTGACTCGCGCAGGAAGGGTTCGGTCTTTAGCATTTTTTAATATGGTGATTTTTGCGTTTTTGGCTTTTTTCAGTTTAAATGAATTTCTTTTAGATTTGTCGCTTTTTTCTCGTTGTGGCTATTTTTTCGTTTTCTTGCGTTTTGTTTCATTTTGGTGATTTTTTTTCATTTTGGCGATTTTACTATTTTTCGCGATTTTTTTTAATTTTAGACATTTTTTTTTGGTTATTGACAATTTTTTCGGCTTGGCGATTTTATAATTTTGGAATTTTTTAGTTTTATCGTTTTTGAAAACTTCAAGAGCTTGGCTCTTACGGTTTCCAAAATACAGCAAGTTGTCCAAATTACATAGTCAAAATTACATTAACTAATAGAACACCCTTTAAATTCTATATTTAAAATTTAGTGTTAATTTTTGAAGTCTGTATAAAAATACACTAACCTTACAAATTTCAAGTGTATATACATACAATTGTATTGTATTACATGGGATTTTAACATTTTTCGTTGCTCGTTTTGGAAAACCATTTAATTTTTAATTCTCGTGTATTTGTTTTTGTAGCGACTAAAGGTCTACACACTTTGTCTAAATTTCAGGTCTCTAGCTCTAACGGTTCTCTAAAAAATAGCCTTGACAGACGGACGGACAGTATAGCGAAAACAATAGGGTTTCTTTTCACCTTTGGTGTACGGAACCCTAAAAAGTTTTTATTTTTCTAATTTTCTGTACCCATCTTTTCTTTTTAAAACTTAAAAATATATATAAATTAAAATATAAAAAAAATTACTAGACCTAGTTTATTTTACATATCACAAAATGTGTACGTTTCCCAACCCTGGAAACATAATTTAAAATTTTTCTGATTTCTTACACCAATATTTTTCTTTTAAGAATGTAAGATATGTTGAATTTATAGATAAGAGGAAAAATTAGTTTTAGTAGGTTATTTTTATATAAAAAAATTAAAGTTCCCAACCCTGAAAACGTATTTTTTATTTTTTTCTATTTTTTATAAAAATTTTATTCGTACTGAAATATAAAATAAGTTTATTTAACAAAAAAATTAAAAAATTTGTGTTATCTAGTTATTTTTATATGGCAAAATCAAGTTTAAGCTTTCCAGCTCTGAAACCGTCAGCTCGATTTCGCTGATTTTCAATACCAATCTATTTTGGATCATTCTTGATACACCAGTCTAAGACCGAAGTCTCTAGCTTTTCTGGGAGCTTCGGAAAATCGATTTCACGTACACCAGACGGACCGCCGGAAGGACAGACGGACATCACTTATTCATCTTCCCTATTGATAAAGACCCAGAATATATATATTTTATGTGTCGCATATGAAGATTATGGAAATTACACACGGAATGATAAACCTATATATACCCTTTTCCATTTTTGGTAAAGGGTATAAAAAAAATTTGAAGTGAATGTCCGGGTTGTAGTTTGCATAAGTTTAGAAGTTGTAATGTTTAAGATAACATTATTATAGCATTAACAGAACAGAATTTAATAGTTTAAGTGGTGTCAGTAGCTCACTAACATTTTTGTTGGGTTGTCATTTATGAACAATTTAAACACTTGTACATACCATAACACAAATCCAGGATCATAAAGTAAGGTTTTCAAAGTTAATTGTAGGGTTAGGAACTGGAAAAACAGTACCACAGACACAAACGCACATGTAAAATAACAAACATTTTATAACTATGACTTTGATGAAGAGAATAATGATGTCTGTTAACTATTTAAGTTTGTTAAGAAGAATTAAAAGCGGAAAAATAAACTATTTGTTTAAAATTTTTTGGGAACATTTCGTTTCTTTGCATAAACTTTTAAAAAGACTTTATCTTAGTTATCCTTTGCGTCTGTTATATTTAAATTTTTTGCTTGTGTACACATCCATGAAAAATTTTATGACATTTTACGCCTGATTTAAATGTCTCACATTTATACTTTGGACTTTTTGTTCATATCGTAAACGTATTAAATTTGGTTATGCAAGCAACACATGATTTTTATTGCTTGCAGCATAAGAACTTGTATAAAGATATCTTCTCATTTTTGCTGTGTTTAAATAAACTTCTTTTAAATTTTCTTGCAGATTTTCTCATTATATTAATAACCGATATCAAAGTTTTTTTCAGATTTTTATTATGCAAACGAGGGTTTTGTAATAAATTGAACTTTATTCTAATATAATAATACAAAATCATACGAAAAGAGTGTATGCCACTTGACACTTTTTTAATTAAAGGAAGTAGTATTTTCGGACTGTCGATTTGATCACTTCGACATTGAAAGTGTTAGGAAATATCTCTACAAACTTAGGAAATGTTAGGAAATGTCTCTAGACTACATACTTATACGAATATTCCACATACGAGACATAAGCCTTCACAGAAAATATAAATTTTTATTTATTTAACCTTTATATTTGATAACTTATCAAATTTTTTAATCCATGAAAGAATGAATGTCAAAGAAATATAATTCATTATTTTTAATTTAATTAAAAAATAAATTTCCTTAAAATTATGCACTCTGTACATAACTTTTAAGAAATTGATGATTAAAACTGTATTTAAATTTTTTTTTGTGGAAAAATTAATCTTCTCTGTACTTCGTGGTGCGATTTACAGCCTAATTGACGGCAAATGGATGTGCTCTGAATAAAAAACGTGTTTTATTTAAAAATATCTAAGTTTCGTAAGCAGGTTCCCTGATTTAAATATTGATAGAACAGTGAAATGCATCCCATTGTGTCGATATTTCAATGATATTTCCACTTTAGGTCTTCTTTTTACACATACGAGACTTTCAATATCCGTAAAATAAATTCTATTAAACACAGTCTGCGGATAGGAGATAGTGTTCATGCATGTTCAGCAGCCTGTTTAATATTTTCATTGAGGTTGACAATGTTAGATTCAATATCATCGGATGTTCTTAGATTAATGTTTTCCGGGCAATGACTACTGAGATATTTTTTGAATCCCAGCCAATTAACACGATTGATCATCTTCACATATAAGTTAGGTAATACTATATTCAGACAGCAAACATGAACCACTTCGTTCGCTCTCTAAACCACGATTGCGAATCATGCCGTTCACACGACACATTCGTGGTTCGTTTTGACAAATCTTTTTGATGCAGTGATGCCAATTTAGCCCTTTTAGGGCTAGATTTGACCGAACTAAAAAACGCGCAAATCTAGCACTTCTTATAATTATCTTTTAGCCTCATTTTACTTTTTGTGCAATATGGCTACATTTTAATTAGAGTTGTACTGTAAAGGACGAACTAGTTCAATTG
The DNA here is from genome assembly GCA_944452675.1 of Tachina lurida. Lineage (NCBI taxonomy): Eukaryota > Metazoa > Arthropoda > Insecta > Diptera > Tachinidae > Tachina > Tachina lurida. The sequence continues at coordinate 108,322,367 of OX101753.1, read as the reverse complement.
AACTATTCCCACAAACCATACAGAAGTGACACGAGACGGAAGATTTTTGTGTTTTTATACTTATCTCGCTCTCCCCGGAATTTTGTCGTTGATTTGGCTTCTAGAGCAATAAAATTTTAGCTTTTTTTGTGATTATGCTTTGTGCTTTTATTCATGTGTGTTAATTCGTAAGTAAAAGGGTGAAAAATTGTTTAATTTTATGAATTTGTGTTTAATGTTGGATATATTTTCAGTTTATTTTCAGAAAACCATTTTTTGGTTCAATATTTAATGTAAGTATAATTTTCAGCTGGAAAATTACAAGAAATATATTCAGAAATTTGGCAAACTTTTTTCTGAGAAATTTGGCAAACTTTTTTCTGATTTCAATCCCAATCATGCCAAGGACTCGAATCAGGAAACACTGTTCAGTCAACACTTCTTAGTGTGTGCGTTGGAAGAACTGGGCTCTTTGGTATTAGGATTAGGCACAACAGCTCAAAACCTTCTGTATGCTCAAACTCTGAATGCCATTGATACGACTCGTGCTGTATTGGTGCATCCAAGTGCAGCAGCCCAAGACTGTGGCAAGTCTAATAACACCACTTATCGATCGCACCGGAGGCCGTATCAGGTTACAGTGGCGCTTTAGCGGCTATTCTAGGAAGTGTACGTTACTCTCCCTAGGATATACCACATACCAAGGGTAAAATTGTATTTAATGCGGCAGAGTCGCATGTCGCTAAATCATACCCAATCCGGTTGGTTGTTAATTGGATCCATACTATTACCCAGATTGCTGCTGTTGTGTTTCCACTCTTTTCCTTGTTCCAACGAAGAATTGGAGTCAGAAAAGGCTCGCGGCGACTCATTTACATGGCACGTTACACTTGAATACCGAGCAGGAGCTTTATCAGTAATGCAAAGTTTTTTGGTCAATTGTGCGGAACTAGTGACGGAAAGTATAACAAAGCGTCTAGTGACACCGATAGAAAGTGCAAAACAAATTATTGTAAGCACACGTTATTAAGTAAATTAAAGATTTTATTAAATTAGTTTTAAATAATCGATTTGTTTTTTTATTTTTGTCCCAACTTCAAATCTTGTTAATATAAAATTGTGTTTGTTTTCCCTCTATTACAAAATTTAAACACTTAGCGCATTTTAAATTAAAAAAAAGATAAAATCTACTTAATTAACAACTTAGTTAATATCAATGATTATTTAATTTTTTTATTGAAAATAACTAATTAAAACAAATTTGATTATACAATACAAAAATAATAGAGGGGTTTATTAATTTTTCATTTGTGTTGTGTCAAATATACATCTATTACTACGTTTATACGCGCACTATTTGCAAATAAAATTATTTACAAATAAATTAACTCACTGTTTATACGTCATAGCAAAAGTACACAAACTTGGTAGTACTTCTATAGAAAGCTTGCTTATGTTGACAAAAAAAATAGTGTAAATGCACAAAATAACAAATAATTATTTGTTTTAATTGTTATTATTTGCTTCTATCAATGTTTTTTGTTGCATTATTTGTTCATTTATTGTTTTTGTTATCACACATTTGTAAGCGTGGCAACCTTAAGCATTTTATTTGCAAATAGTGCGTTAATCGTGAATAGTTTTCTGAATTAGTAAGTCGCAATAAAAACAATAATATGGCAACAATTTACTGTTTTATTTGCAAATAAGCCCTGCGTATAAACGTAGTCTATAGTACATAAATAACAACAAATGTGCTTAAATACTAAGGATAGGAATTGCTCATAATAATTACAAGTAAAATTTTTGTTTATGAGAAATATAAAGTAAAATTGTATAAAATGTACATATATTTTCTCTTTCAAGGATCATGATATCAATTTCGTTTGGAAGAAAAACTGAAATAAATACTTGTCTACGTGCTACTTCTAGAAAAGCAGTGTTATTTTTATCGGTCTCACGTTTGTGGTTGGTTTCTTAAAGAGTTTGTAAAAATTTAAGAATTTCTGGATTCGAATTAGCCACTGCACTGAATTTGTCATGATAATTTCCACGAATTTCTTTAAGCAAGCCGATAGAGTTTTCGTAGGTGTCTTGATCGACAAATTCCTTTTTAAACAACACATAAATAGTTATGGCGAGTATTTGTTTCATTGAGGATGCAATGGCATCACGCGACTGAATGTACAAGACTTTGAAGCATTTAAAGATTAAAGCGTTTTTATCAAAATCGTCTGTATCTTAATAGTTACCGGTGCAGTTTTTCAAAGCACCAAAACATTCGGCCAAAGCTCTATATACAAAGGCCCTTTGTGAATCCAGTTTCTCGTCCTTCTTAGCTTTTTGCTGCAAATATATTTAAAAACCGCAAGAGCTAATTATTATAAACTATAAATCAAGGTTGGCAAACGGTATCGTAAAAATACCGATACCGATTCAAATACCGCTAAAATTAGATACCGGTATCGTTACCGATACCGAAATCCTTTTCGGTTAGAAAATACCGGTATCCAGAATACCGTTTACGTCTATACCGGTACGTACCGGTATACCGGTTCCCGCCAAAAATAAAGGTCTCTACTATGATTTACAACTACATTGATAGTTGAGTTGTAGCTGCCAAATTTTTATTATGTATTACAACTTTTTTCACCATGAGACAACTGCTTTTTATCAGTTGTATTTTTATTTCGACCATTGTATTCATTTTGCTTTATTACTCCAGACGCCAACCAATCGCATTTGTCAACCAACATTGTTGCCATGTTCATAAAACATAGAATCTCAAGAAAAAATATCAAGGACAAAAATAAATATATATTTAAAATGTTTTGTAATGTATACTATGGTTTCAAAAAACACAAGAACCTTTGTTTTTCAAGCATTGTTTCGAAGATAACTAAAATTAGTTGTAATTCAGAATACCAAAAAACAGTTAACAGTTGTTTTAAAGTTTAGTTGTTTCAGTTGAAATCCAATTTAGTTGAGCTGTAAACCGTAATATGGGAAAAAATTCCAAAAATATATTTCAATTAACTCTCTTTCTTTGGTGTTGGTTTTGTTTACACACACGGTTGCCAGAAATGCAGATTTATCTGCATTTTGCAGATTTTTACCCTCCAAAAACACGAAATCCAGATTTGCAGATTTTTGGGCTAAAAACGTAGATTTTTCAACTCCAATTATAGTGAATTTTTTTTTACATTTTTCCTAATACTGCTACTACTCCTTGTTTCTTTTATGTGTGAACGACTCATAGTTTAGAGAGTTACAATTTTGGAACTTAGGAAACATCGTAGAGAATATATTATTTTCTCTTCAAGACTTTGAAAAGTAAACTTTGCGTGTGGAAAATTGGCGGCTTTTCCTCATCAGTAGACTTCAAGCAGTGCGGCAGCTAATTGTAAAAAGGTAATGAGAAATTAAAAATTTATTCAAAATCGAAGATGTTAGCTTGTAAAGATTTTTGCTTGAAGCTTTTAAGCTTATTCTGCCGTATTAATAAAAATATAGTTTTAGTTTACGAAAGCTTTATAAAACAAACGAGGGGAAAAGAAACTTTTATGTTACCCTCGTCTCTCTCTCGTACAAACTAATCAGCTTAGCATTAAGACTTGCTTAGTGTAAATTAGGACTTATGAATATTACCTATTACGAATATTACTTATTTTGTGCTATTACGCTTGTGTACGTAATTCTTAATAACATATTTTGTTAGTCATTCTAAAAAAATATACATATATGTTGTACATGTACATCCATATTTATGTACATTTTTTTAATAAAATATACAAAAGTTGTTTAAAAAATTGCTTTGAAGATTTTTTGAAGATTTTAAAAATAAAATGCAGATTTTGCAGATTTTTTCGTAAAAAATTTTTGAATTTTGCAGATTTTGTCCTTAGAAATTCTTGCAACACTGTTTACACACTTCACCGTAATAAATAGGATTGATATAGAAAAATCTTCTAAACTTTTATATCTGAAGTTAAAAATTGCTCTCTTGAAGTGACGAAAAGTACTTGCTTTAACTTTTTTAATGTTAATATTGTTTATTCTTTGAATTGAAATATATTCTATCAAACGTTCGCACTGTGGGCAAAATGATCGATCTAGCGTCGTTTAATTCAATTTTCAAAGTGTTTAATTGCGCCAAAATTGTTTCTCAATCGATTACTAATATACCACTGAACTTATATATCGATTCTGTTTTGATTGCCATGATCTAGTTGCACAGCTGTGAGCTGTCAAACACAAAATATGTTTCAGCCGGTGCATCAATAAGCTTTAACACGTGTTTTCTTTGCATTGCCAAATGTTCTCTAAATTTACATTTCGCTCATTTACTTCAATAGTGGCATAACTCAAAAAATGGGTTTTTTGAAGTAATAATGCAGAAAGATTCGGCATTTCGTATTTTGTCTTGTGTAAAAATTTCATACAAATAGCTTGTACCATCACCTCCTGAGAGATTTTTTTTTCATATCTCCATTGAGTTGTATGCAAATTGAAAACTTAAAACGCGTTTTCTGCAAAACTAGTTTTTTCGAGTTGTGCCACTATTGAAGCAAATGAGCGATTTGTCTCAATTAACTGGAAGAAAAGTGGTTTTATTTATAGTTAGAGGTATGTATTAACTAAACAAATTTTTGTTTGTGACCTGTGCTTAAGTGTTGTAGAAAAAAATAGAGTTAAAGTTGACTATACCACTAACTGCTTGAAAAAAGCCAAAATAAGACTTCCGTGGACCAGAACTTCTGATATTAGTGGGTATTGGGGCTAGAATATTTTTTTTAATAACTATGTTGTCTTGTGATTGTAAAATATCCAAGTCATCTGCTACTTTATGCTACTTTACATGATATTTATTTACTATGGCGCAACGAGCCTGTGGCTACTAAAAAATGTTCTGCCGTTGAGAGTCATATATTTCATAATAAAATTAATATCAACATTTATAATGCTTATATATTTATTTTTGTTTTGCTGGATCTTTGTATTATATCTTTGAATATTGTTTAGCTTCTTTTAATCCGTTTGAAAGAAAAAAAAAACAATGCAAATTTGTTTTTAATCTATATATTTCGAACCTTTATTGGTTCATCATCAGGATCTAAAATAATACATTTTAAGCTTTTTATTTTTAAAAAATTGTACAATTTATATCTAATTACCTTTTTTGATTATTAATTGTAAGACAATGAAAAATTTAATAATTAAAAATTACATATAAATAAAATAAAATACATGTAAGCTACTACAATTGAAATTAGAAATTAAATTACAGTAAGTGTTTAGTAATTTTTCTTATCAGTCTTTTCATTACAAGTATATCTCTCATATTTGACAATTTGGTTTACTTCATGTACTTGTAATTTAAATTTTTTCTGTACTGTTTTAAGTATTTGTGCATTTGCAAAATCATGTTTATTTGATTTAGTATGTTTAGCCAATGCTGATAAATTAGTATTTATATTTGAATTATTACAGTCATATTCGTGTTGTTTTAGTATTTTAGCAAATTTTTGTGTAGTTTCACCTACATGAAGTACATAAAGTAAACCAAATTGTCAAATATGAGAGATATACTTGTAATGAAAAGACTGACAGCCATCCCTAAACAAGGGCGGAAAGCGGGACGTTTTTTTTCGCCGAGCCTTAACGCTGCAATGTCATACCTAAACAAAAGCGGCTACGTTATGTCAAAACGATAAAACAGGGTTATCAAACCAATAAATAAAACAATCCTGATTATTTTAACACCTGGACAGACGACATTGTTGTTTGTGATTTTGTTATTTAAATTAAAATAAAATAATTAAAGTTTGAAAAAATTAGTTATTTAGAAAATTTGGAAAACTTGCTTGTGTTTTCTCAAAAACCTTCAAGTCGGACAAAAAAATATTTTTTTCTCATTAATAATCTTTTGTGATTTTACTCAAAATATATTAATATGCATTGATTTTACTCAATTGACCGGAAGTCATGTATGTTATATTCATCATTGCGTATAACAAAGTTTCATCACATTATTAAAGAGAAAATAAAAAGTGTGATGTAAACTTTTGTGTACGTGTGATATTGCATCTCTCTCTAACTAAAGAATGTAACATATAGTCGAACTGCTCACTCCAGTGCTTTCTACTAATCAATTATAATATTTATATTAATTCGACTGACATAATTGACTAATATATCCCCCATATACTGACAATAAATATAATTTTTATTATTTTAATTGATTTTTGTTTATTTTAAAAAGTCAATTCAAATTATTCAAGTAAATAAAATATTTAAAATTAAAGACAGAAATGAGCAAAAACAGAATAACTTAGGCGGTATCTAGCCCTCTTCACACCTTTTCATTGCCCACACATCTTTCTTTTAAAAGAAAATATAGATTAAATTAAATTTTGTAAATTTCTTTTATTCACTATTGTTTTTACTTATCTTTTTTAACACTTATAAATTTTAATTTTCACAGACAGAATGATTTTGTTTTAATAAAATTCGAGTCATAAAAGTTTTGGCATACATATGTATATAAGATGACCCACTCTAACATATATGCTAGAGTAGAGCAACTATAATTAATAAATAAATCCATCATCACTTCCGATCGAATGACTAGTCAATTGACTGTCACTATTGAATTCAATGTAAAATTGTTGCAAATGTGTTAGTGAAAAAATTTTGTTTGTGGAACTAGTCATTCATTCATTTCTTGTAGGGAACAAACGTAAAGGTAAATAACACAAAATATTTACTGAATAGAACATGTATAAGATAAATATACATATGTATGCACATAATTCATACTTTTAATGAAGGAAAGAAGAAAATGTGTCAGTACTTTAGTCAAAAGGACATTAAATAATAAACTAAAAGTATTAAATATCAATTCTTAAAAATCTTATTTTTAACAATGAAATGTTTTAGTATTTTTAACATCCCGAAAAACTTCGAAAATAAGATAAATATTCACATGTGGTAACTCTGATGATGGCAAACAGAAGGCAATTGTTTTCTTTTGCAACTAACTTCATTGTAAAACGCGTTGTCAAAATCGGATTTTCCAATAGCAAATTGTTGCCGTCTCGTTGCCGCCGCGTTATTTCGGTATGCTTCATACAAAATGTGTGGACATGATAACTTCTGACAGCTAAAAAACGCTTGCCGCCCGTGTTTAGGGATGGCTGTGATAAGAAAAATTACATAAACACTAACTGTAATTTAATTTCTAATTTCAATTGAAAATATGTAGTAGCTTACATGTATTTTATTTGATTTATATGTAATTTTTAATTATTAAATTTTTCATTGTCTTATAATTAATAATCAAAAAAGGTAATGAGATATAATTTGTATAACTTTTTAAAAACAAAAAACTTAAAATTTATTATTTTAGATCCTGATGATGAACCAATAAAGGTTTGAAATATATGTATATAGATTAAAAACAAATTTGCATTGTTTTTTATTTTCAAACGGATTAAAAGAAGCTAAACAATATTCAAAGATATGTATAATGCTAATTTTAAATTTTGTAGCACAATTGGTTCAGAAATGGAAATTGTACCATAGAATCAGCCACAAATTTGAAGAAAACAACACGGAGTGGTTAGACGGACAACTTTTATTAGTTGATCCACTGACTAATCGTGGGAGACCCGATTAGATGTTCGACGAATGTTCCAACAAAACGAAATTAAGTAAAGTTTCCCAATTTGTTAAGGAAACACCTCACAGTGAGCTCGTACTGGCTACAACGAGCAGTTTATACAAAGAACATTGTGTACCTTGCACTTTTGATTCAGCTAGTAGTTCCGAATCGGAATAAAAATCTGTTATTACTATTGCAATTAGTATTGTTATTATTTTGTGCATTATAATTTCATTTTTGTTATGAAAACAACTGAAATATATGAAGACTGAATAAGGCCAAAAATAGTTATTTTAATATAAAAAAATTTTAAACAAAAAAATTAATAAATAAATGCTTAAAAAAGCTGTTAATATTAAAAGTTTAATATATTTTTAGTCCAAAAGAATGTGAAACATTAAATATATTAATTAATTAATTAAATATATTGGCTTTATCATGTTTTCCTGAATGAAATAAACAATGTCTAATTTATGAAAAAAAATTGCAACTTTCACAACAACAAAAATATAAATATATATAAAAAAAAATTATTTTTTATTTAATATTGTAGCTTTATCTATTTTCAACTAAAAAAAATATTACACAAACAAACAAAAATTTTCCCTAAGCGCTATTAATTAAACGCCGCTAGATGAGCCTTTTCGCCCACTGTGGTTCGTTTCGTCTGAATTTGGCGAGTACGACATCATAAAGTACATACATGTATAATTTATCCGTATAGACAAAACTTTTATTTTTTTATAAAAGTATTAAAACATATAAAAAAACAAATAAGTTTATATGCTTTTAAACATAGTACATATGTACATATGTTAATGTAAAAATACTCCCTTTTTGAAGCAATTTAATAAAAAAAGGTTTTTTGCTATGTTCACTGCCTGAAATAATACATGTATCAGTAATATCGGTATACCGGTATTATAAACTCGGTAACGTTATGTACCGGTAATACCGATACCGAAATGAAAAAAATACCGATACCGTTACCGATACCGAAATTTAAAAAATAATTGTACCGGTATCAATACCGATACCGTTATTTCTTTCGGTTTCCAAGATTGCTATAAATTTACATGAATTTTTGCCTACTTACCAACGTAGATGCGATAATTTGGTAAACACATCCAAAATACATGGAGAATTTTGCGGGCTCCATAGTCTGACCCAATAGTGGCAGCAAATTACCAGCACTTTCGTCGTCATTGCCGTCAGCATTTTCATCAAAATTGCAAGCAACCTTTCCCACCGGAACGTCGTTAATGCATGTAAAAATAGTATTTTCACCATGCAGAGCAGTGTTTCAAAATATAGGAGAAACTCTCACGTGCAGCAAGCACAAGGGAAACCTTTTCATAGTCACGCACAATTTGACCCAATTTAGAAATTAGTACCCCCAGAAAAAAGATTGGTTGGAAAATGGTTAGTCCAATAAAATATCATTTGCAGAAACTATATTTCAGGTCACGCAATCAATTTTCTATTAATCCATAAAACAATCCATGTTTATTGCCATAAAGGCATAATTGTAATAAAGATATGGTTCTGACATTAAATTGATTGGATCAATCGAGCGTATGCTTTTGTCAAGACTAATTAACTGATTGGTTAACACAACCGAATGAAATATTATGAATTGGATTTTACTACCAACTTTTGGTATTGGCAACTAAAAAATTGTCGTTGTATATTAAGGTTAAAATAAGCACTTTCTATCAGTTGCTGCAACTAACTAGAAGTTGAGTTTACTATAATGGTTTATACTCGTACTAGCAAATTAAAAATTAACTTTTGTGACTTTCAAAGGTAATATGATTTGTGAATTCTCAAATTGTTTTTGAAAGTCTGTGCATAAGATAACAGGTTTGTGGCTGTTCAAAATGTATTATTAGATAAATGCATAGAGACATATAATTATATTATATTATTATATACATATATGTAGTTATAATTAAAATATAGGGTACAACCGCCAAAATTCGATTGGCAACAAATTCGGTTGTCTCAACGAATCTGTTTTCTCTGTGTATGGTTATGGCATTTCCAACACCTTGTACATATGTGATTGTGTCATTCTGCTTGTACAAGGCAATTTATGTTTTGTGGCACTGATGAATGTCGACAAGGCATAGATGAAAACCTTACAACTATCTTCTTGGGGATGACCAATCATTTTGTAGACAGTCTTGTAAGATTCCCCAAGATATAGAATAAAAGCAACTCCGGCACGTTGAGCGAATTCCTTAAGGGCCAACACAGACTCCTCATTCTCATCCAGATGTAGTTTTCTCCACTATAACCAGCAATATTACTATTGAAATATGCCGGCAACACTTAATAAACCCTCACAACCTTTTATTTCATATATTTGCTTAAAACACACAAAAATTATTAAATTTACATTTTATAAAACTTTTTAAATCATTTTTGCTTATTCACATTCTTATAATTTTGGTTTTCAGTTTGTTTATTTTCATACTTTCTTAATAACAAATGCACTCTAGTTGCCTCTTTTTCCCACGAATTTTAAAAAGCTGATCCTAGCTTTTTTGACCTGTCACTTTCTTCACTTCTGTGTATTCTGTGCTATTCCCTTGAGTGAGCAATGTGAACTAGTTCAGTCTAGTTGTTCATTTTTGTTATTTTGGTCTTTCTTGTTTTTTGGTCTTTCTTGTTCTTTTGGTCTTTCTAGCTCTTTTGTTCGTTTTTATTCCTTCGTTCATTTTTGGTCATTAGTTCGTTTTGTTTATCTTCTTCTCTGTTCCTTACCAATACATTTCAATTAAAAGACTATAGTTTCTGATTTACATACTGTTAAAAAGAGACAAGTGTAGTGTGCCTATCAAATTTTTAGCACAATAATCAAAATAAACAAAATGTATACTTAAGCTATGTACAGACGGTTGTCAGATCTTACAATATTGCCAGTAAAATGTGCTCAAAATTTCTTACAACCGTGTGAACTGGCAATTTTTGTCAGACGTCGTTGCCAGAAAAATCATTGTCAGTCCATTGCAAGACTATCAGCTGACAACAAATTGTCAGACATCTTACAATCGTGTGAACACATTGTAAAACTATTGCCAGCTATTTGTCAGACATTTTAATATTGTCAGATGCGCGAAGTTCTTGCATCTGACAATGGCGTCATTGTATGGGCAACACTGTACACGCTTGATTTTAAAGAATATATATTTAATAAAATATATGCAGCCAAAATCATTGCAGTTGCTTCTTTATGGTCCATAATAATTAATATTTTCACTTTTTACATTTAACACCACCACAAACGATTGATATTTAACAATTTCTAACAAGCGCTTTGAGTCTGGCAACGCATAATAATGTCTGGCAATTTTTGCATATGGCAACCGTGTGAACTTACAATTTTTTTGCTGACGATTTTGTCAGCTGATTTTATTGTCATACAATCATCTAGCAATAAATTGTAAGATTTCCTGACAAATTTGATACAACCGTGTGAACTGTCAATCTGCCATACACTTGCAATTTTTGATTGTCAGTACAATGTCAGCACATTGCCAGATCTAACAATATTGTAAGATCTGACAACCGTGTGTACAAAGCTTTATGCTATGTTTAGACGACAAGTTGAATCACCTGCTTCGCTCTCTGAATCTTGTTTATGAATCATACCGTGTCAATTTAATGCTTTTCTTACTAGATTTAGTGTTTTTTAATTCATAGCAGTGCGGAATTTTTCAACTTGTTGCTTTTAAAAAAAAGGCACTAAAGTCAGCTTCGATTTTAGTGCGTTTTACAAATCTACTAAATATTCATTTGTGAAAGTGTGGTGGCTTCATGAAAAACACCAAATAAGAATTTTTCAAGTTCTCGTTGTACCTTCATAGTGAACAGACGTAATAGCGGAATTTTTCTTACATACAAACTAAACAAAAAAAAAACATACAAAAAATATTCGTAGTACATATTAACTTTGATAAATAAGCATTTTTTTGCTTTGATAATATTTTTACATATAGAAATAACAAAAACAAAAAAAACCGTAAACAAAAAAACATACAAAGTACCCTTGAGGAATACTCTATATGAGTACCCCAAAGGAAAAAAATAGTGAAGTGAGTTCTAACGGCAGAAATGCCTGTTTTACTGTGAGTTTTGATGCTCATAATGATAACAATAAAAATAAAATATCTGATAATAGACTTGCTGTGAGTTCTGAAGCTCTTAATAAAAATCAAAAATCTGATAATAGACTTTTTCTAACGGCAAAACCACAGTTTCGTCAGCGATCAACTTCGCTTTGTCCAATGCCAACTAGTGAATCGTTGACATTATTGCCTAGTACTTCTACATTTAACTCAGCGATATCATCCGCTCCGGGCTCGTGGTCGTCACTTAAACAAGTTGTCACTGAAGATAACAGTAGTTCAAAACCAAAGGTACAAGTAGGAATGGACAGATATATAACTGTTTTAAAGCGCGGGCGAAGCCCAAATTCTACTAAAATTGGATCCGCCCCAAAGATGTCTAGGGATAACAGCACATCTTCTATCAATCGTCAAAATCGTTTTTCATAATTGCAAGACAAAAACGACAATCCCGCTGCATCATCGCAAAAGTCTTTTAAGCCACCACCTATTTATCTGCGAGAAAAAAATTCTAACGCACTTCTAAAAAATCTACTGTCGACCATTGGTGAAAATACTTTTCACATCATTCCAATTGAACGAGGTAATATTGATGAAACTAAAATCCAAATATATGATGAAAAAGATTTCGGAAAAATTGTTAGTGAGTTTGAAAAAAATAAAACAAATTTTTACACATATCAAGCGTTCAGGTCCCGTACAGTGCCATACTTGCCAAGAATATGGCCACACAAAAACCTACTGCAAATTACCTACAGTTTGTGTTATCTGCGGTGAATTGCATGGTACTGTACCAAGCCAAAGTACAAGCAGAAAAAAATGAAGCAATTGTGGAGGTAATCACACCGCTAACTACAGAGGATGCCCTGTATATTCTTTCGTTAAACAGGCTATGGGTCAAAAATCTAAATTAGCTCCAGTTCAATCAGCAAATGCTTACTCCGCCACTCTTCCTCAAACTAGCCAACTAGTTACTTCACGTGTATCGTACGCCGATGCTGCTAATAGTATGTTTACACGGTACGTGCTTCGCTCTCTATTTATGCTTCACGCCCCAATCATGACCGAATCAACTTGCTTCGCCATACAAAATCATGAGAGCGAATCTAGTAGATTCAATATGAATCTACTTGCGAAGCACGTAAAATTGGTATCTTCTCTAACTTTTATCGCAGTTAATCGCCACTTTATCTGAACTAGCTATCAAAACAAAATAGGTATATGTGTATGTGTGTGTTTGTAAACAAATGAAAACAAGCCAAAAAACATAGATGTGAGTTTAATATAAATAAATTTAATTAAGTTATGAATAATATAAAAAGGAAAAATAAGATGAAAATATAGAGATGCCTTCAAAAACAAGATTTTGAATGAATCGAATTTATGTAAGTATGTATGCATGTAGTATACACGTGCGTATGGTACGTATGAATGTGTGAATATACATAAAAAAATGCAACGCAAACAGTGATGCCAACTTTTTCAGAGCAAAAAGCACTGTGTGTTCATAAAAAAGCAATAAATGCAATATATTTTTTATTTATATTTATCTATTTATTTTCAATACAGAGAAAGCCCACATGGCTAATTATATATGTATTGAATGAGTAGAAATTAAAAATTTAAGTTAACTACAATTTTAAATTTACTACATTTCATAGGTTTTTGTAATAATTTCAATTATATCGAGCCATCTTTCGATTTTACTTATAAGTAGAATATGAGTAGGAAAATAATTGAAGTTCATTTGGCAAGACACTGCAATTATGGTGTATTATTTTAAGAAAAGAGTGATCAACGAGAATTATATCCTCGTTTCAGGAAATGCAGTTTCATTTTTTTCCTCTGGCCATAAAGCTGTTTTAATAAAACAATTAGATTTTAGGTGTTTCATCTGAATTAAGTTTTACATGAACATGGTTCAGTATGTTACATTCTGTAGCTCGTTTCTGTATTTCTCGCATTGTAAAATTTCCCGCATGAAACAAGGGAATCGTAACAAAAACAGTGTAAATTGAAACACAAAATGGCTTTTCTCACATAAGTGTTTCTGTATATTTACTTTGCGAAAACTATCTGTCATTTAAATAAATTTCCAGCAATTATTGGAAGGATGTGAGAAAAAGTGTTTCTGTAACAATATTCTGTGAAAAGTTTCTCGCAAGAACTGTCTAAATAACTCGCATTTTAAATTGGTGCGAGAACAACCAAATTTGTACAAAAACATGAAACATGAAAATATGAATAATAAACTAGTTGAAAAGATATGCAACGAATTGTTGAACTAAAATTATTAAGGAGTCGATATCATTATATTTATTTAAAATTTTTTTGTGGAATTTTCTATAATAGAGACAGTTGCTAGAAAAAACTTATTTCAAGCATTTTACATTCACTTTATATTCATGTTCATTATAAAATTTTATTTTTCTTGAAAATTATTATTTTTTTGTTATTGAAATAATATTTTTGTGACTTTTGTTTTCATTTGACACTCGATTACTGGAAATATTCCAGTAAAAACAGATTCAGTGTTGTCTGTTTTCACATTCAAATACAGAAACACTTTTTCACAAATCGAGAAACGATGGAATTTTGTGTTTCACACTTCATGTGAGAAATTTTACGATGCGAGAATTACAGAAACGAGTTACTGAACAACATAAGCCTTTTCTTTTTAGACCGTATTTTATATGAATGAAACAATTTGACTTATAAAATCATTATTGTATTTCTTACTTACTTTTAAAATAGTTATAAGCGCTAAAAGTTGTTTCTACTTCAACATTTGAACATGGTAATGTTAATAGTCTTAGAAAAAATATTGGCAGTATTAGAAATGGATTATGATTATTTGAATTTCTATAATTATAAACTTCAATTCAAAATTAATCAGTTCTGAGCAAATTTGTCCATTTATGTATCCTTAAATTTCTGATACTTCGTTCTATTTCTTCAATTTCACCATCAATTTCAGAAGAGTTTTTGTAAGCCAGCTAGAAGCAATGCATTCAGTTTCCAAAAAGCCGTTAATTTTTTGCTTTACTAATTCGTTTTACAGAAGCAATAATGTGTAGTTTTTGTGTACTCAGATGCAAAAGTTACTGGTGTACATTTTTTTACTTTTGTCCACTTTGTTAGAGAGCCTTACGTTAGTACTTTTCAGAAGCATTTTTGAAAGCTTTCGTTATCAAGAAAGCAATACATTGCTTCCCTCAGTGGTTAGTAATTAGATTATTGTAATTAAGTTATTTTATAACGTGTATGGTATCCTCTGTAATTGCTAGAAACATATTATTTTTTCTCACTATGAAAGATAAAGTTTTTCTTCCTTCATATTTCACCAAGCTGAATTAACATTCTGCAAAGGAAACTTTGCATGTCTAAAAGGGGGGAAAGCAGATAGTTTTTGAAAAGTGAAAATAAAGCCACCACACTTTAACAAATTAAGGCCCCTATTATGAGCAACTTTCGATCTTCGACTGTAGTCGAAAGTACTGATCGAACGAATTGTCATTTGGTATTATGACGAGCATTCGACAAAGAATCTCGTTATTGTAAATAAAATTGACAAAAATAGATTATAATTCTTGTTTGTGTACCTAAAAATAAAACTTGTTTAACATTTAGATTTTTAAACAAAATTTCTTATTAAAAAATTCATCGAAAGCTAAATTCTGTTCGATAGAAAATTCGTTGCTCAACGAAATTTTCGATGCTCATAATATGAATTTAACATTCGATTTTCCATGTTCGATACCCAGCGAAGATCAAAAATCGAATGCAACTCATAATAGGGCCTTAATATTTAGTGAAAAGCACCAATTTAGTGCCTTTTTTAAGCAACAATTTGAAAAATTCCGCACTGTTATCAATTAAAAAACTCTAAATCTAGTACGAGAAGCACTAAATTGGCACGCTGCACATGAAGCACGAATGAGTAGTCTACACAGCATGATTCATAAACATGATTCAGAGAGCGAAGCAGGTGATTCAACTCGTCGTCTAAACATAGCATTACCGAATTATGACATTAAATAAATTTTTTTTTTTCATATACATATTTATTTATTGTATCTTCAAAAATGAACTAACAATAAGTAATCAAATCTTAAATCTAAATATAATTATTAGGCCCGACCAATATCGGACATAGCTTAGTGATAGTTATAAATAATACATAAGTAGTGATAATCAAAAAGAAGTATTTTTAAGCAGTCCCATCTGGAGTGTTGGGTATAAGAGCCCTTGTGTCCCTCTTTTTTAAGCGGATGTGTCCAGTAAAGCTCAAAATATTACGGGCAAGCGGATTAGGATGTGACTCGAGTTTAGTTAAATATTTGCCTGCGTATTTTGCAATAAATAAATGTTATTATACTTTTACCTAAAGAGTAAGGGCAAATACTTTGCATAACAATTAATCTCATTTACTGTAGAATACGAAAAATATGATAATATTCCCTTACATAGGTATACTTGTATGAATGTACATACATTGATATAAAAATAATAATGCTTACAAAAGAATACAAAGTAACACAATAATATTCTAAAAATAAACTATACATACATATGTACATATGTATGTATATAAGGAAACGACTTAACTAATTAATTTTGGCAAACAATAAAATAATTGTTGCGGCAAAACCGAAACGGTTGACTTTTGCCGTCACACTGCCTCTCTCCCCCGGAGAGTCGAAGGCCGTCGCCATACAATCTGGATGGCACCGTTTCGATAGATATTGATGCGGTAACATTGACCTTGAACCACTTCCAGCAGGCGAATGCGTGATGATACCGGATCTCTTTGTCTTACGCTTTGTATCTTCTGCCGCAGTTGCTCCGGTGCTTGCTGTAAACTGATCACCTTAGAGCTAGACGGCAATGGTGGCGTACACGTCGGTGATGATGTTCCTGTGTGTCGTGTGGGCATTATATACCCCTTGAATGACGCGCCCTCTGAGTCTGCTGGTGAGCTAGAGGCTGTTGGCAGTGACATTCTATCACGATGTGTGTGGTCCGGAGTGGAGGACGAGGAGATAGTCATGGGTATCATACCATCGTTCGGCAGTGGCAGTGAGGTTTTTCTGGGTGGTGTGGCGTATATTGGCTGTGGGAATGTGGAGACGAAGGATTGTTGATCGAGCGCTGGGGCCGAATCGTCTAATTTTTCAAAATATCTCGGGGGAAGGAAAAATTTCAAAAAGTCTTCCTTAAAACGTGACCACTCTGTCCATTGTTTGTTGTTGTTTCCAAACCAACACAGCGCTTTCTCCCGGGAAAATTCGGACATCACTTTCAAGACATCTGCAAGGCTTACTTCGTACAATTTTGAAAGCTCCTCCACTCGCTCTAAAAAGTCTAGTGGATCATTTCCGCCATCGTATCTCAAGTCCCAGTTGCGAACTATCTCGATGACTAGAATGCGGCTTTCTATGGTCATTTTAGATGATAACTTCTCCGGCGTTGTGATCTCAACCAAGAATGGCAATGTGTTTTTTTTTTGCCTCAACTGTCGTTGTTTGAATTAGTTATTGTATTTATATTTTAATGAACAAATCTGTCTAAGTTGGTGGTATGGACAGAAAAGTCCCTGCTCGTGCGCCAAATGTAACGACACGTTTTCCGCTGGTTGCTGGGATAGGCTCAGCGGAGTCCAGGAGTCATTGATAATGATGTTGTTTATTTAAAAGAAACGCGGGTGGTTCTTATTTCGTTATAAAACGTAAATCCAAATATTTATTTATTTTAAAGACTTAATAATTAGTACTTAAAATATTAATATAAAGTTTATTTTTATCATTAAGAAAGATAAAAAAGAATGGCAGTGATATGTCCAGGAACGAAAGTTGCAACGGGTGAGCCCTGAATATAAGTTCCGTCTTCCAGACCTTCACTCAAGAGCAAATAGTTACTGAGCCGGCGACCCTCACGCAGTAACTACAAAATATTAATGTAGATTTTTAATTTAATATTAATATTTTTATTATTATTTAATGTTAATATTTTTGTAGATTTTACTTTTTTTTTATCATTAAAAAAATTTTTTTTTTTTTTGTCATGTATATATTTATTTATTGTATCTTCAAAAATGAACTAACAATAAGTAATCAAATCTTAAATCTAAATATAATTATTAGGCCCGACCAGTATCGGACATAAACTTAGTGATAGTTATAATTAATACATAAGTAGTGATAATCAAAAAGGAAAAAAAAGAAGTATTAAGCAGTCCCATCTGGAGTGTTGAGTATAAGAGCCCTTGTGTCCCTCTTTTTTAAGCGGATGTGTCCAGTAAAGCTCAAAATATTACGGGCAAGCGGATTAGGATGTGACTCGAGTTTTGTTAAATATTTGCCTGCGTATTTTTCAATTTCTTCACTCACTAGTGGCATATTTAAATCACGATGAATATTTGAATTTTTAATGTACCATGGAGCAGATGTTATCAAACGTAAAATTTTGTTTTGCCTTCGTTGGATTTTCTCAATATTTAAAGCTGAACCAGTGCCCCATAGCTGAATTCCATAGCACCATATTGGCTTCAAAAGCGACTTGTATATCAAAAGTTTGCAGTCTAGGCTGAGTGTTGAATTTCTGCCAATTAACCAATATATTTGAGTTAATTTAAGTTTCATTTGGGTTAACTTAGAGTCAATATGATATTTCCATGTAAGCCTTCGATCAAGGTGTATTCCAAGGTATTTCACTTGAGAATGTTGAGGAATATTTTGATTGTTGATTCGAATGGGGGAACAGGTATCTTTTCTTAGGGTAAACGTTATATGAACACACTTTTGTTCATTTAATTTTATTCTCCATAAATTCAAGCTGGGTAATGTGTGCTTGGAGATTGCGGGATGCCTCATCAGGGTTTTTGTGAATACTCAAACAGGCTGTATCATCGGCAAATGTAGAAGTGTGTATGTTATTGCTCACAGGCATGTCACAAGTATATATTAGATACAAGACTGGCCCCAGAATACTACCCTGTGGCACACCAGAAGATATAGACTCGGGTACACTCACGAAGTCTCCTTCCACAACGGTAAATTTCCTATCAATAATATAACTTTGCAAAAGCTTTTGTATATTTATTGGTAGGTATGTCCTCAATTTTAAAACTAGGCCTTCGTGCCATACTTTGTCAAATGCCTGAGAAACATCAATAAAAAGGGCAGAACAATACTTTTTTTCTTCAAATGTCCTCCTTACAACTTGAACCAATCTATGCGTTTGCTCAATAGTGCTATGCTGACTTCTAAAGCCAAATTGATGGTCCGGGATGCACCCACTATCAGCTAAAATTGTGGACAATTTAGTCATGAGCAGCTTTTCGAAAAGCTTTGAAATTGTTGATAGTAAGCTTATAGGCCTATATGACTCAGCCTTGGTAAGATCTTTGCCTGGCTTTGGAATCATTTTAATCTTGGCAAGTTTCCAGTTATGTGGAAAATACTGCATTCGTAAAATTGCATTAAAAATAAATAGCAAGATTCTTATTGCAATATGCGGCAAGTTCATCAGCATCTTGTTACTAATGCCATCAATACCTGGAGCTTTCTTCGGGTCGAGTTCAGCAACTATTTTTTGTAGTTCACGCATCTTAAACCTTAAGGGACGAGGGGGTAGAGATACTACACTCGGTAATCCGGCAGCACCCGTACATGAATTGGGAGTGAATACAGATTTTAAATGCTCAGAAAATAAGTTACCTTTCTCACTATCGCTTCTTGCCTAGCCTCCGGTCGAAGTACGCAGTGGTGATTTGAGATCAACGGGTCTTTTAAGATTTCTAGTAGCGCGCCATAAAGAGTAATTAGATGTTGACGTTACATCAAGACCTTCTAAATACTTTTCCAGTAATGCAGTCATTTCCGACGATAGCAGATCTTTGAGTCGTTTAGTACATTCTTTAAGTCTGATTTTATTTAGGGGTGATCGGTGTTGTTGCCATTCTCTCCTAGCTCTCCTTTTTTCACATACAAGACGTTCAATTTCCGTAGAATAAATTCTATTAAAGCCAGTCTGCGGATAGGAAGTAGTGGCATGTTCAGCAGCCTGTTTAATATATTCGTTAAGATTGGCAATATTAAATTCAATATCATCAGGTGATCTAAGCTGAATGTTTTCTACGCAGTGACTACTAATATATTTTTTGAATCCTAGCCAGTTGACCCTATTAATCGTTTTCGCATATGAGTTAGTTAAATCAGTCCTTAGTGGGTTGAAAATTGTAACTATTGTGGGAAGTGATCGGAGGACAGATCTAGAGAGCCCTCTACGTGAATTAAGTCCCTATGGATATTTTTCGTGACGCCAAAATCTATAACATCTGGAATTTTTCTTACGTCAGTAGGCCAGTAAGTAGGCTCCCCACTGGAAATGACATCTAAGCCCATTTTTGAAATTGTATTAAACAATGCTCTACCTCTAGGTGTAACAAGACGCGAGCCCCAGTACGTATGTTTTGCATTGTAGTCACCAGCTGCCACGAAACAAGATCCAAGCGATTTGTAGAACTTCTCATACTGATCTTCGGTAACTGAAAATCTGGGAGGTGAGTAAATTGAAGATATCACGAAATTCGCACAAAAATTTTCTACAAAAATATTCGTAGCTTGCATATATTCTTCACTAACGTTCTCAAGGATATAGTGCTTGAGTCTTGACTTAATTAGAATTGCTGATCCACCGCATGCTCTCCCTCTCTGGTCCTTTGAATCATATAGAGTGTAACCATTTATTTTAAAGCAGCTTCTCGAAGTCAAGTGAGTCTCAGAGATCAACATTATATCAATATTTTTTTCCGTAAGGAAGTGCTCAAGTTCATTTTTATGTTGGCGAATGCCGTTTGCGGTCCAGAAACATAGTTTCAACGTGTTCATGGTTTGTTGACTAATGCTTGAAGCAGAGTATTCTGCATTCTCAGCATTTCTTGCATCGTGCTAGTCATATTTGTTGTAAAGTTGTTTATAGTTAGCAGCAGATTCTCAATAGTAGCTTCAAGACGACTAAAGTTAAAGCTAGAGTTTGCACTCGTTGAATTACTTGGCGGTGGAACATTTTGTGTGGGAATAGAACTAGTCTTAGCAGCATCGGCATACGATACACGTGAATTAACTAGTTGGCTAGTTTGAGGCAGAGTGGCGGAGTATGCATTCCAAGATATAAATTTGTATTTTATAACGCACATCGGGACAGCATTATATTATATGTGTACGGCCCCAAATATTGCAGAACAATGCAATGGTTTTAATTATAAAATCAATATTCTTAAGTTACACAGATAAAAGGATTTGCAAATATGTAGAATTAATTTATTTGTGAATACAATTAAAATATTATTTAAAAAGGCACCTACAACGATTTTTGTAAATTGAAACACACATTTGTAACATAACAAGATTAAATCAAATCAATTATTTCCAATCAAAATTACTGTGTTATTCACAATTGAGTTGTTAACAAAAAAAAAAACAAATATTTTTAATAAACTTGTTTTTCAAATCCTAATGTGTTTCTTTAGAATTTTTTTTAAATTTAAAATTACAACCCTCGAAACGATTTTTTGCTTGTCTCCAAATATAACAAAATCGGCAACCTCCGGACTAATAGACTAACGTACTTACCTCTCATCTAAAGAGCAAAACGTTGTTAGAAACACTACTTTTGTTTTCCGAGATTTTTATTGAAATTATTTTCCGAAATTTGCGACAGATTATATTTTAAGCGGGGGCCGCAAATGGTATTGTACCACTTTTTTTTTTTTTAAAGAGAAGTAACACTCAGGCAATTAATGCCTACTACTATTACTAGGTGTTACCTTCTTTAGGAAAGGGATAGTGATAGAGAAGACAGGTGGTGAAGCGAGAGATAGAGGAAAGCTTCTTTCTTTTACAACTCTGCTTTTTTGCACGTTTTTGATAATGCAGTGTTGCTGCGCCATCTGGTGTCAAATGAGGCGTATTAAATCTTTGAAGCTGTGTTTTGTAGCCATTTTATTGATTATTTTACTTCGCCGATGATTTTTGCTACACAACGAAGGAGGGCGCTCTGATGTTACATTAGGAATAGTATCTTCTGAAGTCGGTATAGTTAAGTGACCAGTGACTATGCCTTCATCACTTGAACTTTCCTACAACAACTGATACAAAGGGACACTAATGCACATCAGAAAAATGCGTGGTGTTGTTATTCAATGACTGTTGGATACAGGGATTGAACCCAGGACCTTCGGTTTTGTAGTCAACGTGCTAACTACTTCGGCCAACGCCACCCTCACCACCCTTGTTATTAAAGTTTATCCACACGGATCAGACTATATTAAACAAATACATAATAAATATAGGGTACTGTCGGAAGTTCCAGGATTTTAAAAGTTAAAATATTTAAGTAAAAATAAACTTTGGAAAAAGATTCCTACAATTAAAAATAGTTTAGTTAAACATTTGTATACAAATTTATAGAAAATTGTTCAAAGAATTTTTGCTATTCCACACTCCCTAGCATATGTAGAAAGAATATATTTTTCCTAAAACATAATTAAGACTATTAGCGTAGACAGACAACAGCGTTAATTTGCATTAAAGCTCAATAATGTGAATTAACAATTTAAGGCCCAACTATAACAATAATATGCATAAGCTGACTTAAGCTATTGCCAGCATTCAACGATAAGCCTGTCAAATGCTTAAGCAATATAGATGTTACTTTCAGGTGGCTACAATATACTTACATGAACTTAAGCATTATTTAGCCATAGATGCACATATAGGTATTGTTTATAATTTTGCAGTAATTTTTTTTTCATATTTATTAAATTAATGCAATCCACTCTAATGAACTTGTTGGAATGTTCTTATCTGTTAAAAATTCATAAATAATTATATCTATCACTTTATTACATGTTTTATTTGTTTTGCGTACTAAAAGGTAAAACTGTGAATATACATAAATAAACACATATCTATGTGTATATTATGTATATTGTAAAACAATAAGCAAAACTAAAAGTTTTTCTGTATTTAATGAGTTTAAAATGAAAAAAATTATAATAGAATATTTAAAAGCAATGAATATTTTCTGCTGCTGTTTATTTAACTTAAAAAAAATATACAAACAGTCATTTCCGTACGGAATGTGTGTTCAGTTTGGCACTTTGCTTAAGCAAATGACATTGGACGAAACTTGACGAAAAGTTTACTTATGTAAGTACGCTATAGGTGTGTTCCACAAGATTTTGTTAAAGTTCGGACTAATGAGAGTAAAAAGAAAATTACTCTCTGAATGTGCAAAAGTTATCCAAAATTGCTGAAACGCAAAAAACCATAATTGCCCATCTTAAAATTCTAGTGCTGCTTATTTTTAAATTAAATTTTATTTTTGCGATTTTAGTCGCTTAAAACGCATAATATTATAAAAACAAAAAGTTTGCACCATTGGAAACAGATGCAAAAAGCAAATGAAAAAAATCTCCAAAAAGTAGAAGCTGCGTGAATTATTTAAAGAATCATAAAAATAATTATTTTTTATATTAATGAAATGGTGTAATATGCACAAATGTACTTAAAACTTCAGCTTTAGTTCAAAAACACGCCATTATGCTTTTTAATAAATTTGTATGTAAAAACTTTTTTGCTTTATTTGCAAATTTTCTGATTAATTGTTCAATTTCATATGTAAACAAAAAACAGCTGATTATTCATTTCTTGTCCGAACTTACCCAGAAGAAAAAGTTCGTGCTAGTTTGTACAGGAAATGAAAAAAATTACTCTCTCATTCGCTCTCAAAATTGCACAAAATTTGATATCTGGAACGCTTTTGGATAACTTTGTACAAGTTCGGACTGTTTTGTTATGCATCTGGAATAAACCTTATATTGTATTGTATCGCACAGTTGCTTAAGTTTGCTAATTCATATTATATTTGGGCCTTTACCCTGACAGACGACAGTATTTGCATGAAGTAAATCGTCGGTTGGTTATTGGTTTGCGGCACAATATATTCAAAATACATTGGGCCATAACCATACTCACAGAATAAAGTCGG
Source organism: Tachina lurida (assembly GCA_944452675.1). Classification (NCBI taxonomy): domain Eukaryota; kingdom Metazoa; phylum Arthropoda; class Insecta; order Diptera; family Tachinidae; genus Tachina; species Tachina lurida. The sequence goes on along the minus strand of OX101753.1, from coordinate 108,298,538 downwards.
TTCGTTTTAGAAACAACTTAAAATTAAAAACCTGTTTCTAAATATTTTTCTACTATAGTCAAAATCAAAGTGTGTGTTAAGTTGAACCGACTTTAACTGGGTGTCACAACAAATATGGGAAATTTTTCATACGATCGAAAACAAAATATAAGAAAATGGAATCTCTCTCTCATCTGATACTGTGTTATGAAAAAGGGTTAAATTTAATAAAAAGATAAAATAAAACCACCGAACATAAAAACAACTTAACAAATAAATAATACTAGATATACCAAACGGACGACATAATCGTCCGTATTCTAGATGTAAATAATTATATTAAGATTCAATTTAATGAACTCTTTCCTATAAGTTTTATGGCTTTCATACACAGTGTTGCCGATGAAGAATTTGGAAATTACACATCACTGTTTCCAATATTACACATCTGAAGAAAAATTACACATGATTTTTTTTATATATCTACTATATTCAACCAAAAAATAAAACAAAAAACAACACTTTTATATCAATTAATTATATTTTTTCTATAAAATGTATGTAAGTCATAATTTTGTAAAACGCAACGCAGCAGTTAGAATTTTTGTGACAGAAAATAACAAATTTGAAAATATTTTAAATAGTTGTTGGTTTGTACATACACACATATGGATGTTAATTTAAAATTTAAACTTCATATAAAATGTTCCATTGTTTTTGGGATTGAAAAGTTTACAATTTTTAACAAAGAAAATTAATCATTTCAAATTTGTTATTGTTTTTCGTTGCGTTGTGCAAAATTCTGCCCATAATGTTTTAAAATGTTTAATTTTTACAAAATCAATTTTTCCAATTTGGCTTATTAGAGTAACTTCGGGTAATGTGGACTACCATTTTATTTTTTGGATATTGTCGGCATAATACCGGTAGAAAATAAGAAAACATTGTTTCAATATCATAGTAGATGTGTTGCCTAAATATATTTCAATTCAAAAATTATATATATTTGCCTACAAAATTTTGAATGCATAAAATTGTAAAAAACCCAAAATTGCGTAATAAAAAAACTTAGCGGGTATTGTGGACCAGTATGTGCGGGTAATGTGGACTACTGGTCCACATTTCATGGAATACTGGTCCACTTTCAGGTTTTTTTTTTTGAAGAAATATTTTAGTTTAAAAACTAATTGAAAATACAAACTCACCGATTGTAATTACAACTAAGAGCGTATTTTTGTTGTAGAAAGTAACGGACCAGTTAAATTCTTTATATATGAGAAAAACAAACTGTTCGACTCTTGAGCTATCAAAATGTTCACCTCACGCATCAACAATCAGAACTTAACTAAAATGGCAACATTGCAATTATGTATTCAAAAGCAATATTGATGTTTGTTTTTATCAATTACGAAAACATACATCAAGGCGGCGTTGCCAAATTTCATGCATTTTCTAAAATATGCGGGTGGTCCACATTAGACGCATAGTCTACATTACCCGAAGTTACTCTATACATAGTTTCCGTAGGTTCGAAGTTTTCGTTTTTACTTCTCCGAATTCCTTCTTTGGCAAAAAAAAAAATAGCCACAATTGTTTCTGAAGATAACTTATTTCTTAAATCTGTTTTACAATTTTTTAAATTACTAAATATTCTTTCAGCGGATGAATTTGAAAATGGTAATATTAATAGAAATTTAATTACTTTTTGTAAATTTGGAAACAAACTTTCACCTAAAGAATTTTTTAATCTAAAAACTTTTGGCCAGTAGACTTCTGGTTCTAAACTTACACTAAGTTAAATTTTTTCATGGTCTAAAAATGCATGCTGTCGCCATTCACTATCAAGTAATTGCAGATCAACATAAAAAGTACGAAATCTTTTTGAGAACAAAGATAATGGCGCGTAGTCATAGTCAAAACAAAGCACACTTTAAGAAGTTGTATTACCATATAAAATACTGGTTTTAATTTCTTAAAGTGTACTTTGTTTTGACTATGACTACGCGCCAATGTCTTTAACTGAAAGTTTTGAGCAAATTTTGGACGAACGATGTCGACAATTGTATATATTTCATCTGAAAATCAAATTTTAATTTTTTTGATGAATAGCTTTTATATAAAACTCTCTGCAGTTTTGAAGTATAACTTTTTTTCGGTACTAGTGCAGTTAGACAAAGAGTCATATGCAGCTATTCCAATATATGTAGATTTCTTCTAAATTTAGAAATAAATGCTCTTCACGCTCATCAATTTCCCATAGACTTTTTAATTTTAATTCAGATATTTTAATATAATTTGACTAATAAGTCGGCAATATATTTATAACTTCATCTTTCATTTTATACAAAATAGGTTTTTCAGATTGAAAAAGTGCGTTAAAAGAAACCAAAATACCTAAGGCATATGATACAAATTCTAAATAGATTTTATTTGCTGGATTTTCTAATGCGTCTAGCATTGAACTAGTAATTTTTGAAGGATCTTCAAAAACCTCAAGCCTGAAAAAACTTCTTAAAGGTTCATATTGTTCTAAAACACGAGTAACACATGCATGAATTGAGAGCCATCGCTGGGGATAATATTTTTTGCACATTAGTTTTGAAGTACTCTTGAAACTCTTGAAGGTTTTTTTTTGGCGAATATAGCTTCTATTAAAATAAGACCCCAAGTTAATGGGCAATTTTAAACAAGATTTTGATGCTACCAAATGAATTAAATGGCAAGAGCATTTGATCAAGACAATATCTGATTTTTCATTTTTTAGTAATTTAGCTACCGAATTGTATTGTCCAAACATTACATTAGGAGTATCGACCAAATTTGTAAAAGGTATATCCTTTTCTTCAATAGAGTTTTTCAAAATATTAAAAATGTCGGTTGCAGTAGATGATATGCATTCTTTAAAATCGAAAAAGGAATACTGAGCACTGGATGTATTTTCATTGTAAAAAATAGTTTTTATGACAATTTGTTTTATGGAGCTAATATCTGCTGTTTCATCTATTATAATAGAAAACATCGTATTTTTTAGATTGTTGCAGTTGCCTTTGTCCTATGAAGACTTACATCTGTCAACATATTTGAATATGGAATTGATGATTTTAACACAGGTACAAGGTCATCTATTAGTATAAATGGCAAGTTGTTAGTAGCTAATAGTCCAGCGAGTTTTAATTCAGCTCTTTTAATAGTCACTTTAATTGCAATAGTATTTTGTAAAGCAGTGCAAACATTAGAAGTAGATCTTAGGGCAGAAGCAGCGGCTTTGTGAGAAGTTGTTTTCATGTGTCTCGAAAGGACTGGCTTATGACAAATTAGTTTTTTATTGCATAATTTGCAAAATGATACATCTTTTCCTCTATCTGAAATTTTGATCAGCCATCCTTTGAACTCTGTTTTCTGAAGCCATTCAGTTTGGAATCTAAAGGGTTCGGAAAAATAATAATTGTCTTAGTGTTGCAAACTGAAAGCAGTTAATGATAATATCAGGGTTTGGAAAAATTTTAATTTTGGAAGTTTCTCAAAAATATAATATAAAGCGAAACTACACATAAATTACACATAAAATCAATTACACATGCGCTACACATGCAAGTGAAAATTACACATGATATGTGTAATTACACACAAATCGGCAACACTGCTTGCAAATGAACTTCAATTATTTTCCTACTCATATTCTACTTATAATCAAAGTCGAAATATTGCCGATATAATTCAAATTATTACAAAAACCAATGAAATGTAGTAAATTTAAAATTGTAGTTAATTTAACTGCCTGGCTCACGATGTCGACAAAAAATTTTCGTTCGCTTATTTATATTGAAAACAAAAACAAATTTTCTTATTTTGTTTTTGTTTTCAATATAAATAAGCGAACGAAAATTTCTTGTCGACATCGTGAGCCAGGCAGTAAATTTCTAATTTTTACTCATTCAATACATACATATATAATTAGTCATGTGGGCTTTCTCTGTATTGAAAATACATACAGTATGTCAAGAAAATGTTTTGACATAGTTAAAATCGTTATAAATAAATAAAAAAAATCTTGCCAACAGTGTTGTTTAGCGTTTGTTTTAGAATATTTCGCTGTAGTAAAGCGTTTGAAAAATGTCGCATATCTTGAAAGGTCTTATAAATGGTCTTGTGCAAGTCAATAATACAAATATACTTATTGCATTGAGTGCTTTTTTATGAACGCACAGTGGCATCACTGTTCGCGTGGCATTTTTTTATATATATTCACACATACATACATACGTATCACACGCACGTACCCAGCTAGCATTTGGGTGATCATTCTTGGCAGAAATATCTTATATGATTCTCTACAGATCGCTTTTGATGATTAAAAAGTGATTTATCACTTGGGCGATTGAAAGAGGATTCACTTATGATTCATCTATATGATCAAATAATGATTTCTTGAAAATAGAGGAACATCATGCAAACCGCAAAAAGGTAATTAAAATGATTTAATATGAAAATTGCTCAAAAATAATCAGCAAATCGTATCATAACTGATTCTTTGGTATGATTCATCAGTAGGGTACCATTTTCTCACAACGGGAGTATCATTTATGATCGAAAAATGAGCTCCCGTAAGCTGATTCGGAAACGATTGGATTATGATACAAAATGCTACCTGGGTATATATGTGAGAAAATGGTACCCTACAGATGAATCATACCAAAGAATCAGTTATGATACGATTTGCTGATTATTTTTGAGCAATTTTCATATTAAATCATTTAAATTACCTTTTTGCGGTTTGCATGATGTTCCTCTATTTTCAATAAATCATTATTTGATCATATAGATGAATCATAAGTGAATCCTCTTTCAATCGCACAAGTGATAAATCACTTTTTAATCATCAAAAGCGATCTGTAGAGAATCATATAAGATATTTCTGCCAAAAATGATCACCCAAATGCTAGCTGGGTATATATATTTGGTGCGTTTTAACTTTTACACCAATCTTAAACAAAATAAATCACAAGTTATATTTAACTAGTTCTATATTGCAAATTCAGTTTTTATTTTAATTTAATTATTAATTGTAACTTAATTTATTTTATAAATGTTAATTGCAAATTTTAATTTGACGCGTTTTGAGCAGCCGACAGACAAAATTAGAATTTTGATCGTGAGTAAAAAAGAAAAAAAGATAAGCTGCCATCTTTTATATTTTAGTTGTAAATAAAAGGTAAGTTCACAGAGTTGGATAAATTGACAGGGCGCCACATCATTCCCCCCGTCTGGAACGGATTCACCTGAATCTAAAAGGGATTCGGACAGGTCTACCGCTGGAAGTAGCTTTTGGCTGACACGCCGTAGGTTGAAAATTAACTGTCCTTCCGGGTGATTTTACTGCTTCGTTCTGTAGAACTTCGTGTTTACTTAAAGCTGTGCCTGTTGACTCTTGTAAGTTTGTTGGGGGAGTCGGTGAATCTGGCTTACTTGCTGGATTTTCATATAGTTCATTATTTGTTATGAACGCTGGCTTTAGGCGGTCAATACTGATGCTAGTTTGTCGGCCTCTTATCAAGACTTTAAAAAACTTCTCGTATCGCTTTATGATCAAATACGGTCCGTCATAAGGGTGAGTTAGTGACGGGCGGATCGAGTCATTTCGGACAAAGACGTGCGATGAAGACCATAAGCTCTTTGATACAAAAGTTCGAGGCGTTGTGTGGTGAGAAGCGTCGACCGGTCTTATACTTTGCATGTGCGTTCGGAAATTTGTAAGGAAATCGCTGTCGGTGTTTGTAACGTTTTTTGAATGGAAAAATTCTCCAGGAATTGTGAGCGTCGATCCGTATACCAGCTCTGCTGGCGAGGCATCTATATCGGGTTTAAAAGCTACTCGCAACCCCAGTAGAATCATTGGCAGGTGCGAAACCCATTTTGTATGGTCGCGGCATAAGATTGCGGTTTTTAGCGTACGATGCCATCTTTCTATTATACCATTTGATTGCGGGTGATACGGTGTTGTTTTTAAATAAGTTGCGCCAATTTCCTTTACAAGTTCGACGAATATTGACGACTCGAATTGTCGGCCTCGATCCGAAGTTATCCGCGCCGGCACACCGAATCTAGAAATCCAGTGGAATAGGAGGGCTTTTACTACTGTTTCAGCAGTCATGTCGGGGATCGGTATTGCCTCTGGCCATCTAGTAAACCTATCGATTATCGTCAAACAGTATCGCTGCCCTTCGCAAAGAGGGAAAGGGCCAACGATATCGATATTAATGTGCGAGAAACGTTGTTTAGTAGGTTTGTATTTAGCAGGCATTGAACGAGTGTGCTGCTGAATCTTCGATCTTTGGCATTGAATGCAGTTGCGAACAAAAGTCGTGCAATCCTTGCGCATGCCGGGCCAGCAATATTTGCTTGAAGTTAATTTCGTTGTAGCTCGAACGCCTGGGTGAGATAAGCTGTGGGTTGAAGTTAAAATTTGATGACGGTAATTCTTTGGAATAAAGGGTCTGATTTGTTCTGTAGAAGTATCACAAACCAATTGCTTATCCGAACCTGGAATCGGAAAGTGTTTAAGTTTTAATGAATTCATTCTAGCGGTCTCATTATTAAGTAAATTCTGAAGTTCATCATCGTTTTGTTGAGCCAGTGCTATGTGGAAGTAGTCTATAACTTGACTTACTGAGTCCACACGAGAGAGTGCGTCAGCCGCGGCGTTGTCTATGCCAGGTGTATGTCGGATGTCCGTTGAAAACTGGCTGATGAAGTCAAGCTGACGAATTCGACGTGGAGATGCATTCTCAAGTTTTTGACGAAAAGCGAATATCAGTGGCCGATGGTCGGTGACGATATAGCAGGTTCGTCCCTCGATCATATAACGGAAATGACTAACAGACTGATATATTGCTGTTAGTTCCCGGTCGTAGGTGGAGTATTTTCGTTGCGTTGTCGTAAACTTTTTTGAGTAAAATGCCAATGGCTGAAGGCACCCGTCAACTTTCTGATGTAGAGCCGCCCCTATAGCAGTATCGGAGGCATCGACATAAATTGCCAATTCAGCATCTGCAGCGGGGTGTGCTAGGAGGGCTGCTTGAGCTAACTCGTCCTTGCAGCGTTGGAAAGACACCTCAGCGGAATTGTCCCACCTTATCGGGGTGCGATCGTTTTTCTTGTTTCCGATTATTAAGCGTTGTAAGTGCATTTGGTAGTCGATTGCATGCGGCAAGAATTTGCGGTAAAAGTTTAACATGGCAATAAATCTTTTCAGCTCTTGGGCTACCTTAGGCTTAGGAAAGTTTAGTACTGCTTCTACTTTCTCTGGCAGTGGTCGAATGCCGTCAGCGTTAACCAAGTGGCCTAGAAATTTTATTTCTTTTTTGCCAAATTCGCATTTGCTTAGATTTATTGCCAGATGATTATTTCGAAGTCGTTGAAATACCTCCGCAAGGTCGAGTCGGTGTTGTTGAATTGAGGCGGATGCTACACAAATATCGTCGATATACGGAAAAACAAAATATAAGCCACGAAGTACTTCGTTGATTAGCCGCTGGAACGTTTGAGCCGCGTTACATAGTCCGAATGTCATAAATTTAAATTCATATAGGCCGAAGGGTGTACTTATGGCAGTCTTCGCTATGTCATCAGGGTGTATTGGCACTTGGTGAAATGCTTTTTGCAAATCGATTTTAGAAAAATAAATTTTACCCCTTAAGTTTGATGTAAAGTCTGTTAGGTATGGAAGCGGATATCGATCTGGTAGCGTTTGAGCGTTAAGAGCACGGTAGTCACCGCATGGTCTCCAAGTTCCGTCACTTTTCTTTACTAAGTGCAACGGACTGGACCAGTTACTTTTTGAGGGTTGACAAATACCTGTTTTCATGAGAAACTCGAATTCTTTTTTCGCTGCCGCAAGCTTCTCGGGTGATAAACGACGTGGACGGCAAAAAACTGGTTGCCCAGTCGTAATAATTCTGTGTTCAATTGACGATTTTGTTGCTGAGCCGAATGGCGAAAGCTTCGTTATGTCAGAAAATTTTTCCAAAACGTCTGCAAACGGGTCGGATGAATTAAAGGTCTTGATAGTGGCCGCTTCAAAAGCAATGGGCGTTGTAAGTTGAGATACTATGCCCGTCATATTATCTATAAGACGGTTTCGTCGCAGGTCAATAAGCAGGTCGTGGTGTTTAATAAAGTCGCTACCAATAATCGGTGACGTCACGTCGGCGACTACGAATGACCATAGAAAACTTCGTCTTAAACCAAGGTCAATTTTAATTCGCTTTTCGCCTACCACTTTAATGGGTGAACCGTTGGCGGCGTATAAAACTATTGCTGTAGGGCGCATGTCGAAAGACTTTGAAGTCAGTGGCAGGACAGAAACATCTGCGCCGCTGTCTACCAAAAAATTTTTGTTACTAATCTTGTCTCTTACCTGCAGGCGAAATATGTGGCAATTAGTGGTGATCTCGCCGGAGTCAACCACTTGCCGAAGGAGTCAGTTTGCCTGGTGACTGGATGATGGTGCGCTTGAGGTTGAGGCGACGTTGTCTCGATTTTTGTGTTTGCAGGGGCTGCGGCATTTTCGTGCACGGGAAGCGTACTTTTTATGATACCAGCATTCAGTACCGCCCATTGTGTTGTAAGCGTACGTTGCACGTGGCGCTGAACGTGTTGTTGAAAAACTGCGTCGCGAAGGAGACCTGGCCGCTCTGGAACGAGAACGCGCCGAGAGGCGTTCGAATTTTTTGCCTAGCTCAACAATTGATATGCGCAACTCATTTATTGCACTACCTGACGTGGCCTCAACTTTGCCAATGTGGTTGGATGCTATTGCATCGACTACAGCGTCAGCAACTTTCGTATATTCGGCTGGTGTGCCTGCTGAAGCGGCGATAACTGGCTGAGCAAATTCCGGAAGCCTTTTTGTCCATAACCCCTTGACAGCTGCTTCCCCTAACGTTGTTCCTGCGACTCGCCGCATTTCGTAAAATAATTCCGAGGGTTTCTTGTCTCCAAGAGGTAATTCGGACAAAAGTCTGTTTAGGCGGCGTTGCTCACTGTCGGCGAAATGATTTATAATTTTTGTTTTGATGAAATCGTACCTGTTGTTTGGAGGCATTGAAGCGATTACGTCAGCTAGTTGCGCAATGACGTTCGGGTCGAGTGCTGCTAGGATAGTCGCTGTCTTTGGCTTGTCCGCGACTATACCAGACGCCGTAAACCAGAAATCCATCGATATAAACCAGGCGTCAATATTGTTGCTTGACATTGGCTGCACTGGTAATCTGGCAAAGATTGCGGACACATTGCCTTGTATGTCGTGCTCGTTGACAACAGTCTCGTTCTCATGAACATTAACGCTTTCGCTTTTTGCTGATGTAGCGGCATTTGTGGCCATGATTTTTAAAAAAAAAATGGCTGCTCGGTTGGCGCTAGTTTTTTACTGCGAGTAAAAGATGGCGTACAATTGAAATGTTTTAAAAATAAAATTTTAATTTTCCAGTTGGAAATCGTTCCTGTGCCTCGCAATAAATAAAATCAATCACGTCGGGGTCACCACTTTGGTGCGTTTTAACTTTTACACCAATCTTAAACAAAATAAATCACAAGTTATATTTAACTAGTTCTATATTGCAAATTCAGTTTTTATTTTAATTTAATTATTAATTGTAACTTAATTTATTTTATAAATGTTAATTGCAAATTTTAATTTGACGCGTTTTGAGCAGCCGACAGACAAAATTAGAATTTTGATCGTGAGTAAAAAAGAAAAAAAGATAAGCTGCCATCTTTTATATTTTAGTTGTAAATAAAAGGTAAGTTCACAGAGTTGGATAAATTGACAGGCCGCCACATATATTCATACACATAAGCATACATACGTTACATAAATTCCACTTATTCAAAATCTTATTTTTTGAAGGCATCCCTATATTTTCTTCTTAATTTTCCTTTTTATATTATTCATAACTTAATTAAATTTAATTTGAAATTTATTTGCTGGTGGTTCAGCGATGTCTATATGCATTTCATTGTTGCTGTAACAAATCGTCAGTAGACTTCAACCACACATTTTGAACAGTCACAAACCTCTTATCTTATGTACAGACTTTCAAAAACTATTTGAGAATTCACAAATAATAATATTTTTGAAAATCACAAAAGAAAAATAAGCATAGTAGGCTTAGTAACTTATACAAAACCCAGCAAATAATTTATATTCGATATGAATCCATTCTATTTTTCTACACCTAGAATAACTTTTATTTGACAAACATTTGCTACTACAAAGATTATATGTAAGATCCATTTATGAATTTAAACTTTTGTGCAAAAGTTATTAAATCATTGCGAGGAATAAATATTTCAACTCCAAGGCACAATTCTATGTTCTGTTTTAATGATTTTCATGGCAGAAAATGACCGCTGTGCGGCCGCACTGTTATGTGGCAAAATATTCAATTTGCACATACATAGTATATCGACTTAAATTGCTAAATAACAATTCGTTAAACATATTCTCTTCTCCGCGGAAAGCTTTCCACATTTTAGAACATACATGTGATTAATTTTCCGTATGTGTGATCAACTTGATCTTGTAGCATCATTGTTAATCAAAATATTCGTTCAATATTCGGTATATTTCAGGCCTTGTTCGGTAGAATTGGTAGATCGTTAAATTCACAAACATATTCGGTAGAATCTACCGAATACCGGTAGAAGCATGCACACTGCATACAAGGGAGTTTTACAAAATTAAGAGAAATAATTTGTAGTTTTGAATGAAAAAAAAAGATTGTGAAAAATACTATTAGAGTAAAAAAAGTGTATAAATTTCGTTTTAACCTGATTACGGATTTCATTTTAAAAATTTGCGTTCAAAAATATTATTTTTACCTTTTACTTACTAAAACCATACATCGACTGAAAGCACAAGGTACAAATTAAAATACGTATGAAAAAGCAAAATTTTTACTAAATTAAAAGAAAGAATTTTTCGTTTTGAATATGAATCAGTATTAAAAGTGACTAAGCTTTATTTTCAAATGATCACAGATTTCATTTTAAGCATTTTCAATCAGAAATAATTAGGGCTATCATGAATAATATTCCGCGTGAAATTTCTCCCTTTTCCAATTAGAATTTTTTGTTTTCCCTACTATTTGCTATTAGTTGGAATTTTTCCCTGGGAAAAATTTCACTTGAAATTTTATTCATGATAGCCCTGATTAATTTTAACCATTTAATAAGGCCACTAAGTATAAAATGAAATTACTTTAGATTCTAAATATTAGAATTGTATTCTGACACGAAGAAAACATTAAAAAATATTCGATGACTGTTCAATCTCTGTTCTGTTGTTGGGTTGTTATCCGTTCTCTTTTCCCCTGACACTGTCCTCTTTATTTGATCTCTGTCCTCGAAAAAAAATTATCGTCCGGGAAATTCCTACTTTTTGAATAAATTTTTTCGCTTATACATTGCTTGACAAATTTTCTTTATTAAAAACTAAACTAAAAAGACAAATAATAAGTATTGGATGTCCAGCTTATCTTCTTAATAACACTGTTCATGAGGGTTGTGGTATGTTATTTTAAGACGTATAATTATTAAGATTTATTTAAAATATCGATGGAATTGGGTAAAAAGGGCCAGATTAATATAGTACGTAGCCTTAAGCGAGAGTTAAAAATCTTTATTTCATGAACAAATAAGACTGTTTAACTAAGATTTTAATAAGATTTTTTAACTATATATTTAAACTGCACATTTGGCAACGCTGTTGGTGTTGCCCGGTTAACGCAATAAAATACTGATGCATTGAAGACGGCAAAGAAATTGATATTTATTCGAAGAAGTCGCTTGCTTAGCTGGTGTTCCAAAATAGCACAGGAAAAATTTGTTTTTATCAGTTAAATAAAAAAAATTTAAACGAGTTTGTAAAAGAAAAATGTACGGTGCGTGCAATTGCGAAGATGTAAGGTTTGTTTTGTATTTTAACAATTCATACTGCTACATTTCTTATACAAATTGCCCATTCGAACCATTTCTCTAGAGACGACTTTGTTGTATTCCAACAAATAAAACATTAAAAGTCATTTTAACAGCAGCTGAAAGTGTAATATATAATATAATGATTTATTTAAGCTTGACCTCAAGCTTAAATAAATCGTTATTAATTATTTATAACTATCTCTAAATTTATGTCCGACAGTGGTCGGGCCTAATAATTATATTTTAGATTTAAGATTTGAATACTTATTGTTAGTTCGTAATTGAAGATATAATAAATAAAAAAAATATGAAAAAAAAAAAAAAATTATCATCATCGCCACTCTCTGCTAGTACATCTTCAATTTTATCATTACTTTTCACATTAATGTATTCTTGATGATATCTTTCAGGGACTGTTCCTTTGTCACATAATGCCCACAAATCTTTAAATTTTTGTGCTGATATTTCTAATTTTTGTTTTTTTTATTTTTTTTTTTTTTATTTTTTTTATTATTACATATTTTATTTATTGTATCTTCATATATGAACTAACAATAAGTATTCAAATCTTAAATATAAAAATATAATTAGGCCCGACCAGTGTCGGACATAAGCTTAGTAATAGTTATATATAATACATAAGTAGTGATAATAAAAAGGAAAAAAATACCAAAAAAAATAAAAGTATTTTCAGGAAGTCCCATCTGGAGTGCTGTGAATAAGAGCCCTTGTATCCCTCTTTTTTAGGCGGATGTGTCCAGTAAAGTTCAAAATATTACGAGCAAGCGGATTAGGATGTGATTCGAGTTTTGTTAGATATTTGCCTGCGTATTTTGCAATTTCTTCAGTCACTAGAGGCATATTCAAATCACGATGTATATTTGAATTTTTGATGTACCATGGAGCCGATGTTATCATGCGTAAAATTTTGTTTTGCCTGCGTTGAATTTTCTCTACATTTGAAGCTGAAGCAGTGCCCCATAGTTGAATTCCGTAGCTCCATATTGGCTTTAAAAGCGACTTGTATATTAAAAGTTTACAGTCTAGGCTAAGTGTTGAATTTCGACCAATCAGCCAATGTACCTGAGTTAATTTAAGTTTCATTTGAGTTAACTTAGAGTCAATGTGGTGTTTCCATGTAAGTCGTCGATCAAGGTGTATAGCAAGATATTTCACATGTGAATGTTGAGAAACAACTTGATTGTTAATCCGAATGGGGGAACAAGTATCTCTTCGTAAAGTAAATGTTACTTGAACACACTTTTGTTCATTTACCTTGATTCTCCATAAGTTTATCCAAAGCTCCATCTGGCTAATGTGTTCCTGGAGTTTGCGGGATGCCTCATCAGGGTTTTCATGCATACTAAGGCAGGCTGTATCGTCGGCAAATGTGGAAGTATGGATACTACTGCTCACAGGCATATCACAAGTATAAATTAAATATAAAACTGGTCCCAGTATTCCCCTGTGGCACACCAGATGAAATTGTTTCAGGCCTACTTGTAAAGTCTCCTTCCGCAACAGTGAACTTACGGGAAATAATGTAACTTTCCAAAAGATTTAAAATGTTTATTGGTAAGTAAGTCTTCAATTTTAATATTAGGCCTTCATGCCACACTTTATCAAATGCCTGGGAACATCGCAGAACAATACTTTTTTTCCTCAAAAGTTCTTCTTATAAATTGAACCAATCTGTGAGTTTGTTCAATGGTGCTATGCTGACTTCTAAAACCAAATTGATGGTCTGGTATGCACCCACTACTAATTAGAATTGGGGACAATTTTGTTTTGAGCAGTTTTTCGAAAAGCTTTGACATTGTAGATAGTAGACTTATTGGCCTATATGACTCAGCCTTTGTTATATCTTTGCCCGGCTTTGGAATCATTTTAACCTTGGCAAGTGTGGATAATACTCCAGTCGTAAAATAGCATTAAATATGAATAACAGGATTCTCATTGCAATACGAGGCAAGTTCATCAGCATCTGATTACTAATTCCATCAATACCCGGAGCTTTCTTCAGGTTGAGTTCGGCAATTAATTTTTGTAAATCACGCGTCTTAAACTTTATGTGTTGAGGGGGTAGAGCGACTATATTCAGCAAATCAGCAACACCAGTACATATATTTGGCGTAAAAACGGATTTTAAGTGCTCAGCAAATATTTGACCTTTTTCAGTATCGTTCTTGCCCAACCTCCGGTAGATGTGCGTAGAGGTGGCTTATACTCAACGGGTGTTTTAAGCTTTCTGGCAGCGCGCCACAAAGAGATGCAATTTTTTCAGATTCAAGCAACTCTTGGAGTCGTTTAGTGCACTCTTTAAATCTGATTTTATTTTGTGGTGATCTGTGCTGTTGCCATTCCTTTCTAGCCCTTCTTTTTTCAAGTACGAGACGTTCAATGTCTGTAGAATAAATTTTATTAAACCCAATCTGCGGATGGGAGATAGTGGCATGTTCAGCAGCCTGTTTAATATTCTCGCTGAAATTGGCAATGTTCGATTCAATATCATCGGGTGTTCTAAGTGTAATGTTTTCCGTACAATGACTGCTGAGATATTTTTTGAACCCCAGCCAATTTACATGATTGATCATCTTCACATATGGGCCAGGTAAGTTACTTCTTAATGGGCTACAAATTGTGATGATCGTCAGGGAGTGATCGGACGAGAGATCAAGAGAAGCTTGAACTTGAATTAAATCCCTAGAGATATTTTTTATGACGCCAAAATCTATAACATCCGGAATTTTTTGTATGTCAGTAGGCCAATAAGTGGGCTCCCCACTCGAAATGACATCCAAGCCCATTTTTGAAATAGTGTTGAACAATGCTCGACCTCTGGGTATAACAAGGCGCGAACCCCAGAACGTATGTTTCGCATTGTAGTCTCCAGCTGCTACTGTTCATACTTTCACAAAAAGAAAAACAAAAAAAACCACTGACCTATATTTTAAACTTCACTTCTCCTGTAGTTCATTGCACCTCACAATTAAACAAACTTATCATTATTTTAAACCGTTCATTGCACTTCAAAATTAAACAAAAGAAATAAGACACTGTTTATAATTACTCTGCATAAGAATATCAAAATTGGGTCATAAATAATTGCAAACTTGCAATCATGCATAAATGGTTGTTTTTTGTACAATGAACTTGTACTTAAGCAATGACCTCAATTTTATTAAGCAATGCAATTAATAGTAGAAAATTTTAATGACATATCAATAAGTTAGTATATAAGAAAGAAAGTTAAATAAAACATTTGTTCAATTACATTTTTGCAAAGAAACAAAGTTGTTTTACCAAAAGTGATTTAACCATCTCCACGCAACCAAGTTTCAAGTGCTTGAGTTGCATCAATAAATCTTCCTGGTGAATCGCCTTGAAGATAACCCAAACAGGTTAAACAAAATAGTTTAACCTTATTCATTTATTGAATTAAACATTGGTGACCCCGACGTGATCTGACACAGGATCAATATTCGTCTTTGAAGTTTCCTACACTGAAATCACTCCTCTCAGGCAGCTAGGATTAACATACATCGTAAACTTCCTACACTGGAACATTCTCTTCAGGCAGCTAGGATCAATATTTATCAACAAATTTCTACACTGGAGCATTTCCCTTCAGGCAGCTAGAAGACTCAACAACTCAAATCGTTACTCCTGAGAAACCAAATATGGATACTTTCAACAAGCTGATAGAATCACAGCTGGCAGCAGGTGACTTGATCGAAACTATAGTCCGCAATTTTAAAAAGGACTCAGCTATCAGGAAAACTGTTGTTTACTATGAGGAACGACTCAAAAGGCTAGATAGCGCTTGGTCGAAATTTGAGACCACGGACAGCAAAATCCGTTGCCTCGACCAAATTCCGTTAGACCACGACTACTTTGCTAAAGATAACTACAAAAACATCTCAGAGCTTGTCGACAAATACAAGGATATTTTTGAGACAGCTCTGATGAAATCATCTACAGGAGAAGCAGTTCAACAACCAATCGCCGACAAACCCTCACCGTCCAAAATGAAATCATCTACAGGAGAGGCAGTTCAACAACCAATCGCCGACAAACCCACACCAATAATCAAACCCGCTGGTGAGGTAGGATGTAAGACATCTGCAACTATCGCTTTAATAAGAAGGCAAGGTGTAATGATGGGGTCTCTAGAGCGATTGCTCACAATGGATCCGACAGCCGAGAATATGAAGCTGAAAGAAAAATTATGGGACCAAATCCAGAACCTACATTTCACCATATGGGAAACCAGTCATGATCCGGTTCAAGAAGGATACAACATGACTGCATACACTACCTTAGAAGCAAGGATATTTGAAAATTTTAAGAAGGCTTCCCAAGTGGCTCCCGATCCACCGACTCCATATGATCAGCCTATTGGAGTACCACTGCCTAAGATAACAATTCCTAGGTTTGACGGCGACTACCTCAAATGGAGGACCTTCTATGACTTATTTCTGCAACTTGTAGGCAATCAGCGGATTCCTGCGGTCCAAAAAATGTGGTACCTGAAGGCTAATGTAGCAGGAGAAGCTGAAAGGCTCATAAGTCACCTTTCAGCGACTGCAGAAAATTATGAGACAGCCTGGGAAATGCTAAAAGATCGATACGACAATAGACGAATTTTGGTCGCATCATTAATACAGCAGCTGATCGAACAACCTGCAGTTGGACCAACAATTGGGTCAATCAAGCAACTGCATGACACAACTCAGGAATGTCTGCATGCATTGCAAAATCTTGGAGTCGACACTACATCCTGGGACCCCATGCTATTGCACCTCCTCGTAAAGAAACTGGATCGAAACACTCATAACCAATATGAAAGATCAATCACAAATCCAAAACAGCTACAGAAAATCAAACACTTCCTAGCTTTTCTGGAAACTCGATTTCAATCAATGGAGGCAATGGGCCAAAAAGAAAAGCCATCTTCGAAGGTATGTGCAACAGCTGCACCATCTAAATCAATTGAGCCTTCGTGCGTGCTTTGTAAAATAGGTCCTCACCAGCTATATCGCTGCCAACGATTTCAACAACTCAAGCCATACGAGCGCTTAAATTTCATCCAAAAACAAAAGTTATGTGTAAATTGCCTGAAATCTGGTCATTCTTCAAAACAATGTACCTCAAGGGGTTGCACAAAATGCAATAAGAAACATAACTCGCTATTGCATCTAGAAAACAAGAACTACCCATCAAAACAATTAAATGAAGAAAAACCACAGGCAGCATCATCCTCTGCAACAACCATTGTAGAAGCTACGACTTATCCTGCTACACCAGGGTGCTCAACCAAATCAAAGCCTACTTCTTTAACCACAGCAAGTCAACATTTGTCATCAGCTGTGATCCTTGGCACTGCAGTAGTTAAACTCAAAACTGATTCATCAGAAATTGAATGCCGCGCATTACTTGACTCAGGATCCCAGGTAAACTGTATCACTGAGCGTCTAGTCAAACGACTTGGTATCCCAATGCAGCCGTCATCAGCAAACATTAGTGGAATAGGCAGCACCACCACTAAAACACAGCATCGAGTTAACATAGCACTGCATTCTAGAATTAATGGATTTACAACACAACTCGAAGCATTTGTCCTTCCGCGTATTATTTCTCCCCAGCCGGCACAATTCATCAACATAAATGACTGGCCATTACCCAAAAACTTGGTACTACCTGATCCACATTTCAACCGACCGGACAAAATCGACATTTTATTGGGCGCTGAACACTTTCTTCAACTACTTTCAGTTGGACAAATCGAATTATCTCCACAACTACCAACCCTCCAGAATACTGTGCTTGGATGGATAGTTTCTGGAAAAAATAGAAATAAAAAATCCTACACAGCTTATATGCGGAGTATCCACAACTAATGACAGCCTTGAAGCTTCCATTGCAAGACTGTGGGAACTGGATGAACTTAAGTCAACTGAAAGGGCGCTGTCACTAGCAGAAAGAAAATGTGAAGAGTTGTTTGTACATCATACAACGCGGAACAATGAAAATCGTTTTGTTGTAAAGATCCCGTTCCACCAAGATCCTGAAATCCTCGGTGACTCTTACAAAATCGCTCTAAATCGTTTCTTGTCGTTAGAACATCGACTGCTGAAAAATCCCGAATTGAGGAGTCAATATCAAAAATTCATGGATGAATACGAAAATATGAAACACATGACGAAGATATCATCAACTTCTATTCGCTCACCAAACTATTTTATCCCACATCATTGCGTTCTAAAACCGAACAGCTCCACAACCAAATTGAGGGTAGTATTCGATGCTTCAGCCAAAACAACATCAGGGGGTCGATTCTCGTTCTGTGAAACTATGAAATGAAAAGTTTTTTCACGATTTCATAGCATTTCTGATTCCCGTTCAGTGAAAAATTAAAAGAATTTAAATACATTTTCATATATGAAAAAAATGGGGAACGGAACAAAACTCTTCACAGTTACATAACTCTGTCGATTCTTGTTTAGTGTAACTGTGAAAAAAAACTTAAAAAACTTTTCATATGTTCAATTATTTTACACAAAAAATATTTAGGTGAAAACAGTAGAGAAGCTAGAAAAAACACGCGTAACAGCGAAAATCAAATCTTTTTGATTGTAAATTATTTAGAGGATGTCGAAATTGTTAACAACAAGTCCAAAATTTAAGTACATAATCAAAAATAATATCTTATGAATTATTTTGGGGGTGGATGTCGAAATTGCAAGCGACAAGTCAGAAATTCAGTTAATAAAAAAAAAATAAAAAAATAACAGATGTGTCTGCAGACAGTGAGTGCCAAGTTCAGAGAAGAAAAGTGCAGAGAGGTACAAATTGGTCATTCCTTTGGGTCATCTTAAAATTTAAGATGCTAGAATGTGGAAAATGAATTGGGGTGGTTTCAGATGTGGGTGGTAGCAATTAAAAAATTAAATAATAATGTCCATGAAGTTGCTTTCATTTTTGATGATGGGCATCATGTGCTTTTTGCAAGGACATAACATTTTACGAGCATACCAAAAACAGTAGCATCAAGATGTTTTTTGCCTTCAAAGCTGTCGGCCGAACTAAAGGGGTTTCTCCCCTAAGTATATCGAATAACGGCTTTGTTGAGTAAATACTTATCCTTATCCAGCCTTCTGCAGAACTTAATGGCTGACAAAGATGTTCTTCATTAAAGGCTATCGGCAAGATAAAAAGGAAACCTTTACTCGACACAGCCACTGTTCGATATTCAAGCCCGACAGAAGATGTGCACATTTCCCTATTCCTGCAGAAGAAGCTAATAATAACACCTAGGGGTTGAAATAAAGTTTGTCTTAAATTCTGCTTATGACGCTAATTCGTAACAAAGAACATACCTTGCAGTTGGAAGCGTAAATTTTGCCCAATCTATAATAAAGAAGAGAAAAATATTAAGTTTAATTAAGTAGCGATAATCTCTTTAACACCTTTACCTATGCTCATACCGAGTTCCTTGCAATAGTTTTATAAATAATAATTAATATTATTTATTTACATGACATGTTTCAATAGCATAAAAACAAAAGTTTCATAGGCACAATGGAATAAAACAATGTTTTCATAATAGCAACGAGAATCGCATTTTATGTAATTGTGAAAAGTATTATGAAAAATGGTTATGAAAATGAATATGAAAATTTTTTTTTCATTTCACATTATCACAGAACCAGAATCGACCCCCAGGGCACTCTTTAAATGATTTGATGTATACAGGACCAATAGTACAGAGTGAACTATTTTCAATTTTATTAAGGTTTCGACTTCCCAAATTCGTATTCTCCACAGATGTAGAAAAGATGTATCGGCAAGTCTTGGTGTCTCCTGAGGACCGCCGTTTTCAAATGATAATTTGGCGGACAGATGTTTCAGAACCACTCTCATACTATCAACTGAACACTGTAACCTATGGAACAAGAGCAGCTCCCTATTTGGCAACTAAATGCCTACAAGAATTGGCAAAGGAAAATGCCAGACAGTATCCTCTGGCATCACAGTTTCTAAAAGAAAACTTCTATGTAGATGATGGACTAGGCGGAAGCGATAACTTATACACCGCAATTCAGGTGCAAGATCAACTTCAGCAGATCATGAAGCAAAGTGGCTTCAATTTGCGAAAATGGTGTGCCAATCACCCTTAACTGCTCAAAAATGTTCCAAAAGATGATCTGGAACTGAATTTGGACTTCGAGAGCAGCAAATCAGATTCCATCAGTACATTAGGACTTACGTGGCTGCCGAAAGAAGATCAACTAAGCATAAAGGTGAATATTATTGATAATAAAGGAGTAACTAAACGGACTGTGACATCGGATCTCGCACGAATTTTCGATCCATTGGGTCTTCTGTCTCCTATCATTGTTACTGCAAAAATATTCATACAAGAGTTGTGGAAGCTAAAACTCGATTGGGACCAAGCTCTACCCGAATCCATGCATACCAAGTGGATTACTTTCCGCGCAGACCTGAATGAACTGAAAACGCTAAAGATATCAAGACACATTTTCAAAGATGGAATCACAGAATCTGTACAATTGCACATATTTACAGATGCATCAGAAAAGGCTTACGGTGCAGTGGCTTATCTTCGATCTACCATGAAGCATGGAACAGTCATGTCACAAATCCTTTGTGCGAAGTCCCGAGTAGCCCCAATCAAAGCTCAATCCATTCCACGATTGGAGCTATGCGCAGCTGTACTTGGAGCACAACTAGCTACAAGAATAATAGCTGATCTTCAGTTTACAAGCCAAGTTTGGTTGTGGACTGATTCAGAAATTGTGCTGTCTTGGATAAACTCATCAGCGTCTCTCAACACGTTTGTTGCCAATCGAATTTCAATCATCCTAGAAAATACTAGACCAGAACAATGGCGGCACGTCAGCACAAAATGTAATCCCGCAGACATCTTATCTCGAGGACTTGCACCCAGGCACCTGAAAGATTGCTCTTTATGGTTCTATGGTCCCATATTTTTACACGGCCAAGAAACAAGCTGGCCACCTAAATTCAGGCCGAACCTTGCCCACCCAACAAATTTAGAGAGAAAGGAAAAGCAAGCATTAGTGATGACTTCAACAGAACCCGATTTCATCTATAAAATAAATCATAAGAATTCATTCTGGCGTCTTCAACACATTGTTGGATACATTTTACGATTTGTAACCAATACCAAACGGAATGGGTCTAGACAACATCAAAAATCCCTATCTACAAAGGAACTACAAAATGCACTAATGTTGATCATCAAGCAAATACAGGCATCAGATTTCAAAGAAGAAATTCAACAGCTTGCTAAATACAAAGTGTTGCGAGGAACCAGCAATTTGTCGAACCTTTCACCATTTTTGGACGGTGAGGGTTTGATACGTATGGGAGGTCGACTGGAAGCCTCATCATTGGAATACGATTCCAAACATCAGCTGCTTCTTCCTTACAATGATCCAATCGCTAAGCTTATATTTGAAATGATACATAAGGACAACAAGCATTGTGGTGCTCAAACCCTCTTAGGAATAGTGAGACAACGATTTTGGCCAATAAAAGGTGAGATTATGGCAAGAGCAGCGATTCATCGCTGCACAATATGCAGTAAAGCTAAGCCCGCCCTATTTCACCAAATTATGGGCAATCTGCCCTCCACACGGGTAACACCAGCTAGGCCGTTCATTAATTCTGGAGTAGACTACTGTGGTCCAATGACAGTTCACTACAAGGTGAGAGGAAAACGACCACACAAGGCGTATATTGCCATATTTTGTTGCTTCTCTACGAAGGCAGTTCATTTAGAGCTGGTAAGCGATCTAACCACTGACGCATTTATAGGAGCCATCAAACGGTTTGTTGGCCGACGAGGACATTGCCAAAGCCTATATTGCGATAATGCAACGAACTTTGTAGGCGCAAAAAATAAATTGTCTGAACTAATACCCGCAATTTTTACAAGCGAAGCAAAAGAAGCAATAGAAAATGCATGCAGCAAAAAGAATATACAATTCAGGTTCATACCACCTCGAGCACCTCATTTTGGAGGCCTTTGGGAGGCGGCAGTAAAATCTGCAAAACACCTTTTAATCAGGAGCTTAGCTAGTGCTTCCTTAACTTACGAAGAACTAGAAACACTGATTATCGAAATAGAAGCGATTCTCAACTCCAGACCTATTTCACCCATGTCAAACGACCCCAATGACTTCGGTGCGTTAACTCCAGGACATTTCCTGATTGGGGAACCGCTAACGGCACAAGTAGATGCACAGGCCACATCAACGAAAACAAACTTGGCGACTCGGTGGAAACTAGTGTCCAGTCTCAAACACAACTTCTGGGAAAGGTGGTCACGAGACTATCTGAACGAATTGCAATATCGCAACAAATGGAAGGAGCAATCGAAATCTCTAAAACCCGGAACCATCGTCATTCTTAAGGAAGATAATTGCCCCGTAATGAAATGGCCTTTAGGACGTGTGATTAAAATCTATAAGGGGGAGGACAACATAGTTAGAGTGGCAGACGTCAAAACCGCTTCAGGAGTCCTTAAAAGACCGGTCCATTACCTGGCACCACTTCCTAAGGCCAGTCTAGAAGAAACAGAAGATGACAACAAACCGAATGATAAATTCAATGAAATCGACAACAAAGATGAAATCACTGAGCCTAAGAGCAAACGTCCAAAATTACTCGGAAATAATTTAGGCGTCACACTGTTGACACTAATGCTCATATTCCCAATTATTTTGGGAGCACCAATTGAGAATGATCGCTTCGGTTCCAAGTTGGGCATTCATTTCGAAGAAGTAGGCTCAACGTATATATCTGCAAGTCAGTGGAATCTGGTCGTTTACTATGACTTATCGGCGTACTGGGCTGACACAGCGTTTTTAGGAAATGGAACGAGCTCCTTGAGCCGACTGTGTGCGAAGATGGAATACAATGCATCATGTTATAGTACAATAGAACATCTTCGACATGTTGAAGCGGATTTGAGACTTGATAATAAATTACTATACAAACCACGTCAAAAACGAGGTGCTATAGACTTCGTCGGAAATGTTGCTCATTCATTGTTTGGGATACTAGACTCTGAATATGCAGAAAAAATGTCAACAACAATAACTCAACTACAAGAAAACGATTCATATATGCTTCGCCTCATAAAAGACCACACCTCCGTTATTAATTCAACCATGAACATTGTCAAAGAAAGTCTAACAGACACTAAATTTAAATTTGACCATCTTCTGTTAAAAATAAATGAAATCGCGAAAACTGAAGAGACACTAGCAGAGGAAATAACACAACTTAAGCTTGCACACATGTTCAGTATGGGTGTAACAAAACTCTCATTCATTGCAAACTATCTCCAACGAATGCAAACTTGCATTCTGAACGCGTTGACCGACACTCATCATGGGAAAATTAATCCATTGCTGTTGACTCCAATTCAATTGGAAATTGAAATACAAAAAGTTCGAGCACATATGCCACAGTAATTAGAGTTACCAGTCCCTGAAGATGACTTGCTCGAATTTTACAAACTTATGAAAATAAAAAGATCATGTAGTGTTCAGCATAACTTTACCCTTAATAGACCATGAAAAGTTTAAGCTTTACAACTTAATTCCCGTTCCGACCCCCATAAACAACACTATGCTAGTCATAGACACATGCAGTCCGACAATAGCAATAAACTCATTTCAACGGCACTACTTTCCATTATCATCAACACAACTGAAAGGCTGTGACGTAATTGGCAACGAGGTATTTATATGCTACGATGTACAACTCCAATATAACTTTGGTGCAGAAATGTGCTCTTGCGAAATCAACTTATTCAACAATATCACCGTACCACATTGCATTTTGAGAAAGCTTCCAACTAATGTAACCTGGACACCTCTAATTCATAAAAACAAATGGATATATTCATCACGAGCCTCCACACATGCCACAGCGGTTTGTGGAAAAGAAATTATACCAATAAGTCTACTAGGGTCCGGCTTGTTAACTATCAATCCAGACTGTATCCTTAAACATGATTTCATCCAAATGTCCGGCCAGCAATCAATCATAACTAAAACTGTCTCATCTTACACGAGCCTTGGCAACATATCAGAACTAGCATATCAACCCCTGTCGCACATCAACCATATCAACAAAACCAACCAGTCATTTGTGCCAGACGAAATAGCAGTACATCTCATCAAATTAACATCTTTACAACAGAAATTAGAGGCTATGAACAGTTCACATTCATCATCCATCAAACCATGAGAGAACTGTCTCATATGTAGCACTAATCATCAGCGTAGTGGCGATCATATGGATCATAGTAAGATCTATAAAACGCAAGAAATCAAACATCGCTCAAATCACAGAAAGATCACAATCATCTGGGTGTAACCCACAACCAGCAACAACACCTTCACCAGCTCCACGACAGAAGTTCAGCGTACATGTTTGAAAACATAATAATAAATTTAATAGTTTTATTACATATTTTTTATATTTTACTTAGTTTTGCATAACTATAAAGTCATTGCCTTTATCGTAACCAAATTGTAAAAACAAATAATAGTTAATTTTTATTCAACTGTAAATCTAAGTAGTAAGCACTTTATTAATGACATAATTGTAGTTAATTGTTGAGCATAGCCTCAACGGGGGGGGTGCATGTTCATACTTTCACAAAAAGAAAAACAAAAAAAACCACTGACCTATATTTTAAACTTCACTTCTCCTGTAGTTCATTGCACCTCACAATTAAACAAACTTATCATTATTTTAAACCGTTCATTGCACTTCAAAATTAAACAAAAGAAATAATACACTGTTTATAATTACTCTGCATAAGAATATCAAAATTGGGTCATAAATAATTGCAAACTTGCAATCATGCATAAATGGTTGTTTTTTGTACAATGAACTTGTACTTAAGCAATGACCTCAATTTTATTAAGCAATGCAATTAATAGTAGAAAATTTTAATGACATATCAATAAGTTAGTATATAAGAAAGAAAGTTAAATAAAACATTTGTTCAATTACATTTTTGCAAAGAAACAAAGTTGTTTTACCAAAAGTGATTTAACCATCTCCACGCAACCAAGTTTCAAGTGCTTGAGTTGCATCAATAAATCTTCCTGGTGAATCGCCTTGAAGATAACCCAAACAGGTTAAACAAAATAGTTTAACCTTATTCATTTATTGAATTAAACAGCTACAAAACAAGGTCCAAGAGATTTGTAGAAATCCTCATATTGATTCTCAGTGATTGAAAATCTGGGAGGGGAGTAAATTGATGATATAACGAAATTTGAACAAAAACTTTCAATGCCAATATTTGTTGCTTGTAGGTATTCTTCACAAATGTTATCAAGAACATAGTGCTTGAGTCTTGACTTTATTAGAATTGCTGATCCACCGCGAGCCCTTCCTCTAGGGTCCTTTGTATCATATATAGTGTAGCCATAAATTTTAAAAAGACTTCTCGAAGTCAAATGAGTGTCAGATACTAACATTATATCAATATTTTTCTCCGTGAGGAAGTGCTCTAGTTCATTTTTATGTTGGCGAATGCCGTTTGCGTTCCAGAAACATATTGTTAACGTGTTCATGGCTTATTAAGTATTGCTTGAAGCAGAGTATTCTGCATTCGCAACATTTCTTGCATCATGGTAGTCATATTTGTTGTAAAATTGTTTATAGTTTGCACAAGATTTTCAATAGTGGCTTCCAGGCGATTAAAATTAAAGTTTGAGTTTGTATTTGTTGAATTATTTTGCGGTGAAACATTTTGTGTCGGAATAGAACTAGCCTTAGCAGCATCTGCATACGATACACGGGAAGTAACTGGTTGGCTCATTTGCTGAAAAGTGGCAGAGTAAGCGTTTGCTGATTGAGCTGGAGCTAATTTAGGTTTTTGCACCATATTCTTCTTTACAGAAGAGTACACAGGACAACCTCTGTAGTTAGCGGTGTGATTACGTCCACAATTACTGCATTTTTTATCACTTTGATCTTTTGGTTTGTTGCAGCTAGCGGTGCCGTGTAATTCGCCACACACAACACAAACAGAGGGTTAATTGCAGTATGTTTTTGTATGGCCATATTCTTGGCAATTATGGCACTGTACAGGACCTGAACGCTTATGTGGCTCTTCAACTGTAATTTTTCGGTACAAGAGGTATTTTAAATTATAAATTGGATGCGTCTCATTTTTTTTCAATTTTATATCATTAGGCTCAAGTTCAACACGAAATAGGGGTTGGGGAATCTTTTCTCTATTTATTATATTGGACACATTTTTTACCTTGAATCCCTGGAGGACGAGTGCATCTTTTATTTCTTCGGGGACAACATAAGAATCTATGCCCTTCAATACGATCTGCATGCCTTTAGCGCTCTTAAGCTGGTATGTGTAGAAGCTTGTTTTACTTTTTTCAAATTCAGCAACCATTTTGCGGAAATCTTTTTCGTCATAAATTTGGATTTTAGTTTCATCGATGTTGCCACGTTTTATTGGAACAATGTGAAATTTATTCTCACCAATGTCCGAAATTAATTTTTTAATAAGGGCATTTGAACTTTTTTGTCTCAAATATATTGGTGGCGGCTTGGATGTTTTGTTCGAGGATACTTCGGGTTTGTCGTTGTCATCTTGAAGAATTTTAAAGCGGTTTTGGCGATTAGTTGAGGATGCGCTGTTATCCCTAGACATCTTTGGAGCAGATGCAATTTTAGTAGAATTAGGGCTTCGCCCGCGCTTTAAAATTGTAATGTATCTGTCCATTCCGACTTGGACCTTGGGTTTTGGGCTACTCTTTTTTTCAGTGACAACTTGGTTAAGTGATGACAACGAGCCCGAGGTGGATGATATCGCTGAGTTAAATGTGGAAGTACTAGGCAATATTGTCAACGGTTCACTAGTTGGCATTGGACAAAGCGAAGTTGATCGCTGACGAAACTGTGGTTTTGCCGCTAGAAAAAGTCTATTATCAGATTTTTGATTTTTATTAAGAGCTTCAGAACTCACAGCAAGTCTATTATCAGATATTTTATTTTTATTGATATCATTATGAGCATCAAAACTCACAGTAAAATAGGCATTTCTGCCGTTAGAACTCACTTCACTATTTTTTTCCTTTGGGGTACTCATATAGAGTATTCCTCAAGGGTATGTTTGTATGTTTTTTTGTTTACGGTTTTTTTTGTTTTTGTTATTTCTATATGTAAAAAATTATTGCAAAGCAAATAAAGCTTATTTATTATAGTCAATATGTACTACGAATATTTTTGTATGATTTTTTTTTATTTAGTTTGTATGTAAGAAAAATTCCGCTATTATGTCTGTTCACTATGAAGGTACAACGAGAACTGAATTTTTGTGAATAAAGAAATTGCGGTCCATTTTCAAGCAGCAGTGTATTTTTTCTTCAGCGCTTTATTAAATTAAGGTTTAACTTTTCGATTTTATCATCATTGTATCCAACTTTAATTGTGCGCAAAACTTATTTTTGTCAGAGTTAACTGATCGTAAATTATTAAATTTTATTTTAATGTTATGTGGCAAAAATACGTTGGAGTATGTCTTCCAATTTTTAAAATCAATATAATTTAGTATAATGCACTCGTAGCCCTTAAGATTTGTACGCGAATTAGAAATTAGTGATGCCCATTCAGAAGGTGCCCAAATACTTCTATTTTTTATAAAATTCTCAATTGTGGCGTGAACGGAGTCTACAGGCATGATTGTGTGTCCTGGTAACAAAAAAGTTACTTTTACAGATTGCAAACACATAGACGTTTTCAAAAAGTAGGGAATTACTGTTAATAACGCCCTATTGCGGTTTTGACCTGCACAACTGTCACAGAAAAGGCTCACAACACGATGTTGTTTTCTATTATCCAGTATTGTCAAATATTTTAAAAGTATAGAGCAAATTTCGTTGCAGCCTCTCTTGCCATCGCACTCACCCCATAAAAAGCAATATCCATTTCTGGTTCCACTTTCATAAATACTCTCATTGTAGTATGCATATTTTCGAGAATAAAATAAATTAATGCTTTTCCGTATGGTGTATTAAGGACATTTTGAAGATAAAAACTAGCACATAATATTTGTGATTCTTTTTTCTTACCTTCTGCTTGTTCAAAAATGTGGTTTTTGTAAATATCGGAATCTTTTAATTTGTTACGGGCTGCCGTATTCATATTTTTATATTTTTCGCATAAATTGCATTTTTCTTTTTTTGGGCTGTGAAAACCCAATTGATAATTGTTTTTAAATATCTTGCGAAAAATAAATAATGACACGGTTAATGGTTGTTGGTGAGAAGACTTTAAAGAATCCATGTAAATTTTGTACAAATACATATGTTACATTACGTAATTCCTCCGATAAATGCAGTTTATTACTTTTGTTTCGACAGTAATGGGATGGATCTGCTGGTAGTTTTTCAATAAAGTCACTCTCTAATCGCGTTGTTCTTCACTACATTTATTATGTACTTTCTTTTTTTCTTTAATTTTATATTGATCCTTTTTTAATTTGGCAAATATATGTACATATATCGGAAAGGCATTTGAGAAATGCCAAGTGTTGCCAATAAAAACTCTTGACATACCTTGTATTTTTCTCCTCGAAAATTAACAGAGTATTCATACGAGAATTTTCTTATGCTACACGAAACCCGCTTACGTCTAATTCCTCTCATCGTTACACATGCCTTAAGCCAATCGCTTTGACGGTGTTTACTGGCTAGTCCCCAGTAAAATTAATTAATTTCAACTCTATCGGTTTCAC
The DNA here is from genome assembly GCA_944452675.1 of Tachina lurida. NCBI lineage: Eukaryota > Metazoa > Arthropoda > Insecta > Diptera > Tachinidae > Tachina > Tachina lurida. Next base: position 108,269,740 of record OX101753.1, on the reverse strand, counting down.
TAAATTTAACTGCACAACTATTTTGGCATTTTCTTCCAACGCAAACAGTGTGACCAGATTTTAAAATAATATTAAGCTAAATCACGTTTGAAAAAAAGCTAAAATAAGCTAAAAAGTTACATTTTAGGCTAGAAAATAAAGCTAAACTTTTTTCCACTTCTTTGATCACTTTTCAATAGTTTCTTATTGCTAAACTAACGTTAAATATTACACAAACATATTTTTTTATTATACATATAGAATATTTGCATTATTTATTAATTATAATTAATTAATTAATTTTTCGTGTTCTTTTTATGCACTTTCCTTAAAATTACAAATCACTGTTAGCGTAAACACAACAAAAATTATAGTTTTTCTTTTAATATGACGTTTTGTTAATGTCTTCTTTTTCACTTTGAATCTGTGTATTTAAAAAATTTTTTCACAATTTAATAAAAATCGTGTGCAATTTAAATTAAAATTAATTAAAAAATATGTGACAATCGTAACAAATTTTGCTATATTTGTGGCTTCTTTATTGATATCAGTCACCGGCGTAGGTTTTAAAAACAATATTGGTGTGGTAGAAGTGTACAATAAAGTATTTAATCGTTTTTTTGATACTAGTCACTGGTACGAGCCAGAATTTGTTTGTCAATATTTCTGTAATACATTACAAAAAAAAGAAAATTCAGCCTTTGTTTGTTTTGTCCTTTTCTACGCCTATAATTTGGCATCATCAGCCATATCATAAACCAAATGATTGCTACTTTTGTCAAACCGATGTTTTAGGTCACTGTTTTAAAAAGCGCAAAAACATTAAGTATGCAAATGTTGCAACTGTTATAAAACCGATACCTGCAAGTAATGATCTACCGACAACGAGCAAATCTGTCGATGTAACAGAAAAAGATTTTGAACAAGAAGAGTTCCTTCCACCCACACATTTTTTATTTAATTTTAATTTAAATTGCACACGATTTTTATTATATTGCAAACGTTTTTTTAAATACACAGATTCAAAGTGAAAAAGAAGACATTAACAAAACGTCATATTAAAAGGAAAAACAGTAATTTTTGTTGTGTTTACGTTAACAGCGATTTGTAATTTTAAAGAAAGTGCATAAAAAGAAAACGAAAAAACACAATATTTTTGAATGACTTAAACTCTCATTACAATTTTTTTTTGTGTTTAGGATAACATTGATTTGTAACTTAATAGAAGGTGCATAAAAACAACACCAAAAACATTGTGCAGGCATTTTGGAAAAAAAATTTTGTTTTCATGAAAAGTTAAATAACTCAGTCAATTGCTTATCTATTTTTAACCCCAAATATGCATTGTAATCGTAACTAAATGTACTTTTTGAATAAATTCAATAGTATTATAGTTTCTTAATAAAATAATGTATAAAAACGTCACCAAAGTTGAAAAATTTTTGAAAAATCTACAAAATTTGTGTTTGCTGGACAATAACACCAAAATTTCTCAAATTTTCTTAACGAAATTATATATCATTCGAAAGATCTCAGTTTCTTCTTTCCAAATCTAGTAAGAAATTGAAAATCGGATCATTATCAAAAAATTTACATTTTTATAAGTGCGCAAAGGTAAAAAACCGGTTTTTTAACCGTAAATCCGGATTTTGGAGGAGTCCGCACTATTTCACTATTGGATTCTTCTTGAACTCGACAAGCCCCACAAGAAAAATAATATCCGGTCCCAGATTTTTTGGACTGTCGCACCGTGTTATTATATTTTAGATTTAATGAAGAACTAAACAAAAACTTCCCCAAAATAATCTTAAAAAGTTTTTAAAAATGTAAAAACATTTATACTAAAATACGAAAGCTTTTTAAGTGAATTAATGCTATTTAAGGTAAAGCATGGATCACACTATCTGCACAATGTACCGAGTTTCGTCAGATCAGTGAAATAAAGTCATAAGTAAAGATTTTGCTCTAATTTATCGACTACTTGAAATACAAGGACATAATTGCGCCACACTGCATTGGTAATAAGCCCATATAGACTTATTCCAGAATTAATTGAGTAATAATGCCATTTTGGCTTATTACTTATGACTTTATTGAGGTGGCCCGACGAAAATCGGTACATAGTGTTATCCAGGCTTAAGGCTATTTCAGGTTTTTGTTTTAAGTTAATTGATGCCGCTGAATGAACGTTCAACTCAAGTCAAATAATTTTATACCCAAAAAACTCAAAAAGTGTTTTGGCCACTAATATGAATTTAACTTTTTCCATTGGAATTCTAACCATTCTTTATGTTTTTAATATATTTTTAGAGAACACGCAATTTAGACTAAAAAAAGGCTAAAAAAGCTAAATGAGTTTTTAAAAAAAAGCTAAAAAATAAGCTAAGAGCTAAATGAAAATTTTAAGGCTAAATCTGAAATAAATAAGCTAAATTTAGCTCAAAATAAGCTAATATGGTCACGCTGAACGCAAGGATTTGGTTTTACCAAGATACAGATTGGTTTACTTTTACGACATGGTTTTCTTCCTTTTACACCAACAAAAAACCGTTCAATTAAATTATCTCCATTGTAAGAATCATCAGTGTCACTATACTCTACTAACTTTGTATGAGGCAGGCTTTTATTCTAAAAATCACAATTAATTCTATCTATTAAGTACACAATTAAATAAATTTTTTATTTAAGTATCACCTGAGATAATTTGGGGTCCATACTTGAAGAAATATATTTTGTTATATGTATATCGATATTTCACTTAAAGTGTCTGTTAACCGAAACACTATTTGTTTCAATGTTATTTATCATTTAAGAAATTTATTATTCGACATATTGTCATAAGTTTATTTTAATTTGAAATTTATTTGCTGGTGGTGGTCAGTAGACTTCCTACTGACGATTTGTTACAGCAACAATGAAATGCATATAGACATCGCTGAACCACCAGCAAATAAATTTCAATGTTATTTATTTTGAAATATTTTTTATATATCGAAAACGGTTATAAAAAACGAATGTGCATTCAATTGAAATTACAAGAAAGGTAACTTGGATTAGATTTTTAAAACAAATATTTTCGCTTGATAACCTCCAGTTGCCACATGCAAGTAATGACTTGCAATTACCGTATGTGTATTACTACCGAAAATCAGGAGAGATGAAGACAAATCACAAAAAAAAATTTGAGTGGCTACACTACACAATGCAAGTTCATTTTTATTTAAATTCTTATTCACTAATAAAATCGTTAACACTTCTGCTTTAGGTGAATAAATTTTCATTTAATTTTTTTCAATAGTTTACATGTTTCATAATTAAAAATAAAATATCTCAATAAATATGTGTCGCTTAGGATAATTTTTATTTTTTTTTTTAAATGTAAACATCTACTTACGATAAAATCTCAAGCGCCGTATTTTTGAAACTAGAATCAATTTTATATTTGGACAATTTCGAATTTTGAGCTACATATGTCATGAGATCTTAATTTCTCAAATAAAAAAAGTTTTTACCGGATGTCGCTTACGATAATGTTGCGCCCAAGGCTCGATATAATAAACTACAAGAAATGGGTACCTCTCTCATATGATGACACCTCTAATAACCGGACAAAAATACCGCTACGGTGAGTGTCTGGTTATGAGAAATTTCACTGCTTCGATTAAAATGAAACCAGAAATAGGTATATATCGGTTGAGAAAATTTTGTTTTTCTAAGCACAGCTTATGTTATGTCACTTAGGTTATTTGGAATTGTAAAAATCTGAAACTAAATAGCTTATTTGCAGTACTACTTAGTATGAATAAAAAACAAGTTCTTTATACATATGCATATTATATACATTAAACAATAATAGTTATAGTTAATTATTATTTTTCGAACTGTATTTGTTTCTTAAATTCTTATGAATTGAATTAGGCTACTGTTCGTAACGCTTTTTAAGCCAAATTACATGTGATAATTCTTAATGAACAAATAACATCAAGTTGGTTGTAAATATTCTGACAACAACACATAGTTAAACGGAACAGCCAGCCGTTTTCGAAGGCCACTAAACCTTCCTCATCAGCGTTCTTCTGTGTTTTGGTCCACCGTGTGTGGTGTCAGTTGATGTAGATGTCTGCCCTATATACGAAACTTTTATTGCAAATGGAATATGTGAATTGGATTGATTCATTGCATTTTTCAATTTGCTCATATAAGCGTTACGAACAGTAGCCTAATTCAATTCATAAGAATTTAAGAAACAAATACAGTTCGAAAATAAATAATTAACTAAAATTAATAGTCATTGGCTTGTGGCAAAAATAAAAATATACTTAATAGTAACAAACCAAAAAATTTTGTCTTAAGTAGAACAAAAATAAGCAAATTAACAAACATGTGCATAGTTAGTAAGGAACAAACGACAATGGTAAGACTGTTGTAATATATATGAAAGATGGTAAATTGTTGAGCCTTCATTACCAAACATATATATGAGCAATTTGAAAAATGCATTGATCAATCCAATTCACATATTCCATTTGCAATAAAAGTTTCGTATATAGGGCAGACATCTACATCAACTGACACCATACACGGTGGACCAAAACACAGAAGAACGCTGATGAGGAAGGTTTAGTGGTCTTCGAAAACGGCTGGCTGTTCCGTTCAACTATGTGTTGTTGTCAGAATATTTACAACTAACTTGATGTTATTTGTTCATTAAGAATTATCACATGTAATTTGGCTTAAAAAGCGTTACGAACAGTAGCCTAATTCAATTCATAAGAATAATAGTTATAGTTCCTTTGACTGGTTTAAGCAAAATAAAAAGCAATGTAAGTCCGATCACATCTAGTAATGAAAATTTTTGTTTAAGTTGGATGTACTTATGCTTTTAGTAATCAGTAATGCCCGTATTCATAATGAAATTCTACCAAGTGGCTAATTTTTTTTCATACAAAAATTTCAAAATTTTAATGAAAAAAACTTTGCCACTTGCTACAATTTTATTATGAATACGGCCCTACGATTTTACTGGTAATGCAAATTAAATTTCATTATCAGTAAAAATTTACTGAATTTTTTCAGTAATCAGTAAATTTACTGCTTACTGCAATTTTTAATGCAGTAGATATATACTGAAGTGTGCCCATTTACTAACCAAATAAGTCAAATACAACAAACAAAAACCTGCAAATTCCTATGTATTTACAATCATATTGAAAGTTTTGATACTTTTAATTGTTTAATTAAAAAAATATACAAAAAGTACTTACACATCTCGCCTGTGACCGGACTCACATTGCTTTTTTGCGTTCAAATTTTGAAATTTTTGTATGAAAAAAATTTAGGCACTTGGTAGAATTTCATTATGAATACGGGCATTACTGATTACTGAAAATTCAATGCACATCATCATATAAAAAATCCTTTAGGCACTTTATAAAAATTGTAGAAAAAAATTCTAGTAATCAGTAAAAATTTACTGGTTAAAAAACTATTTTTACTGAAATTTTAGTAGTACTGCAAAGTGCCCATCTATGGTAAATGCCTTTACTTTTACTTTTTAATTGCTGTTGTTCATTGTTTGGTTGTTGCTGTTCTTGTTGTTGTGTACGCATTGCAATTAAAATAAAGCAATTATCAAGTTAAATAAAACAAACAAAAACCAGCAAATTCCTATGTATATATTTACAATATTTTAAATAAGTTTGTGTTGCTTTTTTCAAACACTAATACACTCACACATAGCTCACACAGATTTATAACGCGGTGTGCATCTTAGTATGATGATCTTACTCAAAATTCAAAGCTGTTAAATTTCGATTACGATTAGTAATCAATTAGATTACATTTTGAAAAGAATTGTAATGATTATATAATTGCCTTCAAAAGAATTGCTGATAAATAATTGATTACGATTACTAATAATCGAGAAGTAATCTGAATTACTTAAAATGACTAAAAATAATCAAAAAGAATCAAAAGTAATCCAACTACTTTCAAGATTACTTTTGATTCTTAATAATTAATCAAAAAAATCAAAAGTAATCCTTATAAGTAATCGGATTATTTTTAGCTTACTTGGGATTCTTTTTGATTATTTTTCGTAATTTTAAGTAATTCAGATTACTTTTCCATTATTAGTAATCGTAATCAATTAGTAATCGTGCGAAACTGAATATAATCGTAATTGAATCATTACTTCACCAAAAAAAAAGTAATCAAATTAGTAATCATTACGATTACTAACCATTACTTAATAGCTATGTCAAAATTTGTGGTTGTATTGTGAAAAGTATTTTATTTTTCAAAAAGTACCTAATGTTTGTTGAAATTGCAATATGTAACAAAATTAAACTTTTATCGTGATCTTCGATGATTTATTATACCATTTACCTAAAATGGAAAAGGATATATATAGGTTTGTCATTCCGTGTGTAATTTCCATAACATTCATATGTGACCCATAACATGTATATATTCTGGGTCCTTATCAATAGGGAAGATGAATAAACGATGTCCGTCTGTCTGGTTTACGTGAAATCGATTTTCCGAAGCTTCCAGAAAATCTAGAGTCTTCGGTCTTTGACTGGTGTGTCAGACACAGTCCAAAATAGATTGCTGTATTTTGGAAACCGTACGAGCAAAACTCTTAAAATTTTCAAATTTTGAAAAAATCAAAAAATTAAAAAATCGCAACGAAAAAGTTTCCAAACATAAACATAAACACATGAATTGATTGCCACACACCTCATCGGCTTCTCAAAGGATATTTTCGTAGCTATCAAAACTAAATGTAGGAAGCTGGATGTTAGTACCAACTCGATATTGCATATGTATATTTTAATATTTATAAAATTACATTTTATTTTTATTGCAAAGAACTTATTTCTTTTGTTATATTGTATTATTTGATAAATAATTATAACACATATCGAATCTAATTTTTGATTTAATCGTAAGTCCTAATTTACATGCAAGTCTTATTGCTAAGCTGATTACTTTTTTAGGAGGGAGATTCGAGGGGAAAAGAAACGTTTCTGTTCCCCTTGTCACTCTCTTCCACAAACTAATCAGCTTAGCAATAAGACTTTCATCATGTAAATTAGGACTAAGCGACAAAAACATTAGTTTTCAGGAGAAGATTATTCTTAAAATATTCAAATTTGTTTTACATAATTAATTTTCGCTTACGATAAAATTTTACAGCCCGTGTCTTAAAAGTTATAAGATTTTTGGCATTTTAATAATTCTTAACTATGGATAGGCCCATAAAATTTTAATTTAAATAAAAAGGTATATTTTCGATTAAATCTCACTTACGATAAATATCGAAAATAAGGCTCAATACAAATATGAAACTGAATTACAAATTTAAATGTAATAGCTTAAAAACATTGCATCTGAAACAAAAAATATAGTGAGAAATACACAAATTTGTCTAATTTTCAATTAATGTTTAAGCTTTACAAGCCTTCTTCCCGTTTTTTACATTCACTGCGAATCGATAGCGGGAACAAACGTTCCCATGAAGTTCCCGATACCAAATTTCCTCTCACGGGGAATGAAAATTTCATGGGTTCAAAAATTTCACATTTTATTCAAGATAGGGATGAATGTTTACAACGTCAAGCACTCACTGTTGCCAGAACATTTTACAAAAAATCTGGAAAAATTGGCTAAAAAATCTGAAAAATCTGCAAAATAATTTTAAAAAATCGGGAAAAAAATCTGCAACAATAAAAACACCTATATTTTGAACTGTTTTTCATTCTTTTTTCGAATTATTAACCGACTTCAATTAAGGTGGAGGTTATATTTTCGTCATGTATGCATTTTTTATTTAATTTGCGAATTAACATAAATTATATTGCTGTACAAAAACATATGCCGATATTACAAATTCTTGAAAATAATGGGACATATACATACATACAAATCTGTGCAAAATATCGCACACTAAATTATGAACAGTCACTACTCAAAAAATCGCAGTTGTTTAGGAGTGGCAAAAAACTGTTCACGAAGACTTTGCTGTAAAAGACATTTTTTCGGCCCATGAAAAAACAAAACATACCTTTGTGTTGTAACTGTTTACGATTTATGCTTTAACACATTCGACACAGCAGGCTACGGGCTACAATCTGTCAAAAATAGATTACACACATTCTTATGGTAACAATTATTTTAACGACAGCAGGCTACACGACTGCACGACCACCGTTGTAACTGTCGCCAACTTCAAACTAATTTCTATTTCTCTGGCTACAATGAGCAAATGCAGTGTTGCCAGTATAATATAAAATGGTGAATGAATGATATCGTACAATTATTTCATACTATTTACTAGAAACAATATCCAAAAATTGATGTAAAGAATAAATTGATTCATTATTGTACTTTTGTTTGAAATAAGTACATTTTAAAAGAAAAATTAATTTTTATAAATGCAAAATATATGAAAGTGGCAATACTGAACTATGTATTTGTACTTGAATATCAGCTGCAGATGGTGCTGCTTTCGTCTCCAAAATAATTAAGTAGCTGGCTACGAGGCGACAAATTCTGCTAGCGGCATTTGAAGTCGTGTGTTCGTGTAGCCTGCTGTGGTGAATGTGTTTAATGCATTAGTGTGTGATATGTATATATGTATGTTTCTTTTTACCATTGTTGTGTTGTTGGTATGGTTACTGCAAAATTAAACGTCAAACACTACTTATTTGTTAGTGTTTCTTATGTGTATGTTTCTGACAGTGACACCATGGTTATTTCTGTTACGGAGTAAAGAAAAACACGAAATATTGATGTTACACAAGCATTTCAGAAAATCTGCAAATTTAATTTTATAATTTTTTCAAGGAAAAATCAGCAAAATGCAGAGAAATCTGCAAAACTGGCAACAGCGACCACAAACTGTAGCAAGAACACGAAGCTCTGTCGCTGTAGCGTACAGTGTGACCGTTTGATCGACTAGTGGCAAATTGTCACTTTTTCGTTTGCCTTGCCCCTTTTTGTCCCCCTTTTTCTAAAGTGAATTATATAATAATACATTAAAAATCAGAACTTTAATGTAGTTGTGTAGATTTTTTTATTGTTGCCTCTTTTTTTTCATAAATCCTACCCTATTTGGTGCCACTTTTTGAAAAATGTCATCGGTCACTCTGGAAGCGAATGCTCTCACTGCGTGTTTGCTTGCCCTTTATACTTTCCCCCCGCATCAGAGGCGTAAGCAAAAAATGTCTCATTTTTTAGCTCAGATGCGCATTGTATATAATTTACCCTCATACCTAAATAAGAGCGGCAATCGTTGCGTTAGCAGCAGGGTACGCATTTTCAGTACATTTAAATGTGAAAATATTATTTGATTGTACTGAAAATACGTACCCTGCTGCTAACGCGACGCTTGCCGCTCTTATTTAGATATGAGGGTTATATTCTTTGCTAACACCTAATAGACATAGACCTAAATATTTTTTTTTTATTCCAAGAGTTTTATTTATTGTATCTTTATGAACTAACAATCTAAAAATATAATTAGGCCCGACCAGTGTCGGACATAAGCTTAGTAATAGTTACATATATATAATACATAAGTAGTGATAGTCAAAAGGAAAAAAATAAAAGTATTTTCAAGAAGTCTGGAGTGCTATGAATAAGAGCCCTTGTGTCCCTCTTTTTTAGGCGGATGTGTCCAGTAAAGTTCAAAATATTACGGGCAAGCGGATTAGGATGTGACTCGAGTTTTGTTAAATATTTGCCAGCGTATTTTGCAATTTCTTCAGTCACTAGTGGCATATTTAAATCACGATGTATATTTGAATTTTTTATATACCATGGAGCCAATGTTATTAAGCGTAAAATTTTGTTTTGCCTTCGTTGGATTCTCTCGACATTAGAAGCTGAAGCAGTGCCCCATAACTGTATTCCGTAGCACCATATTGGTTTCAAAATCGTCTTGTATATTAAAAGTTTACAATCTAGACTGAGTGTTGAATTTCTACCAATCAGCCAATGTATCTGAGTTAATTTCAGTTTCATTTGTGTTAGCTTTGAGTCAATATGGGGCTTCCATGTAAGCCGTCGATCAAGGTGTATACCAAGGTATTTTACGTGTGAATGTTGAAGAACAACTTGATTGTTGATTCGAATTGGGGAACAAGTATCTCTTCGCAGGGTAAATGTTACCTGGACACACTTTTGCTCGTTTACTTTGATTCTCCATAAATTTAACCATAGTTCCAGTTGTGTAATATGTTCTTGTAGATATCGGGAAGCCTCGTGAGGGTTTTCGTGCATACTAAGGCAGGCTGTATCATCGGCAAACGTAGATGTATGGATATTGCTGCTCAAAGGCATATCACATGTGTAAATCAAATACAAAACTGGCCCCAGTATGCTCCCCTGTGGCACACCGGATGATATAGATTCGGGCACACTCATGAAGTCTCCTTCCACAACCGTAAACTTCCGGGTAGTAATATAACTTTCTAATAGCTTCAGAAAATTTATTGGTAAATATGATTTCAATTTTAAAATAAGACCTTCATGCCACACTTTATCAAATGCCTGAGAAACGTCGATAAACAGCGCAGAACAATACTTCTTTTCTTCAAATGTTCTTCTTATAAATTGAACCAATCTATGAGTTTGTTCGATGGTGCTATGCTGACTTCTAAAACCAAATTGATGGTCCGGTATGCACCCACTACTAACTAGAATTTTTTTTTTTTTTATTTTTTTTTTTAATGCAAGATTTTTATTTATTGTATCTTCATATATGAACTAACAATAAGTATTCAAATCTTAAATCTAAAAATATAATTAGTCCCGACCAGTGTCGGACATAAGCTTAGTAATAGTAATATATAATACATAAGTAGTGATAGTCAAAAGGAAAAAAATAAAGTATTTTCAAGAAGTCCCATCTGGAGTGCTATGAATAAGAGCCCATGTGTCCCTCTTTTTTAGGCGGATGTGTCCAGTAAAGTTCAAAATATTACGGGCAAGCGGATTAGGATGTGACTCGAGTTTTGTTAAATATTTGCCAGCGTAGTTTGCAATTTCTTCAGTCACTAGTGGCATATTTAAATCACGATGTATATTTGAATTTTTTATATACCATGGAGCCAATGTTATTAAGCGTAAAATTTTGTTTTGCCTTCGTTGGATTCTCTCGACATTAGAAGCTGAAGCAGTGCCCCATAACTGTATTCCGTAGCACCATATTGGTTTCAAAATCGTCTTGTATATTAAAAGTTTACAATCTAGACTGAGTGTTGAATTTCTACCAATCAGCCAATGTATCTGAGTTAATTTCAGTTTCATTTGTGTTAGCTTTGAGTCAATATGGGCCTTCCATGTAAGCCGTCGATCAAGGTGTATACCAAGGTATTTTACGTGTGAATGTTGAAGAACAACTTGATTGTTGATTCGAATTGGGGAACAAGTATCTCTTCGCAGGGTAAATGTTACCTGGACACACATTTGCTCGTTTACTTTGATTCTCCATAAATTTAACCATAGTTCCAGTTGTGTAATATGTTCTTGTAGATATCGGGAAGCCTCGTGAGGGTTTTCGTGCATACTAAGGCAGGCTGTATCATCGGCAAACGTAGATGTATGGATATTGCTGCTCAAAGGCATATCACATGTGTAAATCAAATACAAAACTGGCCCCAGTATGCTCCCCTGTGGCACACCGGATGATATAGATTCGGGCACACTCATGAAGTCTCCTTCCACAACCGTAAACTTCCGGGTAGTAATATAACTTTCTAATAGCTTCAGAAAATTTATTGGTAAATATGATTTCAATTTTAAAATAAGACCTTCATGCCACACTTTATCAAATGCCTGAGAAACGTCGATAAACAGCGCAGAACAATACTTCTTTTCTTCAAATGTTCTTCTTATAAATTGAACCAATCTATGAGTTTGTTCGATGGTGCTATGCTGACTTCTAAAACCAAATTGATGGTCCGGTATGCACCCACTACTAACTAGAATTGGGGACAATTTTGTCATGAGCAGTTTTTCGAAAAGTTTTGACATTGTTGATAGCAGACTTATTGGCCTGTATGACTCAGCCTTGGTAAGGTCTTTGCCCGGCTTTGGAATCATTTTAACTTTGGCAAGCTTCCAGCTATTTGGATAATACTCCAGTCGTAAAATGGCGTTTAAAATAAATAACAGGATTCTAATTGCAATACGAGGCAACTTTATTAGCATCTGGTTACTAATTCCATCAATACCCGGAGCTTTCTTCGGGTTAAGTTCAGCAATTAGTTTTTGTACATCACACATTCTAAATTTTATGGGTCGAGGGGGTAGTGCCACTACATTCGGCAAATCAATAACACCAGTACATGAGTTAGGGGTAAATACGTATTTTAAATGCTCAGCAAATATTTTACCTTTTTCAGTATCGCTTCTTGCCCAACCCCCTGTAGATGTACGCAGAGGTGGTTTAAACGCAACAGGTGTTTTAAGCTTTCTAGCAGCGCGCCACAAGGAGTAATTAGATGCTGGTGTGGCATCAAGACCTTCCAGATAGTTTTTAAAAGATGCAGTTTTTTCAAATGCAAGCAAGTCTTGGAGTCGTTTAGTGCACTCTTTAAATCTGATTTTATGTTGGGGCGATCTGTGCTGTTGCCATTCCCTTCTAGCTCTTCTTTTTTCACTTACAAGACGTTCAATATCCGTAGAATAAATTCTATTAAATCCAGTCTGCGGGTAGGAGGTAGTCGCATGTTCAGCAGCCTGTTTCATATTTTTGATAAGATTGCTAATGTTAAATTCAATATCTTCGGATGTTCTTAGCGTAATGTTTTCCGTACAATGAGTACTGAGATATTTTCTGAACCCCAGCCAATTAACACGGATGATCGTCTTCACATACGGGTGAGGTAAGTCACTACTTAGTGGGCTACAAATTATAACGATCGTGAGAGAGTGATCGGAGGAAAGATATTGAGACGCTTCAACATGAACTAATTCCCTAGAAATGTTTTTCATGACTCCATAATCTATAACACCTGGAATTTTTTGTATGTCCGTAGGCCAGTAAGTGAGCTCCCCACTCGAAATGACGTCCAAGCCCATTTTTGAAATTGTGTTGAACAATGCCCGACCTCTAGGTGTAATAAGACGCGAACCCCAGAACGTATGTTTTGCATTGTAGTCGCCAGCTGCTACGAAGCAAGGGCCAAGGGATTTGTAGAAATCCTCGTATTGGTCCTCAGTAATTGCGAATCTAGGGAGGGGAGTAAATTGATGATATGACAAAATTAGAGGGTGGCGTTGGCTGAAGTAGTTAGCACGTTGACTACAAAACCGAAGGTCCTGGGTTCAATCCCTGTATCCGACAGTCATTAAAAAAATAACAACACCACGCATTTTTCTGATGTGCGTTAGTGTCCCTTTGTGTCAGTTGTTGTAGGAAAGTTCAAGTGATGAAGGCATAGTCACTGGTCACTGAACTATACCGACTTCAGCATATACTAATCCTAATGTAACATCAGAGCGCCCTCCTTCGTTGTGTAGCAAAATCATCGGCGAAGTAAAATAATCAATGAAATGGCTACAAAACACAGCTTCAAAAAATTAATACGCCTCATTTAACATCAGAGAGGCTCTGCAACACTGCATTATTAAAAAAAAAACGTGCGAAAAAGCAAAGTTGTAAAAGAATGAAGCTTTCCTCTATCATTTCCTTCACCACCTGTCTTCTCTCTCACTATCCCTTTCCTAAAGAAGGTAACACCTAGTAATAGTAGTAGGCATTAATTGCCTGAGTGTTACTTCTCTTTATTAAAAAAAAAAAAAAAAAATTTGTGCAAAAATTTTCGACACAAATATTCGTTGCTTGTAAATGTTCTTCGCAAATGTTGTCAATAATGTAATGCTTGAGTCTTGACTTTATTAAAATTGCTGATCCACCGCATCCTCTTCCTCTCGGGTCCTTTGAATCATATAAGGTGTAGCCATAAATTTTAAAAAGGCTTCTCGAAGTCAAATGAGTCTCAGAGACCAACATTATATCAATATTTTTTTCCGTGAAGAAGTGCTCAAGTTCATTTTTATGTTGGCGAATACCGCTTGCGTTCCAGAAACATATTTTTAACGTGTTCATGGTTTGTTAACTAAAGCTTGAAGCAATGTATTCTACATTCGCACCATTTCTTGCATCATGCTAGACCTAAATAAGTAACACAAAATGTTTACTGTTTTTACATTATATGTACATACATATGTACATTCATACTCGCGGACTTGCTCTAGCTGTCACAAAAAGAGGAGACAAATTATGGTACTTGGGTCGAACTCATTCAGTCGGTCGTCTTTAACACAAACCTATGATCAAATCCATGTAGTTTAAATGGGTTTGATAAAAAATTTGCGCAAAAAAAAACGGACTGAATGAGTTCGTCCCAAGTCTAGTTTGTATTGAAATTTCATTTGATATCGAATGCCGTAATTTACTCCCGTACTTAAGCGAATTATTTCTTTTAACACACTCGTTGTTTAGCAGAGTGTGTGTTTGTACATTGAGGAAACCATTGTTGAAATTTAATCAAATGAAATAAATAGTGTTGCAGCGTGTTACCTCTTTTCATACTTTTTATGAAATAAAGAAGAAAATATGGAAGTAGTTAAGTCAAAAGGAACTTCAACTAATATGCTAAGGCCCAATAATTGACCTCCCAATTATATCTCATTTAGCTAATTGCCACTTAAGTTTAGGTGGCACTTAAATGTAGCTTCTTTTTTTTAGTGGTTAATTAAAGTTCTTATTAAATTACGTTGAAAGTACGGTAGCACTACAAAATTATGGAAGGCTTTTTAAACAACAGCTGTTTATTATAAATAAAAAAGTTAGGTTATCAAAATGAAGAAAACTAAAATTGCATAAAAACACATTTTATGAAACGAAAATAGCATCAGAATGCATTTTTTTACTAACATATTTCATGATATGAAATTATATATTGTATATGTTATATATTTATGAAAATTAAACGAAATCCTTTTTAATACGACCACATGATGTTCATGTACATGTTTTCAATAAACACACACAAGCACAATAACATATGATATGCTCGTAAAACTTAAGTGTGATTTAAGTCCACAAGATTGGGCATTTAAATGTCTCTCAACTTTGTACTGAAAAAATGAATTCAATACTTAAGTGGATTTTAAAGATAAATTACATATAATTGAGAGGTCAATTATTGGGCCTAAGAGTACCATTTTTCATATTTTAAAAAATCTTATTTTTAGGTAAGAAATCTTTAAGTCTTCTTAACATCTCAAATAACTTCAAAAATAAGATAAATCTTCACATATGGTAACGCTGCATACAACTAACGGCCATTCTAATGTACATACATACATACATTTATCCAGGGCTGCCGTTTTTGGTTATTTCTAACCAAAAGTGGTTACTTTTTTCTTTAATGTGGAGATGAGAATATTTTTCTCATTTTGGGTTTTTTGCCAAAATAATGATACACATGTACATATTTTTTATGTTATACTTTTTAAGCTTTTATGTTCTTCAATTTTTGGTATTCCTACCAAGGCAACTGAAAATAAAACAGCTGTGACTAAAATCGCTACTGCAGCCACCTGTTATGAATTTGCCTTGATTGCTCCTCACAAGGCACATCAATCAGGTACCCGCATTTCTACAAAAAATATTACAACCTCAATAACCACATGTACTTTGTTGCTATAAATTACCATCTTACTTTTCAAAACAGGGTAGCATCGTCAGATTGTATGTTTATTATAAGAAATGTCAAACACCATACAAAACTGAATATTCGGTAGGTGTTTATGGATTCACAAATAAAAGCATCTTTTTAGGCTTATACCTACACAATCCAAATTTGAAATTTGGATTGGTATAATGACAGTAGTCACCTGGTGTAGTGCTGCCACCTAATAAATGCGCCTTGGCTACTCACTTGTTTACAATACTTTTACACCGTCAACAGCTTTTAATTTTACTAAATGATCGCAACTCTGTACTACAGAAATGACACGTCTCTTGTAATGACGGCAACATTCAATTAAAAGATTTTACAAAGTAAATTTATATAAAGAATATGCACGTAAGTTGTTTGTGTAAAAATACTGTTCGGCTGTCAAATACAAAAACTAAACGTGTGAAGAAAAACAAAATTCAAAAATAAAACGGAAAACTAAAAGAAAAAAAATTAATCAGCTGCCGACTGGCATATACATACCTTACAAATAGCATTAAACTAATGCTTGCAAGTCAGCTTCATTACCCTGATTTCTTGTTATAGTTCGGCACAAAGTGTATGCAAGTTAACAAAAAAAAATGTTAACGTTAACTCTTTGTATGTATAAACTGCAATATTTAGATTTCCATATAATTTTGCATGCTGGTTTCCGTTCCCATAAAAACCGCTGACACTATGTATGTCAGTAATAATAACTAAACAGGTGATTTCTCAGTAATTAGGTAAACAAAAAAAAAACAATAATTAAGTAAATAATGTATCTTTTAGTTTTTAAGTTCAGTTTGTAATTATTACTCAATAAAGAAGGAGGGATACTCCTAAATAAAAAATTTATTTTTTTTATATACTGAAACAAAAGTTTCATTAACTTGCATTTTAAATGTTATTTAATAAAAATACTACATATTGAAATTTGGTTATTTTTTTTCTCATTTGGTAACTTTTAAAGCGAATTTTGGTTGTAAAAATTTTTTGGTTGTGGCAGCACTGCATTTATCTATTTATATCAATTAAAGTATATTTATATAAAGTATATGCAGGTCTACAACAACTAAGAAAATTCAAAAACAACATGCGCTTTGTTTGTGTAAAAATAATGGATGAATGTCAAAATCAGATGATTACAACCAGACCTGGGCAACTTGCATTACTTTTCATAAGCGTTGATTGAAAAACAAAAATTTTAGTGAAAATTTAAATTTGGTGCATGTAATGCACTATTTTTTCACTAAAATAAAATCTCTTAAAATAATGGATTAATAATGCATTAGCAGCTAATCGTATGGCGGAAGATGCACTAATTTTATATTGCCACTGAGCACATCATGAAGTAATGCAATATTATTGCAACAGCACATACTGTACATAGTAAAATTATATAAAACGTAATCATATTTTTATCAGATAGCACAAATAAAAAATACAGTAAAGGAACATTGAAGGTACCTGAATAAGTACGTGCATACAAATGAAAGATCTGAACTTAGGTTTTCGTTTATTTTATTGGAAAGTTATATCTTAAAACATGGTGATTTTATAAACGGGATATACTACCGCTTGGAACGATTTAATCAAGTTTTGTCTTTCTCTTGAAAAATTATACAAATGGTAGTGACATGATTTTTGCCTTAAGTGGCGATATTTACATAGAAAAAAGTTTACATATTTATTGCACTATAATTATCAAAGTTAGTTCTAACGTAATAAACTTGCATTTGTATTGATTTTGGTTTAGTGTGGGAAAATGGTCAATGCATTTGCTTATTTAATGCAAGTCCCAGATCTGCATACAACAAAAAGGAAATGTATGGATAGACAAAACCAAAGTAAATTTATTAATTGATAAACCTTTATTACGTGAAATAAATATAATAAAAGCTACATATTTATTTCAATAATTAAATATAATTATTTTTAAATGTTTTGTAACACCTATTTTAAGTAAAAATTTATTTCAACTTTTTCACTACACACAATTGTGTTTAACAAAGCAAAGCAAAACAAAATGGCGTACGAAAATTGTAAACAACTTTTGACATTCATGCATTGACACTACACGAGAAAAAAATTAATCACCTGAGTACTTGCATATACTTTATATAAATTTACTTTGATATCAATGATAAGCAAACACATACATATATAATGTAAAAGAGAGTAAATTGCATGCTTGTACGAGTACGAATGTACGTGTAAAAAAGAGCATAACAAAGTGATGATCAATGATTTATATCAATGATAAGCAGTGTTGTCAGATATGGCGATATCTCGCCAAACGTGGCGACAAAAATTTGGTTTTGGCGATGAAAATTTTGAAATGGCGATTTACTTGGCGATATTTGAACTCCTTGGCGATATTTTTGGCTATATTTTTACGATTTCAATAAAATAGAATAATGTTAAAAAATATGCTTATATAAAGCAATTTTTTCTGAAGCTCAAGAAGTTAAAAAAAAAGTTATAGACCAAAAAATATCATTTGATGATAAACAACACAGTTAAGAAAACTTCCTTTTATAAATTGCAACCAACATTTTGATAATGAAGCAGGAAAAGGCTGAAAGAGTTCTCGCCTAAATTGTATTATTACTGCGATGCTGCTGGCACTTACTACTTCAAGGATATGATATGTGTACTTTAACACACATATAAGTGAACGTTAATTCCATTTTATCACAAGATTTAAATAATAATTTTGATCTTGGTGTTCAAGTTCAATTTATCCTATTAAGATTGATTTTTGCAATAAGTTATTTTTAAGTCTTTTATACGCCAGTACTTTTTATATGTTAATTTAAATAATTTGCAATATTATTGCAAAGCAAATATTGCCCAATATTCCTGACATTGAAAAAGTAAACAACATTGAACAATTTTTTATTTGAGTTGAAGACTATTTCCTTTAGCTAATTAGGCCTAACGTGTTTTTATGACAATAAAAAAGCAATTTTTTATTTCATATTTCCCGACGTTTCGTGAATGTTTTGTTCACTTTTTCCAGGGATTCGTCTATTTATTCCATAAATCAAAAACATCAAAATTATAAGTAAGTTTAACAATTTATAACAATATATAACAAAAGCATAATGTTTACTTACAAATAAAATTTATTAATTTATATATAAGAGAACTTTTATATACATGCTTAAAGAACAGCTGATCAGTTTGGAAAAAACTTTTAATCGTTTGTGTTAGATACTTTTGTTTTGCTTTATTTATTTAAAATAACATACGTACATACATATATATGGATGTATGTAACTTGGAATTTGTTTAAAAAGTTTTAAGTATGTATATAAAAGTTCTCTTATGTATATATAAATTAATAAATTTTATTTGTAAGTAAATATTATGCTTTTGTTATATATTGTTATAAATTGTTAAACTTACTTATAATTTTGATGTTTTTGATTTATGGAATAAAGAGACGAATGCCTGGAAAAACTGAACAAAACATTCACGAAACGTCGGGAAATATGAAATAAAAAATTGCTTTTTTATTGTCATAAAAACACGTTAGGCCTAATTAGCTAAAGGAAATAGTCTTCAACTCAAATAAAAAACTTAAAACTTGGCCAAGGAAAAATATATAGCACAACATTGAACAATGTTGCCAACACATTACACAATTCTCTTGATTGTACAATAAAAATCAGAATTGTTTTGATATTTGCCAATATGTATGTATATTGTGTTACCTTCGAATATGACATACACATTGGCGATATTATTGTACAATACGAAAAATTGCACAATTACATATCTGCGGCAATAAGGAAAAAGTGCTTAAGTCATATTTTACTGTTTTACAGGATAGCACTTTTAAGGTTTCAAGTCGATTTTCAGAAATGTATTTCTTTTACAGATAAATTAGGAAATGTTCATTTAACCTTTATTTTTTAACCAATCATCGTTTTACACACTATAATTAAGACATTTGAGTTGAAATATACCATATTATGACCTTAATTAAGCTATTATTCCAAATGAGATTAGAGGTCTAAAAAAAATAAGTCGGAAGTCATAGTGCTATAACTTCATGAAAAATCACACTAATAAATTGTGATTTTGACCAGTGATACTTTCAAATATGCAGATTACGGACGTACCATTAACTCAAAATTTGCTTATCTCGACTTAAGCACTTTTTCCTTTTTGCCTTAGATATATTGCAAGTGGGTGCGCCGCTTTAAACAACATATTTTTTATGTTTTACGATAGACGTTACCTACTGAATTTAAAATTTAACGATATTTGAAATGCAATTACATAATAAAAATATTTTTGTAGCTAAAATTTAATGTTTTATTATATTGGCGATATTTGGCGATATTCGACAAGTCATTTGGCGAGGAGGCTGAAAATAAATCTGACAACACTGATGATAAGCATTGTGACCAGATTTTAAAATAACATTAAGCTAAATCACGTTTGAAAAAAAGCTAAAATAATGTAAAAAGTTAAATTTTAGGCCAGAAAATAAAGCAACATTTTTTTACTTCTTTGATCACTTTTCAATAGTTTCTTATTGCTAAACTAACATTAAATATTACACAAACATATTTTTTTATTATACACATTGAATATTTGTTTAATGAAATTATTTATCAATTATTATATTTTAGATTTAATGAAGAAAAAAACAAAAACTTCCCCAAAATAATCTTAAAAACTTTTCAAATATGTAAAAACATTTATACTAAAATACGAAAGTTTTTTTAAGTGCATTAATGGTATTTAAGGTAAAGCATGGATCACACTATCGGCACAATGTACCATGTTTCGTCAGATCATTGAAATAAAGTCATAAGTAAAGAGCTAAATTTGCGATAATTTATCGACTAATTGAAAGACAAGGACATAATTGCGCCACACTGCATTGGTAATAAGCCCATATAGACTTATACCAGAATTAATTGAGTAATAATGCCATTTTGGCTTATTACTTATGACTTTATTGAGGTGGCTCGACGGAAATCGGTACATAGTGTTATCCAGGCTTAAGGCTATTTCAAGTTTTTGTTTTAAGTTAATTGATGCCGCTGAATGAACGTTCAACTCAAGTCAAATAATTTTATACCCAAAAAACTCAAAAAGTGTTTTGACCACTAAAATGAATTTAACTTTTTCCATTGTAATTCTAACCATTCTGCCATTATCTACTACTTTTCAACTTTCCATTTCTGTTATAAAATTGTTGTACAATTTACATTTTGTATTTTTTGTAAACTATTTTACAATGTTAAAAGACTATAATTTTTATAAAGTGTTTATTTTTTTTTTGCATGATTTTTATTTATTGTATCTTCATATATGAACTAACAATAAGTATTAAAATCTTAAATCTAAAAAATATAATTAGGCCCGACCAATGTCGGACATAAGCTTAGTAGTAGTTATATATAATACATATGTAAGTAGTGATAATCAAAAGGAAAAAAAAATAAAAGTATTTTCAAGAAGTCCCATCTGGAGTGCTGTGAATAAGAGCCATTGTGTCCCTCTTTTTTAGGCGGATGTGTCCAGTAAAGTTCAAAATATTACGGGCAAGCGGATTAGGATGTGACTCGAGTTTTGTTAAATATTTGCCAGCGTATTTTGCAATTTCTTCAGTCACTAGTGGCATATTCAAATCACGATGTATATTTGAATTTTTGATGTACCATGGAGCCGATGTTATCATGCGTAAAATTTTATTTTGCCTGCGTTGAATTTTCTCTACATTTGAAGCTGAAGCAGTGCCCCATAGTTGAATTCCGTAGCACCATATTGGCTTTAAAAGCGACTTGTATATTAAAAGTTTACAGTCTAGGCTAAGTGTTGAATTTCGACCAATCAGCCAATGTACCTGAGTTAGTTTAAGTTTCATTTGAGTTAACTTAGAATCAATGTGGTGTTTCCATGTAAGTCGTCGATCAAGGTGTATACCAAGATATTTCACATGTGAATGTTGAGAAACAACTTGATTGTTAATCCGAATGGGGGAACAAGTATCTCTTCGTAAAGTAAATGTTACTTGAACACACTTTTGTTCATTTACCTTGATTCTCCATAAGTTTAACCAAAGCTCCATCTGGCTAATGTGTTCCTGGAGTTTGCGGGATGCCTCATCAGGGTTTTCATGCATACTAAGGCAGGCTGTATCGTCGGCAAATGTGGAAGTATGGATACTACTGCTCACAGGCATATCACAAGTATAAATTAAATATAAAACTGGTCCCAGTATACAGTGGCACACCAGATGAAATTGTTTCAGGCCTACTTGTAAAGTCTCCTTCCGCAACAGTGAACTTACGGGAAATAATGTAACTTTCCAAAAGATTTAAAATGTTTATTGGTAAGTAAGTCTTCAATTTTAAAATAAGGCCTTCATGCCACACTTTATCAAATGCCTGGGAAACGTCAATAAACAGCGCAGAACAATACTTTTTTCCCTCAAAAGTTCTTCTTATAAATTGAACTAATCTGTGAGTTTGTTCAATGGTGCTATGCTGACTTCTAAAACCAAATTGATGGTCTGGTATGCACCCACTACTAATTAGAATTGGGGACAATTTTGTTTTGAGCAGTTTTTCGAAAAGCTTTGACATTGTAGATAGTAGACTTATTGGCCTATATGACTCAGCCTTTGTTATATCTTTGCCCGGCTTTGGAATCATTTTAACCTTGGCAAGTTTCCAGTTGTGTGGATAATACTCCAGTCGTAAAATAGCATTAAATATGAATAACAGGATTCTCATTGCAATACGAGGCAAGTTCATCAGCATCTGATTACTAATTCCATCAATACCCGGAGCTTTCTTCAGGTTGAGTTCGGCAATTAATTTTTGTAAATCACGCGTCTTAAACTTTATGTGTTGAGGGGGTAGAGCGACTATATTCAGCAAATCAGCAACACCAGTACATATATTTGGCGTAAAAACGGATTTTAAGTGCTCAGCAAATATTTGACCTATTTCAGTATCGTTCTTGCCCAACCTCCGGTAGATGTGCGTAGAGGTGGCTTATACTCAACGGGTGTTTTAAGCTTTCTGGCAGCGCGCCACAAAGAGATGCAATTTTTTCAGATTCAAGCAACTCTTGGAGTCGTTTAGTGCACTCTTTAAATCTGATTTTATTTTGTGGTGATCTGTGCTGTTGCCATTCCCTTCTAGCCCTTCTTTTTTCACGTACGAGACGTTCAATGCCTGTAGAACAAATTTTATTAAACCCAATCTGCGGATGGGAGATAGTGGCATGTTCAGCAGCCTGTTTAATATTCTCGCTGAGATTGGCAATGTTCGATTCAATATCATCGGGTGTTCTAAGCGTAATGTTTTCCGTACAATGACTGCTGAGATATTTTTTGAACCCCAGCCAATTTACACGATTGATCATCTTCACATATGGGTCAGGTAAGTTACTTCTTAATGGGCTACAAATTGTGATGATCGTCGGGGAGTGATCGGACGAGAGATGAAGAGAAGCTTGAACTTGAATTAAATCCCTAGAGATATTTTTTATGACGCCAAAATCTATAACATCCGGAATTTTTTGTATGTCAGTAGGCCAATAAGTGGGCTCCCCACTCGAAATGACATCCAAGCCCATTTTTGAAATAGTGTTGAACAATGCTCGACCTCTGGGTGTAACAAGGCGCGAACCCCAGAACGTATGTTTCGCATTGTAGTCTCCAGCTGCTACAAAACAAGGTCCAAGAGATTTGTAGAAATCCTCATATTGATTCTCAGTGATTGAAAATCTGGGAGGGGAGTAAATTGATGATATAACGAAATTTGAACAAAAACTTTCAATGCCAATATTTGTTGCTTGTAGGTATTCTTCACAAATGTTATCAAGAACATAGTGCTTGAGTCTTGACTTTATTAGAATTGCTGATCCACCGCAAGCCCTTCCTCTAGGGTCCTTTGTATCATATATAGTGTAGCCATAAATTTTAAAAAGACTTCTCGAAGTCAAATGAGTCTCAGATACTAACATTATATCAATATTTTTTTCCGTGAGGAAGTGCTCAAGTTCATTTTTATGTTGGCGAATGCCGTTTGCGTTCCAGAAACATATTGTTAACGTGTTCATGGCTTATTAAGTATTGCTTGAAGCAGAGTATTCTGCATTCGCAACATTTCTTGCATCATGCTAGTCATATTTGTTGTAAAATTGTTTATAGTTTGCACAAGATTTTCAATAGTGGCTTCAAGGCGATTAAAATTAAGGTTTGAGTTTGTATTTGTTGAATTATTTTGCGGTGAAACATTTTGTGTCGGAATAGAACTAGCCTTAGCAGCATCTGCATACGATACACGGGAAGTAACTGGTTGGCTCATTTGCTGAAAAGTGGCAGAGTAAACGTTTGCTGATTGAGCTGGAGCTAATTTAGGTTTTTGCACCATAGTCTTCTTTACCAAAGAGTACACAGGACAACCTCTGTAGTTAGCGATGTGATTACCTCCACAATTACTGCATTTTTTATCACTTTGATCTTTTGGTTTGTTGCAGCTAGCGGTGCCGTGTAATTCGCCGCACACAACACAAACAGAGGGTAAATTGCAGTATGTTTTTGTATGGCCATATTCTTGGCAATTATGGCACTGTACAGGACCTGAACGCTTATGTGGCTCTTCAACTGTGATTTTTCGGTACAAGAGGTATTTTAAATTATAAATTGGATGCGTCTCATTTTTTTTCAATTTTATATCATTAGGTTCTAGTTCAACACGAAATAGGGGTTGGGGAATCTTTTCTCTATTTATTATATTGGACACATTTTTTACCTTGAACCCCTGGAGGACGAGTGCATCTTTTATTTCTTCGGGGACAACATAAGAATCTATGCCCTTCAATACGATCTGCATGCCTTTAGCGCTCTTAAGCTGGTATGTGTAGAAGCTTGTTTTACTTTTTTCAAATTCAGCAACCATTTTGCGGAAATCTTTTTCGTCATAAATTTGGATTTTAGTTTCATCGATGTTGCCACGTTTTATTGGAACAATGTGAAATTTATTCTCACCAATGACCGAAATTAATTTTTTAATAAGGGCATTTGAATTTTTTTGTCTCAAATAGATTGGTGGCGGCTTGGATGTTTTGTTCGAGGATACCTCGGGTTTGTCGTTGTCATCTTGAAAAATTTTAAAGCGGTTTTGGCGATTAGTTGAGGCTGCGCTGTTATCCCTAGACACTTTTGGAGCAGATGAGATTTTTGAAGAATTCGGGCTTCGCCCGCGCTTTAAAATTGTAATGTATCTGTCCATTCCAACTTGTACCTTGAGTTTCGAGCCGCTGTTATCTGTAGTGATAACTTTGTTAAGTGATAAACACGAGCCTGAAGGGGATGATATTACTGACTTAAATGAAGAAGTACTGGGCAACTGTAATGTTAATGCATCATTACTATTTGGCATTGGACAAAGCGAAGTTGATCGCTGACGAAAAATTGGCGTTGCCGTTAACAAAAGATTTTCATCAGATTTATTTTTTATATTTTTTTCATTCAGAGTTTCAGAACTCACAGTAAAATAAGCATTTCTGCCGTTAGAACTCACTTCAAGTTTTTCTGTATTTGAGGAATTCATACAAAGAATTCCTCAAGGGTTATTCGTTTATGTTTTTTTTTTATTTTCGGTATTTTTTGTTTTTGTTATTTATGATTGTTTGTTTGACTTTGAGGTATTCCTCAATATCACTTGTTTAAGTTTCTTTTGCGGTTTTTTTGTTTTTGTTATTTTTACTATGTAAAAAATATTAGCAAAGCAGAAAGCTTATTTATTAAAGACAGTATGTATGTACCTATTACGAATAATATGTACTACTATTTTTTTTTTTATATGTAATTTTTGTTTGTTTGGTAAGTAAGTAAAATTCCGCTATTCGACTGTTCGCTATGAAGGTACCACGAGAACTGATGATAAAGTGTTTATGTCTTTAATATATTTTTAGAGAACATGCAAAAAAAAGGCTAAAAAGCTAAATGAGTTTTTAAAAAAGCTAAAAAAATAAGCTAAGAGCTAAATGAAAATTTTAAAGCTAAATCTGAAAGAAATAAGCTAAATTTAGCTCAAAATAAGCTAATATGGTCACGCTGATTTTAATCGATATAACCACATATCTAAAAAAACTAACGGCACTTTTTTTCATTTTTGCAAATAAAAAATTTATATTTTGTGGTACATATAAGTGAAACTTTAATAAGTCACAAATATAATATATGTAAATAAAAGTATCAAAATATCATTTTAGTGAACACAATTTAATATAATCTTTCTTTACGTGTATAAAAAGAATGAGTAAGCAAAAATTTAGACAGGAGTGGAAAACAAACCAGAAATTATCTGTTCATTTTAAGGATGACCTACGAAATGATATTGGTGAATCTCCCTTCAGTCTTTTATTGGACGAATCAACTGATATTGGAATAATCAAACTTCTTGGTACGAAATTTACTAAATTCTTAAACATCATTTATTGAATTAACAACTTATTTGTTAGGTGTTGTCATCATATACCACAGCATAAAACATAGAAAAATAGTGTCAACCTTTTTGTCACTTGTTGAACTTTCTGGGTCGGATTCGCTTTCAATCGTAAAAAGTTTAAAGGAAGAATTAAATAGATTCAAACTAGATATAACGAAATTAGTTGGGATTGGTACTGATAATGCCAATGTAATGGTTGATCATAATAAAAGCGTATATGCAGAACTAAAAAAACTAAACCCACATTTGATATTAGTAAAATGCGTATGTCACTCGGTACAACTTGCAATAAACCATGCATGTGTCAGTCTTCCTAGAAATCTTGAGTTCTTAGTACAAGAAACTTACAATTGGTTTTCTAAAAGTTCTGCAAGAAAACTTTCATACAAAAACTTGTACAAGGCAATTAATGATGACAAAGTAAGTTTTAAATCATTTTCCTTTTTGTTTATATGTATTTATAAAATAATATTTTATGTAGGAACCTTTGAATGTAACTCGCATTTGTGATACTCGTTGGCTTTCAATAAACGTAGCTGTTAAAAGAATTCTCAGCCAATGGTTGAAGTTACAAACACATTTTGGAATTGTCCGCCTTTCGGATAGATGCTATTCTGCTGAAACTCTTTATGCTATGTATAAGGACCCTGTAAATTTCATTTATCTCACATTTTTAAGTCCAATACTTTCTGATATGAATATAGTAAATATGAGTTTTCAAAGCAGCAACTCGGACCCTACTAGACGTCTTAATGATTTGAATAAGGCAATAAATTCATTAAAATATAAAATATGCGACCCAGATCAAATATTCAAAATTGAAGATTTTGAAAAACATATAAACATAAATACTTTTTTGGGGTACAAATTTGAATCTGAAATAAAGATGCAAATTGAAAAAGGCGTAATTAACTCTAAACAAGAATCAGATATTAGACATCGATGTATTAATTTTTGTGCAGCGCTATTAAAACAATTAATACAAAGGTAAATTATGAACTTAAATATATGTTCAATTCAATTTAATTAAAATTTTCTTTTCAAATACAGTATTAAGCAATATAATAATGCATGTGAATTTGGCAATAGAGTTTATTTTATCAAAGTTATTTATTGATTTCAGATTGCCAGAAAATCAGGAAGTTTTAACAAAAATAGATAACTTTTCAGTTCATAACATATTTCAAACAAAACAAGAAGATGTTATCCCATGTTTAGAGCAATTAGGATGTAACCCAGAAAATATAGAAATGATACTAAACCAGCTTAAAAGTATTAATATTATAAAATGGAAAAATACGTTGGATTCTACTTCTTTCTGGTTCGAAGTTTTAGAGTATGAGGACTCTGCAGGAAATAAAATATTTAAAGAGTTAGCTGAGTTTTGCTTACAAATATTATGTATGCCATGGTATAACGCCGAAGTTGAACGGGTTTTTAGCCAACTCAATATAACTAAATCGAAACTTAGAAATCGATTGCAGACTAATATGGTGAATGCTATTTTAACAGTAAAGTAAGTAAAAACTTAGTAAAACCTTAGAAACATTTTTTTGTGCATTTTCTTCATACTATTTCTTTGTTTTAGATATGGACTTCGACGTCATAGCAAGTGTTGCTTCGACTATGAGGTTCCGACAGCATTTCTACGTTTAATCGGAACATCTGATATTTATTCATGTTCCGGAAATGATACCGACATAGATGAGTGGGAAGATGTAGATTGACGTCCCTATTTATAAAAGAATTTTTAACAAGTTTACGTTATGAAAAATAATTTCTATAACAAAAAGTATTCATAATGCATACATATTTTATTAATTTTATCTGCTGCTATTTTTTTTAATTGGAACCATGAAAGAAGAAATAAAGCAATTAAGCGGTTTATTAGCGTTTATTTTTACTTAGTTAGCGGTTTTTAGCAGGTTTTCAGGGGCAATTTGGTGGGAAATGGCCACAACATCTTGGCAACACTGGTGTAAGTTCCCCTTACAATGTATAGATCCACTAAGAAGGGATTTTTGAAAACTCGAATGCTAAGGGCGTAAAATCGGTATCTTTATATCTCTGCTAAAAAAAATAAGCCGACACGTATTTGGTACTTTTTCGATCTGTACGTTTGGGGTTATATGGAGGTAAAAACTGAATTTTGGTACCTTTATTACACTCGAGATATCTTCTAAATTATTGAACGTAGGAAAAAGTTTTTTGGCGCATGCTAAGGGGAAAAAAGCGGTAAAATCAGTATCTTTATATCTCGGAAACCAAATTAGATAGACTAAAAATTCCAAAAGCATACCAATATTACTAAAAAAATAAGCCAATACGTATTTGATACTATTCCAATATGTGTACTTTGAGGGATTAAAGGGTGGCGAAAGCTGATGTTTGGTATTTTTTAAGCACTCGACATATTTTTTAATTATTTGAACAAGGCAGAAAGATTTTTGATACTTTCTGAAAATTCCTATTTAAAAGGTGTAAAATTCTACCCGTTTTCCGTACTTTTTTGCTAATGACCTTATGTACATTATATGACATACATACATGTAAAAATAATTCACAATTAATTCCTACTGCTCAGTAGAACCTGGGATAACAAAACGTTGTTTTTTGAAGGGCCCAACGAGGTACCAAATAGGGTAAATACTGCTAACTACGATGCTAAAAATGTTAAATTCGGAAGAATTCATTTAACTGAAATATTTGAAATTTTAGTTAAATTTTATAACTGATATAGTGTAGTAGTGTATTCTTGAACACTGTCAAGGGGAACTTTAAATATTAATTTGGTATTTTCAAGAAATTTTTTTCGGAAAAGGCACTTTTCGAAAAAAGGTTTTTTAGAAAAAGGTACTTTTTGGAAAAACTTACTTATTGGAAAAAGTACTTTTTAGGAAAAAGAACTTTTTGGAAATAGAACTTAAAAAAATTAAGCAAAAATTATTTTCGGAAAATGTAGTTTTTAGAAAATGTACTTTTAGGAAAAGGTACTTTTTGAAAAAATTATTTTTGAAAAAGGTACTTTTTCCAACAAGAAGAACTATTTTTTGAAAAAAGTTTTTTTTTGAAAGAAGTGCTTTATGGAAAAATTACTTTGAATTAATACATTATTATAAGTATATAAAAACTAAACCAAATCTAAGTACGTAATTTTTATTATTGGTATTATTACTAATATTATATATAAAGGCCCAACTATAATGTGCTTAACCAAACTTAAGCTAGTCTCAAAATTCAACGAAATGCATGTCAAATGCTTAAGTAAATTACTGAAGACTTTTAGGTGGCTATATTGTACTTATTGAGCTTAAAAACTTTCTACACTTAGTTGCAAACATTTGCACTTTTGGAAAACTATTTTCGTTTTTATTTCTTTAAAATGTAATATTTTTGACGAAATCTCATTTAATTTGTAAAAGTTATAAATATATTACCATAAACAAGTAAATCCATGTTTATCGTTTATTAATTTATAAAGTAAACGAAAACTAAAATAAAAAAGTACTAAAAAAAGCAACAGTGATTGCATGTTTTAATTGTAAACAATTATATGTATCTATTATGTATGTTTATTGGAAAATTGTTACAATTGTGTTGCTAAAATTGATAAAAAATTTAAATTTCTGAAGATAGTGAAATTTTAAATTGTCCACAAAATTAATTTCGTCCTCCATTATGTTTGAAACCAAATAACCAAATAAAAATGTACAACAGAAACGAACAGATGTGTCATTTGCTTAAGGAAAAGCGAAATTGACCGCACTTTCCTTAAGCAAATGACACTTGACGAAACTTGACGAAAAGTGTCTTAAGTACATTATAGTTGTATACATTTGATTGTGTGTATTCGCACATTTGCTTAAGTTACATTAAGCACATTATAGTTAGGCCTTAAAACAGTAACGTGACTGACTGGGTGATTTTCGCCTAGCTCAAAACAACATCCATTGTCTGTGTGCATTCACTAAGAACGGGTTTTGGAAATTTTGGACGCAAAGGGTTAAACAGGGGCGAACATTTTTAAAATCGGTTACTTTATCTTTTCGAAACTAAAGCAAATATACCCAAACTCCCAAAGGTACCCGCTCTTGGTACCTTTAACTGAATGCTTACATATGTATGTACATACATATGTAAGTTTTTAATTATTTTTGTTCACTGATATAGGTGTCAAATTAAAGAAAATTTCGAGAAGATAAAAATTACTGAAATCAGTCTAAATACAATATGACCGGTGCTGCAAAATCGCGGCTCAATATTTCAAGCAAATACAATAAAAAATATATTCAAATGTCTAAACACATTTGGCTGGGTGCCCTAAAATGGCGGATCACTGCTTTGTATATACTTTATCAATATAAGACTTTAAGAATAAAAACTATAACGTAGAATTAACGTTCGTTAACAAGTATAATATGCGTTCCACAATAGCGAACCTATTGTTATCCACCACATTCCAACACATTACGTAAGTGATGTAATTTAGCTTTATTAAATTAGTAAATGAATTTCATTATTAGCCTGCTTTTCTGACTTTTATATTAACTGGGAAAGGATTGTTTTTTGGAAACTTAACATCTTCTGCACCAACCAATTTAGAAAACAGAAGAAAAGTGTCTCATTTTTGTAAAAAAAAAGAGAAAACCCGATTTTGATACTTTTATTTTGTAATTCATATATGTATCTTTTGAATTACAGAACACAAAAAGAAAAGGTTATTTATGTTAAACTTTCCTTAAAAAAAATTCGAATATGTACTTGCACTTTTTTCAAATTTAAACAAATAATTGGTAATGGGCTTTTCCTATGCAGCTCAATTTTTATACATTAGTAATAAAATTTTACGGTTAGGTTCTCATGCGGATGTATTAAACTTTGATTTTTGAAAGGTCTAAACTGAATTAAATTTGAATAAGAAAGGGGATTAGGTCAGTAATTATATTCACTTGATCTTATTTTGAAAAAGTTTCAAAAATGTTTTAGCGCTACATGGAAATTCATACAAATAAGTGGTGAAAATAGTACCACTTTTTGGTAAGAGTACTTTTCCTATACAAATCCCATTTCATAAAATAAATATGTAAATGAATTCAAAACCTCAAATGAAATTAACATTAGAAAAATTTTGGGTTTTTCAATCAAGAAAAAATCGCCAAAGCGAAAAAATCGTAAAACGAAAGAATGCTCAAACTACAAAAATTGTCCGCATGAAAAAATCTCTAAGTGATGTTAATGGAGGAATATAATTCCTATCAAGTCTAAGACAAAAAGACTTGGTTAGTGAATCATTAGTATAAAAAAAATCTGAGATGACCTCAACAAGAAAATGGAGAGTGAAACTTGATATGTTTGGGCAAAAAATAAGCCTAACAATATGAGTCTGAATTAAAAAGGGTTGACGATTAAATTTAAGGAAATAACATCTTAGAACTAAACTCTATCAATATAGATTTCAAATAAAAGGAGTTGTTTGGTACATTATTAAAAGTAATATAAAGAATTTCTGTAATGACTAGAATAAAATGGCCTCTCAAGACACACACTTACATA
The DNA here is from genome assembly GCA_944452675.1 of Tachina lurida. Classification (NCBI taxonomy): domain Eukaryota; kingdom Metazoa; phylum Arthropoda; class Insecta; order Diptera; family Tachinidae; genus Tachina; species Tachina lurida. The sequence continues at coordinate 108,237,972 of OX101753.1, read as the reverse complement.
TCAATATCGGTCCCAAGCAAAAGGCCTTTATGAGTAGGTTTAAGAAATACACATGAACACAATATAAAAATGACGAGTTTCGCGAACTTTTATATTTGAACCTAGACTTGTGCCATTTAGTTCATTTCAGTGACCGGTCATTTTAGTTCATTATTTATAAATGAACTAGTTCGTTCATTTAGTTCAATCGGTTTTTTTAGTTCAATGAACTAGTTAGGTCTTTTTAGTTCAATGATTTTACATCTACAATTCTACATGCATATGTATGTTTGTGTGGTCTTTGGAAAAATTTAAAACACAGACTCTGTGATTAAAAAACTACGAAAACTAATTAATTAATAATAAATTTGTTTTATAATGAGTTTATAAAACATATTTTTCGTGTGAAAACCTTTAAATATTTTAAAATTTAAAATATTTTTAAGTGTTTACTTGTGTTTTCTTGTTTACTGCATTTGTGGTAGTAGCCATCGATAAAAAGAACTAAATATACATGCATACATACATACATATGGATGAGTATAGAAGCAAAGCACACAAACAGTAAAAAAGTAAAGCAAAACGTTGAAAACATTTAGTTCATATCCAATGTGTTAGTTCATTTTGTGTCTTAGTTCTTAGTTCAAAAATTGAACTAGATCAAAAATTGAACTAGTGATCGTAAAACAATTGAACTAGTTCACATAGTTCAAAGTACTGAATCGTTCATTTGAACTAGTTCGTTCATGAACTACACAAGACTATTTGAACCCCATCTTGGATAGTACATACATATAAAATATCCGCTGACAAAGTAGCGGGCAATATGCTAGTGTATGTACATATAATACGAGGTAAAATAGCCAAATAGCTTTTAAAGTTTTAAAAAAAGTTTTCCTTTCCATTAAAAAAATTAAATATCAAAACCTTGCTACTCCCTTAATTATATTTTACAATTTAAGCGTAATAAATAAAATTACCTGTTTATATATTCAGTTTTTACCATGATACAATAATATAAAGGTACAACCGTTCTCTCTTTTCGTCGCCATATTAACCTTCTGACGTTTGTGCCGACAATTTTTTACTCTCAAAATTAATGCTACCTTATTAATTTATGAAATCCGAGTTTTTGATTAATTTTTTGACGTTCTTTTTTATTTATTGAAAAATATTGAAGAATATGTATTTAAATTATATTTATAAAAAAAAATTACATCAGCATAAACAATTCAAGGGAAATTACAAACGGAAAAGCCTCTGAATTAAGGGTGGGACTTTCTCTTCGTACTACTCTGGCTTATTGCTTTACATCAGGTGCGTCCAAGTCATATGCACAATGTGCAAACTTTTTTGAAAGAGCTATTGAGCTTTCACACCGACGAGAGCACAATTGCCAATCAGATCTCGGCGAGAACAATGCTTCCTCTTAATTTGCAAGGAAACAACAGCACACTTAACAGCTTTCAAAGCTGTTTTCCTCAAATACAATCATCAGAGTATGCCTGCTTAGAGCCTAAAATTATAAGCAAAAGGCCACCGCGGGCACTTCGTTATGCTCTGTTTAAACATACATATGTATGTATATATAAACGAATAAACGTATCATTTGTTCTAAGCACTCATTGGAATGATGAGCAGTTTTGCTAAATGTTAGCCCATGCTCGTCAATGACACGCCTGTGTTAAAATCATGCGTTCTGCACCTAAATTGAACGAATTCATTAGCAACAAATCCCATGCATTAACTACATATTTCTTTTGCATGTCTTTTTGTGTTCAGATTATTCAGATGTAGCCCATCAAAAAAGCATTAATTCTTACTGTAAGCTGCAATAAATTTGCACACGAAGTGTATGTAAATGTGTATTATATGCATAAGACACGCTCATCCATTCTACATCATATTATACACATGTATATTTCGTTATCCACGTATCCAATTAATACAACATTTAAAAAAATGTGTATTAAACCATAATTTCTAAACTTAAAATTACACATTTCCAAAAACATTCCTAAAAAAAAGTTCCCCGTAATTTCGTGTGGCAACGTTTTCCTCTCTCTTTACAAAAAAACAGCAATCAAACAATTTTGGTAAAAGTCAAAATTAATTTTATACGTCAAATGTGGTTGTACCTTTATATTATTGTATCATGGTTTTTACTCATATAAATTACTTTCAAACTAAAACAGTAATATTTTTTGTTGTCATAGGCCTTTCACACACGAGAACAATTGTGCTGGCATAACATGCCAGTGTGTAGGTGATGCATTAAACACATTCGACACAGCAGGCTACGGGCTACAATCTGTCAAAAATAGAATACACACATTCTTATGGTAACAATTATTTTAACGACAGCAGGCTACACGACTGCACGACCACCGTTGTAGCTGTCGCCAACTTTAAACTAATTTCTATTTCTCTGGCTACAATGAGCAAATGCAGTGTTACCAGTATAATACAAAATGGTGAATGAATGATATCGTACAATTATTTCATACTATTTACTAGAAACAATATCCAAAAATTGATGTAAAGAATAAATTGATTCATTATTGTACTTTTATGTGAAATAAGTACATTTTAAAAGAAAAATTAATTTTTATAAATGCAAAATATATGAAAGTGGCAATACTGAACTATGTATTTGTACTTGAATATCAGCTGCAGATGGTGCTGGTGCCGTCTCCAAAATAATTAAGTAGCTGGCTACGAGGCGACAAATGCTGCTAGCGGCATTTGAAGTCGTGTGTTCGTGTAGCCTGCTGTGGTGAATGTGTTTAATGCATGAGAGAGGCAAAGAGAGTGGTTTTGCGGTTGACGTAATTTTTCAACCAGGTACAAACCCGCATCACCAGCACAAAACCAATACACACATAAATTAAAAAACAGCAAATATCAAATGCATACATAAAACACTAACACACAAAGCTTTGTATACGTATACATTTTTATGCGGGAGGAATTAATTAGTCTCGTGTGTATTTAAAAGAACAAAAATTGTGCGGCATAAAAATTAGTCTCGTGTGTGACAGGCCATACAAAATAATTTTCTGTTGTTCTTGAGAACCACCACCACCACATGCATTTGATAGTTTAATGAACTTTCGTTACAATTATGTATGTAGTCGTGTTAGTAATTCGTACCAGTGATGGGAAATGTGGCACAATTGTGCCATTTTTGGCACTATTGGATAATGGCTGGCACTGTGGCACTCTCGATCCTTTTCTGGCACTTTTTGTCCATTAATATAGAAAATTTTCTTATTGCAATAATAACTAATCTTTTTGTATTTTTACGTTTTTACGTGAATATGTAAATGAATTTTTTTGCAACAGCTCATTTTGAGAAGATGATTTTATAAATTTTCAGAAATATTTCATCTAATAACTTCAATTAATTCTTAAGTATTCCCCAAAACGGTGGTTGTCTCACCAAACTGTTTGTTGATAGTGCCCTTGAACAGTGGGATGTAATGATAAAAAAGTTATATGAAATAGTTTGATGGATGATATAAGCAAGATGTATTTATGTTTTTCGTTATCTTCTTAATATACTAAATGATGTTTATGTCGAAAAGTAACCTGAAGAGGTAAGAGTACTTAATTTTAAAGAGATTTTCGTTTTAATTCATCATTGGTGCCGATATTTTTTAAATGATCATGTTGACAATATGGATCTAAATTCTCATCATCTTCACAGGGAAGAAATCTATTGCGGCGCTGAAGTTGAACTATTAACAACCAAAAACTCAGTTTCCCATACATTTGGAGAATTCGAAAATAAAATAAAGTCGTTTCTTTCATATTTCAAAACTAAGTATAACTTCTAGAACTATTATTTGATTTTATTTCCAAAGTTTGCACCAGAACATGTAAGTGGAGACACGAATGTATGTATGTAACATGTATGTAGGTGGAGACACGTATAATATTGTTCCTTTTGTTACACAAATGTTTCCGAATGAAACAAAATACTCCCAGAAAAAGGAATGCAGATCCATATTAGACTTAAATATTAAAAAAATTCGGGAACTTCAGCAAGGTTTATCAATATAAGGTCAATAATAGAGAATTGTCAGTTGATTATTATTTTCTCGTTTAGATTTTTCGAGAGAACGGCAAAAATTTTTTGTAATTTTCATACACCATTGTTTTATGTTTTTCTTATAACTCTACAAATTTTGTATTTCTTATTAAGAATGTTCAAAAGTCTCGTAAACTGTGCAATTGTGCATTTTTACACTCTCGTAAATAAAATGTCAAAAATTCTATAGAAATTTATTTACACAAACCTGTTAAGTTTGCCCAATAATTTTGAATTGTAAACTTAAGCTGTGCAATTATGCATTTTTTAAACAACAACTTCTTCTTTTTTTATTCCTTTAGGTATCTTTAGACACACCCACACTTTTTTATTTTTATAGAAATATATAAATATGTTTTCAAATTAAAAATTGCTTGAAATTTTCTTATTTTATTTTTATTAAATGAACTTTTTGACGTTGTTTCAAATTTACATAAACTGTTTGCGCCAAAGTTCAAAAGGGACTTCATGGAAGAAGTCTCGCAAGTTTGGCCAATTGCATAAATTACAGTTTAACGAGTTCTCATGAAAACCCTTATTAATTTTTTTAATATTATTAATTTTTAAACAATTTGTCGCTGAAATTTAAAAGGATTTAGCAAACATTCAAACCAACACATTACAATTAAAAAATTTACATTGGTTTGTTCTTTCACACTTTTTCTTTCTATTCTGCACTCTTCATCAATTGTGGAACAAACATTTTCAGTTTGAAATTTAACCAAAAGCCAAATGAGAAATACATTGCAATCATAAACTTTACCATCCTTAATACATACTAAGATCTTTTTGGTGTCTAACAATATATCTTTTTATAAAAGTAATGCATTTAAAATACTAAACCAAAAAACATAAATTTTGTTACACTAATACAATCTTTGTTGGATTAAAATAAATAGCTAACAATTATTATTATTATTTTTACCGTGTACCAAATTACACAACTTATCAGTACATATTATTAATTTATCTTTTAAATTAGTTTCGAGTTATTATAGTTTTTAGGTTATATGTCCTTTATATTAAACATACTATTATTGAACATTAACTGCCAACATTTAAATTATATAAAAAGTTGTTTGGCACTATTCAAGTGATTTTGGCACTAATTAGAAAGAGATTTGGCACGAAAACAAAATTTCGAATTCCCATCACTGACTCGTACCAGTTATATTTGCTTTTTACGTAGCTCTCAACTTTTACCTCGATGCTAAGAGGAAAAATATTTTTGTACTTACTCCTCTTTGTTATTGTTTTTTTAAATAGTATTTTTAATATAAAAAATGCTCTTGGTGTAAATTAAATCAAATTAAAGCCAAGCAAACTAAGAGTGAAACACTTGTTTAAAAATAATTGACTCGAAACAAAAAGCACAGGTAAAAGCATTGCCTTAAAATCCAACTCTACTTATTTGCAACAACAAAAGAACGGAGTTGTAAGTGCTATTTGCATTTACTCGTAGCTTAGAAAGCATGGTTGAAAAACTATAGAAGTTTCGTACTGATATCCACAGTTTATTTATTATTTTTATAAAAGCAGCAGAAATTATTAAGCTTAAGTGTTTTTTTAATGTGTGCACAACTATAATTTCTTTATTAAATACGTACATACATATTGTCTACTGCATTTTAAGGCCCCTATCTCGTTTCTCAACTAAATTCAGTTTGGTCGTCTAAGAGTAGACCAAACTTACACACGACCAAACTGTATTTTAGTATTATAGGTGCAATCAGATGTGCCATTACCATAACCATAGAAAAGATCCGTTCGAACCAGGGTTGAAAATTTTGAAACAGGGTCATAAAAAGGGTACTTAAAAAAAGGGTCTAAGAAAGGGTCAAATTTTTGGGAACAAAAAAAGACCATTTATTTCAATTAAAAAAACACGAATTTTACCAATTAATTCAATACATTCGACTAAAATAAAAATTAATTAACATACTTTAATTATAAATTAATTTTAAAACTAAAAAACGATTCACAGGTACATCCAATATAGGTCATATTATCAAAAAAGAAATTATTTTAACAAAAACTTTTGATAATGTTTATCACTTTTTAGAAATAGTTATTCTATATTTTGTAATTAATTCTTCACTTGGAGTCCATTCTTCCAGTAGTGCGATTCACTAATTTTTATTACGATAATCTTATCGTTTAAATATATTCAACGAAATGTTATCGACTTTGTCATTCAATAAATTTTTTAATGATATTAGCTATCGGTTAAAGTCAGCTGTTTTTGTTTTCTGTCTTACTTATCGTTAACCAAGCGACAAAAATTTGTGTGTTGTCTATTTTATCGATACGAAGTTTTCATTTTATATTGTGATGGCTTTTGAATATTTGGCCACAGAGGAACCACAGCCAAACTAGGATTTTCGAGCATAAAATCAACCATTTGGCTAAGTTGCTCGTTTGTGGCACGACTTACATATCTTGGCAGCAGCGTTGGTTGACATTCTAATATATAACAAATATTATATTTAAAACAATAAAACGAATAAATTGAAAATTTTTTTAACTTACCTCCTGTAAAGATAGCACACACTTTTTGTTTTTTGCTATTCCTTTTTGTGCTTTTCGTATATTTTGACAGAGATGCCACATGGTAGAATAATATTACGATGTTGCTAACAAGCAGTAAGTGAATTGCAAAATCGTTACTGCAAATAGCAATAATTGTCGGTAAATTTTGCTACTGGCAAATCGTTAAAAGTTAGTGAATCGCACTACAGGTCTGATTCGGGTAAATTGAGAGATGAAAGCATGGACTGAAATCTGTGATAGTTTTGAAAAAATTCGTTCATCAGAAGCACTACTATGAGGCAAAGTAAATATATATTAATATATTATATATTAATCGCCACTTTATCTGAACTAGCTATCAAAACAAAATAGGTATGTATATGTGTATGTGTGTGTTTGTAAACAAATGAAAACAAGCCAAAACACTTAGATGTGAGTTTAATATAAATAAATTTAATTAAGTTATGAATAATATAAAAAGGAAAAATAAGAAGAAAATATAGAGATGCCTTCAAAAACAAGATTTTGAATGAATCGAATTTATGTAAGTATGTATGCATGTATATACGTGCGTATGATACGTATGTTTGTGTGAATATACATAAATAAATTCAGTAAAGTGCGACTTTGACTCCCGCACGAAGGGTTCCGTACGTTGGGCTTTGAGCATTTTTTTTTTAATACAGTGTTCGTTACGTTTTTTCAGCTAAAATAATATTTTTTATTTTTCGCTTTTTTCTCGTTTTGGCGATTTTTTAAATTTTGGCGAATTTTTTTTAAATTTTGGCGATTTTTTTTTAAATTTTGGCGATTTTTTTCATTTTGGTTATTTTTTTTTGCGATTTTTTTCATTTTGGCGATTTTTTTTTCATTTTGGCAATTTTTTTAATTATGGCGATTTTTTTAATTTTGGCGATTTTTTCATTTTGGCGATTTTTTTTCATTTTGACGATTTTTTCATTTTGGCGATTTTTCCGGTTTTCCGCGATTTATTTTCGATTTAGAAATTTTTTTTAATTTGGTGCTTTTTTTTCGTTTTGGCGATTTTTTTTTGATGTTGGCGATTTTTTTTCGGTTTGGCGATTTTATAATTTTGAGATTTTTTTGTTTTACCATTTTTGAAAATTTCAAGAAGTTTGCTCTTAGGTTTCCAAGATACAGCAAGTTATCAAAATTACATAGTCAAAATTACATTAACTGATGATACACCCTCTAATTAAAATTTTTTAAATTTTAGTGTTAATTGTTGTAGTCTGTATAAAAATACACTAACTTTACAAATTTCAAGTGCATATTCATACAATTGTATGTATATTACATGGGATTTTAACATTTTTCGTTGCTCGTTTTGGCACACCCTTTAATTTCCAACTCTCATGAATTTGTTGTTGTAGCGGCCAAGGGTCTACACACTCTGTCCAAATTTCAGGCCCGTAGCTCTTACGGTTCTCGAGAAAATACCCTGTGACGGACAGACGGACAGCGTAGCGAAAACATTAGGGTTCCTTTTTCACCTTTGGTGTACGGAACCCTAAAAAATGCCACGCGACAGTGATGCCAAATTTTTAAGAGCAAAAAGCACTGTGTGTTTATAAAAAAGCACTAAATGCAATATATTTTTTATTTATATTTATCTATTTATTTTCAATACAGAGAAAGCCCACATGGCTAATTATATATGTATTGAATGAGTAGAAATTAAAAATTTAAGTTAACTACAATTTTAAATTTACTACATTTCATAGGTTTTATGTAATAATTTCAATTATATCGAGCCATATTTCGATTTTGCTTATAAGTAAAATATGAGTAGGAAAATAATTGAAGCTCATTTGGCAAGATACTGCAATTATGGTGTATTATTTTAAGAAAACAGTGATCAACGAGAATTATACTCCTCGTTTCAGGAAATGCAGTTTCATCTTTTTCCTCTGGTCATAAAACTGTTTTAATAAAACAATTAGATTTTAGGTGTTTCATCTGAATTAATTTTTACATGAACATGGTTCGGTATGTTACATTCTGTAGCTCGTTTCTTTATTTCTCGCATCGTAAAATTTCCCGCATGAAACAAGGGAATCGTAACAAAAACAGTGTAAATTGAAACACAAAATTGCTTTTCTCACATAAGTGTTTCTGTATCGTTACTTTGCGAGAACTATCTGTCATTTAAACAAGTTTCCAGCAATTATTGGAACGATATGAGAAAAAGTGGTTCTGTAACAATATTTTGTGAAAAGTTTCTCGCAAGAACTGTCTAAATAACATGCATTTTAAATTGGTGCGAGAAGAACCAAATTTGTACAAAAACATGTGAATTTTTGAATTTGTGTGAAAATATGAAAAATAAATTAGTTGAAAAGATATGCAATGAATTGTTGAACTAAAATTATTATTAACGAGTCGATATGATTATATTTATTTAGAATTTTTTTGTGGAATTTTCTATAACAGAGACAGTTACTAGAAAAAACTTATTTCAAGCATTTTACATTCACTTTATATTCATGTTCATTATTCAATTTTATTTTTCTTGAAAATTATTATTTTTTTGTTATTGAAATAATATTTTGTGACTTGTTTTCATTTGACACTCGATTACTGGAAATATTCCAGTAAAAAGAGATTCAGTGTTGTCTGTTTTCACAACAACATAAACCTTTCTTTTTAGACCGTATTTTATATGAAACAATTTGATTTATAAAATCCTTATTGTATTTCTAACTTACTTTTATAAGCGCTAAAAGTTATTTCTACTTCAACATTTGAACATGGTAATGTTAATTGTCTTAGAGAAAATATTGACAGTATTAGAAATGGATTATGATTAGTTGAATTTCTATAATTATAAACTTCAATCCAAAATTTATCAGTTTTGAGCAAATTTTTCCATTTACATATGTATCCATATATTTCTGATACTTCGTTCTTTTTCTTCAATTTCACCCCCCAGCAAAAATTACCGCTTCCCAGAAGAGTTTTTGTAAGCTATTTATCTAGAAGCAACGCATTCAGTTTCCAAAAAGCCATTCATTTTTTTGCTTTACTTATTCGCTTTACAGAAGTAATAATGTGTAATTTTTGTGTACTCAGTTACTCGTTTACATTTTTTTTACTTTTGTCCACTTTGTTAGAGAGCCTTATGTTAGTACTTTTCAGAAGCATTTTTGAAAGCTTTCGTTATCAAGAAAACAATACCTTGCTTCCCTCAGTGGTTAGTAATTAGATTATTGTAATTAAGTTATTTTATAACGTGTTGTTTTCCCACTATGGAAGATAAAGTTTTTCTTCCTTCGTATTTCACCCAGCTGAATTAATATTCTGCAAAGGAAACTTTGCATGTCTAAAAGGGGTGAAAGCAGATAGTTTTTGAAAAGTGAAAATAAAGCCACTACACTTTAATAAATTAATATTTAGTAGATTTGTAAAACGCACTAAAATCATAGGTGAAAAGCAATAATTTAGTGCCTTTTTTAAAGCAACAATTTGAAAAATTCCGCTCTGTTATGAATTAAAAAACTCTAAATCTAGTATGAAAAGCACTAAATTGGCACGATGCACATGAAGCACGAATGCGTAGTCTAAACACCAAGATTCATAAACAAGATTCAGAGAGCGAAGCAGGTGATTCAACTCGTCGTCTAAACATAGCATAAGTTGGCTACGGGCTACAAAAGTAGCCGTTTAGTCGGTAGTCGTGTAGCGGCTAAAAGAATTATTCTCATAAGCACGCATGTATTCTATTTTTGACATCTTGTAGTCGATGGTCGGTGGACTTGATTGTGTTTATAGCATAATTTGTACTCCGACGAACGACGAAAAAACAATTTTCTCTCTCTCACTCTATGTCTTTGTACACATTTTATGTATGCATTTTCTTAAATTTTTCCTAATACTGCTACTACTTCTTGTTTCTTTTATGTGTGAACACAGAGTTTAAGGAGTTACAATTTATGAACTTTGAAGGCATCATTAAAGAAAAAGAAGAAGTATCTTTGGCAAGCTTTTGGAAACGAATATCTGATATAAAACGAGCTTATTCTGATTACGATTTTGCAGCCCTAAGTTTATTCAAAATATAATGTCCTTACCACATTTATTTCCAAATGTCGAAAAATGTTCAATAAAGTCCTTTGGATATTTATGCAACAAATTAAAAGACTTTTTGTATGATTTTTTTAAATATTCGATTTATTTGCACATAACTATGAAGAATTGTTATTTGTTTGTTGGCTATATGCATTTCGTTTCTGCTTAAAAAAGATGGGTTTCCTCACGCAAAGTTTACTTTGCAAAGTCTTTAGTTTGTAGAGAGAAGGGAAAAGAAATCTCATTCTATATTCTTTTCTCTTCAACAAACTCAAGATCTTGCAAAGTAAACTTTGCGTGTAGAAAAGCTAACAAACTCATCAGTAGACTTTAACAAAGGTGGCAGCTAATTGTAAAAATGTAATGAGAAATTAATAAATTCAGTAAAGTGCGACTTTGACTCGCGCACGAAGGGTTCCGTACGTAGGGCTTTGAGCATTTTTTTGATACAGTGTTTTTTTGATTATTTTTCGCTTTTTTATCGTTTTGGCGATTTTTTAAATTTTGGCGATTTTTTTCATTTTGGCGATTTTTTCAATTTGGCGACTTTTTTTTTCATTTTGGTAATTTTTTTAATTTTGGCGATTTTTTTAATTTTGGCGATTTTTTCATTTTGGCGATTTTTTTTTTTGATTTTGGCGATTTTTTTTTCGGTTTGGCGATTTTATAATTTTGAGTTTTTTTTTGTTTTACCGTTTTTGAAAATTTCAACAAGTTTGCTCTTACGGTTTCCAAGATACAGCAAGTTATCAAAATTACATAGTCGAAATTACATTAACTGATGGTACACCCTTTAATTAAATTTTTTTAAATTTTAGTGTTAGTTGTTGTAGTCTGTATAAAAATACACTAACTTTACAAATTTCAAGTGTATATACATACAATTGTATGTATGTTACATTGGATTTTAACATTTTTCGTTGCTCGTTTTGGCACACCCTTTAATTTCCAACTCTCATGTATTTGTTGTTGTAGCGGCCAGGGGTCTACACACTGTGTCCAAATTTCAGGTCCGTAGCTCTTACGGTTCCCGAGAAAATACCCTGTGACGGACAGACGGACAGCGTTGCGAAAACAATAGGGATTCCATTTTCACCTTTGGTGTACGGAACCCTAAAAATGGACTCAAAATCGAAGATGCTTAGCTTGTAAATATTTTTTCTTGAAGCTTTTAAGCTTATTCTGCTGTGTTCATAAAAAATTGTTTTAGTTTACAAAAGGTTTCAAAACAAATTTTGCATGGAAAATTTTTTGTGAAACGTTTTGTAACTCAATATCATTTTTATGAATATTACCCTATCATGATTGCGGACGTAATTCTTAAAAACATATACATATGAAGTTTTTTACTGATGAGTTTCATAAGAAGAAATGAAATGAACATTCTTCATACATTAAAGGCTTATATCATAAACAAATAAAATATGCTTGAAAGTAATTTTAATTTCTATTTTCGAAAAAATTTAAATAAAATACATTTTAAACCGAGTTTAAGTTTTATGAATATGGGTTAGGAAAAAATGTCTATGTCACACATGTACATCATATTCATGTAATTCTTTTTAATAAAATATAAAAGAAATTGTTTTAAAAATTGCTTTGAAGATTTTAAAAATAAAATGCAGATTTTGCAGATTTTTTCTTGAAAAATTGTTACATTTTGCAGATTTTATGCTTAGAAATTCTGGCAACACTGCACAAAACAACCAACTTTATCAAATATAACCCCCCTTCTCGACTAGCAATAAATATGTTGGCAATATAGCAATAACGCCGGCAGAATAACAGAGCAATATTGCTGATTGCTTTACTTATGTTAAGGCTATGGGAAATTGTAGCTCACAATATGGTAAAACTCAACAGGAAAGGTGCAGAACAAAAATAATTCACTTGTAAACATCTGCTTAATCGAACGAATTTTTATGTTTATAAATTTATAACAATACAAATTATTTTACTACACACGTTTTTAAGAGACTATTTTCCTATTTTATTATGCATTCATATGTATATTTTCCCAATTTCACTAATATTATATAAATGTCAAATGTAACACAGAAAAGTCGAACATAAATTAACACCGAGTTTGACGTTTCACGCTTGCAATAATTGTTAACGAAAATGCGTTGACAATTATTGCAACATATATTGCAAGTTCCTGCAATGAGCTGTCTCCACTAGCAATAATATAATTTTGACAACTGCTGCAATATATGTCGATATATTTATTGATAGTCGAGACGTAGGGTAAGAGAGGAATTCGCTGCGTAAATTCGTCGTTGTTGTGCTTCACACGACGAATTTACGCAGCGAGGGAGAGTTGCCGATTTGGATATTTTTAGCCGAAATTAGTTCTTTATATAAATTTACTGCAAATAAATTGTAAATTTTTACAGTGTCAGCGCTGCCGATTTGCAAATTCTTAACTAAAATTTAGTGTATATTTATCTATATATAAATAGGCAAGTGAAAAAAGTTAAGAACCATTTTAACTGACTTAAACTCAACGTATTCGCTTGATTTTTTTTTGTTAGATAGATTGTCAATAGGAGCAGTGCAGAATATATTTTTTCTTCGACATTTTTGTGTCTAAGATAGTTAAAAACAGTTAAGAATATTAGCCAATCATAAAGCCATGATCTCTCTTCCTCTCTTAATTTGCTAAAAAAAATTACAACAATTTGGCTTGGCAACTACATAAACACTCAGAAGGAAAAACGTATTTGATTTATTCATTATATTCCAGAGCCCACCAAACGTGACTGAGCGCTTTTGTGCGCATGTGTATGTTCTTTCTGCTTTTTATGTGTGTTTGTTGTTCTTTTTGCAGTTCGAGTCATCATCATCACACACACTTTGTCCGAAGTAGCTGACGAAACAGCCAAACACACAACATCACACATACTTTGTACGAAGTATACGTGTGTCACCAAAACGTCGACTGCGCAAGCCCAAATGAAATTTTGAGTGGCTATGTTCTATTCTTATTTCCATCTTTCTATGTATGTACTTAAACGATTATTGCTGAAACTAATAAAATTTGGACATTTAAATAACGAGTGGTACTGTATTATTTTTCTTTAGATGCTTAAAAATAATATATTATTTTAATTATTAATAACTTTGATTAAAGTTAAATTCACCTACAGCACAAAGTAAGTTTTTTATTGTTGGTTTATTTTGTGTGCGCTTTGTTTTTGTTCATTGTGTTCATTATTTTTTCTGTGCTTTAAATTACTGAACATACTGGAATGTTGGAATATAATGGAATGTTTATATTATTAGTCTAGCAAATTCCTACATACATATGGGGTCTTTCTCAAAGAATAGGGAATAGAAACATTATTTGTAACAAATGTTTTAATGGGGAGTCTAAAATTTTAGAGAAAAAGCGTTTAATGAAAAAATAAACGAATATTTTTGTTTTGGGCAATAATAATGAATATGAAGTGAAAGCACTAGGAGCAAATATCTAATTACATTTAGTTCAAAAAGTGAACAACTTTTTTTAAATAGTTTGCTTAAAATCTATTCTTATTTATGCCGATAAATGAAATTTTAAATTCGTATTTAGTAGTTAAGAAAGTGGTTTAAGAGAGTGGTTTACCCTGTAGTCTATACATATGTATATTTGAATATAGTTTTTAAATTGTGTTTTAAATTCATCCAACTTTAAATATTTTCATTCTATTCTCCACCTCTGTGCGTTAATGGTTGATTTTCAACCACTGGGCGAACACTAGTTTATATAAATACATATGTATAAACATAGAAATTTACCTTTAATAAATGCAGGGACAGAAAATAACTGTTATTTTTGAAAATTTACATCAAAAAAGCACACATAAAAAATTATCGTAGAAAATTTTGGTTCTAATCATTATGATACATATGTAGGTGATGTACCTGCAAATTTTTGTATGACTTTTAAATTTGTGCCTTTTTTGATAAAAGTCAAAAAATAACTCTTATTTCTTAACTTTTATTTTTTAAGGCAAAAATTAAAAGTTATTTTTGAATTTTATTATTTTAGTCAAAAAATAAAAGTTATTTTTTAACTTTTGATATTTTAAGGCAAAAATAAAAGTCATGAATTAAATATTGCATAGTAATACGCAATTATTATTGCTTTCAATGTTATAAATGATAAAACATCCGTATAGACTTCTGTAATACCTATACATCAATTATTATTACCTATAAATAGCAGGCAATAAAACTAGAGTATTACTATGCAATACTTAATTCATGACTTTTATTTTTGCCTTAAAATATTAAAAGTTAAAAAATAACTTTTATTTTTTGACTAAAATAATAAAAGTCAAAAATAACTTTTAATTTTTGCCTTAAAAAATAAAAGTTAAGAAATAACTTTTATTTCTGCCTTAAAAAAATAAAAGTTAAAAATAACTTTTTTTTCTTGACTTTTTCGATAAAAGTCATAACAGTTACGGTCCCTGAATAAATGTGATTCGTCGTACGACACAAATTTGTCCAGGTTAAACTGTTTTTTTGGCATATCTAATTTTTTTTAACTGCAACGCACGCGCACAGGCTTAAATAACAACTGTTACCTAAATAGCAAGTTGCAGCTATTTATACTGAAGCATAGAATATAAATCATAATAGAATGCGCATCTCAAGGACAACTAAAATATTTTTTACAAACGTTTAATGATGCCGGAGGGAAGAGAAAAGAAAAGAAGCAAAAACAAAGAACTTAGCAACAAAATACATAAAATAGCACATTTTGCATTTCGCACTTCATATGCGATTTGGACTTCATTTCAAAAAGAAAATTCCCAATGACCTAATTTTTACCAAAAATGGTTACCATAAAAAACAAACAACAAAACATGCATCCTTCTAATAGCGAAACTCAAAAAAATACCTGGGCAATTATAATACTTTTACAATTGCTTGTGCATATTTTACTAAAAATCACCCCTTTAAGCAGGTAGGGCCGGCATTCCGTGTTTTTGTTGTTGTGCAATTATGACTGTTTTACCTTTTTTGCATAAGCAATTAAAAAAATACATTTACACAAATCAAATAAAACATGCACACTTGCTATACAAAAGGGTTAGCGAATATGACACGATGGATTTTCCCTCAATTTGTGTGTTTGAAATCAAAAGAAAAAAGTTTCAACACAAGATATTATAACTTCTTCATTTTGAACTGTAACGTACTAAGATCTTAAAACGCGATTTCGAAAAAAAATTGGTATACGCCCTTTTTATATTAAGCCATCGATATGTACATATACCTACATATATGTATATACACATATGTACATACATATGTATGTATGTAGATATTTATTTATTCATTTAAACATTTACTGGCGTATTCATAAAAAATATTTTAGGGTAATTACAGGTTTATTTGACAAATTTCCCATAGAAATACGTCAAATAAGCGCTTCATAAATATTTCATCAATATTTTTTATGAATACGGCAGTTACAATTTATTCGCTGAAAACTTTTATAAAGACTTATCCCCATATGCAAAAAATTAACGTGTGCTTGAAGTGTACGTTAAAACAAAATTTCCGGTTTTAACGTAGACTTGAAGCACATGTTAATTTGTTTGCATATGAAGATTAATATACATACATATGTTTAAAATATCCAAATCGGCAACGCTCATGATCAATAAAAAACCTTTAGAGGCACAATACATAAAAAACCATTTGCTTGTATACCACAAGAATATCCAACATTTATGTTCAAAAAATTTTACTCATATATGAATAATGCATAAATGAATAAAACTCATTTATGAGCAACTCATAAATGTGCACACACACGAGTGTTCAATTTTGTTTTGTTTCCAATTACAGCATGAACATGCGTAGAAAAACAGAAAAAGATTTAAGCACTCATGTGCGTTGATTAGCAGATTTTTTTTGTTGCTGCATTTATGAAAATAAACACAACGAAAAAATTTGCGAGTTTTCATTTATGAAGAAACTCATAAATGTTTGATTTTTTTAGAGCACACATGAATATTTCGGTACTATGATATAAAGTCTATTACTACGTTTATACGCGCACTATTTGCAAATAAATTAACTCACTGTTTATACGGCATAGCAAAAGTACACAAACTTGGTACCACTTCTATAGAAAGGTTACTTATGTTGACAAAAAAAAATAGTGCAAATGCACAAAATATCAAATAATTATTTGTTTTATTTGTTATTATTTGCTTCTCTCAATGTTTTTTGTTGCAATATTTGTCCATTTATTGTTTTTGTTATCAAACATTTGTATGCATGGCAACCTTAAGCATTTTATTTGCAAATAGTGCGTTAATCGTGAATAGTTTTTTGAATTAGTAAGTCGCAATAAAGAGAATAATATGGCAACAATTTACGGTTTTATTTGCAAATAACATAGCGTCTATACCTGATATAATATCAAATATATTTCTATCAGCAAACGTCAAATTTCATAGCAGAGAGAATCATATTACGTGTGGACTGCAATATTAGTATTATATTACTATTATATCAGATATTATAATATTGTTTTCATAATATATATTTAGAAAACAATATTATGATATCAAGTGTCAAAAAACGCACACATACATAAATACGTGAAGAGAATTTTGTGAATTATAGTGAAAATTAACATTTTTTGATAAAAATATTGCGGAAATATTTTAATTATACATGATGTATTAAGGAATGCCAAAATTTTTATGAAACTCACATTGCTATTACAATAAACGAAGATGTTTACTGCACGGCTGCATAATAATTATGAAATATTATGATATTTACAGGAGTACGTTTTCCCCTATACAGATATTAATATTAATACAAATATATTTTTCTTCTCATTCTGCCGACGTTCTTTCTCATATTATATCAGGGTTAATATCAGGTATAGACGCTATGTAAGCCCTGCGTATAAACGTAGTATATAGCAGCAATGTAGCAAGATTACAAAAATTTTTAGGGATGTGGTGAAACGGGTGGATATCAAACGATTTCGTCTGACAAAGTTAGTTTGTTTGGTAAAAATTAAAAAAAAATCACTTAGCTTAACACTTAATAAGAAACATAATTTATTAGAAAATAATGTGCTTTCGTGTGTTAGTCATTGTTGCCATTTTGGCATTTTCGCTGCCAGATCTGGCATTTTCATTACCCGAAAAGCATTCAACTTTGAAAAAATTCTGCCAGATGCTTTTTGGTAGAATCTGCTTAAAATAAAAATGCTAATTTGTTAAATTTATAGTATAATTCCTTTTATAAATGTATTTTTTTACAATTATGTGTTTCCTACGTAATGTAGATACAATGAATACCTATGTATTATATACTATGTATTATATGTAATTATATGTGTGTATATGAAGCCCTATTTTCAATTATCAGTAAGCGACAAAAATTAAAGTTTTCGGAAGATGGTTTTTATAGTATTCAAATATGTTTTACGTCATACATAAACTGTCGCTTCCGATAAAATTTTACAGCCTGTAGTTTAAAAGATATCAAACATTTTGACATTTTGATAATTCTTAACTATGGGTAGGCTATTATTTTAATTTCAATTCAAAAGTTAATTTTTTACAACATTCTGCTTACAATTAAACCGAAAATAGGTTTCAATATACATACATACATA
Organism: Tachina lurida; assembly: GCA_944452675.1. Lineage (NCBI taxonomy): Eukaryota > Metazoa > Arthropoda > Insecta > Diptera > Tachinidae > Tachina > Tachina lurida. The sequence continues at coordinate 108,219,637 of OX101753.1, read as the reverse complement.
ATACATACAAACATATATAAAATTTCGATGCTGAAAATGTACTGAGTCGCTTTTGGCTTTGTCAGCAGTACTACTTTCTAATTATTCTCCATATAGTACTTTGTGCTATAGACATTTAGCATGTGCTTGTCACTGAAAATCTACTAGTAACACTAAAACAATTGACTAGGTAGTGACTACGTACATAGTTCTTATGGGAACATGGAGACATACCAACCACTGGTACATTTCTATACCTTACGTACATACAAATTTACTTATATTGACAACTTGTTGCAAAATACACCAGAAATAAAGCACATCTGTTTTCTCTCTTTCTTTTATACTGACGAATAGAAAATAAATTGTAGACAATGTAACTACTACAAGAATTTTAGTGTTGACATATACACTTGGTCCCCGCCTTACTGCAGGGTGGATAATAAAACCTGTTGATAGTAATAACTTTGTTTAAACATGAAATTCAAAGCTATTTCAATAATTTTTTTTTTAATTTAAATCTGGCATTATACTTTTCTTTTGTAGAACATTTTAGCAGAATTATCTTACGGATCTAGCATTCTCTCATCATTTTCTGGCAACACTGGTGTTAGTTAAAAAAACAGTTAAAAGTTACAATTGAATAAAAAAAATTTAAATCTCCTTTACAGCGCATTCAATTTACTCTTGAAATTGCATAACATACGCATATTATTTTTGTGTTTTTCTTTTTTTTTCTTTTAACATATCATTTAGAGCAGTCACATTTTAGAACATTGATCACCAAAAGGCCGCCCGTGGGCACTTTGTTATGCTCTTTTTTACACGTACATTCGTACAAGCATGCAATTTGCTCTCTTTTACATTACATATGTATGTGTTTGATTATCATTGTTTTAGAACATACATGTGATTAATTTTCCGTATGTGTGATCAACTTGATCTTGTTTCATCATTGTTAATCAAAATGTTCGTTCAATATTCGGTAGATTTCAGGACTTGTTCGGTAAAATTGGTAGATCGTTAAATTCACAAACATATTCGGTAGAATCTACCGAATATCTGTAGAAGTGTGCACACTGCCTATTTCCCACCTACGAAAGAAAACGGTCGACTTAAAATTTATATTGAAAGCAAAAACAAATTTTCATATCTTATTGTTGTTTTCTTTCGCAGGTGGGAAATAGGCCAATAGTTATCCATATTGTGTGTATGTTTTTACATCTGTTACAATTGAATATTTAGAATCATCGAAGTATTTATAATGGATACATTTTTAAGAAGGTAAATAGTAAAATTTGTATTCTTTTATTTGTAAATTTGCACTTACCCTTTATATATAAGTACATATATTTTGTTATTTTTTATGTTTCTTTGAATTGTTATTTTTTATGTTTCTTTGAATAAAATAATGTCTACCGAATTTCATTCAAATCTACCGATTTTCTTTGTCGATTCTACTGAACTAAAAAAAAATTAAGTGTGCACACTGGTGCACAACTTCATGCATTAAACACATTCACCACAGCAGGCTACACGAACACACGACTTCAAATGCCGCTAGCAGCATTTGTCGGCTCGTAGCCAGCTACTTAATTATTTTGGAGACGGCAGCAGCACCATTTGCAGCTGATATTCAAGTACAAATACATAGTTCAGTATTGCCACTTTCATATATTTTGCATTTATAAAAATTAATTTTTCTTTTAAAATGTACTAATTTCACATAAAAGTACAATAATGAATCAATTTATTCTTTACATCAATTTTTGGATATCGTTTCTAGTAAATATTATGAAATAATTGTACGATATCATTCATTCACCATTTTGTATTATACTGGTAACACTGCATTTGCTCATTGTAACCAGAGAAATAGAAATTAGTTTAAAGTTGGCGACAGCTACAACGGTGGTCGTGCAGTCGTGTAGCCTGCTGTCGTTAAAATAATTGTTACCATAATGCATTAAACACATTCACCACAGCAGGCTACACGAACACACGACTTCAAATGCCGCTAGCAGCATTTGTCGCCTCGTAGCCAGCTACTTCATTATTTTGGAGACGGCAGCAGCACCATTTGCAGCTGATATTCAAGTACAAATACATAGTTCAGTATTGCCACTTTCATATATTTTGCATTTATAAAAATTAATTTTTCTTTTAAAATGTACTTATTTCACATAAAAGTACAATAATGAATCAATTTATTCTTTACATCAATTTTTGGATATTGTTTCTAGTAAATAGTATGAAATAATTGTACGATATCATTCATTCACCATTTTGTATTATACTGGTAACACTGCATTTGCTCATTGTAGCCAGAGAAATAGAAATTAGTTTAAAGTTGGCGACAGCTACAACGGTGGTCGTGCAGTCGTGTAGCCTGCTGTCGTTAAAATAATTGTTACCATAAGAATGTGTGTATTCTATTTTTGACAGATTGTAGCCCGTAGCCTGCTGTGTCGAATGTGTTTAATGCATTAAGAATCAGTACATGTTTTTTGAAAATTGTACTAAAATCTACCCCCTGTCGAAAACTTCAAAAATGAATTAAAAGAAAACCTTAGCTAATAGTTCAAAACCCAGCTAAGGTTTTTCTTCTACTATCATAAGCTTTCAGATATGGGGGGTCTCAATTGGTTCAAGATTTTAGTGCTGCACTGTGATATTGACGAAACTAAAATCCAAATATATGATGAAAAAGATTTCCGAAAAATTGTTAGTGAGTTTGAAAAAAATAAAACAAATTTTTACACATATGTATCAACTTAAGAGTGCTAAAGGCCTACAGATAGTATTAAAGGGCATAGATTCATATGTTGTTTATCACAAAACAAATATGTATGTATGTACTTATGTATTTATCTGTATACTACGTACACATACGTTGGTAAAGGGTACATAAGATTCGACACAGCCGAATATAGCACTCTTACTTGTTAATATTACTAGTAGTGGCTACATGCCGTAAAATGTTGATACAAATTTTGTTTCAAAATACAAATAAGGCACATGTAGCCGAATCCAACACATTTTCAGATCAGTACATCTGTAAGCATGTGTATATCTACTTACATGTACATATGTTACTAGTACACGGCATGTAGCAAATGTAGATTCGTGATGACGTCAAAATTACGCCAGAGCCAAATGCGCATGTAGTTTTTTATATGCCATGTACTATAGGATTTACCACAACTGTAACAAAGGGCAGTATGTACACATTAATGGAATTTCCTTTTCTGGAAAAAATTTTACACTTAATACACTTTTCAATGAAAATTCACAATAAAAGGATTTTCTGAAATATACATTTTATTAGAAACTATTGCACCATGCCTTGCGAGCTTATATGTTTTCTTTAAACGAACGCTAAATTGTATTTTTTTAATAAAAAGTTAAAAAAATGTACACTTTTTCCAGAAAAGAAAACGTCAGAAATAAAGTGAGTGTAAAATATGTAACATATTTAATTTAAACATAAAATTTAAAACATAAAACATATATGCAAGATATTTGTCAGAAAAGAAATCGCTATATATTAAAAATATTTCAATAATATAAATCTTTGACGCGAATAAAAAATTTTATAAAAATTAAATATATAAAATTTGCACCGAATATATTTTTTTTAATTTTACTGGGATTTTTTAAGCTCCCTGTATTTGTTGAAACACATATGATATACAGTTTAAAAGCAGAACATGTTATCTTTCAATAAAATACATATCTTCATTACTTCATTTACATATGTATTCATTGTTTGCGGCAGAGCTTAAATCGGCTACATTTATTTATTGTGTATTTTAAAAGTCAAATGTTACAATAACTTTCTTAAGCGTTTAATATTGACACTTCACTCTAACCAGACTTATTTTCCAGTTAAACCTCCAATTAGGCCTGTTACGGGCTTTAGCAATCCAGTTGCTGGTCTTAGCAAGCCGGTTGCTGGTTTCAGCAAACCTGTAACAGGTTGAAGTGGCTCGTCTAAGACTTCCAGAGCAGCTCTAGCAGAAGCAAGGGCTAAAAACATAATTATAGCTGCAGTAATAATAGCAAATATATTTTTCATGATGTGACTATAAGAAGAGAATCAATGATAAATTGCTCAAAGAAATTTAGCCCACAAATAAAATTCAGTTACTTTACCTTCTATCAGATTCGGTTGTTCAAACTGCTTGGAAATATTTCGTTTGGAATTTTTCAACGCAAGTAAGTGGTATTTAAGAAAATTTTGTTTGCATTGATACTTAAGATTGAGCAATTTTAATCACGACTGGCATGACTTATTTAAATTGAAATAAGATAAATGTTACTACCATTGGTAATAACGTGGAGATATAGTAATTAAATATTAAGTAAAACATCTTAACTCGCTGTAATAACATAGAAAAATAAAAATTTTACTATGTAAAATAATTCAGTGAACAAATTTTAATTAGTATAGACATATTATATTATCTGTAACTTATATCGAAAATCGTGTTAAGAATTAATGGATTTTTTACTCATAAGTATTAATTCAAATCAGGGATGGCATTGAGAATTTTAAAATTTTACCAACAACTTTTAAAAATTGTGCTTCTTTGACCTTAATTGTACTAAATGATTTTTTAAGTAAAAATTACATATATTTATTTGTTTTTATTAAAATAATAGATTTTGCTCTGGATATCGAATCATTTTCACAAATTTGCCTATAAGTTGGGATGTTAAGGCATATGATTACACCTGTTTAAGTTGAAAATTAAAATATAAAAGTTAATAGCATGCCATCTAGCATCTGAATCTAGAAGAAAAATTATTTAGAAAATGACGAGCTCACATTTTTGATGTGTAAACAGCTGCATAGAAATACACTCAACCGAATTTTAAAGCAAACTTTGAGGAGCAATGTTAATTTTAATAGAAATTGCTTGTAAAGTGTAATAGTGTTGCCAGTGGGGATAATTTTGTTAAAAAGTTGAAGAATATAAAATATATATAAACTTTTAAATAAAAGAGCGTTTTAAATTTCAAATATTTGTTTAAAAGCTATATAGCAGTCTTTATAAAGAATTTATAATATTATATTATAACATATCTTCATTACGTACTGTTGCCTTACACTGAAGCTGTTGCACGACAATTGCCATTTCATGCCAATTATTATGGGTGGAGATTTTAAATCCATCCTTATCAAAATTTTTATTTGACGTTTTCCACTTGCATATAAGCAATTGTCCACAAACCCCCACGACTAATAATTCCACTACTATAGATGCAGTTTTACATAGATTTTTAAATACAGTAGAGCCAAAATGTATATATGTATCGTATTTTAGTTACCATAAGCCAATATTAAAAAAAATTCATTACTAGATGCTTACACATCGGACTCACATTGCTTTTTTTATTTATTTGCTCTCAAAGGCTGTTTGCAAGTGAGAAGGATATGGGGATCATGATTCAAAAGAGAAAATTGACATATGCAATCGTTTGAAAAGAAATGCGGAGTGAAACTGAGGAGATTCCTTAAATGTACTAAATTAGTCATTGGTGTATCATTGTACTTTCGGAATTTGAATAGTATCAAAAAAGGTACAATTGTACCAACTTTGCCATTCCTGACTCAAATATCAAATAAGACATGTCTTGTTTAAAAATATAATTGAAGCAAATATTTGGGATGTAACTATACGCCGTTTTGCCGATCCGATACCGACACTCAAAAAGAAATATCGACGATATCGTTACCGATACTGATAAGCATATTAAAATTGAACTTAAGTTAAAATTAACAAACCTCAAGTAGAGTAATTCTTTTATAATGCAAGAGATTATTAAGATTTAAAATTGATATTTGAACTCATTCTGCAATTAACAAAAAACAAATAATTTTGTTTAACAAAATGCATACATTATTTACCATTGAGAGAACATTTCACTACTATGCACAGTGTTCGTTTTCAGAAATTATGACGACAAAAATAAGATAATAAAGTTAATTAAAAATTTAAATTGACCACACTCTTTGCAAGCAAAGACACAGACTAGCTTAAAACTAAGTTTGATCCCGTACTCCACATTGGGCGCCCGCGGGATCCCAATTTTACCGAAAACTGTTTCCGTACTAAAAGTTTGGGCAAGTAAGGGAGCTTTTGAGAGAGTAATGTTCTTCTTCCTCTTGACCGAAACAGCCCGTAATTTTTCTTTGGGCTAGTTTGGGCAAGCCGATAAACGATCAGCTGTTTGAAAAATAACCAATTACAAAGTAAAATTAAATTGTCCTAAACACTAAAAACATTGAAAATTTTTATCAAAAAGGTTTATAAACAAGTGGTGAACTAAGTTTTATCAGTTTTTATGTAAAATTAAGAAACAAAACGTTCTAGATATGCCACAACATGTAAGTAAACGCATGCATGTGTACGTGTGTAAGTATGCATTTACTTGTGCTTTGGCTTTTGGTAAACATTTTTGGTTTTTCTTGTTCCCGTACTTTTGTAAATTTTTTGTATTATTGAGAGAAATTATAGCTTGTTCTCATTTTACCGAACTTTGCCCAAAAAGTACGGGATCAAACCTACTATATTATTCTTGTATATCTTTCAGTTGGTATGCTTATAACGGTACTCTAAATCATTAACCCGCAAGCAATATCAAAATTGTGGACACATATGTACATACGCAGACATCTTATGCTCTTTCAGTTAGTCGTCACTGAGAAAGCGACGAATGAAGCATTAAACACATTCGACACAGCAGGCTACGGGCTACAATCTGTCAAAAATAGAATACACACATTCTTATGCATTAAACACATTCGACACAGCAGGCTACGGGCTACAATCTGTCAAAAATAGAATACACACATTCTTATGGTAACAATTATTTTAACGACAGCAGGCTACACGACTGCACGACCACCGTTGAAGCTGTCGCCAACTTTAAACTAATTTCTATTTCTCTGGCTACAATGAGCAAATGCAGTGTTACCAGTATAATACAAAATGGTGAATGAATGATATCGTACAATTATTTCATACTATTTACTAGAAACAATATCCAAAAATTGATGTAAAGAATAAATTGATTCATTATTGTACTTTTATGTGAAATAAGTACATTTTAAAAGAAAAATTAATTTTTATAAATGCAAAATATATGAAAGTGGCAATACTGAACTATGTATTTGTACTTGAATATCAGCTGCAGATGGTGCTGCTGCCGTCTCCAAAATAATTAAGTAGCTGGCTACGAGGCGACAAATGCTGCTAGCGGCATTTGAAGTCGTGTGTTCGTGTAGCCTGCTGTGGTGAATGTGTTTAATGCATAAGTCTATATCTTGTGAACTATCCGAAATATTGCTTGTATTTCTTCTGCAAATTTTTAGCTCTTAATCAGATCTAAAAATTTTACCTTGATAAAATAAAAAAACAACAACAAATTACTCAAAACAGCAAAACAGTCAAAACACGTAAAATTTCGTCATAGATTTTTATTGTTGGTGATGGAAAATATAAGGACACTTCAAATATTTTAAAATAGATACTTAGAAAAATTTATAATTTTGAGCATAAGGAATGAAAAATAAGGACACTTAAATTTTTTTAAATATACATACATATGTATATTGAACACTAGTCGTCGCTTTTGGACGGTGTTTACATGTTACATGGTACTAAAATCTTTCCTCCCAGTCGAAAGCTTCAAAAATGAATTTAAAAAAAAACCTTAGCTAATAATTCAAAACCCAGCTAGGGTTTTTCTTTTACCATCATAAGATTTCAGATTTTGGGCGTCTCAATTGAATTGTGCTACTGTGTTTTACCTCGTTTAATTGGAATAATGTGAAAAGTATTTTCACCAATGGTCGATAGAAGTTTTTTTTAAAAGTGCGTTCGCATTTTTTTCTCTCAGACAGGTAGGTGGTGGCTTAAAAGACTCTTGCGATGATGCAGCGGGCTTGTCGTTATTGTCTTGCAATATGGAGAAGCGATTTTGACGATTGGTAGATGATGCGCTGTTTTCCCTAGACATCTTTGGAGCAGATGCAATTTTAGTAGAATTTGGGCTTCGTCCGCGCTTTAAAACAATTATATATCTCTCCATTCCGACTTGGACCTTTGGTTTTGGGCTGCTGTTATCTGTTGTGATAACTGGGCTTAGTGATGAATTCGAGCCCGAAGCGAATGATGTCATTGACTTATATGACGAGTTACTAGCGAACGTTAGTTGTAACGAATCACTATTTGACATTGGACAAAGCGAATTTGATCGCTGACGAAAAAATGAATGTGCAGTTGGAAAAAGTCTTTCATCAGAATTTTTATTTTTACTGTTTTCAACAAGAGCTTCAGAACTCACAGCAAGTCTTTCATCAGATTTTCTATTTTTAATGTTTTCATTAAGAGTTTCAGAACTCAAAGTAAAATAGGCATTTCTGCCGTTAGAACTCACTTCACAATTTTTTTCCTTTGAGGTACTCATATAGAGTATTCCTCAAGGGCACTTTGTTTATGTTTTTTGTTTTTGTTATTTCTATGTAAAAAATATAGGCAAAGCAAATAAAGATTATTTATTAAAGTCAAATATGTATTACGAATATTTTTTTGAATTTTTTGTTGTTTAGTATGTATGTATAGAAAAAGCACCGCTAAGACGTCTGTTTACTATGAAGGTACAAAGAGAACTGTATAATCATTATAAAATCAGATTTTCTGATTTTAATCATTATAAAATCAGAAAATATAAGCTGTTACATTTAAAATTTTAATTCAGTTTCATAATTGTATTGAGCCTTTTTTTCGAAATTTATTGTGAGTGACATGTAAACGAAAATATACTTTTTTGTTTAAATTAAAATTGTATGGGCCCATCAATAGTTTAGAACTATCAAAACGCCAAAAATTTGATAACTTTTATCGTAAGCGACAATTTACGTATGTAAACAAATTTTAATATCATAAAAATAATCTTCTCCTGGAAACTAAGGTTTTTGTTTTCGATATCGAGCGATATGTGTTATAATTATTATAAATAAGTTCTTTGTAATAAAAATATAATGTAATTTTATTACATTCCTTATCCAAACATATGAATTATAGATAAAGTATTCAATAATACATATGCAATATCGAGTTGGTACTAAAATCCAGCTTCCTACATTTAGTTTTGATTAAACTTAGCTACGAAAATATCCTTTCAGAAGTAGGTTTGGAAACTTTGTCTGAAAATATTTGAATATCCATACTTTTTATTTACAATTGGGAAAATCTGAGCAATTGCTAGTGGGATACAATTTCTTCTTCTTTATCATGTACTAAATTTAGAAACCACATCCACATTTGTTTTTTAGCTACAAAATACATTTAATTAAATTAATTTTATTTGCATCACGATATGCACATTTAAATACCATATAAAAATTATTAGTTTTGTGTTAAAAAAAGTAACCAAAATGGAAAAAAAAGTACACATTGGAAAAAAAGTAACCAATTTTGGTTACAAGTAACCAAAATGGCAACGCTTTTTATTACACAGGTCCGGTTTTTTATGACCGTGGGAATTTATATGTATGTACGTTTGTGGGGGTGGATTAAGGGGTTTCATAAGATTAAGATTTTATGAGCATATATGTCGACGGGAAAATCATGAAAATCATTTTTGCTAGTACCAATGAGGAAATTGTGAAAATTAATTTTTCCTAATGCCGACGGCAATGCGTGATTGTTATTTTTTTCAATTGCCGACGGCAAAACATGAATATTACTTTTTTCAAATGCCGACGGCAAAACATGATTATTATTTTTTTCAAATACCAAATTGAAAATTACCAGTGTTGTCAGACTGTAGAAATTTGTTATCGTAATACTATTTCAGTAATATCAGAGAAATTAGATTTGATGACTACTACGCGATTCTCATATGAATCGTTTGTATGTATGTCTGATTTCCTCACGCTAATAAATTGTTTATCAATAAATTAAATTAATTTATTTTATTATTTTATTTATGTATAAAATCTTCGCATATATGTGACCACCCCTAATACCTGTGTGTGGGGGGTCAAGTTTGATTGTCGCTGGTAAGCGCAAAGTAAATTTATATATAAATTAAATGATATTTTAAAATGCGCGGTATTGATAAACATAATATTCAAGTTAATGACAAATATTATTGAATTTAAAAATTTTATTCAATAACATTGTTTGTTGAAAATAATTCTTGCATATTTTTTTCTGTGTATAAAGTAGTATATGCAAGTACTCAGGTGATTAATTTTTTTCTCTTGTAGTGTCAATGCATGAATGTCAAAAGTTGTTTACAATTTTCGTGCGCCATTTTGTTTTGCTTTGATTTGTTATACACAATTGTGTGTAGTGAAAAAGTTGAAATACATTTTTACTCAAAAAGGTGTTACAAAACATTTAAAAATAATTATATTTAATTATTAAAATAAATATGTATAGCTTTTATTATACTTATTTCACGTAATTAAGGTTTATCAATTAATAAATTTATTTTGGTTTTGTCTATCCATACATTTCTTTTTTGTTGTATGCAGATCTGGGACTTGCATTAAATAAGCAAATGCGTTGACCATCTTCCCACACTAAACCAAATCAATACAAATGCAAATTAATTACATTAGAACTAACTTTTACTACGTTTATACGCAGGGCTTATTTGCAAATAAAACAGTAAATTGTTGCCATATTATTGTTTTTATTGCGACTTACTAATTCAGAAAACTATTCACGATTAACGCACTATTTGCAACTAAAATGCTTGAGGTTGCCACGCTTACAAATGTTTGATAACAAAAAACAATAAATGGATAAATATTGCAACAAAAAATATGGATAGAAGCAAATAATGACGATTAAAACAAACAATTATTTGATATTTTGTACATTTACACTATTTTTTTATCAACATAAGTAAGTTTTCTATAGAAGTGATAACAAGTTTGTGTACTTTTGGTATGCCGTATAAACAGTGAGTTAATTTATTTGCAAATAATTTTATTTGCAAATAGTGCGCGTATAAACGTAGTATTTGATAATTATAGTGCAATTTTTTGGCATTAAACTAAAATCTCTTCAAAGTAATACATTAATATTGCGCTAGCAGCAAATCAAATGGCAAAAAATAGAACGTAAATGTGTAAATAAGTACATAAAAACATACGTACAAACATAAATATGTAAACTTTTTTCCATGTAATGGGTGTTTTTTATTGAGGTATAGAACTTTAAGTTGGCATCACTTTTTTAACTGGCGGCCATTTTGTCAGCTGTCAAGTGATTAATATTTAGTTTGGTTTGCCATTTCATCATGAACAGGTTGACAAAAGAACAACGCTTGCAAATCGTGCAAATTTATTTCGAAAATAATGGTTCAGTTCGCGAAGTTTACCGCAAGCTCCGTCCATTTTATGGTCGACATAATCGTCCATCAGAGCAATTAATTCGGTTAACCATGGATCGTTTTCGCACTACGTTTACTCTATGTGATAATACGCATCCGCAGAGACGTCGAACAGTGCGCACCGAAGAAACAATTGCCGCTGTAGAGCAAAGTGTTGAAGAGGACCCGAATGAATCGATTCGCCACCGTGCACAGCAATTAGAGCTTTGTCCATCAACTTTATGGAAGATTTTGAATGTGGATGAGTTGTGGTTCCAACAAGACGGCGCTACATGCCACACAGCGCACGTCACAATCGATTTATTGAAGGAAACATTCGATGAGCGCATAATTTCGCGGAATGGACCTGTCAATTGGCCACCAAGATCGTGTGATTTGACACCACTGGATTATTTTCTTTGGGGATATGTGAAGTCGCTCGTCTACGCCAACAAACCAGAAACGTTAGGGGACTTGGAAGCCAACATTCGTGGCGTTATTGCCAACATACGGTCCCATATGCTCGAAAAAGTGGTTGAAAATTGGACCTGTAGAATTGGCTTTATTCGAGCCAGCCGCGGCGGCCACATGCCCGAAATCATATTTAAACATTAATGGCATAAAATTATCCTTCCAATAAAGCCAAATTGATGGACATTAAAACGATTTTCTTGTGTTTTATTTCAATTCGAAGTTCTATACCTCTAAAAAAACACCCTGTACATATCGCCACTTAATTCAGGCAAAAATCATATCACTACCATTTTTATAAATTTTCAAGAGAACGACAAAACTTGATTAAATTGTTCATAGCGGTAGTATATTCCGTTTATAAAATCACCATTTTTTAAGATATAACTTTACAATAAAATAAACGAAATCCTAAGTAATGATCTTTCCTTTGTATGAACGTACTTATACAAGTGCCTTCAACGTTCCTTTAATGTATTTTTTTATTTGTGCTATCTGATAAAAATATGATTACTTTTTATATAATTTTACTGTGTACAATATGTGATATTGCATTATTTCATGATGTGCATAGTGGTAATACAAAATTAGTGCGTTTTTCGCCATACGATTAGCTGGTAATGCAATATTAATCCATTACTTTCAAGAGATTTTATTTTAGTGCAAAAAAAGTGCATTATGTACAAACATCTAATTTAAATTTTCACTAAAATTTTTGTTTTCCTATCAGTGCTTATGAAAAGTAATGCAAGTTGCCGAGATCTGGTTGTAATCATCTGTTTTTGACATTCATCCATTATTTTTACACAAACAAAGCGCGTGTTGTTTTTGTATTTTCTTAGTTGTTGTAGACCTGCATATACTTTATATAAATATACTTTGGGTAAGCGTATGTTTTGTTTATTTGTTTAAGAAATATATTTGTATGTATGTTTGTATATATGTATGAATGTATGTATATATGTATGTTTGTATGAATGTGCGATCGTGAGAACTTGTGCGTGGAATATTTTGTTGAATACATATACATACATATATTTTGCAACGTAATCATTTCCTTTGTCTACGATTATTTTAAGGCAGCAATGTTTCAACTAAGTACAGTCACAGCAGTGAAACAAAAAATAAAAATTATGAATGCTGCAAGGATACTGCTACTAATAATACAGCTGTCCGCTCCCTTTGCGGACATCTCTTAGAACGGACAATTCTTAAATCTCTAGAACCAATTTCAAAAGCCTAAACAATATACATTCCCTACAACGGACTCTCCAATGGCCGGTGGCGGACATGAATAAATAACTTTCTTTGGGCAAAAATTTCCAATAAGCGGATACAAAAAAAAATTTGGCATGTAGATTTAAAAAGAGAAATATCAGTGCATGAAGTACCAAAGAGGTAATTTAGATTTAGTTTAAATAAGAATAAAAAAGGGCAAAAAGCTAAATTATTTTTTATTAAATATTGAAAAATTCAAGCTAGAAAAATTTCAAAGAATAGAGAATTAATTGATCACAAAGGCAATCTGGAACCATAAATACAAGCCAGAAAAAGCCCAAAAGGTTCTTTTATTGATAAAAAGTGTTTTAAATGGTTTGTTCACGCAAGATGCCTTAGCATTCTTATATCTGGCCCAATAATAAAAGCAAAAGCAAAAGAGATAGCTGAGAAATCCGGCTATAATGACTTCTCAGCCTCTGATGGATGGCTCCACAAATGGCGTAAAAGGCATTTCATCAATTTCAAATGCATATCTGGAGAAGCCTCAAGTGAAAATTAGTTACATGTGATATAGTTTAAGGAAAAACTGTCTTCTTTATTATCTGGGTATAAGCAAAGGGATATTTACAATGCTGATGACAGTGGACTTTTCTTTCGTGCTTTTCCAGATAAAACTATGGCACTTAAATCAGAAAAGTAAATATGGTAGGAGAAAAGGAAAAGCTATTGGTGATTGGAAACTCAGCTCGACCTCGGGCATTTAAAAATGTGAACATCAAAGATTTACCACCATCTTGGAAACACAACGAGAATGCTTGGATGACTCGCTATTTTATGGCTGAATTGTTAGAGCAGTTCGAAAGAAAAATTTTAAAAGAAAACAAAAAGATATTGTTGTTTTTTGACAATGCTGCTTCTCACCAAACACCACTTCAGTTTGCCAACCATTAGATCAGGGTGTTATTCAAAACTTGAAGGTCCACTATAGAACTGCAGTCATAAAAAACTTAAACTTCAAACACCTTAAATAAAATTATAAATGTTATCGATACTTTATATTTTGTTCAGCAATTATAACCAATCAAAACCGTAACAAAATATCCTCTTATAAAGAAGCATTGGAATAATTTAGACGTTTATTCAAGTTTGCAGAAGAGGAATACGTTATGCGAAAAAAGTTATTATTATTATGAAGCAAAATTAAAAGAAAAAAATATATTAGATTTTTTTCTACTTTGTAACTGTTTTGTTTAAAAATAATTGAAGTAAATATAATAATAATTTTTTTATTTCATTCCAATAAACGGACATCTCCACCTTGCGGACAAAAACTTCCTGGACGATGAATGTCCGCTTATGGGAGCTTTCACTGTATATAATTATAAATACGCCAACTTTTCTAACCAACACATCAGTACTTTATTGTATTTACAAGTAGTATCATCAGCAATTGTGTTAAATTCAAATAGTAATTCACTAAATAAAATACACATCAGTACTTTATTGTATTTACAAGTAGTATCATCAGCAATTGTGTTAAATTCAAATAGTAATTCACTAAAATAATTAAAAATGAGTTACACAGGTTAGCAATAATGTATATGAATACCAAAAGTCCTTTTTGGACCATGTTAAAAATCATAGTGTGCAGGATGAAGTGGTCGTAAGCCGGGACAGAAATCAAGTGCAAACGCAGACATCTCTTCAAATTCACAAACAGCAGCTAAATACATTTCATCATCAGCAATATCCTTCTCTGCAGTATCCTCAATATCAGTCACCAATGAATTATCAACAATACGGCATGCCATGTAATTATCAGTTTTTGGGATCAGGAGTGCCAATGCAATATGAGTATCCAAATTACAATTATAATCCTAATTTGATGCAATGGCAACAACAACAAGCGCAACAGCAAGGTGTAGATATCCTTGGAGGGACTTTATACAACGATGCTATGGACATAAGTTTACCGGAAAGTGATGGAGAAGTAGAAGAAAGAAGAGAAGAAACTCTGCCAACTCTAATGAGTACTTCACATGCTACGACAGAAGAAGTCGAAAACAATGTGCGATATTATAAAAAATCGAAAGCCTTCAAAAATCAGATCGCCACATATGCCATCCTAAATAAAAAATACCAACTTCTCTTGGAAGAATTTATTAAGGAAAACAAAAATATTTAACTAAGCATACAAAAATTAAATTTCATGTGAGTATTATGGCGGATACATCAAAATTGTTGAAGAAGATTTGGAGTTGTGCATAATATCACATGTAGCTAAAATGAGTTTGCTGACGAAGTCAGATAACATAACCGTAAACAGTTTCAGGAGATTTCAACCAAAATGTCCGAATTTGAAGAGCAAGATTCTGGTTGGACTTTGTCACGCATAGTCCGAACAGATATCAACATTAACAAATCGTCGCTCGTCAAAGGCTCGAATTGGATATCCACACCTCAAAAATTAGTAAGATTTGCTTGCATCAACATTGAAAATAATGATGAATACTGCTTCAAGTGGTGCCTAATCGCTGCTATGGATACTGTAGGAACAAGTTAAAATATCTTTTTCTTTGATTTTAGTTAAATTTATTTGTAACAAAAAACAATTCGTATATCAAGTCTTTTACACCAAAAAATTATATAATATTAAAAATAAAAAATTAAATTTTAATCTTCTATTATCTCAGGAAAAGTTAATGTAATAAAAACAAAATTAAAAATATAAAGTAATTATAGAAGAAGTTCCTATAGATACCACGAAATACGATCAGCCAAAACGTTGCAGTTCTTATAATATTCAGGACATTGCTGCAGAGATGATTGTTACGTGAAATGGTGTAGCGTTAAATTTCAAAAATTTAAGCTTCCCGTTAGCATTAGACAATATTTAGGAGTTTGAGGGAAACAATCCGGAAATAAGTGTGAACGTATTTCGGTATGATGAGCGAACCTTAGAAAAGTTTGGTAAGGTATTTGTGAGCTCGATCCATGCAAATATTATACAGCACCAGGCCTTTCCTGGGATGCAATGCTCAAATGCACAAAAGTTGAATTAGAATTATTGACAGACATAGACATGTACAATTTTATGGAAAAAAAGTATACGTGGGGGAATTGTACAGTGTAGCCAAAGATATTCGAAAGCGAATAACAAATATTTGCAAGATTTCGATAAAGAGAAGCCCTCAGAATTTCTCGTCTATTTATACGCTAACAATCTGTATGGTTGGGCGATGTCGGAATATCTTCCTCATGGTAGGTTCAGATGGTTATCACAAGACGAGCTGAATCTGGACCCAAACAGCATAGCTGACAATGGACGCAACAGACGCTTATGTATATGCGGTCACGTTGGATTATCCCTCTCATTTACATGACTTGCATAATGATCTTCCTTTATGCGCTGAAAATAAGAAACCTATGTAAGCGAAGTATAGCAAGTTGATAACCGATTTCTCTACAAAGCAATCATTTTTTTTATACTACAAAATATTTATTTATTGTATCTTCACAAATAAATGAACTAACAATAAGTAATCAAATCTTAGGTATATATATATATATAATGGCCTCGACCAATGCCGAACACAAATTTAGTGATAGTAAATAGTAATACAAGATGTACAAAAATATTCTCAAAAAGTTTCATCTGGGGTATTGCGAATTAGAGCCTCAGTCTCCTTCTTTTTTAAGCGGATATGTCCAGTAAAGTTCAAGATATTACGAGCAAGCGGAGTAATTGCAATTTCATCAGTCACTAGTGGCATATTTAAATCACGATGTATATTTAAATTTTTGACGTACCATGGAGTCGATGTTATTAACTGTAAAATGTTATTTTGCCTTCGTTGGATTCTCTCTATATTTGACGATGAAGCAGTGCCCCATAACTGAATTCCGTAGCCCATATTGGCCTCAAAAGCGACTTGTATATCAAAAGTTTGCAGTCTAGGCTGAGTGTTGAATTTCTGCCAATCAACCAATATATTTCAGTTAACTTAAGTTTCATTTGTGTTAGCTTTGAGTCAATATTGGGTTTCCCTGAAAGCCGTCGATCAAGGTATTTCACTTGAGAATGTTGAGGAATATTTTGATTGTTGATTCGAATGGGGGAACAAGTATCTTTTCTTAGGGTAAACGTTATATGAACACACTTTTGTTCATTTACTCTAATTTTCCATAAGTCCAACCATGTTTCCAGCTGAGTAATATGTTCCGGGAGATTGCGGGATGCCTCATAAGGACTTTTGTGCATACTCGTGCAAATGCAGAGCTGTGCATATAATTGCTCATAGGCATATCACAGGTATATATTAAATACAAAACTGGCCCCAGAATACTACCCTGTGGTACACCGGAAGATATAGATTGGGGCACACTAATTAAGTCTCCTTCTAGAACAGTGAACTTCCTATCAATAATATAACTGTGCAAAAGTTTTTGTATGTTTATTGGCCGATATGTTTTCAATTTAAAAAAAGGCCTTCGTGCCATATGTTATCATATGCCTGAGAAACATCCATAAAAAGGGCAGAACAATACTTCCTTTCTTTAAATGTCCTCCTTATAACTTGAACCAATCTATGTGTTTGCTCAATAGTGCTATGCTGACTTCTAAAGCTAAATTGATGGTCCGGGAAGGACCCACTATCAGCTAAAATTGTGGACAATTTAGTCATAAGCAGCTTTTCGCAAAGCTTTGAAATTGTTGATAGTAAGCTTATAGGCCTATATGACTCAGCCTTGGTAAGGTCTTTCCCCGGCTTCGGAATCAATTTAATTTTGGCAAGTTTCCAGTTATGTGGAAAATACTGCATTCGTGAAATTCCATTTAAAATAAATAGCAGGATTCTTATTGCAACATGAGGCAAGTTCATCAGCATCTTGTTACTAATTCCATCAATACCTGGATCTTTCTTCGGATTAAGTTCAGCAATTAGTTTTTGTACATCACGCATCTTAAACTTTATTGGCCGCGGGGGTAGAGCAACTACACTCGGTAAATCAACAACGCCAGTACATGTGTTTGGGGTAAATACGTATTTTAAAAGATCAGCGAATATGTTACCTTTTTAAGTATCGCTTCTAGCCCAACCTCCGGTAGATGTGTGCAGAGGTGGTTTAAACTCAACGGGGGATTTCAGCTTTCTAGCAGCGTGCCACCAAGAGTAATTTGATGCTGGTGTGACATCAAGACCTTCCAGATAATTTTTAATAGATGGAGTTTTTTTTTAATGTAAGAAACTCTTGGAGTCGTTTAGTGCATTCTTTAAATCTAGTTTTATGTTGAGGTGATCTGTAGAATAAATTCTATTAAACCCTATCTGGGGATAGGAAGTAGTAGCATGTTCAGCAGTCAGTGCAATTATTTCGTTAACGTTGGCTATATTAGCTTCAATATCTTCGGGTGTTCTTAGCGTAATATTTTCCGTGCAATGACTACTAAGATATTTTTTGAATCCCAGCCAACTAACACGATTTATCAAATTCGCATATGGGTGAGGTAACTCATTTCTCTGTGGGCTACAGGTTGTAACGATCGTGGAAGAGTGATCGGACGAGAAATCTAAAAAAGCTTCAACGTTAATTAATTCCCTAGAAATGTTCTTCATGACGCCAAAATCTATAACATCCGGAATTTTACGTATGTCAGTCGGCCAGTATGTGGGCTCCCCACTCGAAATCACGACCAAGCCCATTTTTGAAATTGTGTTGAACAACGCGCGACCTCTAGGTGTAATAAGACGCGAACCCCAGAATGTATGTTTTGCATTGTAGTCGCCAACTGCTACAAAACAAGGGCCGATAGATTTATAGAAATCCTCGTATTGATCTTCAGTAATTGCGCATCTGGGAGGGGAGTAAATTGATGATATCACAAAATTTGTGCAAACATTTTCAGTACAAATAGTCGTTGCTTGTAGATGTTCTACACAAATGTTGTCAATAATATAATGCTTGAGTCTTGACTTTATTACAATTGCTGATCCACCGCATGGTCTTCCTCTTGAGTCCTTTGAATCATATAAGGTGTAGCCAGAAATTTTAAAAATGCTTCTCGATGTTAATTGAGTCTCAGAGACCAACATTATATCAATATTTTTTTCCGTGAGGAAGTGCTCAAGTTCATTTTTATGTTGGCGAATGCCGTTTGCGTTCCAGAAACATATTTTTAACATATTCATGGCTTGTTAACTAATGCTTGAAGCAGAGTATTCTGTATTCTCAGCATTTTTTGCATCATGCTAGTCATATTTGTTGTAAAGTTGTTTATAGTTAGCGCCAGATTCTCAATAGTAGCTTCAAGACGAATAAAGTTAAAGCTAGAGTTTGCATTCGTTAAATTACTTGGCGGTGGAACATTTTGTGTGGGAATAGAACTAGTCTTAGCAGCATCGGCATACGATACACGTGAAGTAACTAGTTGGCTAGTTTGAGGAAGAGTGGCGGAGTAAGCATTTGCTGATTGAACGGGAGCAATTTAGGTTTTTGACCCATAGCCTGTTTAACGAAAGAATATACAGGGCATCCTCTGTAGTTAGCGGTGTGATTACCTCCACAATTACTGCATTTTTTTCTGCTTGAACTTTTGGCTTAGTACAGCTAGCAGTACCATGCAATTCACCGCAGATAACACAAACTGTAGCTAGTTTTCAATAAGTTTTGGTGTGGCCATATTCTTTGCAATTATGGCACTGTACGGGACCTGAACGCTTACGTGGCTCTTCAACTGTGTTTTTTCGGTAAAAGTGGTATTTTAGACTATAAATTGGGTGCGTCTTCCTTTTTTCAACTGTATATCATTTGGCTCCAGTTCAACACGAATTAGAAGCTGGGAAATCTTCTCTCTACTGATTATATTTTTTACCTTAAGTCCTTGTTCAATATGTGCACATTTTACTTCTTCGGGCTCAACATATGAATCTATACCCTTTAATACTGTCTGTAGGCCTTAAGCCCTCTTAAGTTGATATGTATATATATATATATATATATATATATATATATATATATATATATATATATATATATATATATATATATATTAGAAAATTATATACGGTTTTCGATTTAATTATTGAATATTTTCAGTTAAAAAAATTATATATGTGTCTTATTCCTCATGAAAACTTAATGCAATTCAGGATGCTTTCTATCAAAATGTCGCTTAAGATGAGATGCAAACATATTCTTTATTACCTGTTTACTTAAAAGGCACTCTGCTTCCTTCAATGTGTTCAAAGAAAACAAAAAAAAGATTTTCCCACTCAACATCCCACATTTTTATTAAATATTTTGTTTTAAAATGCTGTAAAATAGTACATATATAATTATACGAAACATAAACATTCATAAATTTATATAGCTTGTTATCAACTTTTCAGTGTATCAAAAAATATTTTAGTTCTCTTTAAAAGATTTAAAACACAAAAACATCCGACACACTCCTACTCTGTTGAAAGCTTACAAGCTACTGAATGAAATGTTTGTTTCACACATATGATTATGGTTGCAATTATGATTGCCATTAAACACAATAAAACCAAAGTGTATGGATTTTTTTATGAAAGATTTTATAACGTCGTTAATTTATTACAATTACTCAAGTTTTTGACAGGAAAATAAGCAAAAATAGCTTTTCATGAATTATAAAAGCAATATCACCAAATACAGTACAAGACTTAAAATAAAATATAATGTAATAAAGATTAGCAATGCAGGTAATTTTGGTACATTTTGAGAAGCCGTTTTTTTAGATTTTTTTTAGTTTGAGCAATCTTGTTTGTAATATTCACGAAGAGAATAAATAAAAACCCGAACATTTTCGTTAGCTGGGTAATATGATTGAAGACCACTGATATAGAGTATTCCTTGTTGTTTAGTATGTATGTAAAAAAAAGCACCGCTAAGACGTCTGTTCACTATGAAGGTACAACGAGAACTGAAAGCAATCATATGTGATACACCTTAGAATCCTGAAACAGTGCTTAGAATATGGCTTAGTTTTAAAGAAAACTAATCGTATTCTAGCATTTAAACAATCGACATGGTTAAAAGGCTATATTGACCAAAATACCAGACATAGAGCCACTGCTAAAAATGCTTTAGAAAAAAAAATTCAAACTACTTAATAATGCAGTGTATGGTAAAACCATGGAAAATGTGGATAAGAGGAGAGATGTTAAAATTGTCAATAATTGGGAGAGAACGAATTTTAATCATTTCGGTAAACAAGATTAGATATCAAAATCAAACTTTCATAGTTTATTTTTATTTTTTTTCCGAAGATCTGGTAGCAATCACAATGACTAGAGTCAAAACCTGCTACAATAAACCAATTTGCTTAGGAATTTGTGTACTCGAGCTGTCCAAATGGAAAATGTATAATTTTTATTACGGGTACATGCAACCTAAGTTTAAGACAAAACTCTCATTAAACTATATGGACACGGACTCTTTTATCTATTCAATAAAGACGGACGACTTTTCGCTGACATAAATAATGACATACAAGACAAATTTGGTTCATCGGCCTATCCTACAGACAATATTTATATTTTTCCACTAGTTAATATAAAAGTCATTGGTATGATGAAGGATAAAAATTGCGGTAAGATAATGACAGAGTTTGTTGGGCTGCGATCAAAGATGTACTGATTTAGTGTACAAAACTAAAATGACATTAAAAATCGAAGGGGGTAAAGAGAGCCATATTAGATAAATATAGTTTAGCTACTTATAAAAATTGTTTATTCAATAAAACTAATGTACATGATAATATGCTTACATTTAAATCTAAGCTACATCAATTAAATACTAGTGAATTAAATAAGGTAGTTTAAATTATGGAGACGATAAGAGAAGAATTAGGTCAAATAACATTAACACATATGCATGGTATCATTTTCGTATTAAGGAAACTAACTCTGAATACGAACTTGACATGTTGCTAGATGAGATTGCTAGAATGCAAGAAAATTGTAAAATTTTTAAATTTTATATAAAATCTTAGTTAAATAGTTAGTTTTTAAATTGTATATAAAATCTTAGGTATTAAGAAAAATAATTGTAAATAAAATCCTATGTATTAAGAAAAATTGTTGTACATATGTTAATGAGTTTTTAAGAAAAATTTGAAATAAAATCTTGGAAAAAGAATGAAATATGTGAATGCTTTTTATTTCTTTATTGGCTTTACTTCGTTGGATCAAAAAAATTTTCCTTTTGCTTATTTGCAAATTCTTGTTTTCATATCGCATAAACATGCACAGTCTTGTTTTCATACTACTTAAACATGCACAGTCTTGTTTTCTTTGAGAGGTTTTGCACAAGAGAAATTGAATTTCACAATATTATGAAATTCCATTAGATTTTCATAAAGAGAAACAATTTAGATAATCGGATAAGTCCTCATATTTTTCACTACATACAAATTTCTGTTGTTTTCTATTTGAACAGATGATTCCTAATTTTTCTTTAAAAAAAAATAATATAAAACCAGGAAAATTTAAATAATACAATTTTATTTTATTTCTTTTAATAATACAATTTAATTTAATTTGTATTTATTTTATTTATAATGATGGAAACATTTCGTAATATCCAATTACTAGATGTTCTAATATATTTTTTCGTACAAGTATCAGGTCCTTCCTCATACTCAGGATGATACCAAGGACAGCTTTTGAAGTGTCCTTCAGTGTTGTCTTCATCTTCCATGATACCATATTCTTCGTTCTCATCCAGCATATTTTGGAAACATTTTATCATCTGCCAATGATCAAAAAGCCTGAAGCTTTCAAAATCTCTTATAAATTGGTTTAGAGTACGTCTAATTTGGCTCATTTTATTTGTTGATGAATTAATGATGGTGAATGTTGGAAAGTTCCTTTAAGACTAATTTGTTCTGTAAATTTTTCAAATATCTATATGGTCTTTAAAATATCTATACTATCATCTCTACACCATATTTCTTTTTAGGACTCTATCTCTCTCTAACCCTTTTCTCTCTATTCCATATTTCTTTTTAGCACTGTATCTCTCTAAGCCTTTTTTCTCTATAACTATCTCTTTCTGTCTATCACTATCCCACACTTATTCACTATTTCACCACAATTATTTTCGATTAGCCTTTTTGAAGTCATCATCGCTACTTTTAAGATAATTTCCACTTAAACATTTACGTACCTTTTCACAATGTATGGTTAAGAGTTAACGTGAACTTTAACTGACAGTTCTTCATACAAAACTTGCTGTTAAAGTCTCTGTTATCTTTTAACCATACATTGTGAAAAGGTACGTTAAAGTGATAAGAAGTAAATAAAAAATAAAAAAATGGACTCCACAACAAATCTAATTGCAAAATTTAATGCTCTAAATAACGAACTTTAATCCACATAAAGGAGCTTGAATCATCAACGAAATATACTATTCGAAATGTGTTACGTGTAACAACTAAATATGGACCAACACTAAAAGTTGAAATGAATAAACACATAATGTTCCTGCCTAAACGATATAATATTTTAACCAATGATGATATTAAAGATCTCTCGAGCGGATCATATTGCCTAAGTAGAGAAGATGAAAAAAAACCTAATTGTTGAGAGTGAACTGAGTGAATTTCTAATTCAAAATTATCAATTTCCTGTTTGGCAATAAAGTATATTAATTATGTATTCTAAGTTATGAATAAAAAGATATTAAAGAGTTTTGTAAAATATAAATGTTTGTGTTTTTATTTAATATTTTCAGTTATTTCATAAAGAAATTTAAGACATAAATGTCCACAGGTAAATGTATTAAAATTCTGATGCTGATTATAGTTGTATTTTATATTTGTCCCAAGATATTTGACTACTTCCCAAGGAGGTTGTAAGCTTAAAAAGCTGTCGAAATCTTATTTTTCATTGTTGTTTTTATAGTATGCTACCCAATCTGTACCAGGCCCTGTTGATACATCTAAGTTGATTATTCCACATTCAATTTTCTTTGTTCGTTTTGGTAGAGTATTCAACATGAAAACTCCTCTAAAATATGGAATTTTTATAGAGAAACGGTTTAGGTCCACATCAGATAGTGGTCTGTTGGTCCACATCAGATAGTGGTTTTTTGATTCCTCTTTGTGAACTAAACCATAACCTTTTTTATATGGTTTTAAGTAAAGTCCTTTTCCAACTGCTATAGATTCCATCGCTTTATTATGTCTAGTTGCCTCGTCAAGTTGATTTTTTGCATTCTTTGTTGCATTTACATCTTTAGCTATGGCAGCACCTCCAATTGCACCCAGAGCAGTTAAAATCGGTAATAGAGGTAAAAAACCACAAATTTTTGGGACACGTATTACACGTGGTACTTCAATTTGAGACTTTCTTCCTTTTAATGATTTGATGATAGTTTTTCGTGCAATTTTAATAGCTGAGTTAATATCTAATGGTTTTTTCTTCTTTAGTATTTTTGTTGCAGCTCTAATTGACGTTCTAAACAGTTTTTTATCATTTAGCTTTTTAAAATTTTTCTTTTTCTCCACACCCATACCAAATTTTGTTTTGGCTTTCATTGCGTTAGTAACCATATATGCAAATGATTTTTCTGCAAGACTACTGTCTTTTGATAAAACTCGATTCCAAGCTGAATTTTCAAGTATTTTATCAGCTTTGTCTAGTACTTAAATCCTTATTTTTTGAATACGCAATATCGTGATTTTTACAAGCAGAGTCCAATAAATTAATTCCTTTGTCACCTCGATTTTAACGTTTTTGTAGTTTTGTTCCAGGTCCAAAATACTGATATCCAGGAAGATGAAGCTCAACAGGTAGAGAGTTTTCTGATATCGTATAACCATATTATTTAATTTTTTCTATAATAAGAGGTAATATTTATGAAATGTATTTAGTTACAAGAATGCAGTTCGCGAAACAACATAAAAATATTTTAGTTCGTAATATTGACGATTCAGTGAACATCAGTTCAAAAATAAAGCATAGCCCCCTCTTACCAAATTCTATTCGTTCTCTAATAGTGGGACCATCAAATCCTAATGGACTCAAGTTTGAAAACATCTATTTATACTCAAAATCTCTATATCAACCTAAATATGAATACCTGAAGAAACTAATTTCACCAATTAAAGGAATAGGATATTATACATATACAGATAATGAATCAGTTATTCCACCTGACGAAGCTAAAACTAATTCAATTATGATATTTGATGATGCTGCATGTGAGAAGCAGAATAATATACGTACATATTTTTGTATGGGGCGACATAGGGATGTTGATTCATTCTACTTGTGTCAAACTTATACTAGAATTCCCAAGCATTTAATAAGAGACAATGCCAATGTTATTATAATGTTTAAACAAGATGAGACAAATATGAACAATGTTTATAGAGATCATGTTGGTAGCGATATGAGTTATGAAAAGTTTCATGAAATTTGTCGAGAGTGTTGGAAGTATAAATATGGATTTTTGGTTATTAGCAAAAATAATGAATTAAATGACGGACGCTACAGAAAGCAATTTGACTATTTCATAACTATATAAACTACTCTTCATAAACATTTACTTTAGTTATTAATCTAACTTTAAACTTGATACATCTATTTGCTGTAACCTCATCTGATACCTGATAAGCTGATCTGAAAACCAGACCAGCTACCTAATAACCTGATTTGATACCTGATAACCTGATCTGAAAACCAGACCAGGTCCTGATAAGCTGATCTAAAAACCAGACCAGGTCCTGATATGCTGATCTGAAAACTAGACCAAGTCCTGATAAGCTGATCTGAAAACCAGACCAGGTCCTGATAAGCTGATCTGAAAACCAGAGCAGCTCCTGATAAGCTGATCTGAAAATACACGTGAACAACTAAGAGATATATTTGATCCTATAAAAGAACCTCTCAAAGAATTCATAAATAGTTCTAAAAATATTGAAAGAATACACAAGAAAGAAGAAAGTAAAAACAATAATATAAGTTTTAAGGCCTCAGAAATCATCAGTCAAGATAGATAAAAGTTAAATAAAATTTCAAAAGGAACACTATTTGATAATACCATCTTATTTAATGATGCTAATACTAAGAATGATTATGACGATGATTTTTACTCACAGCCTTCCAACACCGAAGATACTTACAGTTAGTGTCATTAATATTCGGTTTTCAGACTCACATTCAATAAAAAGTTTACCAAACAATGGCAACTATTTAAACTAAAAAATTTCTTTCATTATTTTATTTAGCAATTGATTACAAATATAAATTTATAAAAATAATCGAAAAAATTATATCAGTAGGTAAAAACTGACAGATTACTTGACGTACTTCAAAAAATGTCGCGTCATTAATATTCGGTTTTTTGTTGAGTAACGAAAAAATCAAGGGAGTTTGAACCGTTTTGATTAGAATTAGTCCTTTTAAGGATATTTATCTCATCAGAGGACTTCAATTAAAAAATTTGACAGATATTGAAGAAAAAAATGTACGATATTTTTTCCGAATATCAGTTTAGTTTTCCTCCCTGTTGTAACTAAATTTCAGAATGTGTCACAGACTTTGCGGGATGAATTTGTCACTCAAACTTTGATTAAGAATAATACCTACCAATTCGTGGGTAAGATGAACTATTTTGAAACAATTACATGCAGGCTATACCCGAATGGGGGTGTTTTATGACAAGGGTCATATCCTTCGTAATAGTGAAATGTGTTAAAAATATCTCGTTTGGTAGGATAACCTTTCTAAATCTTCCTAAATATATTTAAATACTTTCTAAAATATATATTTGCTAAAAAAAATATAAAATTTTCGAGATTACATCCTTCCATACATCACCTTGTTAGCCTCAGATTCTCTAGTCTTAGATCCTTGTTCAGTTTTTGCTACAGGATCACATTCGCTTATCATTAAAATTGAAATAATAGTGTAATGGGAAACATTCGGGTAAAAAAAACAAATATTTTTAAAGCAATGCCAAACAAATGCATTACATAATAATTATTATCCTTACAATCAGGATTCTACATTATTGTTGTATCTGATGGGAGCAAGTAAAGTAAAGTCTTAAGAGTTTTTGCCATTAAATGTCAACTGCAGACAATATTTGAATATATTAAGAGAAATTTATAAACATTATCAAATGAAACGAGCTATTTTTAACACATTTCACTATTACGAAGGATATGACCCTTGTCATAAAACACCCCCATTCGGGTATAGCCTGCATGTAATTGTTTCAAAATAGTTCATCTTACCCACGAATTGGTAGATATTATTCTTAATCAAAGTTTGAGTGACAAATTCATCCCGCAAAGTCTGTGACACATTCTGAAATTTATTTACAACAGGGAGGAAAACTAAACTGATATTCGGAAAAAATATCGTACATTTTTTTCTTCAATATCTGTCAAATTTTTTAATTGAAGTCCTCTGATGAGATAAATATCCTTAAAAGTACTAATTCTAATCAAAACGGTTCAAACTCCCTTGATTTTTTCGTTACTCAACAAAAAACCGAATATTAATGACGCGACATTTTTTGAAGTACGTCAAGTAATCTGTCAGTTTTTACCTACTGATATAATTTTTTCGATTATTTTTTATAAATTCATATTTGTAATCAATTGCTAAATAAAATAATGAAAGAAATTTTTTAGTTTAAATGGTTGCCATTGTTTGGTAAACTTTTTATTGAATGTGAGTCTGAAAACCGAATATTAATGACACTAACTGTATATTGACTTATTAGTCTTGGAAGGAAGAAATGAATTAGATACAAACTATGGCTCACCTAAAGATTCCAATAATGAATGGAAATTTGGTGAGAGAAATCTAAAACTGAATAAAGATAAAATACAAGTTGATGGTCAAATATGGGGCTTACCAGTGGGTTTATTTTCCTTAATGATTGATAAAACGTGAAAATACTATGACAAATTTGATTTTGAAAACTAAATAAAATATATAATATCTACCAATTCATACATAGAGAATCATCATCATTCACTGACGGAGAACAATGTTATCAGTAAATTGTTTCTGGAAACTCAAATCGAGAAACTAAAGGTTGAATTAATAATAAAGCTTAAGGTATTAATATAATTCAAGTATATATTCAAATGTAAATTGATGGAGTGGAGTGTGAAATAAAATTAAAGATAGAAGATAGGTATAAAATTGAAAAAGACATTCTAAAAATTAAATCATCTTTTGATAAACAAATTGAACACTTGAGCGATAAAATTTATAGACTGGAAAATTAACTACATTTTAGTATAAATAGCTGAAAAAGTATCAAGTAGATCACAACACTCTCTAAAAAACTGTAAAAAAACTCACATGTCCTTAAAACGAAATTTAGTAAACGTACTCCATAACAAATTTCGAAAATTGTTTGTGCATTGTAGTGATGTAATGAATGGAATAGATGATCTTTTATGGAGCTCATTTAGGTGAAGTGGGTAGCTATTCTAAAGAAAATAGAAATTATTGATTTTTGTATACTGTAACTGACACAATCTCAAACTTTATATGGTGAGTATCGTTGGAAATAAAATCTGCACTCGAAAAAACCAAGGCAATGGAAAATATTTTTGAAATGGTATGAGTATCAAAAAACTTACAAATAGATGATGGTAAAGAATGTTTTAATAAACACTGCAAAATTCATGCATAAATAGAGGATGAAAAATTACTTAATATGAAAGCATCAATAGTAGAATGATTTAATATATCATTAAAAGAATTATGTGTTAAGAATTTAGCTATAATGGTTCATATAAGTGGAATGATATACATATATCAAGATTTACTCAGTGCATGAAATAGAAAAGTTTATCTCATCATTAAAATATTTGCGATTAAAATCAACTCAAGAAATGAGCAAAAGGTGCAAAATATAGTATACAGTAATTTGAAGATGTACAAAATGTTGAAATTTAATGAAAATATAAATAAAATTAAAAGGGAATGATATACATATATCAAGATTTACTCAGTGCATGAAATAGAAAAGTTCATCTCATCATTAAAATATTTGCGATTAAAATCAACTCAAGAAATGAGCAAAAGGTGCAAAATATAGTATACAGTAATTTGAAGATGTACAAAATGTTGAAATTTAATGAAAATATAAATAAAATTAAAAGGGAAAAATCTAGTTTGTATTGGTTTTTTTTGAAGGATTGATTACAAATGATAGTTCTCAGGGAAGATAATTAACTTAATGTACTGGAATTCTCTAAACTTGATGGTCTGTATGAAATATTGTGAAAACTTAAGAATTCAAAATGGACAATATCACAGTGCAATATTCAGCAACACATCATATTATCACTTTTTATAGTAAAAGGTGTACATTTTCCATTTCGAAAGCTCTAGAACACAACACTTTAAATTGTGAATATGGGATTAATATAATAGATATTCACTCTGTTCATTTCTAGATAAACTAAGGAAATTGGACTTTGATATCTAATCGTTAAGAATGTACAGTGTATGAATGGGTATCAAACAAACTTACTAAATTAATATAGACTTCAACTAGAATCATGCTGAATCATGCATAAATTGTAAAATGCAATGTAAACAAATCTTACTTTATATCTGTATCTGTATGAGTATGAAATAAATTTACCGAAAAAAATATTGGAAGCATGCCGAAGCATGTATAGTTTAAAAAAATTCCTCACGTCATACTTTTATAATGAAAGAAATGTAAGACTTTGTGGTAAATGAAATAGATATGTATCTACTTTGTTAAAAATTCAAAAGAGTAAATTCGTTATTCTAATAGTATAGATTTTTAATTAAAACACCACTAAATGTCGGACTCTCGCGTAACTATCGATAGAAGCATGCTAAAGTATGCATGCTAGCAAAATATTAAACCTGTTAGAAGGTGATGAGAAAGCTTTTTCTAATCATTAATTTGTATCTGGATCAACTCAACTCGTGAATGTATTGTATACAGGTATGAATGATGGTGATGAGGATCTTTTCTAAGTGAAAAATGATTACATCTGAATGCGATACAACGCAGCCTACGTTAACCACAATAACGTCAAGGAGTCAACCACCAAACCTTGTATAGAAACACTTGAAGTAAAAAGTCTCCCAACCATAGATATTCCTATGTTTCTAACACTTTCTGAAAACACTGACGGTGAATTGATGATGGAGGTAAATGTGTAATTTTAGATCGATTTTCTAGAATAGTTGATTACTAAACATGTATTCCTTTGTATATGAACTAATTTCGACGTACATACATATATTTACTTATATGTATGTATATATTAATACATTTAAAAATTACACAAATATTCTCTATTTCAAGTAGAAAAATTTTACTAAATAGTAGTGACACATTAGAACAAAAAATTAATAAAAAATAGAGACTGGCTGACCAACTAATACGTTCACTCTGTCTGACAGATACAAAAAGCTCACTTAAATATATTAGAAATATATACGCAATACGCTAAACTTTAATAAAATGAGAAAAAAAATCACTTCATCCAGAAAATGAAATAAAAGCCATAGGCGCTCACACGTCGTAAAATAAACATATACTCGTACATTATTAATGTACTTAAACATATTATCAGTATGAAGTAACACAATTTGAAGAATAAAAAGTTTAAAATTTAATTATCCCTAAAGCTGACAAAGAGTAGACAGAAATGCTGACATACAAAGTCATATTGTATACTGGAGGAGCAGTTGAGAGGTCAGACGTAAATTGTAAGAAAATGCCTTCGTTGATCGCTATTCAAGAAGAAAATAACATTGTTCATTATGAATTAACTAATTTAAAAGTACATTTAAGTTCAGTCACATATCCATATGATGATGATCCTAACATAAAATTTAAAAATAAACGTAATGCAATTCTATATATTTATTATATGTATCTAAGATTCCAGCAAAGTATATAAAGAATCTCAAGCGTTTCTACCTGTACCAGAGTTTAAGATAAAAGCTCCTTTTATTCAATAACGGGACAATTGAATAAAATTTTTATTTGAAATAGTAAGCTAATATCAGCTTACTGCATTCTTATTCATGATCATATACTAGAATATATACACATCAAAGGTGAAATTCTAAGTCTTATAAATTAAGCAATATGGAAATTAACATAATTTTTATACACGTACAAGGTTTCAAATATAACTTCAACGAATTCATTGGAAAAGAAGTAGCGATTGTTTTCAACAATTACGATAATTATTTCATTATAAAACTCAATAATAAATAAGAAATAAAATCACAATCACAGCCTCGCACAACAGACAGACAGACACATCAATAAACTCCCTCGGTTATATATTAGAAGAACAACCCCACCCACCCAAATCACGGTCAGCCTTAAACTCCTATATTAGCAATAGAAATAACTTTAATGTTTTTTTCGTCGGAATTATGAAAAATCATTTTCCCGTCGGCATTTGAAAAAAATAATAATCATGTTTTGCCGTCGGCATTTGAAAAAAATTAGAATCATGGTTTACCGAAGCATTTGAAAAAAATAATCATTAGGCATTAGGAAGAAATATTCATGCATTGCCGTAGGCATTATAAAAAATAATCCCACATTGCCGTCGGCATTAGGAAAAATTAATTTTCACAATTTTCCCCATTGGTATTAAGAAAAATCATCTCATGATTTTCCCGTTGGTACTAGGACAAATCATATTCATGATTTTCACGTCGGCATATATACTTATGAAATCTTAATCTTATGAAACCCCTTAATCCACCCACACAAAAAAAAATCATCCATTCACACAATTAATGTAACCTCAAAAAAATTACCCGTTCACACAAAGTTAATGTAAGCAAAAAACTCCTTATGTAAACAAAAATTTGGACGGACTTCTTGAACCACCCTAGTAGGTATCAAATTTCACTAATTTCCAAGAATTTTATAATTTGGGTAACTAAAATTTTAAAATTTCACAATTTTAATTGGTCCAGTATGAACAGTTCACTACTACTTAGGATTGTTGTTTGTTGTTGATTATTAATTTATGTTGTTTTGTTGTTGAAATAGTATTATTATTTTTACTTGTTTTGTTTAAATTTTCTTCTTTGAGATTACTTTTAGCAGATTTAACTGGCGTAGTGTTGCTGGAAGAATTTTGATTTGTTTCATTTTCTGTTGATGGTTTGTTTCTTTGATAATTTGCAATTTCGGTTTCATTTGTTTCTAGTGGTATATTTGATCTGGTTAAAGCTAAAGATGGAATTTTGTCAGAAGAGTTGGCGGTATTATTTGTTACTACTGAAGAGAATGAGAGCGGTTTAGAAGCATTTTTGACTTTGTCTCTATGAATCGTCATTGCTTCACGCATTGAACATTTTCTTTTTGTTTTTATTTTCAATATTTCTTTTTGTTGGATGAATTTCGCACAGGTGTTAGAAGAAGCGGGGTTTTTTTCTGCACAATTGGCGCAGTAGATTCTTATACATTGAATATCACCATGTGGTGGTAAATTAACACAGGCCGGTGAATTTTTACAATAGCCCAATTCACAAACTTGTGCAAATGGTCTTGCATCGTAGCATGTGCAAAATTTTTTAGTATATTGATACTCACCACTTAATAATTCTTTGTGGTGAGTATCAACATACTTTACCATTTTGCACATGCTACGATGCAAGACCAATTGCAAAAGACTGTGAATTGGGCTAATGTTTCATTGTATGACCTAACAGTTGACAACTTTTACACCTCATAGGGTTTGGAATGTGTTCGAGTACTTTTACGTTGTACCACAATACATCAATTGAGTCAGGGATGGTATACGAGTCAAATGTCAATCAAATTACCCCCGAATGAACCTTCTTTCCAACGATTGTTCTCTCATATTTATATATATTCACATCGCCTTGCGGACTTAATTCACTTATAATTTCATTATCAGGAAGTGTTGTTAAATACTGTGCATAAATTGTGCCTTTTGTAAAATTTAAATTTTCATATTTGCAAACTACTGCGCAAATACCGAGCAACTCTTTTGATTAAATAAACTTTTTTGCTTCTAAATTATCTTTGACGAGCAAGAGTAAGCTACCATCTCTTAGCTGGGTAATTGATAATATCTCTTTACTTATTAAGTGAAGAGCTCTGTGAATGCCGAAGCATGAGTAATCAGATAGTGGTTTATTTTTATTTACAGCGCTTACAACTACATTATAAGGATTTGATGGTTTTTTTGTTGCGAGTAAAGGGAATTCAGTTATTGTTTCTCCTTTGTTTCTTTTCTTTCTTTTTCTTTAAGGACTGAGGTCTGCGAGGGACGCAAACCTATTGTCCCCTGTATGGGGGGGCCCGGGGCATAATCGCAGTTTACCGATGCAATTCAATGGAATTTCAACAACGATATTAACAAAAGAATAAATGTAAAATTATGTTATTGTTATACTTTTTATTTTATGAGAAAAACGAAGCAGTTCAATTAAGCGCGCTACGACGATTTGAATAGAGATATGACTGAACTCGTTGAGTGATAGTCGGAGACTGAAGTATTAATATAATATTAGGTTTTGATGGTAATATTTACCAAACACTTACGGCCTGGCCCACGATGTCACCAGACATCGTTCGATCGACAACTTGTATTGCAAACAACAATAACTTTAGAAAATTTGAAGATTTGTTTTTGTATGTTAATTTTTGTTGGTTTCATGTGCCTTTCACCACTCTAAAGGTGCACTTTTTCTCTCCAATATATGTTCATGAGTGAAGTTGTTTAGATCAATGAAGCATTTTGAAGTCCTTGTTTCATTAGGCGTTTTCATATCAAAATAATTCCGAACAGAACTCTTCTTCTTCTCGAGAGATATATTTTTCTTAAGCTTAAGTTCGCACACAAAGTTCTATAAATTTGATGTATTTTAAAGGAAGAATTTTATTTGAATACTATAAAATGCAACCCTTAAAGTATTGAGTAGATACTTTTGTGTATTGAGTACCGGGAAAAACACTCTGTATTGAGTACCCAGTACTCAAATACTCAATACTTTTACAACATTAATAACCACATCGTCCATAGACTCATATGTACTCGGATATATGTATATTATACATGATATTATCAGGTATGTTCTGACACTCGCATCGTTTTCAAATCGCATGCGAGTTGCAAATCGCCAAACTCTTTTCTACATGTTCTGTAACTCACTCGTTTTGCTTGCGACTTGCGACAGGTCAGCTGTTTGTTAAAGTCGTCAGTGTATAAGTAAACAATGGAAAGACCAAATTAGCAAAACAAAAGAACATTTTATAAATTTAAATTTTATAATAAAAATTTTGCGAAACTGTTAATATTCCTGATTAAAATCAAAAGAAAACATATTTGATTTCATTTATTAACCATTTACATAAGTGTTTCCCTAAAGTCTACTTTTGGCTAAATTCATCAGTTCACTTCAGTATACTCTTGCGATTTGAACTCGCCAAGACTCTGGGCGATTGCGATTTGCAGAACACCTCTCTTGCGAGTTGAAGTCACAATTGCAAATGTTATGCGATTTGCGAGTGTCAGAATATGCCCGTATATATAGTTACATACATATATACTATACATACATACATACATAAGTATGTATATGAAATTAATTTTTATGTTTTACCTTTTAGTTTTTGTATTGTTTTGTGGTATTTACATGAACTGTTAACTCTTTTTCTTTAATAAAACAATTTAAAATCAAAACTTTTGTATAATAATTCTCTTACTTGAAAAAACCGGTTTTTCATGAATTGTAAAAACCGAAACCGGGTTTTTCATAATTTCAAATATTCGAATAATCGATCACCCTAGTATTAATACATATATTTGATAATTTATTTATCAAATAGTTTTTTTAAGTTGTATTGATAAATATTATTATTGAATTAAAGAATAAATGATCAAACAGAATAAGTCCGCAACTTCAGGAAAAATCGCTGTCAAATTAACAAAGCCCATAATAAAATCTACGGCAGTAACTTGAAATGCTCTCTAATTTTTGTTTTATTTTCTTTTGTGATTATTTTTCTTTGTAGTTTTGTTCACAAAATGTATGAAATTTATTGAAAGTATGGTAACATGTTTGAGAGAATATTTATTTATATGTGAGAGCATAAGAAAAAACGTTCTCAAAATAAAATAGATTCTATCTATCGACTGCTTTCTGAGGCTAGTTTTTTGTGTAATTTTGTATGGAAAATGTGTTTATGCCCCAATTCTGTTTGATCATTAAAGCTGTCAAAATTCTTCTCCCTAGCCAACGACACATGGTTATCGAATCTAAATTGTGTCTATTTTTTTCTGTGAAAAAGAAAAAACTGCGCATTTTAGTGCAAATTTGCAATACTTGCAGTACGCCGTCTATTCCTTTGTACATTCTGCTATTCAGTCTTTAAATGTTTGGTTTACTAATCCATTCCTTGCAAAATGTTTTTGATGAAATTCAAAGCTATTTAAATAATTTTATTAAATTTATACTTTTCTTCTGCCGAGCATTTTCGCATTTAGATTTAGCATTCTATCATCATTATTTTCTGGCAACACTGTTAAGTACAAATCTCTGGTCTCGATTTATCACCTCGCACAGTGTTCGATTTAAGAATTTAGGACCACAAAAATGATAAGATAGAGTCCTCGACGAGAATGTTCCTATTAATACTTAAAAAAAATTTTTTTTTCAGAAGCTACACAACAAATTTATAAGAAAAATTTCGTTTTATTAGTCTTTGGAACTTGTCACCTGTTTTCGATATCTATCTGTGTACAGTAGGGGTTGGGAAACGGGAATTCTCGGGTAAGATATCCCAGGAAATGTCTAACTCATATTCCTAGGAAATTTTCGAGATTTTCCCGGGAAAACGGGAAATTAAAAGTACACTTTCATAAATATATAGACTTTTGTGGCACACATATTTATAAAATGGCGTAAGTGACAGTTTTTTTATACATATTTTTATTTATTGTATCTTCAAAAATGAACTAACAATAAGTAATCAAATCTTAAATCTAAATATAATTATTAGGCCCGACCAGTATCGGACATAAACTTAGTGTGTTGAGTATAAGAGCCCTTGTATCCCTCTTTTTTAGGCGGATGTGTCCAGTAAAGTTCAAAATATTACGAGCAAGCGGATTAGGATGTGACTCGAGTTTTGTTAAATATTTGCCTGCATATTTTGCAATTTCTCCAATCACTAGTGGCATGTTTAAATCACGATGTATATTTGAGTTTTTTATATACCATGAAGCCGATGTTATTAATCGCAAAATTTTATTTTGCCTTCGTTGGATTCTCTCGATATTGGAAGCTGAAGCAGTACCCCATAGTTGAATTCCGTAGCACCATATAGATTTTAAAAGTGACTTGTATATCATAAGTTTGCAATCTAGACTGAGGGTTGACTTTCTACCAATCAGCCAATGTACCTGAGTTAATTTTAGTTTTATTTGTGTTAACTTAGATTCAATGTGGTGTATCCAAGTAAGCCGTCGATCAAGGTGTATACCAAGATATTTCACATGAGTATGTTGAGGGACAACTTGATTGTTAATCCGAATGGGTGAACAAGTATCTCTTCGTATTGTATATCTTACTTGAACACTCTTTTGTTCGTTCACAGAAAAAATTATTCGCAAAAAAATTTCAAACAAACGTGTGTTTTGAAATAAAATTTAGTTTCGGTAAATATTTTTACTGTTCCAGTAAATTATTTGTTTCAATTTTGTTTCATATAAAAAAACTGTATCATTTAATTTCATTTGTTTGTGTTGGTGTTTTCCTTGCTTGTTGATTGACTCAACGTGGTCATGTGCTGATGTTGTTGTTTTCTTTAAATGCTCGTGTTGTATACGTGTGAATTCGGACAAGAAGCCGAAAAACGTCGTGGCTTGTTTTTTTTACTCAACAAAGTTATTTTTAGATTAGAAGAAACAAAAGAAATCATGTTTTGCGTGTATTCATTATTTGCGTATCCAAAAGCGATTTGCTCTTTAGCTGAGTGGTAAGTACGTTAGTTTATTACTCAAGAGATTGCAGGTTCGACTCATCCCAAACACATTTGGTTTTACACAAAACAGTATGGAGTGAAATATTCTAGTTCATACAAATTGGTATAAAGTACATTTGTAACAAAATTGTTAAGAGAAGATTTCTGTTCCAATATAGAAATTGCATACTGTACAAAATAATTTGTTTTATTTGCTTTTCATTTTCATAAAAAAAATTTTATTGAATCAGACAATTTGTTGATTGAAAAAATCAAGGTTTTTTTTCAAACAAATTATTACAAAATTTTGTATTTGAATTTACAAATTTCTTTGTAGGACCTAAATTGAAAAAATTAATATTTGATTCAGAGAATTTTGTGTTTGAAATGGAAAATTAGTTTTTTCTGTGATTTACCTTAATTCTCCATAAGTTTAACCATATTTCCAGCTGGGTAATGTGTTCTTGAAGATATCGGGATGCCTCGTAAGGATTTTCATGCATACTAAGGCAGGTTGTATCATCAGCAAATGTGGAAGTGTGGATATTGCTGCTCAGAGGCATATCACAAGTATAAATCAAATACAAAACTGGCCCCAGTATACTCCCCTGTGGCACACCGGATGAGATAGTTTCAGGCATGCTCATAAAGTCTCCTTCTACAACAGTTAAATTGCGGGCAGTAATGTAACTTTCCAAAAGCCTTACAACGTCTATTGGTAGGTATGTTTTTAATTTTAAAATTAGGCCTTCATGCCAAGTGACAGCGAAATTCATTTTCATTCACATAAGAAATTTGTATTATAATTCTGTCACTCTAATATCAATATTTTCAGTGTGTTTTTGTATATATTACAAAAGGTCGTTTGAATGATTGTATGACTAAACTTACCCGATGAATTGTTTAAGTTTTTCGCCGTCTGTTTCAGCCCTAATACAGGGAAGGCAGGAAGTTTTTCATTCTAACAATTTTATTTAAAACAAAAACAAATTATAAGATTTTGTTTATGTTTTAAATGTAACTGTAAGAAAGAAAGATTGCCTTCGACACCGATAAACAAGCATAATTTTTTTATACAGAATAAAAAAGTGAAAAAATTTTTGAAAGTGTAGTGAAAATATTAAGATCAAAGAAACTGTAAAAACTCTGCGTTTACAATACGTAAATTTATTATAATTGGACGCTATTATTAAATCCCTGAAGGAAATATTTTGGGAGAAATAATATGAAAAATTAAAGACATTTGTGGCTCAGGCTATGCTTGCTTGTACTTAACGATAAGAATCCTCCTGGAATTTTTTCAAGAAGAATGAGAAAAAGCAAGGTAAATTCTTAATTAAACAGTCGTCAATAACTTTTTATATCATATCTTTCTTACTGTGTAATAGCTTAATTCTATTTGCTTAATTCACTTAAAAATTTGTCTTCGAAATGTTTTTGTGTTAACTTTTATTTAAAAAGAATGCTTACATTAATAAAACAATCAAAAATTTCGCCAAATTTCATTTAATAAATGTACTTAATTTAGAAATCCGTTCCTGGGAATCCCTAGGAACGCGATTTCTTATTTCCGTTTCCCGGGAAGTGCAAAAGTCCGGGAAATTCCAAACCCTAATGTACATTAGAGTGGCCATTATTTTTTTTTTGATTTCTTATATGCTCACCCCCCAAATCGGTGCAAGTTTATGTAAAAATCAGAAAAATTTCATAGCGATAAATTGTGTTTTAGGGGGTGCGTCCGACCCTCAATGTTGGCATTCAAGCCCATTTTTCAATCTAATTTTTTGCATATGACTATCTTTTTAAAAAACATTTTAACAGAAAATGATGTATGGCAATATATTAGCTCTTCGAGTCTTCAACATTAGTCTTAAATAAAGTTTTTTTGCTAACCAACAAAATACATAAATTATATATACCGAAATTGCATTTATATGGAAATTATTTTACTAAGCGTTTACAATAATAGTTTATATTTATTAAATCATTTCATACATACATATATTAAGTATAGTCATAAAAAACTAAACAAATAAAAAACAAACAAAAATTACATTGAATATATGGGCTTGCGGGCTAACTTTAAGGGCCGGACGCACCCTCTAAGACACAACTTATCACTATGAATTTTTTTTACATGAAACTGAACCGATTTGGGGGTGATAATAAAAGAAATCAACAAAAAAATCCTCCATACAACTAACGGCCACTCTAATGTACGTATGTATATAAAAATTTACTCGTATTATTGCAAACATTTTGTAAAACTTAAGTGCAGAAACTTACATTTTTTCTTCCCTAACATCCAACAAAATTCACTCCTGCTGTGCTTGTTTTTGTTTTTGCAACTTCCATACTCTTGAACTGCACTTTCAGTCACTTGTAAGAAATCGTGTTATAACATTTTACAGACCAACTAGCATTGCCTTCATAGTTCCTGATGTTTCTGCTATTGTTTGTAACAACTATTACTAACTACCATTTAATAGGCTAAAATGGCAATTTTCATGCTCTTTGCCAAACGATATGGTTGAAAAGTAAAAAATATAAGATATACTTACATACATACAAAAATTCATGCAATACATGTAAAAAAAATATTTTGTGGTCTAAACTTAATGTTGCCGTGCAACAGGATGACATTGTACGAAAGTGAACTCGAAGTGTGCCTAGAGAAACGCGTTCAGATTATGATCACCTACAACACAGCACATACTCGTAAAAGACAAAACCAATAAGAACAGCTTTACAATGCAATTTGTGCAGTTACAAGTTTTCCTTTGTGTAAACATATTGGAGTTATTCGATGTTTGATGCAAATGGTCTTGCGTAAGTGCAAATGCAAAATATCGTAACCGAATACCGCCATTGTACAGTGGGGACTTTTGCAAAATAAATGGTAATTAATCTGGAACTCCTAAACTACTGATTGGATTTATATGAAAGTTCAAACACCCGTAGAGGAGGACTTAGACTTTATAACAGACGTCTTGGAAGCCGTCTCGCTTAAGCTGGACAGGAGTTGCAGTGGGGCTAAATTGACCACATGGGACTAAAAAAAACTTCTAAGGCTTGTAACTTTTAGAAAAATTATCCGATTTTTATGCGATAAAGCGTTTTGATCTAAGCTCTTAGGAAATAATGTTCTTAGATATGCTTTCGTATCTCTCATAACCTAGAAGATATTTTACTTTAGACAAAAAAAATTTTATTTTTGCCTTGACTTTTTTTAGTATTTCACCTATAACTTTTAAGTATATTTTTGGATTTTAAATCAAAAGACAGCGTTAAATTTTAAATGAAAAAAAGGAAAAAACTTTTTAATATCTGCAGTCGTGAAATCGGGAAAAGGCTAAGAATTCAAAATTTTAAAATTTTGCTGAAAAAGGCATTTTTTTAAAGTATCTTCAATATTTCCAATTTTGTGAAAAACTTTGTTTAACACATGCACTTTTAAACCCCATTGCGCTAAAAACAAATTTTTCAGAATATGCTTAGACCCAATTATTTTATATTTTGGGCATACACCCTACACTCAGCAGTGTCCGAAAATTGCCAATTTTAAAAATATTTTTTGTGTTTATGTGCTTATAAAAAGTTGTGACGGTAGATTTTGAAAGTTTTAACTATGTATAACATTTAATTGTTAGGATAGCTTGCAACCTGTTTAATTTAAGTTTTTGACAGCCTTTTCGTAAATGCGAACATACGCGCAAATTTTCTGAAAAATTTCAAAATTTTGAAAAAATTTTGCTTTGTACCATAAAAAATATATATTAAAATAATTTTGTTGTCTTATGTTGGCCTTTTTGACTTTTATATAAGTCCTTCTACTTCACATGATCTCGAGATATTCCGATTGTGGGGTGCAACTCTAAAAATATATAGAATGCGCCTAACTGTTTTCCCTTTATTCACACATCAGCTGTTTAAAACTTGTATGAATTGTGAAATTCAACCTAAATAGAAAAACAAAAAAATATTTGGAATGTTATACAATAAGTCAATGTACACTTTTCACAATAAAATATATTTTGGTAATTATACGATAAGTTTTTCCATGTAAGTGTAGTTAATGCTAATAACAGGTAAGCATTTAACGAATATCAACACACATTTTTGATGGATTTAAAAAAGGTTTTCGCGCATTACTTTACAGCGGCATCGGGGGGTGCTTCCTGATTATGCTACTACTTAGAATAAATAACACTTCACAGTACCATGTACATAATTATACAAAATTAGAAAAGGCGCTTATAAAGTATGCTGTATTGTATAAAAACGCAGGGTTCTTTTATAAGAATAATCACTCTATATTGAACTTATATTTAATACTAATTAATTAATTAGTATTATATATAACGCGGTATGTAAACTTCTATGGAATACGTTCCTGTTAGTTTATTGCGCCAAGAAAAATGTTCTAAAATCATAGATATAATTGACAACTCATTTGGATTAAAACTAGATTAAGATGGTACTAAAAAATGGAGAACTTTTTGGTAGCGTACGAAAGAAAAATGAAAGAATTAAATCATAACAAAACTAAGTTCCAAAAACAAAATAAACAATGGCTAAAAACCGAGATTGGTATGAAATAATAGGGTAGGCCTAATATATTATACGAGGAACTTCAACCAAGAAGCCAGAAGAAAAAGCAAGAGGACCTTACTAAAAACCACTCTTTTGGCCTTATAAAGGATGCCTTTAGAAGTGCCTTAGCCAAAAACAAACCGAAGGAAGTTGGCCAAATTGTAGATGCTCTTCCAAAAGCATCTCCAAAGAGAATACAATGTATGGTGAAAAGCATACCTACGCCTAAATCTAAAACAGATTTTACTAATGAAGATGCATTAGCCCTTATTCTAAACTTGGGTCTAACAAGGAATAAATATGAAATATTAAGAAAACCTATGACTGAAAAGAAATGGGGAAATTTGCCATCTACAAAGTCATTGAAGGCAACAAAGGATGTAATTTTGCCATCGGTTTCGAACGTTAATAGCACGGCCGCCACTATTGAGCTATCCAGTCTCCTCGAAAATACTCCTTCTAGGATAATTTCAACCTTTAGCAAAGAAGACATTCACTGTACCTGCATTTGAAGACGTATGGATTAATAGGATGCCTGAATCAAAATTATTATGTCGACCAATAAAATTTTAATATATGAAAGAAAATAGTGATGAAACTCAAAATATTGTGGTTTCTGTATCAGAAGAAATAAAGAACTTCCAAGCATTGCAGTAAAAATTTTTTGGTGCACTATAAATGTCATATTTTATTTACAATTGACTTTGATAGATGGAAAAGTTGCCAATGCCCTATCGGATACCAAGTCATACTGGAAATGTAGATAAATAAATCTAAAGAAACTATAAAAGAGGCAACCCTTAAATTTGGAATTTCCCCACTTCATGCTCGCATTAAATTTATGGAGTGTTGCTTGCATCTATCATATGATATAAAATATAGAAATATCAAAGGTAATGAAACTGTCTCCTCACGAAACAACAAAGACTTAGCAGAGACACGAAGAACTGAGAAGAAAATGATACAAGATAAATTTAGAAAGCATGGACTTATATGGCTTATATATGGTAGGTCGAATAATGGAAATACAGCTAGACGCTTTTTGGGGATCCTGAGATCACATCCTTGATAACCGGCTTGGATAAAAAACTAATAAGGAACTTAAAATTAATAATATATAAAAAAAAAAATATAAAGCAGTACAGATTATTTATTTATTTCGAGATCAGTTAATTATAAAGGGTCCGCGAATAAATTTTTTTTTGAAAATGCTATGCAAAACATCGAGTGTAGCCTCGGCTGTGTGGCACGTAGCACCGTCCTGTTGAAACCAAATGTTGCCAATATCCTCCTCTTCAATTTTTGTGAACAAAAGTTCGTTCAACATGGCCCGATAACGATCGCCATTGACTGTAACGGCCACTTCTTGCTCTTTTTCGAAAAATGGCCCAATTATGCCTTCGGACCAAAATCCGCACCAAAAAGTGACTCGTTTTGGGTGCGTCGGCTTTTCAATGTATGCGTGCGGGTTTTCTGTTCCCTAAATGCGACAATTTTTCTTGTTTACATATCCGCCAAGACAAAATGAGCTTCATCTGAAAAGATGATTTTTTTTTGGCAAAATCGGCATCTTCTGTAAGCAATATTTCCCAGCGTTGTTCAATCGTATACACAACCATATTCGTTCAGCGGAAGGATAAAACTAATTATGTGTCAAATCATACATGAGTTAAGTGTTACCATTCACGAAATAAGCACTAGTTTAAAAAAAACGTTAGATGGCGGACCCTTTATTTGAATAATTTTTTCGGGCGAAGTAGAAAGACTCATATAGAAGTAAAATAAGCCAATATAAGAAGAGAAAATTATTTTAATATATATTTTTTATGGTACAAAGCAAAATTTTTCCAAAATTTTGACTTTATTCAGAAAATTTGCGTGAATGTTCGCATTTATGAAAAGGCTCTCCAAAAATTTAGTTAAACATGTAGCAAACTATCCTAACAATTAAACTTTCAAAATCTACAGCCATAACTTTTTATAAGCGCATAACCACAGAAAATATTTTTAAAATTGGCAATTTTCGGAAACTGCTGAGTGTAGGGTGCATGTCTAAAATACAAAATATTTGGTTCTAAGCACATTCTGAATAGATTGTTTTTAGCGCAATGGGGTTTAAAAGTGCATGTGTTAAACAAAGTTTTTCACAAAATTTAAAATAATGAAGATACTTAAAAAAATGCCTTTTTCAGCAAATTTTAAAATTTTGAATTCTTAGCCTTTTCCTGATTTCACGACTGCATATATTAAAAAGTTTTTTACTTTATTTTATTTAAAATTTTGTCAAAAATGTAACGCTGTCTTTTAATTTAAAATCCAACAATATACTTAAAAGTTATAGGTGAAATACTAAAAAAGTCAAGGCAAAAATAAAACTTTTTTTGTCTAAAGTCAAATATCTTATAAGTTATGAGAGATACGAAAGCACATCTAAGGACATTATTTCTTAAGAGCTTAGATCAAAACGCTCAGATCAAAACGCTTTATCCCATAAAAATCGGATAATTTTTCTAAAAGTTACAACCCTTAGAAGTTTTTTTGAGTCCCATGTTGTCAACTTAGTCCCACTGTAACTCCTGTCCTGCTTAAGCCAGATGGCTGCCAACACATCTGTGATAAAGTCTGAGTGCTCCTCTACGGATTTTCGAAATTTCATATAAATCCAATCAGTAGCTTAGAAGTTCCAGATTTATTACCATTTATTTTGCAAAAGTCCCTACTGTGCATTGTCA
Organism: Tachina lurida; assembly: GCA_944452675.1. Lineage (NCBI taxonomy): Eukaryota > Metazoa > Arthropoda > Insecta > Diptera > Tachinidae > Tachina > Tachina lurida. Next base: position 108,175,220 of record OX101753.1, on the reverse strand, counting down.
ATGAAACTATTTCCTATTTAACATTATCATTGCAAAATATATATAACGCGTGATCCATTTCGAGGTTCCCGACTTTTTTCAAAAAAAAAAAAAAACACAGATAATTCAAATTTAATGGAGAATGTTTATTATGATTTGAAAGAACACCCTTTGGCATTTATTTTTTGAAGATTATGTCTATCAAATGTTGGCCGTTGCTACGTTGCAGATGGTCCATACGTTGAGTGCAATTTATGATGACTCCTTCGAGCATTTCGACTGGTAACTGGCGAATGACACGCGTGTTGTTTTCTTTCAAGGCCTGAATCGAAGCGGGTTTGTCCGCATAAACTTTATGCTTTACATATCCCCACATAAAAAAGGCTATCGGTGTGATATTACAGGATCTTGGTGGCCAATCGATCGGCCCTCAATAAATCAATTGATTGATGCGGTCTGTGGGAAGTGGCTCCGTCTTGCTGAAGCTTCAATTTCAGGCATCAAATAGTCGGTTACCATGGCACGATAACGGTCGCCATTGACGGTTACGTTCGCACATATGGACAGTTGATTCCACCGGCCCACAAACCACACCAAACCGATGTTTTTTCTGGATGAAGTGGCAGTTGTTGAATCTCTTCAGGTTGCTCTTCGTGCCAAATGCGGCAATTTTGTTTGTTTACATACCCATTGAGCCAGAAAGGGGCCTCATCGCTAAACAAAATTTGCCTCGAAAACGTCGGATCTTCTTGGAACTTTTCAAGAGCCCATAGAGCGAAGCGATGTCGCTGAGGAAAGTCGAGTGGCTTCAGTTGTTGCACAAGCTGTATTTTGTACGCTTTCAATTTAAGATCTCGAGTTAAAATGCGCCAAGTCGTTCCATACGTCAGTCCGAGTTGCTGCGAATGGAGCCAAATCGACTCTCCACGGTCTTCGTATACACCACGGATGGAAATCATGGTACAATTGTACTTTTTGTGGTTCATTTTTTACCTCGTTGGTACCATAGTACTACCGCGAGTTACTTGGTACAATCTAAAAATGCCAATGTTTCACTATATGGTAACATTAATTTTACCTATGTTGTCTTTAATGATTGTGTGTGTGTTTTATTTTAAACGGTCAGCTTCTCTGTTTTTGTTGCAATGCTGTTGTCAAGGCAAATTCATGTACCAGGTGGTGTCAAGTCTGCAACAAAAAAAAATATGTCTAGTACTTTAACTGTACCTGTTAACTTGACAGCACCTCGTACATGAACTCGATTTGGCTTTGGTTATATTTATTTTTGTTAACTACATATCACTCCTTTACTTCAATAGTGTGTATTAGGCTTTATAGCGTATTTTTTATGCGCATAACTTAGATTTTATAGTGCATGCAACTAACAGGTAGAGTTGGGCATAGTTGTTCCTTTTGCGGATTGTTCCTTTTTGTTCCCAACAACAAAAAGAACTAGTTCGTTCTTTTCGTTCAGTTGTTCTTTTCGGTCAGTTGTTCAGTGAACAACAGAACACAGATTGCACAGTCGTCGAATCCTCTTCAATGTTTTCTTCGTGTGTTCTATGCTTTAAGTAAGTAAAAGGTAAAAACTAATATTTTTGAACGAAAATTTAAACGAAATCCGTAATCAATTTAAAATCAATTTTATTCACTTTTTTAATTCTAATAATCTTTTTCACAATCTGTTTTTTAAATCGATACTACAAATTATTTCTTTTAATTTTGTAAAACTCACTTGTATTTTTCACTAAGTATACCTTTTCTGCTGTTTGTTTTGATTACTGTGCTAATTAATAGGCACACTACATTTGTCTCTTTTTAACAGTATGCAAATCAGCAACTATAATCTTTTAGATGAAATGTTTTGGATGTGTATCAGGGATGGCATTGAGAATTTGGTATTGTACCAATAAGATTTAAAAATTGTACTTTTTTACCTTAATTGTACTAAAATATTTTTTCGTTCAAATTTTATATTTTTATATGTTGGTATGTAAATTAATACACGTAGCATATGCTTATCATCCGAATTTAGAAGAAAAATTATTTGAAAAATGGACGGCTTTACATTGTTTTTGATTTTCTCGGTGCGTTTTTCTTTCAAAAGACCAGTCATTGGTGTACTATTGTACTTTGCGAGTTTGAATGTTACAAAAAAAAAGTACAATTGTACCAACTTTGCCAAAACTGATGTGTATTGATCAGGAACCAGGGTTGCCAGACAAAATTATCGAAAAATCGTCGAAATACCGATAAAATACAAAAAAGTCGTCATTTCATACTTAAAAAATCGGACAAATCAAAATGTACTTTTTGTAAACATGTATACATATCGTCTGTTGGTTTCTGGTTTGCTGCAGACATAATGTATTTTGAATATACTGTGCCGCAAACCAGAAACCAATCGACGATATATTTTATTTTATAAATGTATTTATTATCAAACAATAACATAACAATTCGTGTTCATACATGAATTCTACACGAAGCCACTACGACGATTTTGTGCTAGATTAAACAAAAATTGCTGCAATGTTCTTTAAGCTATTACGAAATAGTCGTAGTCGAAGTCGTACTACGACAGCCGTAATAAGGCCATTGTATCTTTACAACAGAAGGTAAAACATAATAGAAATGAATTTTTTGGAATCACTGAAAAACTCAATTTCGGAAAAAATACGAGTTACATTTACATAAAATTTCTTTTAATTCAACATACGTAATATGTAATTTTTATTTAACGCTAAACCATCAACAAAAAAATGTTGTTAAATTAAACAATAAACTATTAAGAAAGAGTCTGCAAAACTATACCAAAATGGGCATGCATATATAAATTTTAATGCATACTTAATTTCGTACTTAGCGTAGTATGAGTTGTAGTACGGGTTTCAGACACACCCCAGCAAAAAATTTTCGAAATTTTGTAATGGCTTACAAAGTAATGACTGATACTTATTTATGTAATTATTTTATGTGCATAATAATGACTGCCCTGTAATGAATAAAATAATAACTTATTTATATCATTACGTGAAAGTATTTATTGTAGTGATTTCCAGTTAATAAGGAAATATATCTAGAGAAAAATTTATTGATCGTGAAAATTATTTTAATTAGAAAAACTAGCAAATTAATTTAGAATAAGTTTAAGCAAAAATTAATCTATAAAATTTTGCATATTTGTAAGCAAAAAACAACCCATTAAATTTTGAGTACTTTTACGCAATCAGTAATATATTAACTTTTGCATGTTTGTAGGCAAAAAGTATAGGGTACCGCATACTTTTTGAACTTCTCAAACAAAAATAATGGGTTATTCAGTCAAATTGTAAGTACTTACGACTGAGGAGTACATACACTTTTTTGCATTCTAGTAGGCAAAGTTTTTTGCTGGGACGTTACTACAAATCATACTAATTCATTTAAAAGAAAAATTTTAAGGCAATACACGTGGATAAATGAATAATGTGGTGAATTTATTAATAATAAGTTAACTGCAGTTAAAAAGAATAAAAAAATATTGCAAAAACAAAAGGGGTATGTTGTAGAGAATGATTAAAATAATTAGGGCAATTATGTAAAAAATTCCGCAGGAAATTTTTCCCTTTTCCAATTAGAATTTTTTGTTTTCGCTATCATTTGCTATTAGTTGGAATTGTTCTCTGGGAGAAATTTCCTGCGGAATTTTTTACATAATTGCCCGGAATGTTTTATGTTCTTTTTTTAATTAAAATATCCGCTATATAAAGCTAATTTTAAAATTGAGCTGTAGAAACACTGCGTTTTCTAAATTAGCTCCTCATGCAACAAATTTTGCTGTACAACAGCATGATACACAATACTTATTATCGAAGCTCCGCCCACAAAAATCAAAAATTTTTGATTTTCATACTACAAAGTATACTTCATAAGTACGGCAGCATGACACCAGTGACTAATTTCATTGTACGATTTATCGTTCGATTTGTATTAACGTGTATACTCGCTATAACAGTAGACATTTCATAAAAAGCAGCCCAATTTGACTTGCAAAATCGAGGATTTTAAACAAAAAATCGTCATTTCGTCGGTTGGTTTCTGGTTTGCTGCAAACATAATGCATTTTCATAATAATGCGCCGCAAACCAGAAATCAACTGACGATTTTTCTATTTCCGGCACCAAAAATCGTCACATCTGGCAGCCCGGGTCAGGAACAGAGAATAAGATAAACTAAACGAAATAAAGACCAAAACCGAACGAAGGAATAAAAACGAACGAAAGAACAAGAAAGACCAAAAGAACGAGAAAGATCAAAAGAACAATAAATACCAAAAGAACAAAAAGGAACAACTTGACTGAACTAGTTCACATCGTTCACTTATGGGAATAGTTCAATTGAACTAGTTCGTTCTTTTCAGCACAACTCTACTAACAGGCCTGTTAATAAGCAAAATTTGTAAGATAACCGATCACTAACAAGTCTAATCTACAAATTTATCCTTATGAATGTTATATTTAATATTTTTTATTTTTTATACTGAATTTTTATACACATTTTTGTTAAGTTTCTGTTTTTTATTGTTTACTTCTGAATTTTTACACATTTTTTACGTTTCCGTTCTTATTAATAAATATTAAAAAAAAATGGTACCGTCATGGTCCAAAAAGTACATTTTGTTTTCACAGTTGGTACAAAATCCAAGAAGTCATTTTCCTTCCCTGGTATACACTCAGCTACGGCCGCTATAATTTCTTCACAGCATGTGACGAGGTCTATTCGGTCGAATGTTATCCAATAATGAATACAGGGTCTCAAAATGGGTGATGGTGTTGCGAATAATACGCTCAGCAGGCCGATTATGTTGACCATAAGTTGAGCGAAGTGCACGAAACACATTCCTCACAGAACGTGAATTTTCGTAATAAAGTTGGACGATTTGTAAACGTTCTTCAGGCGTAAGTCCTTCCATTATGAAATGCCAAACAATACTAAACAAAAATAACATGACAGCATGACACGACTCACACGTGATCTGTCAAAAAAAGGCTATTGAAAAAAGTATCTCTACTTGAATCACACATTACATATATCTATGTATATGTACGAGTATATATAAACATTCATATGTTTAAAAGCATCTGAGTTGTTTGCATGAATTTACCCTGGCATATTGTTCTCATTTTCTACCATTGCATAGTGGTCCCAATGACAAATTTAGCGCGAAAAAAGTCGTAACTCTCTTTTAGAAGTACCTAGAAGCATACAAATTTGTATAAGCAAATGACTTAGCATGGCACGATTTCACGCCAAAAATGGGTGAATTCTATTTAAGGGGTGTGGCACTTTTCATATAACAATTAACTGACATAAAAATTGCAAAATCAATTCATAATCACTGACATTAATATAAATTGATTTCTGTGTTTTGTGTAGTTAAAATATGCAAATATTCACTGCAAACACAAAAAAAATAGTCATAAATAATCAAAAAATACACAAAAGATAAGTTTATTGTGGTTTCAGACATTTCGTATTTTTTTCATAATTAACATGAGGCATTTCATCTTCAGGTTCTAATAACATCGGCAGCAACTCGTTTACCTGCCTTATGAAGACTACTTGCAGCAGCAAATGTTAACACTTCTGGGGAGTAAGTGTTCATAAGAGATTTCAATTTTGATTGTTTGATCCATACCCACTTCTAAAAAAAACAGTTTGCAAGATCAGCCATATTTCTATAATGAGGGTCCATCCACGGTGTCCTCATACAAAAAAATTCACGAGGCTTTACTGGGAAATAGAAAAATATCATCTAACCACCATTTATAAGTTTACTCGAACAAATTCTTTGTTTGATATGATTTCATCCACTTCTTCGACAGATGGCTAACGAAATTTCGATATGCTTGCTTTATTTTATTTGTAGTCATCATTTTCCATCATTTTGTATATCACTTTTGATGAAAATTTAAAATATATCAGCCTCATCCTTTTTCTTTTAATCCGTTTCAGGATACCAAACATTCAACAAATCCCTTTTGGTGCTAGACCTTGCTACCTAAAGATTCGATATGAAGTGTTTAGGCAAATGTCGGCAGCTGATTTCTTAAATATTTAATCAACTCACATATTATAGAATATGATGACACAAAATTGGAGCGAAAGCTGGTGAAATTCACTTTTAAAAGTCTAACACAAATCTTAATACAAATAAAATTGCGCAATTAACTAATACATTTTTACTTTTCATAAATTTCTTTCTAAGCGGAATGTTAAATCAACTGGACATTCAGAATCAAAAATATACATACCTCTATTGTATATATAAAATCAACAAAAATTACAGAAAATGCTTTCGGTTTATATTATAAAATCTCCAAACCACACACAATTATCGACTGCTTTCTTATTAAAAACAAAATTAAGCAATTACTTCTGTTTAAAACAATACTGCAATTATAATATTGCAAATATACAAAAAAAAAATTACACCAATGTGCACGGTGGAGGCTTGTCTTTAAAAAACCATCCAAAATTTTTAATTTTGTACCATATAAAAAAGTATTTTTTCGCGCTAAATTTGGTATTGGGACCATAGTGCATTGCCATCATTTGTTACATTTGCCTTCGTTATCGTTGTTCTAATATGTGTTTAGTTTATTTGCTAAAAAAACGAATTTTGCCGATTTAATAAATGGCTTATTGTGTGCCCAAATTAGTTCAGCACATTAAAAGGAAACAATCTTAAAGGGAAAAATCTTAATTCGATGAACAGTGCTGTGAAGACATATAACGTGCGGTAAAAAAAGCGAGAATTATTGCCTTAATTAATTTTTAGTAGAGATCAAATTTATTTCCCAATTAAATTTTTGCACATTTTTATACCATTTACCAAAAATTATATATGTTATATAATTTATATATGTTGTGTAATTTCGGAAATATTATTATATGACACATAAAGTATATAAATATATATATTTTGGGTCCTTATACACAAAAAAGTAATATGAATAATTAAAATATTTGTAATATCAATGAAAAAATTTAATTAAATTTTCATCTATAAGCAATTTGCTAATATTAATTAAGTTTTTCCACTCAAATTAATTAATGCATTTAAAAATTTAATTGAATCAATTAAATTCCTAATTGAAAACATTATTTTGTGAAACATTAATTCTGTGTATGAATAGGGAAGACGAATAAGCGATGTTTCCCTGCCTGTCTGTACGTCAACTCGGTTTTCCGAAGCAAAATCTAAAGACGGTTTTAGAGCTTGGAACTTTTTTTTATATAAAATTATGTATCTAGCTAAAACATATCTTTGTTTTGTCGTTAACTAAGCCTACTTGATATTTCAGTAAGAACTAATTTGGCATTAAATTAAAAAAATTAAAAAGACGATTCTATAGTTGGAAAATTTGATTTTTTTTTTTGCTTATAAAAGCAACTTTCTAAAACTAATTACTTCTTATTCACTATAAATTAAACGGATTTTGTATTTTAAAAAGAAATAGATTTATATAAGAAATCAGAAAAATATAAAAGGATGATTACAGAGTTGGAAAATTTAAAATTATTTTGGTACATAAAAGTACTATTTTCGTTTTCTTTATAAATTAAATATGGGCATTTCCACTGAAAGGTACACCACGATCGAAAATTATTTTGTTAATAAACAAATAATTTTTTTCTAACATTGTATTAAAATATTTTGAAATTTTTATAATATATTGTATTTTCTGTTTCTGTTTCGTTTGTTATTACGAGAAAATTGGTCTGAAGACTGAAAATTTATTTTTTCATGCTTTTATTTACTTTTAACATCATTGCCCTTTGGTAACAATTCATTACACATGTATTTATGTTATGAGAAATGAATACCCAAAAATTAAAAAATACCAAACAAAGCTCGATTAACGCTTAACTTCTCATTTTATTTTGTCAATGTATCAGGCAGCTAATAATTTTACTGCTAATTAAGATTTAGTAACTCTAACTAAAATTAATAATATTTACATTTAATACACATCATAAAGGTATTATTTTGGCTTTCAAAGTGTGTCCCGTTTGATATCGTAGGAGCAGTTTTTTTGCAAAAGAAATATTTTTTTTATTTTAACATGCATTTTTACTTGTGTTTGTATTAGGGTTTGGGATTTCCCGGCCTTTTGCACTTCCCGGGAAACGAAAATAAAAAACTTTCTAAATTAAGTACATATCTTAAATGAAATTTGTCGAAATTTTGACGTTTTATTAATGTAAGCATTCTTTTTAAATAGAAGTTAACACAAAGACATTTCGAAGACAAATTTTTAAGTAAATTAAGCAATTAGAATATAGATATTACCAAAGAATATAAATTATATAGAATGCGCATCTGAGCTAAAAAATTTAACATTTTTTGATTTCGTTATCGATGCGGGGGGAAAGTATAATGCATTAAACACATTCGACACAGCAGGCTACGGGCTACAATCTGTCAAAAATAGAATACACACATTCTTATGGTAACAATTATTTTAACGACAGCAGGCTACACGACTGCACGACCACCGTTGTAGCTGTCGCCAACTTTAAACTAATTTCTATTTCTCTGGCTACAATGAGCAAATGCAGTGTTACCAGTATAATACAAAATGGTGAATGAATGATATCGTACAATTATTTCATACTATTTACTAGAAACAAATATCCAAAAATTGATGTAAAGAATAAATTAATTCATTATTGTACTTTTATGTGAAATAAGTACATTTTAAAAGAAAAATTAATTTTTATAAATGCAAAATATATGAAAGTGGCAATACTGAACTATGTATTTGTACTTGAATATCAGCTGCAGATGGTGCTGCTTTCGTCTCCAAAATAATTAAGTAGCTGGCTACGAGGCGACAAATTCTGCTAGCGGCATTTGAAGTCGTGTGTTCGTGTAGCCTGCTGTGTCGAATGTGTTTAATGCATAAAGCGCAAGCAAACACGCAGAGAGAGAGCATTTGCTTCCAGGGTGACCGATGACATTTTTCAAAAAGTTGCACCAAATAGGGGAGGATTTATCAAAAAAAGGGGCAACATTAAAAAAATCGACACAACTACATTAAAGTTCTTATTTTTAATGTATTATTATATAATTTAGTTTAGAAAAAGGGGGACAAAAAGAGGGAAGGCAATCGAAAAAGTGGCAATTTACCACTGTAGTCGATTAAACGGTCACACTGTACGATACAGCAACAGAGCTTCGAGTTCTGCTACAGCTTGTCGTCACTGTTGCCAGTTTTGCAGATTTTTCATTGAAAAAATTATAAAATGAAATTTGCAGATTTTTCAGATTTTTTAGCCAATTTTTCCAGATTTTTTGTAAAATTTTCTGGCACCAGTGCTTGACGTTGTAAACATTCACCCCTATCGTGAATAAAATGTGAAATTTTTGAACCCATGAAATTTTCATTCCCCATGAAGGGAAATTTGCTATCGGGAACTTCATGGGAACGTTTGTTCCCGCTATTGATTCGCAGTGAATGTAAAAAACGGGAAGAAAATTAAACAAATTTATGTTTGATAGTGAGAAATACACACATTTTTGTGCACATGGATGCAATGTTTTTAAGCTATTACATTTAAATTTGTAATTCAGTTTCATATTTGTATTGAGCTTTATTTTCGATATTTATCGTAAGTGAGATTTAATTGAAAATATACCTTTTTATTTAAATTAAAATTTTATGGGCCTATCCATAGTTAAGAATTATTAAAATGCCAAAAATCTTATAACTTTTAAGACACGGGCTGTAAAATTTTATCGTAAGCGAAAATTAATTATGTAAAACAAATTTGAATATTATAAAAATAATCTTCTCTTCTAATTTAAATACCATATAAAAATTGTTAATTTTGTGTTAAAAAAAGTAACCAAAAATGGAAAAAAGTACACAAGTACACATTGGAAAAAAAGTAACCAATTTTGGTTACAAGTAACTAAAACGGCAACGCTGATCATTGCATACGCTGTCTACGAGACTGTAAAAAAGCAAAATAATAAAAATCAAACATAAATACACACATGCTTTCGCTCTCAGCAATGCGAGCGCAGCATAAACTGCAGAAAGAAATGAGAGCACGTATGCTGACGGGTTCTACTGGAAATACCCGCATAGAAAATTTTAGCTTGTATGAGATGCGCATTCTATATGATTTATATTCTTTGATATTACACAATAAGAAAGATATCATATAAAGACTTATTGATGACTGTTACCGCAATTAGTGAATACTTTTATAATAAACCTCCCAAATCATTTTATTAAGAATTTGCCTTGCTGGTTTCTCATTCTTCTTGAAAAATTTCCAGGAAGATTCTTATCGTTAAGTACAAGTAAGCATAGCCTGAGCCACAGTTTGTCTAAATGTCTTTATTTTTTCATATTATTTCTCCCAAAATATTTCCTTCAGGGTTTAATAATAGCGTCGATGCTGGGGTACACCTAGTCAGTACTATTGACAATGTCACTACAATTTTACTATTGACATTGAGCGGGGAAATATCGATATTGTAGGCTAGCGCCCCTAAAATTTACTAGTGAATCTTTGGTGCCAATGTCTCTATGTGGTCCCAAAAGAACTACTTAGTCAGTAGTGCTACAGTCTAGTGGTGGATGACAAGCTAATGTTAAATGTCAATAGATTATTACATTGGATGGGGTACACCTGGGGATCGATTATTGTTCTGTGATAAATAATGTGATGTGAAAAAAAGTTTTCATTTTCGTTTCCATAGCAAGTTTTCACACCGTCTTTTCACAGTTTCACAGATTGCGATTGTGGTTTAAGTAATGAAAAAATGTTTCATTCTAGTGTAGCTGTGAAACGTTTGTATTCATGTTATTTAACTGTAATTGTCAAATCCAAAGATCTAAGTTTCGCAGTTACGATGCCGCGCTAAGGCGCATGCAATACTTTTTATTGCTTGAGCCGCTGCGTATATTTATGATTGAAATATATAATATGGGTTATTTTTTGAGTCTGATTTATTGATTAAAAAACAAATACATATATAAACAAGTAAGAGTGGCGATACCGAATCTTATATACCCTTTACCTACGTGTGTACATACATATATGTAGTATGTAGTACATACATACATATTTGTTTTGTGATAAAATTTATAATTTTTTGTTATAGTGCAATTTTTAGTAAGTGACCTCTCGGTTTTTTGCGACTAAAGAATTTGCTTGAGTAAAGATCTTTCTTAAACATGAAATATTTTTAACTGAAACAAAAAAAAGTTCTATATAATAAAAAATGTACTTTTCGCAATCCTGGAATCATCCTTTAACATTTTTATGGGAAATACTAGTATTGTTTATTTACTTTAATATCAAATAAATTTAGTAAAGTGCGCCTTTGACTCGCGCACAAAGGGTTCCGTACTTTCGGCTTCCAGCATATTTTTTAATATGGCGTTTTTTGCGTTTTTGCTTTTTTCAGTTTAAACAATTTTTATAGATTTGTCGCTTTTTTATCGTTTTGGCGATTTTTTCAGTTTTTGGCGATTGTTACGGTTTTTCGCGATTTATTTTATTTCGTTTTAGAAATTTTTTTTAATTTGGCGCTTTTTTTCGTTTTGACGATTTTTTTGGCCTTTGGCGATTTTTTTCGGCTTGACGATTTTATCATTTTGGAATTTTTTAGTTTTACCGTTTTTGAAAATTCCAAGAGTTTGGCTCTTACGTTTTACAAGATACAGCAAGTTGTCCAAATTACATAGTCAAAATTACATTAACTGATAGAACACCCTTTAATTTCGATTTTTTAAATTTTAGTGTTAATTATTGTAGTCTGTATAAAAATACACTAACGTTACAAATTTCAAGTGTATATACATACAATTGTATGTATATTACATGGGATTTTACAATTTTTCGTTGCTCGTTTTGGAACACCCTTTAATTTTTAATTATTATACATTTGTTGTTGCAGACCAAAGGCCTACACACTCTGTCCAAATTTCAGGTTCGCAGCTCAAACGGTTATCGAGAAAATTGCCTTGACAGACGGACGGACAGCGTAGCGAAAAGAATAGGGTTCCTTTTCACCTTTGGTGTATGGAACCCTAAAAAGTTTAAATTTTCTAGCTGTGGAGGTGTGTTTTTATTTTTCTAATTTTCTATGCCCATCTTTTCTTTCTAAAACATAAAAAATATATATAGATTAAAATAAAAAAAATTATTAGATCTAGTTTATTTTATATATCACAAAACGTGTACGTTTACCAACCCTGAAAACATAATTTTAAATTTTTCTGATTTCTTACACCAATATTTTTCTTTTAGGAATCTAAGATATGTTGCATTTATAGATAAAATTTTTTTTTTTTTTTTATGCATGATTTTTATTTATTGTATCTTCATATATGAACTAACAATAAGTATTCAAATCTTAAATCTAAAAAATATAATTAGGCCCGACCAATGTCGGACATAAGCTTAGTAGTAGTTATATATAATACATATGTAAGTAGTGATAATCAAAAGGAAAAAAAATAAAAGTATTTTCAAGAAGTCCCATCTGGAGTGCTGTGAATAAGAGCCATTGTGTCCCTCTTTTTTAGGCGGATGTGTCCAGTAAAGTTCAAAATATTACGGGCAAGCGGATTAGGATGTGACTCGAGTTTTGTTAAATATTTGCCAGCGTATTTTGCAATTTCTTCAGTCACTAGTGGCATATTCAAATCACGATGTATATTTGAATTTTTGATGTACCATGGAGCCGATGTTATCATGCGTAAAATTTTATTTTGCCTGCGTTGAATTTTCTCTACATTTGAAGCTGAAGCAGTGCCCCATAGTTGAATTCCGTAGCACCATATTGGCTTTAAAAGCGACTTGTATATTAAAAGTTTACAGTCTAGGCTAAGTGTTGAATTTCGACCAATCAGCCAATGTACCTGAGTTAGTTTAAGTTTCATTTGAGTTAACTTAGAATCAATGTGGTGTTTCCATGTAAGTCGTCGATCAAGGTGTATACCAAGATATTTCACATGTGAATGTTGAGAAACAACTTGATTGTTAATCCGAATGGGGGAACAAGTATCTCTTCGTAAAGTAAATGTTACTTGAACACACTTTTGTTCATTTACCTTGATTCTCCATAAGTTTGCTTTGGTTAAACTATAGATAAAAATGAAAAATTAGTTTTAGTAGGTTATTTTTATATAACAAAAAAAAATAAAGTTCCCAACCCTGGAAACACCTTTTTTATTTTGTTTATTTTTTATTTTTAATACAATTTTGATTCGTACTGAAATATAAAATAAGTATATTTAACAAAAAAATTTGTGCTATCTACTACTTTTATATGGCAAAATCAAGTTTAAGTTTTCCAGCTCTGAAGCCGTCTGCTCGATTTTGTTGATTTTTAATACCGATCTATTTTGGACCATTTTTGAAACACCAGTCAAAGACCGAAGTCTCTAGCTTTTCTGGGAGCTTCGGAAAACCGATTTCACGTACACCAGACGGACGGACAAACGCGCATCGCTTATTCATCTTCCCTATTCATAAGGACCCAGAATATATATGTTTTACGGGTCGCATATGAATATTATGGAAATTACGCACGGAATGACAGACCTATGTATCGATGGCTTAATATAAAAAGGGCCTAACTCAATTTTGTTCGAAATCGAGTTTTTAAAGTTTTAATTGCATCCTCCTTGAAGATCTTAGTAAGTTACAGTTCAAAATCAAGGACTTATGGCAACTTAAAAACTATTTCTGCATGTAAATGCTTTATTTTTTCTTCAGTTTTTTGCTTCTCATGTAAAATATCGAAAATTCGAGTTAGGCGTTTTTATATTAAGCCATCGATATACCCTTTTCCATTTTTGGTAAAGGGTATACAAATGGTGTAAAAAATTTATAGTAATTCATAAAATGAGAACGGCTGGGCCGATCTCTGTAAAAAATTTTTGTCAGTTGCTTGTATTTTCGAGGAGAAGGTCTTTACGGAAGAAAATTTTTGAAAATCCTTCCGCAAAATTGGAAAATCGAGTGTTTGTTTGAATTTTTCTGTGAAATTATTCCTAAATGGCTTTCCAAATCAAAAAATTGAAAGTTCTTAGTGTAAATCATGGAAAATTGCGGAAAATTGGAAATATCGAATATATATTTTTTGTATGAAATTTTGTGTGCAATTATTCCTTAATGCTTTTCTAAATGAAAAAATAGAAAGTTTCTCAGCCAAAATCCGATAGATGGCGTTATACGTTGACTTGCGCAATCTGACACAGTCTGGCATTTTGGCATTGTAATTTTCTACAGTAAATGTGTTATTTTTCTTGCTGCAATTTATACGTGTTGTGTGTATTGTTAAACTGATTCCGGATAGTCGCAAAAAACGCATTCACGTAAAAGCATTACAATCAATTGAAATTCAGTGCAATATATATCACAAAAATCGAAAATAGATTTTTTATATGGAATTATTCCTTAATGGCTTTTCAAATGAAAAAATAGAAATTCTTAGCGTAAAGCACGGAAAATTGCGGAAAAGTGTGAAAAAACTTAATTTTTTATTTCCCTAAGTTTTTTATTATCGGGCCTCTTTTTTTATCACAATATTTGTTTTTGTTCTATTTCTCCAAAAGCTATTTACTATAATTGTTACATTAAATTAAAATATACTAAAATAAAAATATAATTACCCCTATTCAAAAACTCTGCTTATCAACCTGATTGGATTCAAAACATTTAACATCGCAAATGCACTTGTACATATAAAACCTATGCCAACACAATATTTTCTATCTTCATAAGAATAGCAACACCAATACCCTAGAAAACATATATACATACATTCATTTGTAAATATGTATGAAAAAGTGTTGATGTAATTCACACAACAATGATATTCTTCAAAGCAAAAATAGATACGATCACATACATTAATACAACAACATATACATACATACATAACCTATCCACTTCCATTCACAACAGGGTTGCCACTCTCTGCAGCTATTAGATTATTTCCCCCAGAGATCGCAAAAATAAATGCATACATACAATAACCCTACATAAGCATAGCAGCGATAACTTAAAACAGCTAACCAAAGTCTTGTTGTGAATCATACTTGAACAACCCTCGTATTCAAACATTGCACTAATTGGTTGACGCAGCAGACACCAGTTCATTGACTCAGTTACTTCTTATTTTGTTGGCGCTTGCAAATTGTGCAATATAGATATTTTGTAATTGGATCAAAAGCTAAATAATATTTATGAAATAAATTATTGTCTAGTTAGCATAAGAAAATTAATTGTAAGTAAAATATTGAAAAAATATATTAAAGTATATTTTGTATAAATAGCGGATAGAAAAATAAAAAGAAACAGTCTGCAAGAGTGCAAGCAGCTACAGTAACAAGAATTGTTGTTAATAAAAATACATATACTTGCGATTCCCAAGGGACCCTCCAGGTAAAAGATAAAAATACACTATAACATATTTTGGCGCAGCCGGTAAAGCTTTGCATGCTATTACTCCGCTTGTTTCTGGCTTGGAAAGTTTCTGTTGGTACAGCTTTTATAGCTCGCCTTAGAAGCAGGGAAAAGCAAGTGTAGTCGGTTTAGTGGCCGCAAATTGATCCTTGCTACCATGTAATTTCGTCTGTTTCTGACTTGGAAAGTCTCTGTTGGTACAGCTGTTATAGCTCGCCTTAGAGGCTGTGAAAAGAAAGTGCAGTCGACTTTGTGGACGCATATAGATCCTTATTACAATAATAATACAATAAAAATAAAAGTGTATTTCTCAATCAGATTAAAAATTAAACCTTGCACTGTGGAAAATTTTTTTTTATATTTATAAATTTTTGTGCCACGAAACACTACAACGTCCGGGTTTGATCAAGTCGAAAGGATGGTAAGTATAAATTTAATTAAATGGACAGTCCACAAAAACAAACGGACAAACTAATACTACAATTAAACGACTACAACATTAACATTGATAGTCTTCAAGTGCATGTATGGTCGGAATTAAAAGCCTTTAATTCTGATAGAATATTCCTAAATGCTCATAAAGAAATTGTTAAGAATAACAAATTGACTAAGTTAGAAGAAGTAGGGTATATACTTGGAGTGATAACGGAAATAAGTCAAAGGAACTCGGAAAACGTATCGAAGAGTTAGAAAAGTCGAAATTAGGTTTGGAGAAATTTAGCAAACAACTAAAAATTGATATAGATTATACAAATGAGTTGTTAGAACAGCAGGTAAAAGAGAACGAAGAACTAAGACTACAGTTACGACAGAAAGGACTGAGTGAGAAGGAGATTGAAAAACACTTAAAATTAAAATACTTGATTAGCGAAAAGGACAACTCGATACAAAGATTATCGGTAGCATTGTCAAACGCAAAGAGAGAACTAAATATTGCCTACAGATCTCGTTCACCAACTCCTTCAATTGGTTTGCCAGAAAAATCCACTATCACAGACTTATCACATACTACCCAAAGACTTCCATCCATTAGAGAAGACACGAATACAATAGAACATAATAAAAACTTTCTCAAGGAGGGAGAAGGAAATAACTTATTGAATAAAGTGAAAAATTTACTATCAAACGCGAGAAAAACTGTCAACAGAGGATACTCAACAGATACTATAAAAAGAAAACTAGCAGATTTAGCAGAATACGAGAAGGAATTTAAAGAACTGAGGCTAGAAGAAGTTCAGCTTAAAAAAGAATTTTATAAGTACCTACAAGAAGCTAGGAATTCACTAAAGAAGTACCCACTATCCCCTATAATCACCGAAGAAGATTCCAGTAGTATAAATACAAAAGCATACAAGATGCCTGCAATATCGACAATTACCAAAATAGTAAACAATATAGTCCCCATATTTTTCGGCACCGAAGGACCAGATTTAACATCGGAAGTGTTTCGATTTATTCAAGGATGTAAGCTAGTAGACCGAGAGCTGTCCTCTGAAGAAAATGGAGTCCCAGCACAAGATATTATTGAATGCCTGAAACTGCGATTAATGGGACCAGCTTACGTTCAAATAGCACCACAAACATTCGGCACGATAGACGCATTATGTGATTCAATAAAAAAGGTGTATTTGAAGAGGAAAACTTTAGATCAAATAAGAGAACTCATAGTTTCGTGCAAGCAAGGAAATCAAGAGTCAGCAAGCAGATTTGGTAATCGACTTGAAACTCTACTAAATGAAGCCGGGAGTCTAGTAACAAATGAATGGAGTGAAGAAGGTAGCAGAAAAACGATACTGGAAGACTTCAAGAGAATAGCAGTAAGAAGCTTTATCAAAGGTCTTAGGGACCAGGCATTAAGGACTAGGTTTATTGGCCAAGAAAGCGAAGGCTTACAGAAACTAACTCAAATAGTAGAGGAAGCTGAGCAACTTTTTGGAGAAACCCGCATCGCAATAAACACTATTACCCTGACTACTCAATGCAGTTTCTGTAAGCAACAAGATCACAACAGAACAAATTGTGAACAGAGGCTTAACACTCCATATTGCATTAAATGTGGAGAGTATGGGCATGAAATTGGGCCAGAATGTGAATCAAACCGAGACACTAGAGTTGACAAGTGTGATTACTGCAATAATAAGGGACATAAGGGAGTAGAATGCAGAAAACGTTTAAGACCATTATTCTGCATGATATGCAGAACGTCCGGACACGCAGAAAATCAGTTCTGTAGAAAACCACAGCAAATATATTCAGGCAACCCAAGCACACCGCTAAACACAAATTGGCAACCACCTAACGGTAATTACTTCAGAAGAAATTACAATGACCAAAGGCAACAACACAATAGCACGCAAAGTTGTCAACAGTCTACAATACAAAGATCCATCAATGCCAACATGAATCAAGTATACCAGGGCCGTGGGAGAAATGAACCACCGAAATGCTATAATTGTAATGAAACGGGACATCTAAGAACTAACTGCCCAGCACGAAATTCGGGAAACTCGCGGCGGCCCAGCCAAAACTAATGGACTGGGATGCCGACAATTCATGGATACACGAAACAATTGAAAGGAAATCAGTAAACGAAACTTTATTAAACCAAGTGAGGGTAGCAATTAAAAGGACTGACAAGAAAATACATTGGCATAAAAACATCCATACGTATATACCGGAAAATTATACAGAAAGAAATTATTCTAACTGCAGGTCTGAGTCGAAAAAAGAACATAATCTGCAAGGTGATAACAATGGAAAAGAGAAAAATGACGCATTTATTGATTTTCCATGCAGTGAAGCACTGGGCAAAAACTTATCCTTACTGGTAGATACAGGAACAGACACCACATTAGTAAAAGCTGAATCTTTAGTACCACACGTGGAGATAGACTCAAGCAATCAAAAGGACTTGTCAGGCGCATTTGGGGGAAATATTACAACGAAAGGAACTATAACTGCACAACATGCACGCGTAAAAACACTTGCAGTACAGATGCATGTAGCACCAGAAGGTAGCCGACTTCCAGCAGATGGATTACTCGGACTGTTACCGATACAATTAACAAAAATATTAAATTTTTTGATAATAAGGAAGAAATAGCTTCCTTACCCCTTACTACAGAAGGAAAAAAACCCCGGGTGTATATAGCCGAAAATTTATCTATCAAGGCGCGTTCCCAGGCAATAATATCGGTCGTAGTTACAACTGCTAAAGGAGAAATTATAGTAAATAAATTGGAAATTTTGCCAGGGGTTTTTGTGGGTGAAGCTCTAACAACTGTCAAGAAGGGCACCGCATTTGTGCCCATTTTAAACACCAATGACTCTACAATAAAGATCAATGAAATAATAGGTTTGAGCTATGAGAACCCGAAAAACTACACACTAAAAGCGACATCAGTCATAAATATAATAGGAACTACTGATAAAGCAGTAAGAAGTAAGTTACTTATTAAAACAGTACCGTTGAGCTCAGATTTGAACCCGGAAGAACGGGCTTCGATCGAAAATATTTTGAATTCATACGACGACGTGTTTCAACTTCCCGGAGACAGTCTTACGTACACCAGTGTACTTAAACACAAAATACCAACTGATCCCTGTCAACCCCCAATAAATACTAAGCAGTATAGGCTACCTGAGGTCCATCGAAATGAGATTAATAGTCAAGTGGGCCAGATGATCAAAGATGGAATAATATCTTCCAGCACTTCCCCTTGGAATTCACCAATCCTTCTAGTACCCAAAAAGGCGGGAATGGATGGAAAGAAAAAATGGCGTTCGGTGGTCGACTTCAGAAAATTAAATGACGCTACTATAAAACAAGTTTTTCCCATACCACGGATTGACGAGATCCTGGACCAGCTGGGATACAGCAGATACTTTTCGACTCTCGATCTAGCAAGCGGGTACCATCAAGTTTTAGTAGACCCAAGCGATAGACAGAAAACGGCATTCAGTACGAATTTGGGCCATTTCGAGTTCAATCGTATGCCTTTTGGTTTAACAGGAGCACCAGCCACTTTCCAGAGAATCATGAATTCAATATTAACCGGTCTACACGGTATCGACTGTTTTGTATATTTGGACGATATAGTAATATACGGAAGAAATCTAGAGGACCACCAGATACGATTAAAGCGAGTACTAGATGTCTTAAGAAGGTATAATCTCAAGTTACACCCCGAAAAGTGTCAGTTTCTCCAAAGGGAGGTAGTTTATCTAGGTCACCAATGTTCAGAAAAGGGAGTATTACCAGATCCCGGTAAGACAAGAGCAGTGAAGGACATACCGCCGCCCAAAAATATCAAAGAACTACAAGCATTTCTGGGACTGGTTAACTATTATAGGAAGTTTATACCAAACTCCTCAGACATAGCACTACCACTTAACAAATTATTAAGAAAGGACGTGAAATTGGAATGGACTCAGCAGTGCCAACAAGCCATGGACAAACTGAAGGCAGCAGTTGCAAATCCCCCTCTACTACAATACCCTGATTTTACAAAACCATTTATTCTTACCACTGATGCTAGTAATGAAGCCTTAGGAGCTATTCTTTCTCAAGGAGAGCCAAGTAGTGATTACCAATTTACTTCGCGAGCAGAGTACTAAGCGCCACAGAAAAGCGATATTCAACAATAGAGAAGGAACTACTTGCCATCGTATGGGCAGTAAAGACGTTTAGACCTTATTTGCTAGGCCGACCCTTTACGGTCTTCACAGACCACAAGCCCTTAAAAGGCATTGCGAATCTAAAGAATCAAGAAGGCAGATTAGGCCGCCTAAGACTTAAACTACTGGAATACGACTTTGAAATACGTTATAAGCCGGGGAAAAGCAATCAGAACGCGGATGCTCTGAGTCGTCTCCCACTAGAAGAAGTAAACATAGGAGCAGTAACTAGAGCAAAAGCAAGAGAGCTACAAGTAAACTCGAATAAGAGAAGTGAATCACAAACAATGAGATGGATGAGAACGAAGATATGGAACAGGAAGACACCGCAGCGTACTTAACTAATAAAGAAGATATTAAGAGAGTAATAAAGGCATTCCACGATACACCTTTGGGAGGACACCAAGGGCCACTGAAAACATACCATCGCATTAGAAATCAGTATAAGTGGTATGGTATGCAGCAACAAATTAAAAACTATGTTGCTACCTGTAAACTTTGCCAACGAAACAAAAGTAGAAAGAATGCCGATGATTTTAACAAAAACACCGAGTAGACCATTTGAAAGACTTTATATGGATATTGTTGGGCCGTTGCCAGAATCTGCTAGAGGCAATAAATATATAATTACATTTTTGGACGATTTCTCTAAATTCCTAGCATGTGCAGCCGTCTCGGACATGGAAGCAACCACGGTGGCAAAAGAGTTCTTCAATGAAATAATTTCCCGTTTTTTCATACCCAAGGTTTTGGTGACTGATAATGGTACAAATTTTACTTCGAAACTATTTAGAGAAGTTTGTAAGCTGTTAGGAACAAAAAATATTAACACTACCCCTATCACCCCCAATCCAATGGATCATTGGAAAGAAATCATAGACCTTTGGCAGAGTATTTGAGAAGTTTCGTTAAGATGGATGGCACTAATTGGGATGAATGGTTACATCATGCTATGCATGTACACAATAATACGAGGCATATGTCTACCAAACAAACACCTAATAGAATCCTATATGGATTCGAGTTTGAAGTACCTATTAAACTAAAAGAAAAACCGTCATCAGTATATAATGCAGATAATTTTAGTAAGATCCTAAAATACCAGATACAACGAAGCTATCAACTAGTAAAACAAAATCAAGATCAAGCCAAGGCCAACTCCAAGAATCATTACGACAAGGGGACAAAGACAAGGACATTCAAGGTAAGACAACAAGTATGGCTGAAAAACCAAGCACGGAAGAACAAATTTTCACCCATTTGGTTAGGACCTTATGAAGTTTTACAAGTTCCAACACCTGTAAATGTTAAGTTAAAAATTAGAAATTCCGAGAAGGTTTACCATAACAATTTGGTAAAACCATGTGTAGGTTAATTATTTAGGTGTCTTAATAGTGGTAAACCCGCAGAAAGACCTGCCACTCCAGGGAAGATGACATGAATGTAGATGGAAAAACAAAAGATTCCAAAATAAGGAGAAGACAAAAGGGACGACATTTGACAAGACACAGTAGAAGTTATGAAACATGAAACGGAACACAAAACAACAACAGATATATAATACATTAACAAGCTACCTCTTCCAAACTGAATATAATAAAAAAGAAATGCTAAAAGAAAATGAAAACTCTAAAACTAAAAGAACTAAGGATAGTAGCTACTGAGGAATAGCTTAGAACTAGTTCAAAGGAAGACCTATCACTTTATTTCCAACCTTAGTGAACTTTGGCTCGAAACCAAATGTTCAAGGCGAAATAGAAGTGCAAGGCAATGTAACAATAATAATGAAGAAAAGCAGAAATTTAAAGTTGCAAAAAATACATATGCAGGCGCATATAAGAAGAAAAAGAGAAGAAGATAAGAAGATAAATAAATATGGAGAATATTCAAGCTCCAAGGAAGACCTTTTATTCCATTTCCAACCTTAGTGAACTTTGGCTCGAAACCAACTGTTCAAGGCGAAATGGAAGTACAAGGCGTTATAAGAAAATAACAAGAAAGAAGAAAAATTAAAATATAAATCACATATATGCAGGCGCATATAAGAAGAAAAAGAGAAGAAGATAAGAAGATAAATAAATATGGAGAATATTCAAGCTCCAAGGAAGACCTTTTATTCCATTTCCAACCTTAGTGAACTTTGGCTCGAAACCAACTGTTCAAGGCGAAATGGAAGTACAAGGCGTTATAAGAAAATAACAAGAAAGAAGAAAAATTAAGATATAAATCACATATATGCAGGCGCATATAAGAGAAATAAGGAGGAAAATACAATGTAAATTAACTAATGATCACTGGTTTACAGCAAGGGAAGAGGAATGCAAACACTGTAGGAAGATGAAACAAAATATTTTAATTTTTTTTTGTAGGTTAGTGTTCACGGTAATACGTTAATGAGCATCGTGCATTATTATGGAAAAGAAGTCATAATGATTTAAATGCATACCATTAAACTTTCATTATAAAAAAGGGGTTTAAATGATTTTCATAGAGATCATTAAACTTTCATGGCTTCATATTTGAAATTCAATTTAATTTTTGTGTTTTGCTTTATGTGTTAAAATAAAAAGAATATTGTCTTTCGTCATATTCAAAAGTAGAACAGTATTTTGCAACTATAACAAAATTACAAGCAGTAAAATAAAAAATAAATAAAATAAAAAAAAAAGCAAATTAATTGTAAAATATTATTATATAATTTGAGTTTTCAAAGTTAGACAACCTTAGGCTAGGTCAGTAAATTTTACACTGTAAGGAAGCAATTACGAAAAAGAATTCAATGGTAAAACAGTCAGTCATCTTCGGGAAAATATAAATACATATGTATTTACATGTGTATGCGGATGTAGTATAAGTATATATAACAATAGCAAAAAAAAAAAGAAACAATAATAATAATAATAAAAATAATAATTAATAGTAAATAAATAATGATTATGAATAGAAAACAAAACTAAATAAATTGTTTGTATTTGAAACATAAACGCGCAAATTAATTGTATTGTTAGCCGATGGCCTTGGCAGCCAGTAAATTAATATAAATTAAATTAATAAGTAATTTTATTGTATGCTAATACTAAACCAAGATAAGTGCAACCGCGGCTCAACTACAATCCCCAGAACTAGAAAGTTGGCATACAGTAAAGACAACAAACGTAACAACAACATCAAAACAACAAGAGAAATTGCAACCATCATCTAAATTTAACAACACAAGGCGTATAGTCTCTTGCAGCCAAAAGTTCAGTAATATCTGAAGCGATAACTTCACCTCAGCAACAACAACATAACCGATGAATTTCTAAATCAAAAGCCTGCAACACACAGCATAAAAAACAGCAGCTGAAACATCAAGTAATACTCTTATCTAACGAGTGTAGTACATTGAGATGAATTATTGTAGCCACAACAGGCTTCCCAATAATATGCACGATCAGATTATTCCGGGAAGTCAAGGCCCAGCAACACTTAAACAAATCTTTGTATAGATTACAACCCTTTGAAATCAACTATACCGCATTGACATTTCTCTATCCATCCACACGAAGTGGGATGATACTGGTTCCGTTGCTATCATCAATACTATTCACGGTTTGAGTACAGCTTAACAGCTTACATGCGGATTTGTAATCCAATAAACTAAGTGAGATAGTTCTTCGTACTGTTATCCAAAAATTTTAAAAAGTGTATTGTATTCGTTCCACGATGGGTGTTCACGTTGTGATACCGATGGCCGTCATTTTACATATGAACTGGCCATCTTTTACACAAGTCGTAGTCTTTGACCATTAACACATCTCAGCTCAAGTGAGAACATCTTTATTGGCGATGCTGGTTTCTTGATACACCCTTACTCAGCCGAAGACATTAGTTCGTGATGATTGTGATTTGTTTTTTTTTTAAGCCACAAGCGAGTACGTCCCTGCATAAAGAAGAAAATCACTGAATACATAAAGGTGCCACAAATTTCAACACATAAGGATAAACAAAACCACGTCAACCTAACTTAGATGTCAAGAATCAAAACATCAACAGAAAATGCGGCGCATTTTCTTTCCGCCAAGAGGGGAGGTATGTTGGGAGTCGGAGGCACTTACTTATATATTTTTTATATAATGGAACATTTATTTATACTTCTTATATTAAGATTACTTATATATTTTTTATAATGGAACATTTATTTATACTTCTTATATTAAGATTACTTATATATTTTTTATAATGGAACATTTATTTATACTTACTTATATATTTTTTTTATATAATGGAACATTTATTTATACTTCTTATATTAAGATTTAAGCATTTGATCCAATTACTATATTTAGAAAACATCTATAGCTAGATGTTTTCTTGTGCCGAGTGGGGAGGGATCTTGTGAATCATACTTGAACAACCCTCGTATTCAAACATTGCACTAATTGGTTGACGCAGCAGAAACTAGTTCATTGACTCAGTTACTTCTTATTTTGTTGGCGCTGGCAAATTGTGCAATATCGATATTTTGTAATTGGATCGAAAGCTAAATAATATTTATGACATAAGTTATTGTCTAGTTAGCATAAGAAAATTAATTGTAAGTAAAATATTGAAAAAACATATTAAAGTATATTTTGTATAAATAGCGGATAGAAAAATAAAAAAGACACAGTCTGCAAGTGTGCAAGCAGCTACAGTAACTAGAATTGTTGTTAATAAAAATACCTATACTTGCGATTCCCAAGGGACCCTCCAGGTAAAAGGTAAAAGATAGAAATACACCATAACAGTCTATCAAATAACAATCACTACATACACACAAATATACAGATCCCTTGTCACTACCCTATAGGTACTCAAACCCAATTGTAAGTAACGCCGACTCACTATTTTAACATAGGCATGTCATAGGCGGTAGTCAATTGGCCATCTCTGCATGACTTTTTAATTTACTACTAACTACTTATTTTTCATGTACAATGTACATACATACATATTTATTATTATTAAATAAAAATAAAAAATTCGTACATATGTACATATATGTACATAAATATATTCATACATACCGCTCATAGAAAATATTATACATAATAAGTATTGAAATTATTTTGTTTTTTTTTTCAACACGAACATTTGACTTTTGATTTCATGACATGCTTATTTTGTTTTTGATTTTCTTTTCATTTACTTATTGTGCTTTTATTTATTTCTTACGTGTGCTTACTGTTGCCAGATTTGCAGATTTCTCTGCATTTTGCTGATTTTTCACTGCAAAAATTATAAAGTGAGATTTGCAGATTTTCACTGCCAAATTGCAGATTTTCTGAAATGCTTGTGTACTCGTAACATCAATATTTGGCTTAAAAAGCGATACGAACCTTAGCCCGTTCAAATTATAAATATAGAAACAAATGGAGTTCGAATAATAATTAAAATTAACCAATATTTTATGTTTTTCTTTACTCCGTAAAAAAATAACCAATAAGTTATTGTCAGAAACGTACACATAAGAAACATTAAGAAATAAGTAGTTTTTGACGTTTAATTTTGCAATATAACAATTTTAAAAAGAATCTACCAAATCTGTGCAAAGATATATATATATATATATACATATCGCACACTATATCATAACAGTCACAACTCGAGATTATGAAAATTGTTTTGTTTTTCATGGACAGCAAAAATTTCTTTTGCGACAAAGTCTTCTTAAAAAGTTTTTGCCACTCCTGAACATCTTGCATTTTTGTAGTTGTGACTGTTTATGATTTAATGTGCGATATGAATGTATATATATATCTTTGCACAGATTTGTATGTATGTATGTACAATTTTTCTAAGTTTTATGTCGAAAGCTTCAGCATATATTTTTGTATAGCAAGATAATTTATGCAAATTTTAAAACAAAATGAAAAAAACTCAACATTAAGGTATTTTTATTGTTGCAGATTTTTTAAAATTATTTTTCAGATTGACGATTTTTAGACAAAATTGTCTAACAACACTGGTGGCGGCTTTGAGGTTTTATTCGCAGATTCAGCGGGTTTGTCATTTTCATCTTACAATATTTTAAAACGGGTTTGCCGATTAGTAGAGGATGCGCTATTATCCCTAGACATCTTTGGAGCAGATGCAATTTTAGTAGAATTTGGGCTTAGCCTGCGCTTTAAAATTGTAATGTATCTGTCCATTCCGACTTAGACCTTGCGTTTTGGGCTACTCTTATCTTCAGTGACAACTTGGTTAAGTGATGACCTCGAGCCCGAAGCGGATGATATCGCTTAGTTAAATGTAGAAGTACTAGGCAACGGTAATTTCAACGATTCACTAGTTGGCATTGGACAAAGCGAATTTGATCGCTGACGAAACTGTGGTTTTTCCGTTAGAAAAAGTCTCTCATCAGATTTTTTATTTTTATTAAAAGCTTCAGAACTCACAGTAAGTCTACCAACAGATTTTTTATTGTTATCATTATGAGCATCAGAACTCACAGTAAAATAGACATTTCTGCCGTTAGAACTCACTTCACAATGTTTTTCCTTTGGGGTACTCATATAGAGTATTCCTCAAGGGTACTTTGTGTGTTTTTTTGTTTACGGTTTTTTTTTGTTTTTGTTATTTCTATATGTAAAAATATTAGCAAAAAAAAAAAACTTATTTATCAAAGTTAATATGTACTACCATGATACAATTATAACAGGTACATGCACAAGCCCAGCCTGTTACTGTATACATTGCAGATAAATGTCAAACTTTGTTTACAAGCTGCAAAAATGTTAGTTTATGTGTGTGAATAAAATGTTTATAGTGTTGCCAATGAATTTACACAAGGCTGTGTCTGCAATTACACATTGAAGAAAATTACAGTACACATATTTTGTGTAAGTTAAAATTAAAAGAAAAATAAATAAAAATAGAACCCAAAGTAGAATTACACACAGATTATACAAGATTTAATTCCATGGCCTACACACGTGAGTAGTAATTACACACTATTTAACTACACACAGATTGGCCACACTGAATAACTATAATCATGCAGGAATGCCGCGTCTGCATTTGTACTTTAGTTACCCTGTAATTGCTGTTTTTATAAACAAAAGACATTTGTTTCTGACAATTTTTCGTTTGTTTATACCAACAAAATACATGTGTTTTTGGTGTTGGAATTTTGTGTATAGTCGTGCATGTACCTAGTATAATTGTCTCATGTGTACTAAGAATATTTTTTTATATGATTTTTTTGTTTAGTTTGTATGTATGAAAAATTCCGCTATTACGTATGTTCACTATGAAGGTACAACGAGAACCATATTAACAATAAAGGTTTTTGAAAAAAATTTTGGAATATTTTTTTTGTGAAATATTTTCCCGGAAAAAATTATTTCTTCATGCCCTTTTGTAAAAGTAAAGAATATTTTTTGTTTCATTTCCTTCAGAATAACTAACAGGGACTCCTAATTTTTCTAACAATACTTGGCAATATAATCTGAAATTAAAACCTACACAAATAAATTGGATTTTGGCAGAAACTCCATACTGATCCTAGATTGTAAGCTTCTGTTATACAACTCGATTCTAAGACCCATTGAGTCCTATGGCATCCAATTATAGGGCACAGCCTCTGCATCGAATGTGGATAAAATTCAAAGACGACAAAATAAAATCGTCCGTATGATTACAGCAGCCCCCTGATACGTCAGAAGTCAGCACATTCACAAGGATCTAGATGTCCCGACTGTGTTTTCAAAACATGTGAAAGAATATATAAAAAAACTTGAGTTGCACCCTAATCCTCTAGCCCGCAACGGAAAAAGAAAGTGTTGATCCTTATATTTTTGTCTAGAACTGGCCGGACTATTTATTAATATTTTTAGATTTAAGATTTGAATAATTATTGTTAGTTCAATTCAAAACTGAGATTCAATAAACCCTACAAATGAAGAGAAAAAATAATAATCTGAACGTGTTAAGGCGCCCTAATAGGTCATACTTTTTAACTCAAAAATTGTCGTTTTTCATAAATTTTCAATGCAAAAATTTTTGTTTTTCGAAGATCATATAGTTAATACACATGCGCACTTTTCTGTTGAGTTTCAGTAACAATTTTTGCAAAAAAAGTATAGTCTAGAAAAAAAACGAGAATTTAACATCCGAATTTATTTAAAGGAGCAGTCAGTTACACCAAGGAATATGCCGACTGCTGAAATTCACCCATGTGTGTAATTTTTAGTTTCATGCGTTCGCCTTGATTGCGACTGTTTACATTTGATTTCATCAAAATCAGTTCCTCGGTTTAGCTTAAAGCCTGGTATTCTGTTCGAAGTTGGGAAAAGTTTTCAGAGCCATTGGTTATTTCGCGTGAAAAATTTGACATGTACTAAATGTAGCCCAACTCGCGGTTTTTTAGATAAATTTCTTGCTTTTATTGCTTGAAAGTATGCAACATTGTTAAAATTCCGTGCGAAAAAAGTAATGCTCATGTTGTTTCGCAGCTAAACTAAAATGATGCCAGATTAATTTTGCATGGAAAGACATGATTTTCCGTGTTTTTCACACCAAGAACAGAGTACTACTCTCGCGAATTTATTTCGCAAATATTTCATACCAAATACTTTTATATGTAGTTTGACAGCATTTCGCACGAAATCGTGAACAGAGTAATACGCTTAAAGCCTGATACACTGTTCACAATTTCGTGCGAAATGCTGTCAAACTACATATAAAAGTATTTGGTATGAAATATTTGCGAAATAAATTCGCAAGAGTAGTACTCTGTTCTTGGTGTGAAAAACACGGAAAATCATGTCTTTCCATGCAAAATTAATCTGGCATCATTTTAGTTTAGCTGCGAAACAACATTAGCATTACTTTTTTCGCACGGAATTTTAACAATGTTGCATACTTTCAAGCAATAAAAGCAAGAAATTTATCTAAAAAACCTCGAGTTGGGCTATATTTAGTATATGTCAAAATTTTCACAACTTCGAACAGAGTACCATGCTTAAGGCGCAACAAACAAACAACAAATTTACTTTCGCATTTATAATTAGGTAGCAGAGACACCATCAGCTATCACTGCCACGAACCGCTTAGCAACGATACAAACCAATTGGAAATGCCAAAAAAAAAAAAATAGGCTAAACTCCCAACAACGGCAACACTGAAAATCTAAAACATCCGCAATGGCAGCACCATTATTCTATGTAGTTGTTACCAGTATTTGTAACCAGTATTTTTTAATTTTCCATCAATAAAAAAAATCAAATAAAAATCTACGTATTAGCACCTGTCAAGTGCCTCATCCTTTATCCACTTTAAGGAAACATGAGAAGACAATCATTATTGAACGCTCTTTTCCTTGCTCCTTGATCCGCCAACTAACCTAACCAACAACTATGTATATAGTATATACTAGACCTCTGCAACAAAACATTCATTTGTTTACCTGTACACAAATAAATCGTCATTCATTCAAATATTTTATATTCGATGAGAGTTGATGAGAGACAAGAGAGTAAAAACGACAGGGAAAATTAAGTGAGTGTATTATTGAGTATTGTTCAAATAGAATATTGCGTCTGCTTATTCATTTTAAATACGAATGAATTTAAAAGCAAAAGAAACAGAATAGAATGAATGAATAACACAAATATAATTTGAGTATAAAACTATTTGAATTTTTATTCATTTTTTGAATACTTTCAATGTGTTTTCCATAAAGCTGAGTTTACATCTGGCATTTCTTGTGTGTCATTTGCCCAAAAAAGCGTAACCAACTAATTACTAATGAAAAACTGTTTGATTCAGACATGTATTTATTGATTTAAACAGTTTGGAATCATGTTGGATTCTATAAAATTGTATATTAAAAAGGTATGGAACTATTTAGCTTAATAAATACATGTCTGAATCTAACAATTTTTCATTAGTAATTAGTGGTTACGCTTTTGTGGCACATGGCACACAGATGTAAGCCCGGCCTAAGTTGGGAGCAACGATGCCATATGTGAAGATTTAACGTGCTTTTAAGATTTTTGGGGCTTCTAAAAGATCTGAAAATTTTTATCAACAAAATAAGAACTCCATGATTTTAATTTTTTCTGATTTCCGCATGAAAAATGGCAAGTTACACAACACGCGTTACAAACGCCTTTTCTTTCAGCTTTTTTATTCATTTTTACATTGAAAAATGATCTTGAACATTTTCAAATCCTTTTTTGTGCAATACTGTATAGTTTTCAAACTCTTTATTAAGATTTTCCTTCATGATTCTAATTTTTAAAAAAATTTTCTCTTTTATTGTCAGCCGATTAGTTGTCAAAACATCAAAACGCGTTAAAAAGTTGAAAGTTAACCAACTTTCTGCCGCAAACGCGTCAAAGAGTTTGGTATGTAACTTGTCGTATGCAAAAACACTATTTCAACTTTTTTTGACAGATGCCTACAGTTGGCACGCGCACTAACGCGTGTTATGTAACTTCACCTTAAATGAAGATTTTTTTGCGTATTGTGAAGAATTAAAAAAATAAATGGCAACGCTAGTTAGGAGTATAGAGTGAAAAGGAATGTACAAAAGAATATGCTTTTAATATGAGCGTAATAACGGAACTTTGAAATACATGTAGGTACTTACAAATGTAAATTAATTGTATAGTACTTAGTATATTTTAAAGTTTCTCTGATGTTGCATCTTATGTAAAAATGGAATGTAAAGACAACGCAAATAACTGTAATTTATATAATTATTTATGTAATTTTTTTATTTTTTAGTTTTACCGTTTTTGAAAATTTCAAGAGTTTTGCTCTTATGGTTTCCAACATACAGCAAGTTGTCAATTGTATGTATATTACATGGGATTTTAACATTTTTCGTTGCTCGTTTTGGAACACCCTTTAATTTCCAATTCTCATATATTTGTTGTAGCGGCCAAAGGTCTACACACTGTGTCCAAATTTCAGGTCTGTAGCTCTTACCGTTCTCGAGAAAATACCCTGTGACAGACATAGTTTTAGACACATGTAGTTAATTTTACATAACACAAAAAGTTAAAGTTTTCCAACCCTGGAAACGTCTTTTTAATTTTTTTATATTTTTTTAATTTAAAATTCCAATTTTAGTCGTACTGAAGTGTAAAATAAGTTTATTTATTAAAAAATAATAAAAATTTGTTTTCGGTAGTTACTTTTATATGGCAAAATAAAGTTTAAGTTTTCCAGCTCTGCAATCGTCTGCTCGATTTTGCTGAATTTCAATACCAATCTATTTTGGAAAATTTCTGACATACCAGTTCAAGAACGAAGTCTCTAGCTTTTGTGGGAGCTTCGCAAAACCGATTTCACGTACAGACAGACGGACAGCCGGACATCGCTTATTCGTCTTCCCTATGCATAAGGATCCAGAATATAATATATTTTATGGGTCGCTTATTGATATTATAGAAATTACAAACGGAATGACAAACCTATATATACCCTTTTACCATTTTTTTGGTAAAGGGTATAAAAAGTAAAAATTAATGCATCAATAAAAAATATCTGCGACAAGAATCGTACAATGTAGACGCAAGTGCAAGTTTAAAGAAAGAAAAAAATCGCAGAATGTAAAATATTATTAGTTATATAACGACATACATATACATATGTATGTGATTATACATATGTGATTATTTGCAAAAATATATGCATACATATACATATACATATGTATATATCTCTCATTTACTTCAATAGTGTCACAACTCAGAAAACCAACTTTTGCAGAAAACGTGTTAAAGTTTTCAATTTGTACAAAACTCAATGCAGACATTACATGTATCAATAAATAATAAAAAAATTATATTCCCTCAAGAGCTGGTTGTACGAGCTACCTATTTTTATGAAATTTGTACACATTTATAAAATACGTTATTAATAATTATTCTGCATTATTAACTCAAAAATGCATTTTTGAATTATGCCACTATTAAAATAAATGAGCGATATGTAGAATGTATTATAAAAACAAATAACAAATAACGAGTATTTATTCAAATAATTGAATACTCCAACCATATGTATATGAATGACCAACACATTCTTTTGAATTTTAGAGTAACATTGCGTTTTGAGTTATAGTTGGGTTTGACACTCATTCTCTTTGAGTTTTTATTCATTTGGTTTGTTAACACAGAGAGAATTAGTAACTACATTCATATTGTACTGAGTTATTACTACATCGTATTCAAATTACAAACGAATGTGTTGAAGTGGCAATTGGGTACATTCATGCAGACTTTTAGTATATACATACATATACATATACATATATCTTTTCGCTGTTGTTAATGAAAACTTTTTACTTACCAAGTTGCATAAATTTAATTTAACAATTGTGAAATAAAAACTCTGCATTTTATGGTTGTTATAATTATTAAATTTTTTTGGAATATTAATTTTGTTGCTGTTTGTATTTAATTGTTATTTAATTATTTCATTACATTTATTTTTATATTTCAATTAACTTTAATATTAAATATGAAATTGGTGTAGATTTGTGTTTGTTTTATTTTATATACCTATACTTAGTTTAATATTTAGATATTTGCACTTAACTGTATTAAATATTTATTTTTTAACTCATGCTTTATTTTTTTCCTATTTTATTGTTGTCATGCAAAATGTAATAAAATTTACATATATAAACATAACATTTGAAAAATGTTTTATTTTTTATTATCTTCTTGTATTTTGCAAATAAAATTTAACATTTTTTATGGAGAAAAATCATTGAAATTAATAAATTGAGATTTATTGATTTAAATATATACACTATTTGATTAAAAATATGGTATTTAATGCTCAATGATTTGTAGGAAAAATATATAAAGTATGAATATACAAATTAAAAGCTTTAACTTTAGTGTTTGCTTGGTTTTGTTTTCTCTTTGGAACTCAATTTGTTTTCAGTTTTTTATATTCAAAGTTTTATTAGAAACTGGGTTCACACAAAATGCGCTAAGCTGAGCCAATGCATTTTATATTATTTTATAAAAGCAAAACACACACTGACCTCTATAACTAGATCAGTGTTAATCTCGTCTATTATAAAATATTTAAAAAATAATAAAATAGGAACTTATATTACAGTTATTAATATTTGAAACAATTGGACTGCTTAACGGAATGTAAGAATCTGTGCATTAGTTTTCACATAACAATATCGATCAGCTGTTTCCTACCGTTGCAGATACAGTTCATTACAGTCGGCTAGCTGAGCCTTAAAAGATTTCTCAGCAAAAAAAGATTTTTGAATATAAGATATTTAGTAGTTTTTGAGTAAACTACTTACATAGGTATGTACATGTATGCATTTTTTTCTTCATCAAAAGTATGAACATGAGCAACGACGTTTTCCTCAATGTACATATGTATGTACGTGCAGAAAGATAAGAATAAAAACAAAAAAACCTGATTGAAACTTCAGGGTTGTTGGAGTTTTCTTAGTGATCTAGATATATTTGTGTATCAAATTTTAGCTACATATCTAGTGATCGAATTGGCTCACTCATCTACCCTTACTTGTGAATCAAATTTCAGCTCTCTAACACGAATTCCAGCTTTACATTTTATGGGCGTTATCCCGCTCAATTTTTTATACTCAAGATGTTGTTGTGAGCAGCGATGCCAACTATTTATAACCCAAACGCGCTATTCCCCTTCTCAAAACGCGCTAGAACGCGCTAAGTTACAGCATTGTAAATTATTTATAGCCAAAACGTGCTGTTTTTCGACGCGGTAAATTAGATTTTAATAAAAGTCGATGTATGTATTCTATGATTTTCATTAAACACAACTTCCACCCTTTTTAAATAACCTTAAAAAATAAATTTTGTTTACGCTACTGAAAGAATTTTTTAAGTAGCTCTTTTTCAGATTTTCAAATATTGCTTCTTCGAAATTATGTCCTAAATAACTAAAATCATTTAATAGAGAATCAGAATCGCCTTGCAAGTAATCGAAATCTTTAGTTTTTCTTTTAATTTTACCTGTCAAACTTTGTAAAATACGTTTTTAATTCTCACAACATTTGAGGGAGTTTTGTTTGCTACAGCTGCATCATTAACTAATTCAAAAATTAGTGTTTTTATAATTAGTGTTTTTATGGGAATTGTTAAAATTTAAGTTTAAAATTTTTAAACGCACTAATAATCCCAAATTATTATTTTACTTATTAAGTAAAATACATTGAAATTGATTATTGAGGGGTTTAGCTGGATCCTATGTGTATTTCACTGTTGCTAATGCAGATCATCAGGGAACATTTACCCAAATTTCTTAGAACAACTAGAGGTATCTTATTATATATAATACAAAAGCACGTTTATTTGTTATGGGTAAACTCTTCAATGCCCCAACAGATTTTCGACTTCCACCCCGCAAAATATTCGTAAAAGACCTGTGCGTGTTTATATATATATATTCTATCCCGGTAAATGCTACGCCCCTTTCAGAAATGTGATTCGTCCGACAGATGGCACAATTTTTAGTTTTTTTGTGTTTTTGCACCGTAACTGAAGAACTACTGCACCGATGTTGACAAAACTTTATATACATGCTCTATGGGGCGTGAGGAGCGTTTCTGTGTGGTTTGAATCCAATTTTCATATTGTACCACCAATGCCATATACAACACTAATGTTTGCTTACGGCCAGCTAGTTATGTTATAAACTTTTATTTAAACAAATGACAAAATTGAAACAAGAACTCAATAATCCACATGTTTTTTTATTATTTTCTTACTTTACCATTGCTACATTGGCTGACTTTTTTCAGCTTCAAATTGTAGTTGTAAGAGTATGTATAAGAAAATAAATGTAAACAACAACAACAGCTTTAAAGAATAGAGTGTTGTCACACAAGTATTTTTTTTTTTTTTTGACCGGGTGCAGTCAAGTTAACAATTATTTATTTATTTTATTTATTTATTTACATTTTATATTTCATAAAGTAAATTTATAAAATATAACAAGTTAACAATTAGTGTTTTTATGGGAATTGTTAAAATTTAAGTTTAAAATTTTAATTCAAAAATTGTTATCAAAATTTTGGATGCTAGAAAATTTTGAAATATATACAAAAAAAGTTAAAATATATTGAACTAAAATTATGATATTGACTTTATTTGGGCATAATTAAAACGCGCTAAATTGGCATCGCTGGTTGTGAGCAGTGCTTATCATTCATCTTTATTTTCGTAATACACGGGCGATCCGAAATACGTAAATAATAGATTTAAATCTTAAAGCCTTGTACACGCGCTAGTGTCCATAAAATGGCTTGACTTAAACATGTCTATTTGGTTTTAGTTCAGAGGAATATTAACGTGGCCCCGCCTACCCTGGTAAAAAATGTTTGAGTTTTCAGGTTTTTCTAGTTGGTAGAAATGTAGAGAGAACCCAACAAAAATTTCAAGGTTAATAACAGAATCCATAGAATTAAAAATTCAAATTTACATGGTAATAGAAATATGCCACTAATGACTGCTGAAATTGCGAAATACACAAGAAACTATTTAACAAAATTCGGATGCCATTCTACTTGCCTTGCACGTAACATTTTAAACTTTACTTGAAATATCCGCTTAATAGAGGAGGACACTGGGGCTGTAATACGCTACACACCAGATGAAACTTCTTGAACATGTGTCCAGATGATGAGCAGTTGCAAAGCATGTACAACAGCTGATCACGCATACTCAGTAAAACTTGGCAGAATTACTGCATAGATGGCTAAATTTGCTGAATTTACGAACGTACCCCAAGCTCACATTTTAAATTGAATTTTGATGCACTAAAATCGTTTCATTCTCGCTTATAGCTAAATCATAATTTTCCCGTAAAATGTATTCAAAAATCGCTATATTTGATGATAAAATAGCTGAATTGGCAACAATGGTAATAGCATATACATACATACATATCTACATACATATGAAGTTCGAACAATAATAATAAAACTAATTAAACTTTTTGTTGTTGTCAATTTTTGATATAACAAATTTAAATTTTTCTAGTCAATTAAATTACTCAACAAAATTGTAAAATTACACACATATGTATTTATATCATAACGGAATGCGCACACGTAGAAGAAACATAAAGGCAGAATTACCCGACTGTAAATGTAGAACTGTTAATGTAAATGTGTCAGCTGATCGAATCTGTTGCATGAAAAGCTATGCAAATGTTTACCTGACTGAAATTTCACGTAAATGTAACGTCTGAACCTGCAGAAAATAGAATTTCATGACGACGCACTGTGGTCGAAATGGTCGATCCAGCGTCGTTTAATTCAATTTTCAAAGTGTTTGCGCCAAAATTGTGTCTCAATCGATTACTAATATACCACTGAACTTATATATCGATTTTTTTTATTGCCATGATCTAGTTGCACAGCTGTGAGCTGTCAAACACAAAATATGTTTCAGGCGGTGCATCAATAAGCTTTAACACGTGTTTTCTTTGCATTGCCAAATGTTCTCTAAATTTACATTTGTCTCAATTAAGTGGAAGAAAAGTGGTTTTATTTTTAGTTGAGGTATGTATTAACTAAAAAAATTTTTGTTTGTGACCTTTGCTTAACTGTTGAAGAAAAAATAGAGTTCAAGTTGACTATACCACTAACTGCTTGAAAAAAGCCAAAATAAGACTTCCTTGGACCAGAACTTCTAATATTGGTGAAACTACACAAAAATTTGCAAAAAGACTGAAACAACACGAATATGACTGTAATAATTCAAATATAAATACTAATTTATCAGCATTGGCTAAACATGCTAAATCAAATAAACATGAGTTTGATTTTGAAAATGCACAAATACTTAAAACAGAACAGAACAAATTTAAATTACAAGTACATGAAGTAAACCAAATTGTCAAATATGAGAGATATACATACATGTAATGAAAAGACTGACAGCCATCCCTAAACAAGGGCGGAAAGCGAAACGTTTTTTTCCGCCGAGCCTTAACGCTGAAATGTCATACCTAACTTGAGGGCTACACGATCAAGTTTTGCTTTTCAAATTTCAATACATTCAAACTTTTTCACTAATACATTCACACTTTTAGAATTTGATGCGACCTTGACTTCAAATTTTCTTTCCAATTGTGTATTCAAATTTATAGGCAAAAAACAACTGACACCAATTTCAATAAGCACACTTTTCGATTTTGTTTTCAAATATTCTGCCTGTATAGTATTTTTGTGTTCTTTTATTACACATAATGTTATATTCCTCCTAAAAACTTTAATTAACTTTAAATAAATATTATTAGAAAAAAAATAGATTGATGTGTTGCGGTTTATAGACCTAAATACAAGTCGTGAATTTGTGTGTTTAAGCTGTTTTCTTATGAACGGCATATTGAAAATAAATTTGCTTGAAAATTGCGTGCAGCCTACGTCACAGCTTTCAATTTAAATTACTTTTGACAACCAGTATGTGTGACAAACTTGAATGCAAATCTTGGTCGTGTAACTGTAGCGTAAACAAAAGCGGCAACGTTATGTCAAAACGATAAAAAAGGGTTATCAACCCAATAAATAAAACAATCCTGATTATTTTAACACCTGGACAGACGACATTGTTGTTTGTGATTTTGTTATTAAAATTTTTTTATTTAAATTAAAATAAAATAATTAAAGTTTGAAAAAATTAGTTATATAGAAAATTTGGAAAACTTGCTTGTGTTTTCTCAAAAACCTTCAAGTCGGACAAAAAAATCTTTAATAATCTTTAGTGATTTTACTCAAAATATATTAATATGCATTGATTTTACTCAATTTAAATTCAGGAAAAATTTATTTTGTTTCAAATGAACTAAACCCGACAAGAATAATATCAGTCAATTGACCGGAAGTCATGTATGTTATATTCATCATTGCGTATAACAAAGTTTCTATCACATTATTAAAGACAAAATGAAAAG
This sequence comes from Tachina lurida, assembly GCA_944452675.1. Classification (NCBI taxonomy): domain Eukaryota; kingdom Metazoa; phylum Arthropoda; class Insecta; order Diptera; family Tachinidae; genus Tachina; species Tachina lurida. The sequence goes on along the minus strand of OX101753.1, from coordinate 108,137,123 downwards.
TGTGATGTAAACTTTTGTGTACGTGTGATGTTGCATCTCTCTCTAATCAATTACAATATTAATATTAAATCGACATACATAATTGACTAATATATCCCCCATATACTGACAATAAATATAGTTTTTATTATTTTAATTGATTTTTGTTTATTTTAAAAAGTCAATTCAAATTATTCAAGTAAATAAAATATTTAAAATTAAAGACAGAAATAAGCAAAAACAGAATAACTTAGGCGGTATCTAGCCCTCTTCACACCTTTTCATTGCCCACACATCTTTCTTTTAAAAGAAAATATAGATTAAATTAAATTTTGTACATTTCTTTTATTCACTATTGTTTTTACTTATCTTTTTTAACACTGATAAATTTTAATTTTCACAGACAGAATGATTTTTGTTAAATAAAATTCGAGTCATAAAAGTTTTGGCATACATATGTATGTATATAAGATGACCCACTCTAACATATATGCTAGAGTAGAGTAACTATAATTAATAAATAAATCCATCATCACTTACGATCGAGTGACTAGTCAATTGACTGTCATTATTGAATTCAATGTAAAATTGTTGCAAATGTGTTAGTGAAAAAATTTTGTTTGTGAAACTAGTCATTCATTTCTTGTAGGGAACAAACGTAAAGGTAAATAACACAAAATATTTACTGAATAGAACATGTATAAGATAAATATACATATGTATGCACATAATTCATACTTTTAATGAAGGAAAGAAGAAAATGTGTCGGTACTTTAGTCAAAAAGACATTAAATAATAAACTAAAAGTATTAAATATCATATTCTTAAAAATCTTATTTTTAACAAAGAAATGTTTTAGTATTTTTAACATCCCGAAAAACTTCGAAAATATTCACATGTGGTAACTCTGATGCTGGCAAACAGAAGGCAATTGTTTTCTTTTGCAACTAACTTCATTGTAAAACGCGTTGTCAAAATCGGATTTTCCAATAGCAAATCGTTGCCGTCTCGTTGCCGCCGCGTTATTTCGGTATGCTCCATACAAAATGTATGGACATGATAACTTCTGACAGCTAAAAAACGCTTGCCGCCCGTGTTTAGGGATGGCTGTGATAAGAAAAATTACATAAACACTTACTGTAATTTAATTTCTAATTTCAATTGAAAAAATACATGTGGTAGCTTACATGTATTTTATTTGATTTATATGTAATTTTTAATTATTAAATTTTTCATTGTCTTATAATTAATAATCAAAAAAGGTAATTAGATATAAATTGTATAATTTTTTAAAAATAAAAAACTTAAAATGTATTATTTTAGATCCTGATGATGAACCAATAAAGGTTCGAAATATATAGATTAAAAACAAATTTGCATTGTTTTTTATTTTTCAAACGGATTAAAAGAAGCTAAACAATATTCAAAGATATGTATAATGCTAATGAAAGCCTTGTAATAAGCAAAAAAAATTTTAAATTTTGTAGCACAATTGGTTCAGAAATGGAAATTCAACCATAGAATCATCCACAAATTTGAAGAAAACAACACGGAGTGGTTAGACGGACAACTTTTATTAGTTGATCCAACAGAACGAAATTAAGTAAAGTTTCCCAAATTGTTAAGGAAACACCTCACAGTGAGCTCGTACTAGCTACAACCAGCAGTTTATACAAAGAACATTGTGTACCTTGCACTTTTGATTCAGCTAGTAGTTCCGAATCGGAATAAAAATCTGTTATTACTATTGCAATTAGTATTGTAATTATTTTGTGCATTATAATTTAATTTTTGTTATGAAAACAATTGAATTATATGCAGACTGAATAAGGCCAAAAATAGTTATTTCAAAATTTTAAACAAAAAAATAAATAAATAAATGTTTAAAAAAAAGGTTGTTCATATTAAAAGTTTAATATATTTTTAGTCCAAAAGAATGTGAAACATTAAATATATTAATTAAATAATTAAATATATTAGCTTTATCATGTTTTCCTGAATGAAATAAACAATGTCTAATTTATGAAAAAAAATTGCAACTTTCACAACAAAAAAATATATATATATATATATTAAAAAAAAAAAATTATTTAATATTGTAGCTTAATCTATTTTCAACTAAAAAAATATTACACAAACAAAAAAATTTTTTCTCTAAGCGCTATTAATTAAACGCCGCTAGATGAGCCTTTTCGCCCACTGTGCGACGTTACGTGACATTTGTAGACAGTGATGGGATGTATGTATATTGAATGAGAGTGTGGCACAATAGCCCTATTTTGGTACTTTTGTTTCTTTTGATAATTTAAGCTTTTGAGTTGCTAAATTTGTATACGTACATGACATAAATTTAGTTTTCTAATAAAGTTTTTTTCTTTATAAAATCTAACCACAGACTGCCAATCGTATTTGTTTATTTTTTTGTTAATATACATATACATATATGTATGAATATGTAACATACATATAGTAAATTTGTGCGAACAAACAGCATAAAACGCACAAAAACTATTTTTATTTAATAATAATAAAAATAATAAAAAAATTTACCACAAATAACGCTATTGAATTTAAGTTTACGTCATTTGTAACAATGCTTAATTTTAAGTCGACTTTAAGCATGGTTAAGGTTTAAAAGGCAATCACATCATTTGTGGTAAACTTATTTTATTCTTTCGAGGTTAATATCAATTTTTGCCTCTTTAAGAACATATTAGACCATATTTGGATGCCATTTCTTGACGGCTTGGTACCGGAAATCACAGAATTTTCAAACAAGTTGACGACCTCGAACATTTTGCACGTATTTTTGCATGTATTTTATGCCTGTATGTAGACTTTTTTCCTATGGATTTTGAATATTTTTGCTTTTATTGTTGTTATTATAATTATATTTTCATTTTTTATTTTTTGTATAAACATATTTATTAGCACTCTAAATATTGGCATAATTAATTTTTTGAATTTCTTCCCAAGTTTCCTCAAAACCCAAAAATGATGGTTGTATGTAGAGTTATTTCCTTAACTGTATTTAAATGTATATTGTTTGTGATTAAAATTAATTATTATTAGTACGTACGGACATTAATAAGAAAAGTATAAAACGATAAAGTGGATATATAATAATGTTTTTATATGATTGAGGTGCTACTGAAACCATAGGCATTCCCTTAAATTAAGGAGTCAAACACTTCGTTGTTCCGATGAAATTGCTCAAAATCTGTTTTGCTACTTGTAGTTATATGCAAATATTACGGTTAGAGGCTTAAGCGTTACAGCTGCTATTAAAATTATTACAATTGAGTTCTTTTACATAAAATAATAATTTTTAAAACCTCTAGGCACATTTCCATTATAAAAGATGTCTTATTTCAAAAACTCCATTACTTTTTTCCAACAGTATAAAACTTACCATCAAAAGAAAGTAAATTATAATAGCTTCAGCGAAATTATTAAAGAAATCTTGGATTAATTGAAAGATTACCATTTTGTATATTATTAACTTATAAGCAGTAATGCATACATACATATGTATGTATAATCACACAATCCATATATATTTCAATCAAAATGAATTCAATGAATTTAAATATTATATGAACTTTCACGTTTGACTTCAAATAACTCGCAATTTAAAATCAAAAATGAGTGTTTGCTGGGCACAAAGCAATTAGCATGTATATATTAGAGATCGACCGAAGGCGTTTTTTTTTGCCAAAGCCGAAGCCGAACTTCGGCTAAAATCCTAATCTTTGGCCAAAACCGAAACCGAAGCCGCCGAATGTTTTAAATTTTAAAAATGATACTTAATGATCAAACAGAATTGGGGCATAAACTCATTTTCCATACAAAATTACACAAAAACTTGCCTCAGAAAGCAGTCGATAGATAGAATCTATTTTATTTTGAGAACGTTTTTTATTATGCTCTCACATATAAATAAATATTCTCTTAAACATGTTACCATACTTTCAATAAATTTCATACATTTTGTGAACAAAACTACAAAGAAAAATAAGCACAAAAGAAAATAAAACAAAAATTAGAGAGCATTTGAAGTTACTGCCTTAGATTTTATTATGGGCTTTGTTAATTTGACAGCGATTTTTCCTGAAGTTGCGGACATATTCTGTTTGATCATTTACGTTTTATATGAATTAAGAAAAAAGTTTGCTTTTTTGAGATCACTGAAATAGCTGTAATATCTATTGGATACATAACAAGAAAAATAAAGCTATTTTGCAATTACTAAATTGCTTTTTCATATGATCACTCACAAAAACGTCCAAGTAAAAGAAAATAGAAAGCAACAGGCTTGTATTTCAAAGCAACCCTTTCAAAACGTTAAACACAATAGAAACTATCGGCGAGCAACGACCAAACATAATTTTATTTTTCAAGCTTGGAATGAAAAATATTCGGCTTCGGCTAATCGGCCAATTTTTGCCATAGGCCGAATGTTGGCCGATTACCAATTTTTGGCCGAAGGCCGAAGCCGATTAATCGGTCGAACTCTAGTATGTATGTATGTGTGCAGAAGGAAGATTTTTTTTGTTTGTGTCGAAAACACATGACACGTTTTTTAGCATTCTATAAGCGTTCAAACATTTACATTACATTTACATTTACATTACATCTACGATTTCTAGTCGCCTAAAGGCAGAATTACCCGACTGTAAATGTAGAACTGTAAATGTAAATGTGTCAGCTGATCGAATCTGTTGCATGCAAAGCTGTGCAAATGCTTACCTGACTGAAATGTCACGTAAATGTAACGTCAGAACCTGCAGAAAATAGAATTTCATGACGACGTTACGTGACATTTGTAGACAGTGATTGGATGTATGTATATTGAATGAGAGTGTGGCACAATAGCCCTATTTTGGTACTTTTGTTTCTTTTGATAATTTAAACTTTTGAGTTGCTAAATTTGTATACGTACATGACATATTTAATAAATTTAGTTTTCTAATAAAGTTTTTTTCTTTATAAAATCTAACCACAAACTGCCAATCGTATTTGTTTATTTTTTTGTTAATATACATATACATATATGTATGAATATGTAACATACATATAGTACATTTGTGCGAACAAACAGCATACAAGCGCACAAAAACTATTTTTATTTAATAATACCAAAACAAATTATAATATGTGCGTTTAATCATAACAATTGTAATGATAATAAAAATATAAAAATTTTTATAATTATAATACGTTGTAATGTATGTATGTATACATATGAAGCTAAAATTGTAATTTCACTAAATATCAAAGTCATAACATTGTTTGTAAGTATAAAATAATGATTTGATACCATTTAAATAATTTTCGTACTTTTTTCACACAATCAAAAATAATGTGAATATATTGAACTCCCATCAATGTTTCGAACATCTGTTGTGCATTTTATTTGAACTTTTTTATACTGATAAACACCCAGGAAACAAAATATATGTACATATGTACATGCATATTGTTTGTGATTAAAATTAATTATTATTAGTATGTACGAACATTAATAAGAAAAGTATAAAACGACAAACTGGATATATAATAAAGTTTTTATATGATGGAGGTGCTACTGAAACCATAGGCATTCCTGGAAATTAACGAGTCAATCACTTCGTCTTTCCGATGAAATTGTTCAAAATCTGGGGGCAAATCACCGCATTCGAAATCGAGTAGTTTGTCATCGAAATGTTGTTAACGTGGATCACGGCAATCGTTATCGAAACGTATCTACTCGAAGTTGTACTCGATTGCTAATCTACTATCGAAAACAAGTAAACTCTAGCTTTTTGCGCGAAACAAACCAAAGAAACAAAATAAAGGAAAAAAGAACGGAGTAATAAAAATATTTTTCCACAATTAGTTTAAAAAATATAGTTTTAATTGGTAATAGGGAAAGTATATATCAATATAAAGATTGCCCAATAGACAGTGCAAAAAATAAATAAGGGAACAGTCGCTTCTAAAACAAATACAAAATAAAGAAAATGGGAAACAAAAATAAGTATTGGAGCAATTTATGATGGAAGATCCTGTTTCGTTTTGTTTTTCTTATTGTCATATGCTAACAACAATGTAAAAAATAGTAGTAGGTAACATAAATTACGATCGAATACCGTGATCCAAAAAATTTTAGTCATCGAAATATTTCTCTACACGAAGGTGCACTCGATTTCGAATGCCGTGATTTGGCCCCTGTTCTGCTAATTGTAGTTGTATGTAAATATTACGGTTAGAAGTTTAAGCGTTACAGCTGCTATTAAAATTATTATAATTGAGTTCTTTTACATAACATAATAATAATTTTTAAAACCTCTAGGCCCATTTTCATTCTAAAAGGTGACGTATCTCAAAAACTCAATTAGTTTTTTCCAACAGTAAAAACTTGCCCCAAAAGAAAGTAAATTATAATAAGTTCAGCAAAATAATTAAAAAATCATGGATTAATTGAAACATTACCATTTTATATATTATTTACTTATAAGCACTAATGCATCCATACATATGTATGTATGATCACACAAGTCCATATACATTTCAATCAAAATTAATTCCAAGAATTGAAATATTATACATATGTATTTATGTATGTACATGAACTTTCACGTATGACTTCAAATAACTCGCAATTTATAACCAAAAATAAGTGTTTGCTGGGCACAAAGCAATTAGCATGTATGTATGTGTGCACAAGGAAGTTTTTTTTGTTTTTGTCGAAAACACATGACACGTTTTTAAGCATTCTATAAGCGTTCAAACATTTACATTTACATTACATTTACATTTACATTACATCTACGATTTCTACAGTCAGCTAACGAGGCCTTAACGAGGCCTTTACATTTACATTACATTTACATTACATCTACGATTTCTACAGTCGGCTAACGAGGCCTTAAGAACTCATGTTTTGTGTGAATGGCCGGCTTTACATCTGTGTGCCAAAGCATGAAAAAAGCGTAACCACTAACACTGTACAACAGCCAAAATAGCCTTTAGATAAAAGTATGCGGACTATATGGATTTCGATGCGTTAATTTCAAATCTGCTGTCAGTTTTTCTCTATCACGCAGAGATTTTTTTTATGGGCGTGGCTAATTTTGGCCCCTAAATTAGTCGGCCATACTAATATATTTTACTATAACTCGAAAACCGCTATTTCCATTTTAATAAATAATAAACCAAAAGACGCGCCACAAAATTTTGTTAAAAAATATTTATAATCATGTTTTACCTATTTTTTATGGTTTCGAAGTTATTCAGAATTTAAAAAAGAAAAAAGTTTTTTTTATGCAAAAATCGCGTAATTTTTTTACATGAAAATTACAATAAAAAAATCAGAAACTCAAAATTTTCATATTTTTTAAATTTTTCTTAAAACCACTTATCCTAGGAATAAAACAAGCTATAAAACGTGAAAATCCAGCAAAAAATCTTGATTTTATTCACAATTTAAAGTTCTGTTACCTGCCCGCAATGCCCTTTCAATAGCATTACCAGATGTCAGTGATGGGAGATGAGATATGCATTTCGGTATCAAAAACAAATTTTTTTAGTACTTTTTTGATCCCGAGAGTACCAAAAATTATAATATTTCTTATTTAAATTTTATTAACAAAAAATTATATGAAATTCATTTACAAAAAAAGGAACACATAGGTACAAATATACAAATAGGTGTAGCCTGGATTAGACTTAATACTGTTGGAACATAAAGCTTGCCACCGTATTCCATAGCTCGCTAAAGCTAAAGCTAAATTCGACCGCTAAAATGCTGAACAAATAGAAAATTTTAAATTTTTGGCGATGACATAAAGCAATAAAATTTCGGCGAATTACATTTTTAAGCCATTACCTGATTTATCAATACCCGTTTGAAAATTGCATTCGTAGCCGAAAATCGACAAATTGATTTTATGGATTCTTAGCGATAGAGATTTAGCGTTAGCGAGTTACAAAATACGATGGCTGTTGATTTATATTTTGTTTTCATGAAATTTTGGTAAGAGAAACTCCTTTCGACATTTACAGAGGAGTGAGGCATGGATAAAATTCCGCAAGCTACTCTCGATATATCAGGAAACATGTATTCATCTAATGCGTTTTTATATAAGCCAGTGCTCTATATTGGTTGTTAATATTTCAAATTATTTTTCTTTTCTTTTTTTTTTCTTTTCCCTGGGAACATTTTAATTATAAGTGGTATAATGATATTGGTTTAACAGATAAAATACTTTCAGGGGGAAAACTACTAAACCAAACTAACATTTTATTGTCAAAGTCCACTTTTGCCCTTAGAACTTAATATAAACTTTTTAAAATTTTCTTTAAACTGATTTAAACCAGTTGTTTCAATAGACCAACTTCTGTGCCACATAAAATATCCTTGAATGAAATATGGTTTTCGTTGATATTTAATTGTGGTTACACTTTTCTAAAAGATCTTTACTTATAAAGCTTCGTTCTATTTGTCGAAAAAACAATTGAATTCTTGGCAAAATATATGCATGCGCGAGTCTTCTGACTGTATTTCTAAGTTGCCCGTGAGAGTATCAAATTTCTTAGGGGAGTACTACGGTACTTTTTCATGTCAAACAGTATAAAAAAAAGTACGATCGTACCAACTTTCCCATCACTGCCAGATGTAAATGTGACTGCATTTAATGCATTACACACTTTTTTCCATTTTTAGGTACCTGCTTTAAATTGTGAATAAAATCAAGATTTATTGCTGGATTTTCACGTTTTATAGCTTGTTTTATTCCTAGGATATGTGGTTTTAAGAAAAATGTAAAAAATATGAAACTTTTGAGTTTCTGATTTTTTTATTGCAATTTTCATGTAAAAAAATTACGCGATTTTTGCATAAAAAAAACTTTTTTCTCTTTTAAATTCTGAATAACTCCGAAACCATAAAAGATAGGTAAAAAATGATTAAACATTTTTTTTTTTAAATGTTGTGGCGCGTCTTTTGGTTTATTATCTATTAAAATCGAAATAGCGGTTTTTGAGTTATAGTAAAATATATTAGTATGGCCGAGTAATTTAGGGGCCAAAATTAGCCACGCCTATAAAAAAAAATCTCTACGTGATAGAGAAAAACTGACAGCAGATTTGAACTTAACGCATCGAAATCCATATAGTCAGCGTAATTTTATCTAAAGGACAGCCAAAAAATGTTATTTTGTTGTACAGTGTAATTACTAATGAAAAACTGTTTGATTCAGATACGTATTTATTAAGTTAAACAGTTTCATACATAACTATTAGAAAATTTTATAGAATCCAACATGATTAAAAACAGTTTAAATCAATAAATACCGGGCCTGTTCTGCAAATCACGACATGGCAAATCACGGTGATTTCAAAAAATAATAAAAGCTAAATCACTGATTTTGTACATTTCACGATTTATAGCTTTGGAAGTTGGAAGCAAATATTCTATTATAAATGAAAAAAAAAACTTAAAACGCAATAAAAACCCACTATCAAGTCAGCTATTAATAGCTTATTTTTGAAATCACGTGATTTCGAATCACCGTGATTTTCAGAACGGGCCCGTACATGTCTGAATCAAACAGTTTTTCATTAGGAATAAGTGGTTACGCTTTCTTTGGCACATGGCACACAAGAAATGCCAGATGTAAACTCAGCCTATCAGTGATGCATTTTGATCTTTTCAGTTTAGGGCTAAATTAACGAGATGAAAGGGTCAAAATACCTTTGATAGGGCCAAAAAAAATTTTGTTGTATTTGATAACAATCTTTTTATATTTAGATAATAACAAAAGTATGTAATACAATACGTGTGTTTTATTTTATTTAAAACAAAACCAAAAACTAGCGACAAAAATTTAAATATTTTAGAAGTATTCTTTGTTGAAGTAAGTAAATATATTTTTATTGATGAAATTCATTTTACTTTTCATGAAATTCATGGTACAAAACCTTTTATATTTGCATAACATGAATCTCTGAAGCATTTTTGGTAACTTTTTTAATCTGATTTGCTTATCCAGGACTCCTACTGACAAATGAACATTTTTCCATACAACTAATTGCATGAAAAAATGCTTAATGTAAATAAAAAATATAAAATGTTAGTTAATAAAAACATATTTTAGATGCACTTTTAATTTTATTATATCTGTGGTAAAAAGGAAAAAGCGCTTAAGTCGAGATAAACTGATTTTGAGTTAATGGTACCTCCGTAATCTGCATATCTAAAAGTACGCCTAAGCAAAATCTAAATTAGTTTGTCAGATTTTTAAAGAAGTTATAGCAAAATGACTTGATGCTTATCTTTTCTAGACTTCTAATCTTATTTGGAATAATAGCTTAATTTAGGTTATAGCTTGGTATATTTTAACTTCAATGTATTACTTATAGTGTGTATAACAACGATTGCCTAAAAAAATTAGATTTGACGTAAATTCACTCAATGAGAGTGCATTAATACAGAATTTAGCTATTTCAATATGGTAACACCGTCAACAATCAATCAAATTTTGGCAAATTGTTTTCGTTTACAAATTTAAAATGGATTCAAAGTCAGAAAAGATAAGTTATTTTAATTGTTTTTAGAAAAAGAAAAAATAAATGTTAAAATCATTTTCATTTTAAGCTTTCCAAGGAAAATAATCGAAGTGTGTGGTACGAAAGGGATGCACAGATTTTGCCAGCTATTTCGTCGACTGGTTATTGGTTTGCTGCAATCACAATGGGCCATAACCATAGTCAACAAAAAAGTATACTTTTTTAGTTTTAGAATGCACTTTTTTAAAAAATGAACTTTCGACCTGCCATAGACGAGAAAAACTGCACTTTAAAGAAAAAAGTCGGTTCTAAAGTTAAAACATGCTGAAGCTGTTTTTAACTAGATTAGCATCGACTCTGGCTCTTTAGTTCAAGACAAAACGCATTAAAATAAAAGAGAAAATATGTACATACTATGTATGTATGTATGTATACATTTTTATGTATGTATGAATTTCTATCTCTTGGCTTCTTTTGTTCCTATAAATAATTTATAATCCAATTATTGAATAGTTTATTGTATTAAAATAATACAAAATACCAATACCTTTTAAATTTTCTCTATCTATATAATTAATAGGCGAACAAGTTTTTTGTAATCCCTTTTGCGCCGGAACTACTGCACCCATTTTGGAGAGACTTACATGATTTTAAAGGATTTTCTGCACAATCTATATTTTATTGACATCGGTGCAGTATTTTGGGAGCTACCCAGCTAGCATTTGGGTGATCATTTTTGGCAGAAATATCTTATATGATTCTCAACAGATCGCTTTTGATGATTAAAAAGTGATTTATCACTTGGGCGATTGAAAGAGGTTTCACTTATGATTCATCTACATGATTAAATAATGATTTCTTGAAAATAGAGGAACATCATGCAAACCGCAAAAAGGTGATTTAAATGATTTAATATGAAAATAGCTCAAAAATAATCAGCAAATCGTATCATAACTGATTCTTTGGTATGATTCATCTGTATGGTACCATTTTCTCACAACGGGAGTATCATTTATGATCGAAAAATTAGCTCATATACGGTTATTTTTCCCGTCAAGCTGATTCGGAAACGATTGGATTATGATGCAAAATGCTACCTGGGTAAATGCGTCTGTACTATGTTTGCATGTAGTAGTAGCAGTTCCATCTGGAGTGTTGAGTATAGGAGCCCTTGTATCCCTCTTTTTTAGGCGGATGTGTCCAGTAAAGTTCAAAATATTACGAGCAAGTGGATTAGGATGTGCCTCGAGGTTTGTTAAATATTTGCCTGCATATTTTGCAATTTCTCCAATCACTAGTGGCATGTTTAAATCACGATGTATATTTGAGTTTTTTATATACCATGGAGCCGATATTATTAATCGCAAAATTTTATTTTGCCTTCGTTGGATTCTCTCGACATTGAAAGCTGAAGCAGTGCCCCATACTTGAATTCCGTAGCACCATATCGGTTTCAAAAGTGACTTGTATATCAAAAGTTTGCAATCTAGACTGAGGGTTGAATTTCTACCAATCAGCCAATGTACCTGAGTTAATTTTAGTTTCATTTGGGTTAACTTAGAGTCAATGTGGTGTTTCCAAGTAAGCCGTCGATCAAGGTGTATACCAAGATATTTCACATGAGTATGTTGAGGGCCAACTTGATTGTTAATCCGAATAGGTGAACAATTATCTCTTCGTAATGTATATGATACTTGAACACACTTTTGTTCGTTTACCTTAATTCTCCATAAGTTTAACCATAGTTCCAGCTGGGTAATGTGTTCTTGAAGATATCGGGATGCCTCGTAAGGATTTTCATGCATACTAAGGCATGCTGTATCATCAGCAAATGTGGAAGTGTGGATATTGCTGCTCAGAGGCATATCACAAGTATAAATCAAATACAAAACTGGCCCCAGTATACTCCCCTGTGGCACACCGGATGAGATAGTTTCAGGCATGCTCATAAAGTCTCCTTCCACAACAGTGAACTTGCGGGCAGTAATGTAACTTTCCAAAAGACTTACAACGTTTATTGGCAGGTATGTTTTTAATTTTAAAATTAGGCCTTCATGCCACACTTTATCAAATGCCTGAGAAACGTCGATAAACAGCGCAGAACAATACTTCTTTTCTTCAAATGTTCTTCTTATAAATTGGACCAATCTATGAGTTTGTTCAATGGTGCTATGCTGACTTCTAAAACCAAATTGATGGTCCGGTATGCACCCACTATTAACTAGAATTGGGGACAATTTTGTCATGAGCAGTTTTTCGAAAAGCTTTGACATTGTTGATAGGAGACTTATTGGCCTATATGACTCAGCCTTGGTAAGATCTTTGCCCGGCTTTGGAATCATTTTAACTTTGGCAAGTTTCCAGCTGTGTGGATAATACTCCAGTCGTAAAATGGCATTAAAAATAAATAACAGTATTCTAATTGCAATACGAGGCAACTTCATCAGCATCTGGTTACTAATTCCATCAAAACCCGGAGCTTTCTTCGGGTTGAGTTCAGCAATTAGATTTTGCACATCACGCGTCTTAAACTTTATTTGTTGAGGGTGTAGAGCGACTACATTTGGCAAATCAATTACAGCAGTACATGTGTTTGGGGCAAATACGTATTTTAAATGGTCAGCAAATATGTTACCTTTTTCAGTATCGCTTCTTGCCCAACCTCCGGTAGATGTGCGCAGAGGTGGTTTAAACTCAACAGGTGTGTTAAGCTTTCTAGCAGCGCGCCATAAAGAGTAATTAGATGCTGGTTTGACATCAAGATTTTCCAGATAGTTTTTAAGAGATACAGTTTTTTCATGTGCAAGCAGCTCTTGGAGTCGTTTAGTGCACTCTTTAAATCTAATTTTATTCTGGGGTGATCTGTGCTGTTGCCATTCCCGTCTAGCTCTTCTTTTTTCACATACGAGACGTTCAATATCTGTAGAATATAGTCTATTAAACCCAGTCTGCGGATGGGAGGTAGTGGCATGTTTACCAGCCTGCTTAATATTTTCGTTAAGATTGGCAATGTTAGATTCAACATCATCAGGTGCTCTTAGTGTAATGTTTTCCGTGCAATGACTACTAAGATATTTTTTGAATCGCAGCCAATTTACACGACTGGCCAAATTCACATATGAGTAAGGTAGAGCACTTCTCAGTGGGCTACATATTGTAACGATCGTGGGAGAGTGATCGGACGATAGATCTAGGGAAGCTTCTACGTGAATTAATTCCCTAGAAATATTTTTTATGACGCCAAAATCTATAACATCCGGAATTTTATGTATGTCAGTACGCCAATAAGTGGGCTCCCCACTCGAAATGACACCCAAGCCCATTTTGGAAATTGTATTGAACAACGCTCGACCTCTGGGTGTAATAAGACGTGAACCCCAGAACGTATGTTTAGCATTATAGTCGCCGGCTGCTACGAAACATGGGCCCAGAGATTTGTAAAAATCCTCATATTGATCCTCAGTAATTGCGAATCTAGGAGGGGAGTAAATTGAAGATATGACAAAATTAGTGCAAAAATTTTCGACACAAATATTCGTTGCTTGTAAATGTTCTTCACAAATGTTATCAATAATATAATGCTTGAGTCTTGACTTTATTAAAATTGCTGATCCACCGCATGCTCTTCCTCTCGGGTCCTTTGAATCATATAAGGTGTAGCTATAGTTTATGTAAATATGTATGCATATTGTGTGACTGTGTTTTAATGAATTTTTTATGACGCTTAGATAATTTTTCATTAAATCTTAATATAATTATTTACATCTAGAATACGGACGATTATGTCGTCCGTTTGGTATACATATCTAGTATTATTTATTTGTTAAGTTGTTTTTATGTTCGGTTGTTTTATTTTATCTTTTTATTAAATTTAACCCTTTTTCATAACACAGTATCAGATGAGAGAGAGATGCCACTTTCTTATATTTTGTTTTCGATCGTATGAAAAATTTCCCATATTTGTTGTGACACCCAGTTAAAGTCGGTTAAACTTAACACACACTTTGTTTTTGACTATAGTAAAAAAATATTTAGAAACAGGTTTTTAATTTTAAGTTGTTTCTAAAACGAACCGACTTTATTCTGTGACTATGGTTATGGCCCAATGTATTTTGAATATATTGTGGCGCAAACCAATAACCAACCGACGATTTACTTCATGCAAATACTGTCGTCTGTCAGGGTAAAGGCCCAACTATAATATGAATTAGCAAACTTAAGTATCTGTGCGATACAATACAATATAAGGTTTGTTTCAGATGCATAACAAAACAGTCCGAACTTGTACAAAGTTATCCAAAAGCGTTCCAGATATCAAATTTTGTGCAATTTTGAGAGCGAAGGAGAGAGTAATTTTTTTCATTTCCTGTACAAAATAGCACGAACTTTTTCTTCTGGGTAAGTTCGGACAAGAAATGAATAATCAGCTGTTTTTTGTTTACATATGAAACTGAACAATTAATCAGAAAATTTGCAAATAAAGCAATAAAGTTTTTACATACAAATTTATTAAAAAGCATAATGGCGTGTTTTTGAAATAAAGCTGAAGTTGTAAGTACATTTGTGCATACTACTCCATTTCATTAAAATAAAAAATAATTATTTTTATGATTTTTTAAATAATTCACGCAGCTTCTACTTTTTGGAGATTTTTTTCATTTGCTTTTTGCATCTGTTTCCAATGGTGCAAACTTTTTGTTTTTATAATATTATGCGTTTTAAGCGACTAAAATCGCAAAAATAAAATTTAATTTAAAAATAAGCAGCACTAGAATTTTAAGATGGGCAATTATGGTTTTTTGCGTTCCAGCAATTTTGGATAACTTTTGCACATTCAGAGAGTAATTTTCTTTTTACTCTCATTGGCCTGTCACATACGAGACTAATTTTTATGCCGCACAATTTTTGTTTTTTTAAGAACACACGAGACTAATTCATCCGACATAAAAATGTATACGCATACATAGCTTTGTGTGTGTTAGTGTTTTTTGTATGCATTTGATATTTCCTGTTTTTTTAAGTTATGTGTGTATTGGTTTTGTGCTGGTGATGTGGGGTTGTAGCTGGTTGAAAAATTATGCCAAACACAAAACCCCTCTCTTTGCCTCTCTCACCAACAAACTGGCATGTTATGCCAGCACAATTGTTCTCGTGTGTGAAAGGCCATTAGTCCGAACTTTAACAAAATCTTGTGGAACACACCTATAGCGTACTTACATAAGTAAACTTTTCGTCAAGTTTCGTCCAATGCCATTTGCTTGCAAAGTGCCAAACTGAACACACATTCCGTATGGAAATGACTGTTTGTATATTTTTTTTTAAGTTAAATAAACAGCAGCAGAAAATATTCATTGTTTTTAAATATTCTATTATAATTTTTTTTCATTTTAAACTCATTAAATACAGAAAAACTTTTATTTTTGCTTATTGTTTTACAATATACATAATATACACATAGATATGTGTTTATTTATGTATATTCACAGTTTTACCTTTTAGTACGCAAAACAAATAAAACATGTAATAAAGTGATAGATATAATTACTTGTGAATTTTTAACAGATAAGAACATTCCAACAAGTTCATTAGAGTGGATTGCATTAATTTAATAGATATGAAAAAAAAATTACTGCAAAATTATAAACAATACTGTTACGGAAATGGCCGTCGACAAGATTAATGCATCATTATGCAAATAAATTCCAACAGGGTTAATAGTGCGAAAATATTCCTACAGGGCAATTAAAGAAGTATCTGGAATAATAACAAAGAAACATCCAGAAGAAGTAAACGTACACACGTACATACATACATGCAAGCACTATAACAAATAACTATATACGCATGCCTAGTACATACATACGTGATTAAACGTAAACAACCAACAACAACTACAAGCTTCTGCTTGTTGTGAAGATAGACATAGCTACATGCATACATACATACATGCCTGGCAATTCCAACGAAAGGTAGAAATAAGTAAACAACCACTTAATGATGTATGCATATACACACGTATGTACATAGTTACCACAAGAACTTAATTACGCGCTTTATAAACAACATTGAAGATAATGATGATTAGGTCTAGACTTTGCATGAAAATTCTAGTGGTTGTTGTGCGAAGTATAAAAAGGGGTTGACGCATCCAACAGCAGTTCAGTTGTGATTAAGAGTTCAGTCGCGATCAAAAGTTAGTTGCGAATAAGTCAGTTGCGAAGAAGCTCAGTTGCTAATAAGAATTCTGTTGTTAATCAAGTGAGTTGACAATTAAGTTGTGCGCAGTCCGTGATTTGTGATACAACAGTGAGTTGATATTTGAGTCTGTGCTTTACAATACGTGAGTTAGAAATTGAAGAGACTATAGTACAGTCTATAGTGACAGTTAGAGTCTGTCGTGATTTGAGATTATTGTGGAGTCCCTTGAGTAAAGAGTAAGGGAGCAGTGGAAGCTGATAAAGACGTGTAAGTGAAGCCAGCGAGTCTTGATTAGTGTATCAACTGTGAGAGTCTGCCATAGAGTTGTTATTGGTGTATCAACTGGAAGTGTCGGCAGAGTGAGTCTTGCGAGTGACGAGCAACAGAGAAAGCAGAATTGTGTCAACACTAGCGCAGCCAGTGGTCTAAGACGTACGTATACAACAGCGAAGAAGGCATAGTGGTAACCAGTTGTGAATATTGAAGTATCTATGTGTTTGTATTTAAGCTCTTGAATTGAATTTAGATTAGTGTTATTTATTAGTAAATAAAGATTGTATCATTCTTAACCCTAATTAGTACACTGGGGTCTTTTATTTATTGCAAATCTACGAATCTACGGAAAAGCGTTTTTAACAGAGAATAAAAACGTAACATTTGGTGTCAGAAGTGGGATTTGCAAATAAAAGCGGCACGTTTAAAAAAAAAGGTTAAACGTAAAGTAAGAGTGATACGAAAAGGAGAACCTCACACGTTTGAAAAGGTTAAACGTGAATAAAACCACATACGTTTGAAAAGGTTAAACGTAGGAGCAATTGGTTTTGAGGAGAATGAAACTTCAAGAGCTTAATGTGGAGCAACTCAAAGAAGAGTTGAGTAAGCGGAAACTGTCAACAACTGGTAATAAAATACAACTACAGGAGAGACTACTGCAGGAGTTCCAGCGGTGCAACATCGAGATCGAGACATATGAGTTCGATGAAAAAGAAAAATATGAGATGGAAGCATCCACTCCTTCTATTAGCACTTCAATCAGTACAGACATCAGCGCAATGTTAGCTGCTTTGATGAACGAAATAAAAGAAACCTCTCGAGCAACCAATGAAAAAATGGAGGCAAACAACGAAAAACTGCTAGGGCAAATGAATGAGAAGTTTCAAGAGTCTTCTGCCGAATTGAAAGCTGGAATGAAGGCTGATTTTCAAGAAACTTCTAAGGCCAACAACGAGAGAGTTCTAGCTGAAGTTAAGGCCACAAATGACACACTTGACAAATGGAAAGCGAAAATTATTACAAACGCTCAAGAATCATCTGGAGCCAGCAATGAGAAACCCCAGGAAATAGCTGAAGCCGTAAACACGCGGGCAGATGGTGTAGAAATGCAAGTCAGTAAATCAGACGAAGAGATTTCTGACTTAGTAAACAGTGTCAACGAAGACATTTCTGGTACAGAGGAAGACGCTGACGAAAAACTGAAAACAGAAGATGAAATCAACAGTGGTCAGTGTCAACAAGTTGAACGTGACCGAAGTTTTCCAGAAGTTTCCAGCAAAGTAAATGAAGCTTGTGACCTAGATGATAGTCAAGCAGTGTGTGACACAGCGGGAATAGCTATTGTTGAAATGGACTTATTTGCTCAGGGTAAAGAAACTGCTACAGTATACGAAGTACGCAGTAGAGAAGCAGTAAGAAAGAAAAAGACAACTTCTGTACAGAGCCTTAAGCGTGTGGTAAGGCAAACTCTAGTCGAGGAACAATCTAGAGTCGGAGCCAACGGCCACAAATGGGAAAGGAGTAGTCATATCCAGCGTATGGTAATACAAGTCCCAGTTGAAAGCCGAGGCAGAGCCAGAACTAAAGCCAACAAATCTGGAAGAGGTAGTCGTCTCCAACGTAACTACAAGGCGTATAGAAAACGAAGAAAAAAGAAAGGCGATGATGTGCCTATTCGGGACGAATAGGCTTAAGTGGGCGGCAGTGTTACGGAAATGGCCGTCGACAAGATTAATGCATCATTATGCAAATAAATTCCAACAGGGTTAATAGTGCGAAAATATTCCTACAGGGCAATTAAAGAAGTATCTGGAATAATAACAAAGAAACATCCAGAAGAAGTAAACGTACACACGTACATACATACATGCAAGCACTATAACAAATAACTATATACGCATGCCTAGTACATACATACGTGATTAAACGTAAACAACCAACAACAACTACAAGCTTCTGCTTGTTGTGAAGATAGACATAGCTACATGCATACATACATACATGCCTGGCAATTCCAACGAAAGGTAGAAATAAGTAAACAACCACTTAATGATGTATGCATATACACACGTATGTACATAGTTACCACAAGAACTTAATTACGCGCTTTATAAACAACATTGAAGATAATGATGATTAGGTCTAGACTTTGCATGAAAATTCTAGTGGTTGTTGTGCGAAGTATAAAAAGGGGTTGACGCATCCAACAGCAGTTCAGTTGTGATTAAGAGTTCAGTCGCGATCAAAAGTTAGTTGCGAATAAGTCAGTTGCGAAGAAGCTCAGTTGCTAATAAGAATTCTGTTGTTAATCAAGTGAGTTGACAATTAAGTTGTGCGCAGTCCGTGATTTGTGATACAACAGTGAGTTGATATTTGAGTCTGTGCTTTACAATACGTGAGTTAGAAATTGAAGAGACTATAGTACAGTCTATAGTGACAGTTAGAGTCTGTCGTGATTTGAGATTATTGTGGAGTCCCTTGAGTAAAGAGTAAGGGAGCAGTGGAAGCTGATAAAGACGTGTAAGTGAAGCCAGCGAGTCTTGATTAGTGTATCAACTGTGAGAGTCTGCCATAGAGTTGTTATTGGTGTATCAACTGGAAGTGTCGGCAGAGTGAGTCTTGCGAGTGACGAGCAACAGAGAAAGCAGAATTGTGTCAACACTAGCGCAGCCAGTGGTCTAAGACGTACGTATACAACAGCGAAGAAGGCATAGTGGTAACCAGTTGTGAATATTGAAGTATCTATGTGTTTGTATTTAAGCTCTTGAATTGAATTTAGATTAGTGTTATTTATTAGTAAATAAAGATTGTATCATTCTTAACCCTAATTAGTACACTGGGGTCTTTTATTTATTGCAAATCTACGAATCTACGGAAAAGCGTTTTTAACAGAGAATAAAAACGTAACAATACCTATATGTGCATCTATGGCTAAATAATGCTTAAGTTCATGTAAGTATATTGTAGCCACCTGAAAGTAACATCTAAATTGCTAAAGCATTTGACAGGCTTATCGTTGAATTCTGGCAATAGCTTAAGCCAGCTTATGCATATTATTGTTATAGTTGGGCCTTAAATTGTTAACTCACATTATTGAGCTTTAATGCAAATTAACGCTGTTGTCTGTCTACGCTATTAGTCTTAATTATGTTTTGGGAAGAATATATTCTTTCTACATATGCTAGGGAGTGTGGAATAGCAAAAATTCTTTGAACAATTTTCTATAAATTTGTATACAAATGTTTAACTAAACTATTTTTAATTGTAGGAATCTTTTTCCAAAGGTTATTTTTACTTAAATATTTTAACTTTTAAAATCCTGGAACTTCCGACAGTACCCTATATTTATTATGTATTTGTTTAATATAGTCTGATCCGTGTGGATAAACTTTAATAACAAGTGGTACAATACCATTTGCGGCCCCCCGCTTAAAACATAATCTGTCGCAAATTTCGGAAAATAATTTCAATAAAAATCTCGGAAAACAAAAGTAGTGTTTCAAACAGGGATGAACTTTGATATGAAAAGGCCAAAATAGCTTAGAAGCTACCACAGGGCCATCAAACATCCAAATGGCCCTATTGTGCCACATTTTGCATCACTGGTGTGTATTCATTATTTGCGTATCTAACAACGTTTTGCTCTTTAGATGAGAGGTAAGTACGTTAGTCTATTAGTCCGGAAGTTGCCGATTTTGTTATATTTGGAGACAAGCAAAAAATCGTTTCGAGGGTTGTAATTTTAAATTTAAAAAAAATTCTAAAGAAACACATTAGGATTTGAAAAACAAGTTTATTAATTAAATATATAAATATAATATTATTATTTTTTTTTTTTGTTAACAACTCAATTGTGAATAACATAGTAATTTTGATTGGAAATAATTGAGTTGATTTAATTTTGTTATGTTACAAATGTGTGTTTCAATTTACAAAAATCGTTGTAGGTGCCTTTTTAAATAATATTTTAATTGTATTCACAAATAAATTAATTCTACATATTTGCAAATCCTTTTATCTGTGTAACTTAAGAATATTGATTTTATAATTAAAACCATTGCATTGTTCTGCAATATTTGGGCCGTACACATATAATATAATGCTGTCCCGATGTGCGTGAGGTTATAAAATACAAATTTATATCTTGGAACAATAAAAGTGGCCATCGTAAGAAATATTTCATTTTCTAAAAGTGAAAATTTTTGGGGTGTTTTGGGAAATCAAGTGACTCAAAACGATGTCCATTACGAAAGGTATCGGCTTTTTCTTTCCAAGATTACATTTTTAAAAGATAATATTTTCCATATTAAAATAAATTGAATTATTGTTAAAAAAATTCTTCAAAACTAGAGAGGCACACGATCTAGTTTCTCTGCGTGTTACTACTGTTTTGTAAATATATTTTCTTAAATTCGGTTATATAAAAAATTAAAATAATCTTCTTGTAAGATTACATCTATGTACACAGAAAAAAATATCATCAAAATGCAACCAGCAAAACAAATTGTTCATAATTAATTTAAATTGAAATATATATATATATATATATATATACATATATACATATATATATATGTATGAAAGTTTAAATTAATAAATACATCTCTCAAGACTTATACATTGTAGCCCGGAATTTAATTTTCGGCAGATTCTTAGCTCTGGTTGGAAAAATATAACAAACTTTTAATATAAATTAATTGCGAAATCTTCGATGTAAACAATAATTGCTACAAAAACGAATGATTATCCGATTATTTGAATGTTAAAGTTAAAAATTAAAATAATTAATGGCACTGGTAATCTTTAATACGTTCAACTGCTGCTTGACAAATAATTACATTTTAATCCGTACTTATATGCAAAATTATTATAAATTATACTCTATAGTTTCATTTACATATGTATATTTGGTTTAAAAGTAAAACTTCTGGATAAGCTTAAAATTTGAACTTTTTGGCAGTTTCTAAAATAAAAACTTAATTACAAGCTTTTAAGTCGATTAAGAGAAAGAACATTATTATAATATCTGATAAAAATACACCAAGAGTTTTAATTTTAGGTTTATGAATACTCGTTAATAAAATTACTTCAATGAGATATTTACACTTTATTTTAAAGTTTTGATTTTAGTTTAAATTATTATTCGAGCTGTAAAGGGATTTGATTTTGATTTTTATTAAATGCAATAAGATACGTCAGTTAAATTTTTGTTTTTTTTAAATTTTTTTCTTTTGATTACAATTTCTTGATTACTCATGCTTATCTTGTGCTAAATATCTATTTTTTGAAATATATGTACATTTATCTTTATTTTAGTAAGAACGTTTAAGTGACTTTTTGGCTTAAGTGCGATTTTTTTTCTTTTGAAATTTGGTTTTCTATACATAAGCAAATTACAATTTAATCAATTATAAATTCAAGCAATCTCATACTATCAAGCAATTATACATTAACAATTAGTGACTATTCTGTGATTCATATGGCAGACATTTAAACATTTTATGAAACTTGGAGGAAAATGAAATAATTGCGTTTGCACAGTTTCTACAATTTTAATTGATGCAATAATAGAAAGTTTACCTTTGATTTAATTTTAAATAATTTTAAGACTTTGAAGATATTACAAAAGGGGTTAACTCCAAGCTTTAAAATTTTCACTTTTTGCAAAAAAAAAATACCATCGCGCTGAGGGCTCTGATATGTATTAGATTATTTAAAGGTACATTGAAAGAAAAAGTGATACGGGAAAACTATTTTATGACCACCAATGCTTTTCGCGACATTCAATGTGTTTTATGTTGCAAAACTTTTAAGGAAATAAATGAATATGTAATCAAAAGATTTTGATTTTTTTGGAGCTGCTTCCGTAAACAGCATTTGCGTTCAAAACTTTAAATATAATAACTCGGGAAATATGGTTTGCAATACATCTTTTTATTAAACTTGTTCTTTTTTCAAGTTTCTATCAGATAAGCTATTTAAAAATTTCCTTTTGGAGATTCTTCACAGTTTCCTATGAAAATTTTAGAGCACTATAACTCGGAAAATATCGAGCCTTATTTTCGATTTAATCGTAAGCGACAGAAGTTAAATTTTTCAGGAGGAGGGTTTTTTTCAAATATTCGAACAGGTTTTTGTACGTAAATTGTCGCTTATGATAATCTTTTACAGCCCGTATCTTAAGAGTTATCAAAACTTTTGGCATTTTGATACTTGTAAACTATGGGTAGGCCCATAAAATTTTAATTTCAATAAAAAACTCTATTTTCGATAAAATGACGCTTACGATCAAATCGAAAAAAAGGATAGATATGTGTCGCCCTAACTTTTTTATTTAATTGTTTCTTCTTATTTTTTAATTTTCTATTGCATAGGCTCCTTTTTATTTAATGTTTTTGAGCAGCTTTTCTAAAACCAATTTGTTCGAAATATTAATTTTTTTCTATGTACTTCAGAGACGAATGAGACAACTTTTCTCATACAGCTATAATTTAATTTTTGACATTACTAAATTTTAGTCAAACCACCGAGAAGTGTTCCAAGCGAACAAATGTTCAGCGGTGTTGGTCTTGTTTACACACTTCATCGTAACATGCTTGGAGGAAAAAAATCTTCTTAACTTTTATTTTTTGAAGTTAAATATTCCCCTCTTGAGGATTATGTATACATACATAGTTTTATTTTTGACATCACTGATGTGATATGTATATAAATTTATATTTAAAAAAACTACCTCTACTGAGAATTTGACTATTTAGAGTTGAACCTCTTCGGAGGAACAAGTGCGATTAATCGTTGACTTGTTATTTCGATTATCACAGAGATCATTTTAGGGGCACCTCTCATATTAAAAAAGACTAATGCTAACTAACTGATAGAAAATTTAGTTTGAAACAAAAGTTAAATAAAAAATCCCGGAAACGCATATTTATTAAGTCAGTCTGCAGACAAGCTTTTAAGCTTTGCGGAACTTATTCTAACATGAATTGTATGAAAAAAATATTGAAAAAATAGACAAATGCCAAAATAAATTGATATCATTGTTGAAACCAGAACTCAATAATCAACATGTTTTTCTATTTTGTTACTCGTATACGTATACTCGTGGTCTTAGTGCACTAAAACCACTTTGTATCTTAAAAATCTTAATCGTTTTTACTAGCTAGACTATACTTTTACTGCATTTTTTACTTTCTTTATTATTGTTGCATTTTTTGTGTTGCATATTTTAGTATTTAATGTTTTAAGGGTTTGTTGTTGCTTTGCCAAATATTTTTATTGAAAAATTATTAGGCTGAAAAAAATGAAACCAAAATAATATTTTACATACATATATGTTTTTTAAGTGCAAGAAAAAGTTTATTTTTGGCACAAAGTCTTACTGAAACTTAACAGAGAAGTTTGCATTTGATTATATGATTTTGAAAAAAAACTTTAGCGTCGATAAATTCTTAAAAACTAAAATTTTTAGGGTAAAAAGTGGTCTGTATGTGCTATTAGGGTGCGTAAACACGTTCAAGTTGTATCAATATATTCTTGAAAGTTGGAACGTTTTGTACGTACATTCAAGACGTCAGTATCCAAAAATATCGAAGACGGATTATCGGTTAAAGCCGCTGTGTTGAAATATTTATTGACTTATCGTTCTATGCCAAACTCCGAAGGGAAACATCATCTGAATTACTTCATGGCCGTAAAATACGAACACTTTTAACTCAATTGCCGAGCAAAACGTTAAATTAAAATACAGAAAGAGAAAATCTGATACCCAAATACAAAATTTATGAACGTGTATTTCTTCGGAAGGAGGCCAAAATGGATTAAAGGAACAATCGAAAAGGACACAAAAATCTCTTTCATTTGGATAGTCACATTGCTGAGTATATCAGGATATGTTACTGTTATTGCAAGGATGTTAAATATGGTGTGGGTTTAGTTAAGTCCTTAAATTTTTTTTATAATAATTTGTTTACCCTGAAAAAAATATCCTTTTGTATTTTTGTCCGCTGATTGCGTCTTATTATATTCCTAGCCCCTCTAGTTTCAAAGATATTGGAGTAATTGTGCATTACGTTTAAAAAAATAATATATAATTTTTTTCTTACACCTCTCAGACATTTTTGATAATATCACGTCGTTTCACGGTGGTTCAGAATCAATTTTCATTAGCCAAAAACCAATAATTTCTCGAAATAAATTCTTAAAATGTTTACGCAATCAGAAAGGAAACAAATCAAAACTGATTTTCAAAATATTTTTCTTTGTTTGAAGGGAGTTTGTTTGCACAGTTTTCTTTTCGAAAATCCTTACCCAAAAGCAGATCTCTATCATATGTTAACAGATTTAAAAAATTTTTTCTTTTGAAAGAGTTTACTTGCAGTTTGGTCCCATAAACTTTTTTTTAGAAAATCTATGGGGGATTTTGTACTATATATTCTATAATATCTCTGCATTGAATTAAGTTTTTTGCAGAATTATTTTAATTTAGTTTAGTTATTTATGTTTGGAGGCCTATTCAATTGCGATATATTTAAAAAAAAAAACAATTAATATTTTACTGAACAAGTAAAATATTAGATTTTTTAAAAAGTGCGATATAGATATTAAATCTTATTAATTTGGCTTTGTCCTCTTGATTCTCATCAAGCAAAAACGTTTAGACCAAACATGGATGGAAACTGTAACAACCTGCCACCTCGGTTACTTATTGAAAAACGTCTGTTAGGTTTAGTACTCGAAACAAAACTATTTTATTATTATCATATATTTTTATAATCAATTTTCATTGCCATTTACATTTCGTCACAGCCTACTAAAATACTTTTCTTTCTAAAAACTTAAGTTGTTTTTAGGTATTAATATTCTGTTCGCCTGAACAGGTTTGCCACATCCCTCCTATGTTTTTTAGATGAATTTTTAGATTTTTCTCGCTAGCCAAAGATTTCTGTTCAGACATCATATCCGGTATTTTCGCTGACGACAATGGCTGTTTGATGCACTCTGATGACTTTTCCAATCTCACGCAATCAGAAACTACTGCAGGAATTTTCTTTAGGTGGCTAACATTCCTACAAAACGTGTTACCTCCGCTCGACACCTCTACCATGTTACCTGATCTTGATGTTACCACATATTCCGTTGTATCGAAGTTTGGTGTTAATTTATGGGAAAATACCACATTCTTCAGCAACACTTTATCCCCTACAGATATATCTGCTTCCTTTGCTCCTTTCTTTTTATCAGCCAATGTCTTACCCTTTTGTTTATTGATACAGTCGCGATCTTTTTCGACTGAGTCCATGAATTCTCCTGTTAAGTCTTGTATTCCAGGTAATTTATCTCTAATAACTCTACTAAACATAAGCTCGGTTGGAGGAGTACCAGTGGTACCATGTGGTGTAACATTGTACATATAAACGAATTTCTGTATCTCTTCTAAATAATGTTCCTTATTTACAGATGCTATTTTCAAACGTTTTCCTAGGGATCTGTTCATGTTTTCCACCTCGCCATTTGCTTGGGGCCAATATGGCGGTGTTAATATTTGTTCAATGCCATTTGTTTGGCAGTACTGATTAAACTCAGAACTTACGTATTGTCTACCGTTGTCAGTCCTCAAATACTTCGGAAATCCTAATCTACAAAATATTTCATTCGTTGATTCGACAATGGCTTGTGAAGAAATTGAACGAAGAAACTTAAACTCCATATATCTGGAATAATAATCAATAAAAACGAGGACATATTGGCCATTTGGTAATAGACCCAAAAGGTCAGTAGCCAATGTAATCCAGGGGCCAGTTGGGAATGGATGTCTGTCCATAGGAGCTGGAGGTGATGGCTGCGATACCAAAAGACAATCTCTGCAAGATTTGACGAAATTTTCGGTTTCACGGTCCATTATAGGCCACCATACTTTCAACCTCAATCTTCGCTTCATGGCCGATTCTCCTGGATGACCCTCATGAGCCAGTTCAAGGACTTTTATACGTAGACACTTTGGAATCACTAATCGAGTTCCACGCAAGAGAATACTGCCAACTGCTGACAATTCAAAACGGAAAGGATAAAAATTATTTGTTAAGGCAGAGTTCCAAGAACCGCTATTAAGACATTCCTTTGCATCAACTATCTCCTCATCCTGTATGCTACTTTGAGCAATTTCTGAAATAGAAAGTGCCATTGGCACACAGTTTGTGATAACGTGGCAAATACTTTGCTCCCCCATAGAATCAAAGCAATGAGCGTATGTCGATTGGCAAAGCCTTGATAACGAGTCAGCAATATTTTCTTTTCCTGGTCTGTAGATGACCTTAAATTTAAAAGACTGGAGTCGTAAAAGCCATCTTTCGATTCGAGCTGGTGGCTTCGATGTAGGTTTAAAAATTGCTTCTAGTGGCTTATGGTCTGTCACTAGTTCAAATTCCAGACCTGCTAAATAATAATAAAATTTCTCAACTGCCCATACTAACGAAAGACTTTCTTTTTCTGTTTGAGAGTATCTTTTCTCCACATCAGATAGACTTTTGCTTGCAAATGATATAATGCGTGCCTCATTATTCTGGTCAAATTGTAACAGTACTGCACCCAAAGCAACAGGGCTGGCATCTGCAATCAACCGGGTTTTACGTTTCTGATCAAAATAAGACAAATTCGGTATTTCTGACAACTGAAGTTTGAGGTTATTGAAAGCAAATTTTTCTTCTGCACTCCAAATGAATTTGTTATCTTTTTTAAGTAGACGTCTTAGAGGTTCGGTATGATGTGCCAAGTTAGGAATAAATTTACCGACATAAGTCCAAGAAAACTACGTACTTCTTCTTTATTTTTGGGGTCTCTAAATGATAATATTACCTGAACTTTCTCTGGATCGATTTCAATACCCTGATCAGACAGTACGTGACCAAGAAATTTAAGCTTTTGTGTTTTCCATACACATTTGTCTTCATTTAGGTAAACATCATTGTCTCTAAATATTTTAGATACCTGCTCGACAGCCTTGTCATGCTCCTCCTCGGTATTCCCAAATATTATAATGTCGTCAATATAATTCATGACATTTGGACATGGGGACAACATTTCCTCCAGCATTCGTTGAAATATCTCTGGAGCAGAGTTCACTCCGAACAGCAGTCGTTTAAATCTGTATAAGCCCTGAAAAGTTATAAATGTTGTTATTTCCCTGCTCTCTATGTGAAGTTCAAGTTGATGATATGCGTTTTTAAAATCCAATCGAGAGAAATATTTAGCTTCCTCAACTTGGTCAGGAAGTTCTCAAATGTCGGGAATGGATAATTTTCTCGTAATATAGCCTTATTTGCTCTACGCATATCTACACACAACCTAATATCACCATTTTCTTTAAATACCAATACTATTGGCGAGATCCAGGGACTTGGACCAACTACTTGTTCAATAATATCTTGATTAACTGCATCATCCAGCTTAGCTCTTACTTTTTCTTCTAGAGCGACTGGCACACGTCGTATAGGCTTCTGAACTGGTATAACCTTAGGGTCAATGGACAATCTTATAATCACATCTTTCCACTTAGGAAATGGCTTCATTTTATTAACTCGATTCACGTTTAAACCAAGTTTTAAAACATTAAGTTTTAAAGCCGTTTCCCGTCCTAAAAGTGACTGTCTTCCATTTTCAATGACATAAAATGTAGCCATTAGTTCATTATTTCAATTAATAGAAATCGGAGCTTTGAAAATACAAATAACTCTGAGTAATTCCTCAGAAGCATACGCCCGAAACTGATTTACCGATTTTGTGCGAGTGTTAAACACCGTTGCGCCTTTTCGTTGTAAAACTTGCCAATCTTTGCGACTTAAAAGATTAACCCGACACCCTGAATCTATGATCAATGGTATCTTGTGGCCTCCAATCTGACATACCAAAAGTTCTTCGTTTTCATCATCATTTGTTATCCTAAAACAATAACTTTCGTCCTCCTCAATATCAAACTTCTCGTCATCTATAGATCGTACTGTAGTACGACGACGTTTCAGTTGAAAATTTTCATTTTGTGAATTCTGCCGTTTAATATTCCTACGACACTTACGAGCGTAATGACCAATACGGGAACATTTATTGCACTTCATGTTTCGAGCAGGACAGTTTATTGAATTTTCGGCATGGTCAGTACGACCACATCTATTACACTATACGTCAAACGACTTTGTCCTCCATCTTTGTGAATCAATTTTATTAATTATGTTTATATCTGGATTATGCAACATTGGCGGATATTCATAAATCGTAACTAAAGTCGAAATTTATTAAACAGATACTAAAAAATAGTTAACAGATAGTTACAGGTTCTATTCACAAATCTAAACTAACGAAGTAACGACTCCCAGCTGATAAAAGAAATAAAAAAATAAAATTTCGATAATACTATGATCGATATAAATTGCAATTAAATAAAAAACTATTCAAACTATCCAAAAACAATTTTTGACATGTAAGTATAAGTATAACATGTATAAGTTAGTTAACATTTAGTTACAGCTTCACTCATAATTAAGTCTAAACTTTCGTAGTCGTCTGTGAATAACTTAAATAGGTATTTAAAAAAGTTAGCACCTAGTAATGATTTCTGAATATGCGCCATTGATTGCGATTGTTTACTAATTTGTTCATCTATGCGGCACGCATGTTCTAAAGACGTCCATACATCAATAATTTTATCTTTTACGCAGACCTCCTCGATCTCGGTCTTCGTATCACCGAAAGAGCACTTAGCTATCTGTTGACGCAACCGCAAAACAAATTTATTAAAACTTTCACCTTCTAAAGGGCTGATGTTACGAAATAGATGTCTCTCAAATGCAGAAATTCTTTTTGGCGTAAAATATTCATTCAGTTTATTTACTAATACAGTATATACATCATTTTTCTTTCCGTTGTCATATGGAACAACTGCCCCTGGCAAGGAATCAGCCACAGTATGCAATTGCTGCCCTCCAAAATGAAGTAATTTATTTCTCTTCCGCAAAACTGATGTAATCTCTTCCGCGTCTATATAAATTTGAAAAGACCGCAGCCATTTTTCCCATTCCATACGTACCAATGATTTATCTATTGTGTCGCATAAGAATGGTTTAATTATTTCTGCCATGATGATTTCTGAAGAAAATAAAAATAAATATTAGCTTTTCCCGCTTTTTTATATCCGATGTTCTTAAGATTATTATTATCGACTTGCGTTCAACGCACAGTCTCTGACCTACGTCAGATAATCATAAACGGCTTGTTCTTAACGCCCAGCCACTGACCTTTGTCAGATTCTAATATATATCCTTTTCCCACGGTATGTAGCCTCTGATAATTTATCAGATAATTACAATTTCTTTTCAGTCTGCATTTTAAACGCACGACTTCTAGCATTTGCCAGATGATTAAAAAAATGGGTTATTTACAAACCTTTCCTTTTTTTATTACCAAAATTTCACAGCCAATGTGAATTTATCTGTTTATCTCCTCTTTAAAAAAAATAAATTCAATGTCATATCCTATCGTCGCCAATGTAACAACCTGCCACCTCGGTTACATATTGAAAAACGTCTGTTAGGTTTAGTACTCGAAACAAAACTATTTTATTATTATCATATATTTGTATAATCAATTTTCATTGCCATTGACATTTCGTCACAGCCTACTAAAATACTTTTCTTTCTAAAAACTTAAGTTGTTTTTAGGTATTAATATTCTGTTCGCCTGAACAGGTTTGCCACAGAAACGTTGGTACATGGGCATGCAAAATATCGTATTTTTTCCAATTATGTGGTAATTTTGTTTTTAGATGATAAAGTCTTAAGTAACTTGGCCTCCATAGTCGTCTAGGCGACAAGTACAAAACATAAGGAGAAAGATAAGGATGAACCTGAACATTTGGGAACTCTAAGTCGGACTTCTTAAATTAAAGAAAAGGGGGAGACAGTGATAAATTGGATAGGCTGACGACCAAAAAGAAACAAACGCCTTTCTGGAGCAAAGTGCAGGAAACTTGTAGTAAAGACAGTGCACAGAATGAACCAAAAGAGCAACTGGAAACTTATCACCTATAACGAGTATGAAGAAATAATCCATTCTCCAAAGGAGCAGAACACTGTTGCGAAAAAGAAAAAACGCTACTCATTTGTTACCCTGCAGAAAATTTGGTGACAATTGATCCAAATGTACTCGTCCTATAACTGGAGATAATGTGGGTGTTATCAAAAGTACGTAGTAGTGTATGGTGAAAAAAGTCATATCGTTTAAATGGTGGCATATTGACAATTTTCGTGGTGTATCGTCTTGATCTTGAGCCAATTTAATTCGGACTCGGTCTAGTATTGTAGTAAACTGCACTGAAGATGTTCGATGTGGTCGAACACAGGACCTATCAAATAGTGTAAATATAATGTTAATTGCTCCCTTCAATGTGACTCTGGGATCAGTCCCGTAACTATACTTAGATATTAACCTAAGCTTAAATGGTATTTATACTTTTGAAATATGAGTGGCCCTGTGGTCGAGTGGGTAGTGTGCCAGCCTGTCATGCACGAGGTTGTCGGTTCGAATCTCAAAAAATTTTCAGATTAAAAATAAAATTAAAAAAAAAAACGTCATTGCATTTGTAACAATAAAAAAATATATAAGCGTTAATTGTTACAGTTAAATGTCGAAATTTTATTTATAAATAATTTATATTATTATACATCGAATAGGTCCCTATGGGATAGTTCAGTGACAAGTCACAAGGTGCATACAAAATGTCAATTAACCCCATCCTAGGCCATCCCCATGTAAAAGTGACTGGTCCGCTTCATAGGAAGTGTTAGAACTCGGACTGGTCCCTATCACTTGGGGACCGGTCACGTGACTAGTCTTGTGTCAGTTCCATTTCCTGCAGGGTAGTAACTCGAGGAAACTTCCTTACCCAAACCAAAAGACTCTAGCCGACATCAAACTACTGAGGGAGCGTCCTCGGTCACTAAAAAGACGTGCTCTTCGACCAGCTCAGTCTCTAAGGAGGATGCAAATCAACCTAAGTGAAAGAGAAGGCTGGAAACGTAAAACCGTAAGGAGCAACCATCCTATACCAAAGTAGCCTATTAGTATTGTAAGGACAAACTCTGCTTTGCAATGATTGACACAAATAATCCCTGCTTTCGATCTAATAAATAACAGTATAATGGATCATATTTTGGAAGCAAGGGATGGACCTGCTGTACAAATTATAAGTTCACAATGGGAGGTATTGGTGATGAGGCTAGCATCAACTTCGTGTATCAGCGAAATAGTCGATGGCATCACCTGGTCATGTGACACTGCAAAGATAAAACTGGTGAAGAGAAAAGAAATATCGTCGCTCAAAAAAACGAGACGTACCACGTGGAAATGGGAAGTATTTCACATAGAAGAGGACGTAGAAGAAGACTCTATGACTGGTCTAACCACGACAGAGCGTATGTCATTAATTGTGTTGAATGAAATCATTTTCATAATTTGTAAGAATCCTATTGGCAGGTCATCAAATCCCAGCAAGAAGAGACCCATTGACAGTAATCCAAAGTCAATAAATGATTCAGAGGTTAAACAGCAATCCAACTCCCAAGAGAAAAAGCTTCTAGAAGGCTAATGGCAGTGGAAGTTATCCGAATAAATTTACATCAGAGCGGCATGTCAGCTACCGTTTTGAAGGAAAAAATAATCCAATGATCCAAGAGCCCCGATAGGCACGGAATAGTGTTATTGATCATTAATTTTCTGAGCACGGTTATATCAGATTTAAACTTGCTCGGCCGTCACGTAACTTAATTAAAAAAAGGAAAAAACCGTATAAGAAAGGTTCGACAACTTATTCAGGAACTATTTAATAAATATCGTATGACTGCCTGAGTGTTGAACGCATTGACAACAATGTGAATATGATTACTGTGGCTCTAGTTAAATCGTTTGAAATTCACTTCATTGGGAAGGATATCCGTAAGCTACTTAAAAGAGCCAGACGTAGAAAATCGGGTATCTACTGGGAGTACAATAAATTAATTCGGATGGCAAAACGCAACTCCTGGAAGCTTTTCCGCGAACACATTGATAGTGTGAGCGAGTCTCGAGGATAAAACAGTTTCTTTCGAAAACTCACTTACAAACCGAAATGCTAGTGTACTATATGGGCATAGATGATGCCTTATTGTTGCTGACGAATACGTATTTTTCAAATAGTATGGAGGAAACATTTACTCCAAAAAGGTGGCAAAAGGCATGGGTAGTTTTGAGATCTAGTGTCCAAAGGCCTACATACCAATATTTCTTACTTCTTTACTCCTCAGGACCATGGAAGAGATAGTGGATGATATGATTAAAAGCAGAATATTACAACAAAGTCTGAGGTTTATATATGCATATGCCAAAGGAAGGTTAGTGGAAATGGCTCTTCATAGGGTTGTTAACTACATCGAGAAAGCTTTCGATGCAAGGGGCTTACTCTGTAACTCGAAACGAAAGGAAACGCTTTCGAATTGTAATGTTAATAACATACAGATTCTAAAGCAGTTTGCTTCGTTTCGAAATAGAGAGTAGACCCCAAGGTGTACACGCTTGGAGTTTGTACTGACATTGAAAGTTCTTTTACCAATGTGAGTACTGAAACTCTTTCCAATCCTTAGTACAGTTTCAAGTTACAAATAAATAATATATTGTGTAAACTTCATGCTGGGGAACGGGTGGATAAAGCTCACTGTACAAAATGTAGACGTTAGGTTCAGGGGCAACGTGGGACGCTTTAATTGGGAATAATTTCACCCTTTCTTTGGGTAACCACTATATCCGACCTGCTAAGGGACAAGACTAATGAAGGTTCTGAACCGGTCTGCTATGTGGGCGGTGTCATACTTCTAAGGAGCAAGGACCTTAATGAAGTTTGCAGAGAGCCGGAAAGAACTTTCAATATTGAAAAACCCATCACCTTATCCCATAGCATTAAATATTTAAGACTCATACTATATTGGAAACTGTTATGGAGATACCCTGGCTCTATAGAAGCATGATCAGACCAATTCTAAGATACTCATCGATGGTATGGTCCAGGTCAATGGGTATAAAGTGTAACACTAAAATTTTTTAGAAGGTTAAATATATGTACTGGCTAGGAATAAGTGGCGCAATGAGAACTACATCCAGCAGAGTATTGGAGACTATTCTTTATGTCCAGTCCTTCGTATTAGATATAAACCAACTCCTACTACAAAACGTCTACTACTGATGGGGCAATGGATCGAATGAGGCAACATACCACACCATCAGAACATATGGATGTCACTGGACGGATACAACTATACTTTGGAAATGCTCGACCAGGTACGTGAGACTAGAGTTATAACTGAATGCAAGACATTGATACTGGAAAGATACTCCTGCGTCAGTCGAACTCTGAAAGAAATACCTGGGAGTTTTCTGCTGCATGAATGGCTCGAAGCTAAGGGAAAGAAATTGCCTAGGTTTCTTCATAGAAGAACTGGAGATCGAAATTTACTTTCGCTTACCTGATTATGGTAAAGTCTTTTGTCTATTAATGCAAAGCCCTTCAAGGCAGCGAATACTGAGTTACAAAATGGGAGAAGTGGCTCACAGGATGCGATGGGTAATCCAACCCAGGTTATAAAAAGCGACCCGGATGACGACAACTTAACAACTTAACTTAACTTGTTAACGGTCACGTTAACAAACTTGACGAGACCGAACTTGAAAAGTCCACCGGCATCTTAACGGGGCACTCTAATTTCCAAGTGCATTTGTACCGGATTGGAACCAAAGATGACAATGAATGCAGGGTGAAAAATCTTAAACTTTTTTAAGATGGTGGTGGTCGGGAAAACTAAAAATCCCGTTAGCTGGAGAATTAATTTAATTAATTAATTTCTAAATGATACACATATAACTTTAAGTATGCCAGTTAGGGAAATAAAATCCCGAGCCACTTTTAGCGCGAGAGATTTGACAAGTAAAATTATAAAACAAGGTAGTTGGCAATTGTTGCATTGCATTGAGATTTTGGTTAAATTTGAATTCAAATGGTTTAATTCAGCAAAATTTAAAATTGATAAAATGTAAATAATAATAAATAAGATTGATGGCTAAGTACAGGACATGCATGAAATTCATCGAGACAACGGAACACTTCCTTTGTCATGGTCCAGCTTTACCCCAGCCGAGATCCCGTTGTTTTGTGGATAACACCTTACCGGACATTACCCACCTTAGAGGTATTGACTTCAAAATTTTGAGGTACTATGTAAACAATACTTTTTTTAAGTACAAACACAACCCGCAAAGCGATTAGCTTGTCTGTAGAAAACGCCCAGGGTTTATGGCGGGAATCGAACCCACGACCTCTGGACTGAGAGGCGACCACTATCAATATGGGGTTCTTTTAATTTGCATGAGAGTGTACAACAGGCCTATGCTGGTGTATGTGTATATCGCCGGACATGACCGTAATGGCTCCACTTTTCAACATAACGTAACGTAACCTGATCAAAGTTAAAACTAATTAATTGCATGTAATTATTGAAATGATGACCAGAAAATGTTTGAAAATTTTATTTAAGAAATTATGCAGGTTGATTTAAACTAGTAATACAAACTAATTATATATACTTATAGAGAATAAATGAAAAAATATGATTGAAAATTACCAAACATTTAAGCAAAGAGCTTAAACCAAAATTGTAAATACAAAGTAGATATATAATGTTTCTCAATTAAGAAAATTTTTAAAGCATGCAATAAATTAATTAAATTTAGAAATTGCAATAAGCTGATGATAATTCTTTTCTGTGTAGTTATCAAATTCTTTATTAAGTTTTTTTTCACACAAGTTCATAAAATGGGTAAATTTCTACCAATTATATTTGTCTCTTGAAATGTTTCAAATGTTCGTTTAAAATTAATCGTCTAATATATATCTTTACTCTAGGCTTTGATTTTTTTATTACTATATTGTTTGTAGTTTCTAGTTTGAAACTTTTTTTATATCTTTTGCTATGAATTTTCAGATGAATAGATACAGTTATTAGATATGTTACGACTACATTTAATTTTCTAAATACTTAAGCGAGAATATAAATAAATATTAAATATATTATTTTTTTTGTATTTAACTTGTATGTACACCATTTAGCGAACAAAAATTGCATTAAGTTTAAAATTTATTTCATAGTAAAAATCACTTTATAGTAAAAATCTTTAAATAGTAAAACTTAACTATGTACATGGTAGTTTAAAAGCAAATTCTATAATTCCATTACCTTTTGTTTAAAAATAATCCATTTGAGGTGCATCTAAGGCTGAGTGCATGGTGAGAGTAACACCACGATTAATACTAACAGCTGGATAAAAGACACCATATAAATCACGAAACGCTATAGAGCCCTGCGGCATACCATTTACCAAGAAACTTAAAGTGTGTCTCTCTAAATTGAGTAAAACACCAATAGTGCTGCCAGTGCTAATGCCACCCTCAACGCGTCGTTCATGTACGGAATTATGTTGGAACCACGAACGTTGACGATCAATATACATGGCAAATGATTTTTCATCCTTACCTGCAAAAGAAAAAGCAAAAAAAAAAAAAACAAAAGAACATAGAGATGGATTAATTTTTTCGCTTTACTTTTCTTCATATTATTAAATATAAATGAATTCCTTGCCGGTAACGTTACAGGAGAACTGGAAAAAAGTTTGTGGATAAAAGCTTTTTATTTTATAAAAAGTAAGAAAAAAGTTATTTTTTTTTTGCTGCAACTTTCTTATATCCCTGAATAGAAAAAAACTTACTATTGTATACTTTTCATAATGGATTTTCAATTACAGTGAACCCTCTCTAAACCGGACACTCATTGTCAGCGTTGTCAATTTTGAAATTTCAAAATGAAAAAAAACACGCCATTTAATAAAAACTGAACCAACTTTAGAATTTCTTTTTTATTTCAAATGTTTATTGAATTGATAATCTTACATAAAAAGTTTCATTGTTTTGTATAAAAATTTTAACAATAAAACAGGATTTTACAGGATTCAGGGTTTAAAAAATAAAAATAAAACTTGATACAAATATAAGAAACTAAAAAAATTTTTACTATTACTTACTAATTTTTACAAATGAATATACTAGGGGCCCGTTTCTGAAAAATACAAATTACAAATCTACAAAACAACAACACTTTTAACAAGTAAGAGTGCTACATTCGACTGTGCCGAATCTTATACACCCTTTACCAACGTATGTATATATAGTATACAGATACATACATAGGTACATACATACATATTTGTTTTGTGATAAAATTTATAATTTTTTGTTATATTGCAATTTTTAGTAAGTGACATCTTGGTTTTTATCGACTAAAGAATTTGCTGGAGTAAAGATCTTCCTAAAATATGAAATATTTTTAACTGAAAAAATAATTATTTTTGGTTATTTTTTTACCCAATTTTTTTTCCAATTTCCAATCCTGGAACCATAATTTAAATTTTTCTGGTTTTAATACGAGTACTAATTTATTTCTTTCTAAAATATAGAATGCAGTTAATTATCAAAGAAATAACTAGCTTTATTTAATTAGTTTTATATATAAAAAAGTGTACTTTTCCCAACCCTGGAATCATCATTTTAGATTTTTTTGGTTCCTTATATCAATCTTGTTCCTTAAAAAATATATAAAATATGTTAAGTGAACAAAGAGAAAAAGAAATAAGGAAAATACTAGTTTGATTTAGTTACTTTAATATCAAAATAAGTTCAGTAAAGTGCGACTTTGACTCGCGCACGAAGGTTTCCGTACATTCGGTTTTGAGAAATTTTTTAATCTGGCGTTTTTATTTTTTTAAGTTTTATTCAATTTAAACGATTTTTTTTAGTTTTGTCGTTGTTTGCCCGTTTAGGCGACTTTTTTCTGTTTTTGGGGTTTTTTTCATTTTCGCGTTTTTTTCATTTTGAGGTTTTTTTTTTTGGGTTTTTTTTTCATTTTGGTGATTTTTTTTTCATTTCGGCGTTTTTTCCGATTTTTCTCGATTAATTTTAGTCTTAGAATTTTTTTTAATTTGGTGCTTGTTTTCGTTTTAGCGATTTTTTTTTTTGGGGATTTTTTTTTGGTGATTTTATAATTTTTTGATTTTTTCAAAATTTGAAAATTTCAAGAGTTTTGCTCTTACGGTTTCCAAGATACAGCAAGTTGTCAATTTTGAATAATTTTAATTTAAATTTTTTGAAGTTTTAGTGTTAATTTTTTTAGTCTGTATAAAAATACACTAACCTTACATATTTCAAGTGTAGATACATATAATTGTATGTATGTATATTACATGGGATTTTAACATTTTTCGTTGCTCGTTTTGAAACACCCTTTAATTTCCAATTCTCATGTATATGCTGTTGTAGCGGCCAAAGGTGTACATCCTCTGTCCAAATTTCAGGTCCGTAGCTCTTGCAGTTCCCGAGAAAATACCCTGTGATAGACAGACGGACAGCGTAGCGAAAGTAATAAATACGGTTCCTCTTCACCTTTTTAGTACGGAACCCTAAAAAGGTTAAATTTTCCAGCTGTGAAGCTGTGGTTTTTATTTTTCAAATTTTCTATACCCAACTTTTCTTTCCAAAACATAAAATATATTTATAAATAAAAATATAAAAAAAAATTAATACACATAGTTAATTTTGTATATTACAAAAAGTGTACGTTTCCCAACCCTGGAATCATAATTTAAAATTTTTCTGATTTCTTACACCAATCTTTTTTCTTTTAAGAATTTAAGATATTTTAAATTTATAGATAAAAAGTTTTAGTATGATATTTTTATATAACAAAAATTTTAGAGTTCCCAACCCTGGAAACGCCTTTTTGATTTTTTTTTTTATTTTTTTTATATATTTTTAATACAAATTTTATTCGTACTGAAATATAAAATAAGTTTATTTAACAAAAAAATTAAAGAAATTTTGTTATCTAGTTACTTTTATATGGCAACATCAAGCTTCAGTTTTCCAGCTCTGAAACCGTCTGCTCGATTTTGCTGGTTGTCAATACCAATCTAAGTTGGACCATATCTGACACACCAGTCTAAGAACGAAGTCTCTAGCTTTTTTGGGAGCTTCGGAAAACCGATTTCACGTACACCAGACGGACGGACGGACAGACGGACATCGCTTATTCGTCTTCCATATTCATAAGGACCTAGAATATATACATTTTATGGATCGCATATGAATATTATGGAAATTACACACGGAATGACAAACCTATGGAAGAGGGTATATCCCTCTTCCATTTTTGGTAAAGGGTATAAAAATATTATTGTTGTTTTGTGTGTATTTTACTTGTAGATTTGTAATTTGTACTTTTGAGAAACGGGCCCCAGATAAAATAATTTGTTTTTTAATTTCATAAATTCTATACAAAACTTTTTAAAAAGAGATCAACGGTTAAAGGTAAGGCTTCAAAATTAATAATAGCTTGGTATTTATCATTTTATTAAGATATTTTTAAAAAACGTTGCTTTTGCTTAGCTGTTTAACATTTCATATAATGAAATGTTTCTTTTCTTTACATAATACAAATCATCCACAAAAACAAGACTGTTTTATTTGTGGCTATGATTTGATACATCTTAAGCACCGTTAACCCTGGTACTCTGTTCGAAGTTGTAAAAAATTTTCAGCAACATTGATTATTTCGCGTGAAAAATTTGACACGTAACAAGTGATGCCCATTTTACTTTTTCGGAAAAATTTTCGTATTTATTGCTTTGAAGTAGGCAACACTGATCGACTTTTGTTAACAAAAACATCAGCTGTCAATATTTCGCACGAAATAAATGCCAGTCTCATTATTTCAAGGATAGCAAGAAAATGTTGCCAGATACATTTCATAAATTTTTCACGAGTTGAACAGAGTACAACTTTTGCAACATTATTTCATGAAAATTTCACGTAAACTTTTTTTGTATGGATTATGTCAACATTTCGCGTGAAATTTTGAACAGAGTACCAGACTTTACCTGTTGTTTTTATTGATTCTAAGAATTGTGCACTGTTGAATGAAATAGTATTGAAACAGGCGTATTTTATTGTACAAAGATTTTTCTCCCACTAAAACCAAAAGCTGTGTTGAACTTGCTTTGGTGCCACCAAAAATTAAAAACGCACCACGCACAGTGGGATTTTTTGTGCAATAAAGTAATTTTTTTGACACATAAAATTTAAAAATGTAATGATGCAGTTTTGTAGAAAATTGATTCAGTGTGAAGAATCCATAAATTGTATCCCAAAAAAACCTTTATTTGTCTTTGAAATAATGAAGTAAAGTCAATGTAAATTTTGGTCCAAAATATTGAAAACTGTTTACGCACTTCTATAGTGTTTGTACGTAAGATAATTTTATTGCTTTGATTTAAATAGTGATTTTTTTAAAATTTAGCTTTTTCTGCGTACTTAAAAAAAAATTATAAAGTTCGCTCATATGGTTTAAAAGATATGATAGAATAAAATTTGTTCTATAATATGCCGTGATTGCAAACTTCCTTGGAAGAAAAAAAGGTTACTCGGTCGTGCCAGGTGCTCCCGCCTTAATAAAAAAAAGTTTAAATAACACTGATACAAAAGTTGAGAAAAAAATATTCAGGGATTCTAATGTACCAATTCTATTTTGTTGGAGTCCATGGATGACGAAAATACCGTTGGTTTTTGTATGTCACTTCATAGAGTGATTTTATAACGGTAAATGTAGTGAAAAACGGGGTTTCTTAGACTTTCAGTTTTAAAAAGTTGTAACTTCTTTGTTTCCCAACGGATTTCTTTTAACTTTTCGTTGGTTAAAAGGATCGAATATAATCTTTCAAAAAAAAAACTTGAAAAATATCATTTTAGAACATTTTTCAAAACGCGATATCTCGAAGAATCGGAAAAAGTCGGATGAAGTGAAATAAGATTCTAAAAGATAACAAATCATATAAAAATAAAATGTTTAAATGAAACTGGACATATTTGGAAATTTTTTTTGACGGCTAACACAAAACATTTTCATGTTTTTTCATAATTTTTTGATCATATTAACATATTTTTATAAATAGTTTTCATTTATTTGCAAAAACAATTTTAATAAACAATTTTTCTTTATTATGTTTTTAAAAGTAAAAAAAAATTACTTGAATAGTGCAAATCACATTATTTGGATGATGCGCAAAATCTAAAAGTTCACAAAAAAACCCATAATAAGTTTGAACTTGAAAAGGCTGTAGCTTATTCAAAACTTCTTATATTGCAGTGAAAATTTGGATTCTTCTTAACGAAAGTCTTATCTATCATTTGATATATAATTTGCTAGCTTTTGTAATCTAAATTTTTTTGATTTATTCCCACTGATCACCGCACTGTGAGCGGGACAGTCCACTTTTTGGTGTACTGTGTCACTTTAGTTTAAAGTGAGGCCAAGTTTGCTAATGTATTTAGATCAGCGTTGCCGTTTTGTTTACTTTTAACCAAAATTTGTTAACTTTTTTTCCAATGTGTACTTGTGTACTTTTCTTCCATTCTGGTTACTTTTTTTCAACACAAAAATAAAAAATTTTATATGGTATGTGAAGACCAAAGTCACTAGTTCGTTTTGGCCCACAACTTCTAGATAAGTGGTTGGTTTATCTTATTATTTTTATTATTAATTATTCATTTTCTAAAAATTATTTACCTTAATTTTATAGAATTAACAAGCTTTATTTTTAACCCCCGAATAAAAAAGGGGTTTTATAAGTTTGTAGTGTGTGTCTGTGTATCTGTGTGTCCGTCCGTGTCCACTTACAGACCAAGCGGCTGGACCGATTTCGATTTAGTTTTTTTTTTGTTTGAAAGGTGATTTGATCGAGATGGTTCCTAGCTTTGTTTCAAGAAAATGGGTTTAGAAGATATCACATCACATAAAATTAACAGAAATGTTAGAACAGCATACAGGCAGGGCTGTCAGATGTGGCGATTTCTCGTCAAACGTGGCGATTTTTCAACTTGTTTGGCGTCTAAGCTTTTGGTTTGGCGACATGGCGATTTTTCTGGCGATAAATAAATTCGTTGGCGATATTGTGGCTATTTTTTTTTAACAAAATTGAAATTAAAAATTTTTGTAATTCAGAAAAATTAGTTTGCTGAACGAGTAGATAAAAAAATAAATTCTACCAAAACTCGTCTGCAAGAAATGAAACCAACTTGATTTTGATGATTTTTCTTATATTAGTTATTTTAATTAATTAATTTTGAATTTGGATGAGAAAAATTTACAAAAAATTATTTTTGGCGACTACTTTTTTTATTTCTACTTTTAGCGATTATCTCTTAAATTTCTACACGATTATTTCCTAAGACATTATATTAAAAAAAGTGTTATATAAAATTAAATTTTGTATCAAATATTTATTAAGAAAAACTGCATAAAATTGATTTTGGCGACTTTTGGCGATTTTTAAAATCAATTTGGCGAAATAGAAAATCATTTGATTTGATCACTGTCAAAAAGGGACAAATAGTGTGTGTTTGTTATGAAAATTGCTTAGCAAAATAATCGAAACAAACAACAGAAAATATAATAAGGAAATTTTAAAGTTTTACAATATTAAAATAATTTAAATTAAAAGTACATATTTATTTACCTCTAATTGGAAAAATATAATGCGGAATAGATTATTTGCATTAAAATGTTTACATACTGGATTTGTTTTTGAACGGTATCGGTGTGTGTGCGTGTGTGTATAAAAACTTAAAATGCCATAATCACGTCCCTGCCTACAAGAAAACTGTGGCCAATATATAAAAAAACATGAAATTTATAAGAAATAAAAGTGAAAATGAGTAGCAAATGGATATACTCAGTCATTGCAAGACAAATACTTGCTCCGGCGTACGTCATGTGTCTTATTTGCCATTGGGGTTGATGGCTGCCAGACATTCATCTGATGATGATAATACGATACCTATTGCGAAGGTAATGAACCAGTATTTTATTTATTTAAAGAAAATAATAATTTGGTTTCTTTTCATCATTCAGTGCGCTTGAAACATGGTATTCTAAACATCCGGATGTTATGCTATGTCCACTGTGGTCATATATTACTGGATCTAACTTTTCAACTTCGAAAAACAATGAAATTGATTTATGGAAAGTTGGAGGTATTATTCATCCTTATCGGGAATGAAAGTTCGCATGGAATGTGTTCCCTTTTCCTAAAACTGTGATCGTCAATGTTTGCGTTGTTGTTGTGTCATTATACCATTTTGTACATTTCTTGTTCATGGGAAATATTTCAGGTGAACAAATTGTTCGCCTTTTATTCCCGATAAGGGTGATTATTTGTGAATATATTAAGTTCGTTTGGATTTTTCTTCATTTAGCTAATTAAAAACAACTTATTTTATTTTGCAAATAAATTTATGCATTTTATTTTTTGTATTTTGTTTTTAAATTTTAATTATAAGATTGTAAAATGTATTGAATTCATATTATATTAATACTTAATTGAATTTATTATTGTGTTGTCAAAATGTTTATTTAAAAAAATGTAAAACTAGTAAAAGAGTGTACAATTCCAGTTATATAAATGCACAAAAAAAGAGTTGAATATTGCATTAAACACAAATAAAAACTTATAAAAATAAATAATTAAAATCACTTCATGCTGTATAATCAAATGTCTGCGATGCAATTGCACGTAGTTGCATTTGGAACTGATATTGGCTTCAATGCAATTATGCAACGATTTTGAGTCGTAGGAATTTGTGGTTCGATATTTTTGGGAAATTGACTTGCATCAATATTTTCGTAATGGTCTAAATAGTTATTGTTTTCATTAAAATCATTCATCGCCTGTAATTATTTCTTCCTGATTTTTAATTCGCGTTGAAGCTCTGCGAGCGGGTCTGGTGGAATTCACAGTGTATTTGATGGCCAAAGTTGGTGAGGGTGAATGATACTCTTGCTGCTGCTGCAATTAAATTAAAATTATTTCCACATAAGCTTAAGTATGTAGTTCCAATATACTTACAAGTTTTTTAGTTGTCTTTGATGACGTAGTAGGTGCATCTATAATTATGGCGAAAGCTTGTATAAATGCAGTTTCAAACGATTTGACTTGTTGCTGGCTCTGCTGTTGGGCTTCCAAACTTTTTTGTTCGCTTTTGCGTTATATTTCTATTTGGGCCAATTTTTCATCGTCGTAATCGTTAATTTCATATTCAGCTAAGACATCATCTTCATTATAGCTGAAATTGTCGTCTATGCGTTTAGTCATCACTCATTTCACTACATACTATCATCGTCGCCCTTCTCTAATGGTGGCTTAACTTTTGTTTTAAATACATACTTATCGGGTTTATATTCGTCTTCATCCTCCTCCAATTGACGTTTGCGCGTTACAAAGTTTGTAACTGCATTTGAAGTAGAAGTTGATGTGGAAGAAACGGCAGAGTTTGTTGATTTGTGTACA
Organism: Tachina lurida; assembly: GCA_944452675.1. Taxonomy (NCBI): domain Eukaryota; kingdom Metazoa; phylum Arthropoda; class Insecta; order Diptera; family Tachinidae; genus Tachina; species Tachina lurida. Next base: position 108,092,606 of record OX101753.1, on the reverse strand, counting down.
TCAATGGAACAAATCTTAACGGTAATTTTACCGCTGCCGGTTTTCTCACGCTGAATTTCTCGGGCTGCGCCGAACACGTGAGTTCACAGAAGCGACGTCCATAATTAGTGACTCTCTTGGTGCTTCTGAGTAAAATTGTTTTCATGCTGCCGCGCAGCACAAGACAGGTATGTGTAGGTACAAATTGTGGCTTGTAAAATTGGTTGAGAAAACTTTCCAGCCAGTTGGCAGTTATGCAGCTTCTCCCCAGGCGGGCTGCCTTTTATGCATTTGTTGGTCCTAAGAAATTAAAAGTATTTAAATTAAGATACATACATTAGATAAAATTATAGTTTTTGTACTCACATACATACATATGTAGGTATTTTTCAGTTTTGCCAAAAATGTGCTTCTGAAAATATAGAGAAAAAACTAGTTATTATGACAATATACAGACACAAATGATCAATTTCAGAAACTACTTACCTCTAATTTCAACCAAGATTGTGTTTTTCTCACAAAACTGCAAATAAATTAAATTTAAAACATATTTCTTCAAAAATAAAAAATGTTCACCTATTACTTACCAAAATCACACACAGCGAATGAGGCAACAAAGCACAACACGAAAATACTTTACAAAAACGGCATACGAAAATCATTAAAGAGGATTAGATGACTGTGTGAGCAAGACATAAAGAAAACGCAATTTTCTTCCGTCTCGTGTCACCTCTGGTATCCTTTGTGGTGTTGGTAGCAAGCGCTGGCGAAAGAGGTGATAATATTGATAGGACACTGCTTTATTATTAAATATTTTTGTTAGTAAATTTAAGGCAACCACTAAGATATTAAGTTTCTCTTTTTATTTTGAGTATTTTTATTTATAAGTGGGAGAGGATGCCTTTGGGAATTAGGACACTTTTTTCCAAAGGTGAATCAATCACTTATAAATAAATATTAAGCTATTTGAGTAATAATAGAGACAGGACACTGCTCTATTATTAACTCTCTTTTATTTGGTTGCAAATCTGAAGCAAACCACGGATATATTAAATTTCTCTATATATTTCTTTGTTTTGTTTAAATATTTTTATTTATACGTGGGAGAGGCTGCCTTTGGGAATTAGGACACTTTTTTTCATAAGGTGAATCAATACACTTATAAATAAAAATTGAGCATTTTAGAATAATCGCATTTTGTTTCTCTTTTCATGAGTAAAAGATGCCTTTGGAAATTAGGACACTTTTTCCCAAAAGCCGAAGGTCCATACCATCCGTTCAATGTGTAGTTGCGTTTTATGCATGTGTCAAAAAGTAGAATCAAGGTAATTGTATGTTGCAAGTTACAGAACAAAACGCAAAGAACGTATAGACGCATAGGACTGATAAAGTAGGTTTACTTTCTACTTTTGTGTCCGTCGCATGCATCATGCTCTCTTTTATAGCCAAATGTTCGTGTGGTGCATTTGAATTTTTTTCTCTTTTTGCATTAAAACAACAAAAACACTTGCGCATAAGACGTATTGCATGTAACTTGAATTTAGAATCGGAGAGAATGTACAAAAACGCATACCACGCATATGCAAAGAACGGATGGTATGGACCACGGATGGAAATCATGGTACAATTGTACTTTTTATGGTACATTTTTGACCTCGTTGGTACCATGGTACCACCGCGAGTTACTTGGTACAATTTAAAAATGCCAATGTTTCACTAAATATATAGTAACATTAATTTTGCCTATGTTGTTTTTAATTTTTTTTGTGTTTTATTATAGACTAGTGTTCGCCCAGTGTTTGAAAATCAACCATCAACGCACAGAGGTGGAGAATAGAATGAAAATATTTAAAGTTTGATGAATTTAAAACACAATTTAAAAACTATATTCAAATATACATATATATAGACTCCAAGGTAAACCACTTTCTTAACTACTAAATACGAATTTAAAATTTCATTTATCGGCATAAATAAGAAAAGATTTTAAGCAAACTATTTAAAAAAAGTTGTTCACTTTTTGAACTAAATGTAATTAGATATTTGCTCCTAGTGTTTTCACTTCATATTCATTATTATTGCCCAAAACAAAAATATATGCTTATTTTTTCATTGAACGCTTTTTCTCTAAAGTTTTAGACTCCCCATTAAAACGTTTGTTACAAAAAAGTTTCTATTCCCTATTCTTTGAGAAAGACCCCATATGTATGTACGAATATGGTAGCCTAATAATATAAACATTCCATCATATTCCAACATTCCAGTATGTTCAGTAATTTAAAGCACAGAAAAATAATGAAAACAATGAACAAAAACAAAACGCACACAAAATAAACCAAAAACAAAAAACTTACTTTGTGCTGTAGGTGCATTTAACTTTAATCAAAGTTATTAATAATTAAAAAAATATATTATTTTTAAGCATCTAAAGAAAAATAATACAGTACCACTCGTTATTGAAATATCCAAATAATCGTTTAAGTACATAGAAAGATAAAAATAAGAATAGAATGAACAAATAAAATACGTTTTTCCTTCTGAGTGTTTATGGAGTTGCCAAGCCAAATTGTTGTAATTTTTTTTTAGCAAATTAAGAGAGAAAGAGAAATCATGGCTTTATGATTGGCTAATATTCTTAACTGTTTTTAAATATCTTAGACACAAAAATGTAGAAGAAAAAATACATTCTGCACTGCTCCTATTGTCAATCTATCTAACAAAAAAAATCAAGCGAATACGTTGAGTTTAAGTCAGTTAAAATGGTTCTTAACTTTTTTCACTTGCCTATTTATATATAGATTATTATAGATTCTCTGTTTTTGTTGCAATGTTGTTGTCAAGGCAAGGTGTTGCGTCAACTCCGCAACAAGAAAAATCTGTCTAGTACCTTAACTGTACCTATTAACTTGACAGCACCTCGCACATGAACTCGCCTTGGCTGTGGTTATATTTATTTTTGTTAACTACATATCGCTCCTTTACTTCAATCATATTATGCGCATAACTTAGATTTTATAGTACTTGAAAATAACAGGCCTCTTAATAAGCAAAATTTGTAAAATAACCGATTTCTATCAAGTCTAATCTACGAATGTACCCTAATAAATGTAATATTTAATATTTTTTATGTTATTTTTTATACTCAATTTTTATATCCATTTTTGTTGTTTCTTTTTTTTATTGTCTACTACTGAATTTTTACACATTTTTCACGTTTCCGTTCTTATTAATAAATGTTAAAAAAATGGTACCGTCATGGTCCAAAAAGTACATTTTGTTTTGTCAGTTGGAACAAAATCCAAGAAGTAATTTTCCTTCCCTGGTATGGACCTTCGGCTAAAGGCTAATCTATTTCGCGATTAATACAGCTAAACCTAAAGAGAACGTTTGCAGGATTTTTGAGAACAACGTACTCGCTTGTTTTTTTTTCTCTTCTCTAAAATTTTAGTTTCTTATTTTATATTTTTGTGATATGGCTACGCAATAATTTATTTTCCTTCTTTTTAGGGTTCCGTACACCAAAGGTGAAAAAGGAGCCCTATTGTTTTCGCTACGCTGTCCGTCTGGCCGTCACAGGGTATTTTCTCGAGAACCGTAAGAGCTACGGACCTGAAATTTGGACAGAGTGTGTAGACCCTTGGCCGCTACAACAACAAATACATGAGAGTTGGAAATTAAAGGGTGTGCCAAAACGAGCAACGAAAAATGTTAAAATCCCATGTAATATACATACAATTGTATGTATATGCACTTGAAATTTGTAAAGTTAGTGTATTTTTATACAGACTACAACAATTAACACTAAAATTTACAAAATTTTAATTAAAGGGTGTACCATCAGTTAATGTAATTTTGACTATGTAATTTTGATAACTTGCTGTATCTTGGAAACCGTAAGAGCAAACTTCTTGAAATTTTAAAAAACGGTAAAACAAAAAAATCTCAAAATTATAAAATGGCCAAACCGAAAAAAATCGCCAAAATCAAAAAAAAATCGCCAAAACGAAAAAAAGCACCAAATTAAAAAAAATTTCTAAATCGAAAATAAATCGCGGAAAACCGGAAAAATCGCCAAAATGAAACAATCGTCAAAATGAAAAAAAATCGCCAAAATGAAAAAATCGCCAAAATTAAAAAAATCGCCAAAATTAAAAAAATTGCCAAAATGAAAAAAATCGCCAAAATGAAAAAAATCGCCAAAATTAAAAAAAATCGCCAAAATTAAAAAAATCGCCAAAACGAGAAAAAATTTAAAAATAATCCAAAAAAATTATTTCAGCTGAAAAAACGTAAAAAAACACTGTATTAAAAAAATGCTCAAAGTCAACGTACGGAACCCTTCGTGCGCGAGTCAAAGTCGCACTTTACTGAATTTATTTTGAGTAAATAAAGGAGTATTGTTAACGTTAAATGAACCGGGTAGATTTGTTTTAATTTTCGTCCAAGTAACCAAGAGAAGGTACGTTACAGTTTCTGTTTAATCTACACGACTTTGGACTCCGCTGAGCCTACCCTAGCCACCAGCGAATCCGTGTTGTTACAGGTATATTAAATTTATATGCAAATAGTGATAAAAAACAATTGTATCCCAATGGAAATAGTTTAGATTTACTAAATTGGATATAAAAAGTGTTGATATGGATAGAAAGTTGAATGTTGGGACAAAGTTTCCAAACATACAAATTATCAACGATATATGTTTTGGTGACTTCATTAGTTCTTTAGTTTTAATGCTATTGCCACACAGGTCGGCTTCTTCTGAAAGAATATTTTCGCAGCTATATTTAGTCAAAACTAAAAGCAGGACTAAGCTTGACTTTAATACACCCAGAAAAAAGATTGGTTGGAAAATGGTTAGGCTAACAAAATATCATTTGCATAAACTATATTTCGGTTCACTCAATCAATTTTCTGTTAATGGAAAAAACAATCCATGTTTATTGCCATCAGGGCATAGTTGTAATTAAGATATGATTCTGACAATTCTTAAATTGATTGCATCAACCGAGCGTATGCTTTTGACATGACTAATTCATTGATTGGTTAACACAACCGAATAAAATATTATGAATTGGATGTTACTACCAACTTTTGATATTGACAACTAAAAAATTGTCGTTCTATATTAAGGTTAATATAAACACTTTTTATCAGTTGCTGCAACTAACTATAGGTTGAGCTTACTATAATAGTTTATACTCGTTGCAGCAAATTAAAAATTTACTTTTGTGACTTTCAAAGATATTATGATTTATGAATTCTCAAATGGTTTTTGAAAGTCTGTGCATAAGATAACAGGTCTGTGGCTGTTCAAAATGTGTGGTTGAAATAAATAAATTTCAATTAAAAATAACTTATGACAATATGTTAAATAATAAATTTCTTAAATTGTATATTTTTATTTGCGTTTATTGCTTATTTTATTTCAGCAAGGAAGGCCAATTTTTCTTTCACAGGTACCAATTATGATATTGTTTCAGTTATACTAACCACATTTTCGGTAGCAAGAATAACTTTTTTTCAAATTCCATACTGTTAACCAATTTTTCTGTTGCTGCAACTATTTGTTTAAGGGTTATATTAAAATATAGTGGTACCACAAGAAAATTGCAGTCGTTATACCAGAAATCTATATAGTTGGTGCAACCACCAAAATTCGATTGGCAACAAATTCGGTTGTCTCAACGAATCTGTTTTCTCTGTGTACCAACTCTACAATGCGTGTGTATATATGTAAGTACATTTTGCCGTGAGATTATTGGTTTGCCGCAATGTATATTAAAAATACATTATTACTGCGGCAAGCCAATAACCACCCTACGATATATTTTAATATTTATCCACTCATGTGTTTGGATAACGAATGTAATCAAATTACATTTTATATGTATTACTTAGAACTTTTTTCTTTTGTTATTACTAAATATTATTATTATGTATATGAGCTATTTTTTATAAAAATAGATTTGTTTGACTTTAACACTTAAATTATAAAACGGAAGTAAACGTTTAAATGTAACAAAGTCCTGCACCAGGCTATTTATAAGACCTTTCAAGACATGTAAGATTTTTCAAACGTTTTACTACAGCGAAATTTTCTAAAACAAACGCTAAACAACACTGTTGGCAAGACAAACAACTGAAAAAAATCTTGCCCAACAGTGTTGGTTAGCGTTTGTTTTAGAATATTTCTCTGTATTATGCTATGTTTAGACGACAAGTTGAATCACCTGCTTCGCTCTCTGAATCATGTTTATGAATCATGCTGTTTAGACTACGCATTCGTGCTTCGTGTGCAACGTGCCGATTTAGTGATTTTCGTACTAGATTTAGTGTTTTTTTTATTCATAACAGTACGGAATTTTACAACTTGTTGCTTTTTAAAAAAAGACGCTAAATTGGTGCTTTTCACCTTTGATTTTAGTCCATTTAGTGCGTTTTACAAATCTACTAAATATTAATTTATGAAAGTGTGGTGGTTATAAATAAACACCAAATAAGAATTTTTCACGGCTGGCTGTTCCGTTCAACTATGTGTTGTTGTCAGAATATTTACAACTAACTTTGATGTTATTTGTTCATTAATAATTATCACATGTAATTTGGCTTAAAAAGCGTTGCGAACATTAGCCTATTCAATTCATAAGAATATAGAAACAAATACAGTTCGAAAAATAATAATTAAATTAACTAAAATTAATAGTCATTGGCTTGTCGCAAAAATTAAATAAAAATATACTTAATAGTAACAAACCAAAAAAGTTTGTCTTAAGTAGAACAAAAATAAGCAAATTAACAAACATGTGCATAGTTAGTAAACAACAAACAACAATGGTAAGACTGTTGTATATATATAGAAGATGGTATATACATAGAAGATGGCATATATATAGAAGATGGTAACTTTGAGCCTTCATTACAAAAACACATGAGCAGATTGAAATGCAATGAATGAAACCAATTCACATATTCCATTTTGCAATAAAGTTTCGTATATAGGGCAGACATCTGCATCAACTGACACCACACACGGTGGACCAAAACACAGAAGAACGCTGATGAGGAAGGTTTAGTGGCCTTCGAAAACGGCTGGCTGTTCCGTTCAACTATGTGTTGTTGTCAGAATATTTACAACTAACTTTGATGTTATTTGTTCATTAATAATTATCACATGTAATTTGGCTTAAAAAGCGTTACTAACAGTAGCCTATTCAATTCATAAGAATTTAGAATTTTTCACTTTTCACCCCTTTTAGACACGCAAAGTTTTCCTTGCAGAATGTTAATTCTGAAATACAAAGGAAGAAAAACTTTATTTTTCACAGTGAGAAAAAAAACATATTTCTAGAAATTACAGAGGATACCCTACACGTTATAAAATAACTTAATTACAATAATCTAATGTAATAACCACTGAGGGAAGCAAAATAGTGCTTTCTTGATAACGAAAGCTTTTAAAAATGCTTCTGAAAAGTACTAACCTAAGGCTCTCTAAGAAAGTGGACAAAAGTAAAAAAAAATTTAAACCAATAAAGTTACATATGAGTACACAAAAACTATACATTGTTACTTCTGTGAAACGAATTAGTAAGGCAAAAAATTAATGGCTTTCTGGAAACTGAATGCATTGCTGGAAAAATTTGCTCAAAACTGATCAATTTTGGGTTGAAGTTTATAATTATAGAAATTCAACTAATAATAATCCGTTTCTAATACTGTCAATATTTGTTATAGAACTATTAACATTACCATGGTCCAATGTTAAAGTAGAAAAAACTTTTAGCGCTAATAACTATTTTAAAAGTAAGTTAGAAATACAATAATGATTTTTATACATAAAATTGTTTCATTCATATAAAATAAGGTCTAGAAAGAAAATACTTATGTTGTTTAGAATGTAACATACTGAACCATGTTCATGTAAAAATTAATTCAGATGGAAAAAGATGAAACGACATTTCCTGAAACGAGGATTATAATTCTTGTTGATCACTCTTTTGTTAAAATAACATACCATGATTGGAGTGTCTTGCCAAATGAACTTCAATTATTTTCCTACTCATATTCTACTTATAAGCAAAATCGAAATATAGCTCGATATAATTGAAATTATTACAAAAACCTATGAAATGTAGTAAATTTAAAATTTTAGTTAACTTAAATTTCTAAATTATATTTATTCAATACATATATAATTAGCCATGTGGGCTTTCTCTGTATTGAAAATAAATAAATAAGTATAAAAAAATATACTTAATTAAATTTATTTATATTAAACTCACATCTATGTTTTTTTGGTTTGTTTTTATTTGTTTACAAACACACACATACACATATACTTATTTTGTTTTGATAGCTAGTTCAGATAAAGTGGCGATTACTACGATAAAAGTTAGAGAAGATACCAATTATACGTGCTTCGCAGGTAGATTCATATTGAATCTACTTGATTCGCTCTCATAATTTTGTATGGCGAAACAAGTTGATTCGGTCATGATTGGGGTGTAAGCATGAATAGAGAGCGAAGCAGGTATCGTGTAAACATACTATTAAAGCGTTTGAAAAATGTCGCATGTCTTGAAAGGTCTTATAAATGGTCTTGTGCAGGTTATTGAAATGTAAGGGTTAATTTAAACTACATGCTTTTATAATAACTAGATGTACCAAACGGACGACACAATCGTCCGTATTTTAGATGTAGATAATTTTATAAAGATTCAAAGAAAAATTATCTAAACATCATAAAAAATTCATTAAAACATTGTCACACAGTATGCATACATATTTACATATATAATAATTCGTGCATAGAATTAAAAAAAATAGAGACAATATCCCTTTATTAACCCCCCGTTGTCACATGCCAGTAATTACTAGCAAGTAGTGTATATGTATTACTGACGAAAATCAGGAGAATTGTAAAACAACAATTTTTCGAGTGACTACACAGCATAGTGCAAGTCTATTTTTAAAATGTCGTCAACGAGTAAAGTTCTAGCAGAAATGACGTTAGTGCAGTGTTCCCAAGTAGTCATTATTTTACTTTAATTGTATTGTGAATATACATATTTCTTTTATTAAAACATGACATTTATGTTCAAATTTAGCTTTAAAATTAGCCTTTGTATCATTTCTCAATATCCTTTTTATATATACAAAACATCAGCTATAACATTTACCAAATTGTTGAAATAACTCTTTACTCGGCAACAATGTTTTTAGTTTTGTCACGTTACTTGTGACAAGTGTAAAATTTACTTGCTCCAAGATTTCATTGCAATCTGACTCGCAAGTGGCAAAAGTGTGGCACTTTTATTAAAAAAATGTGAGTGTATTGAGTTTTTTCACTTGCAGTTGCATGTGGCAACAAGGATAAAACTAATTCAATTTATTGAATTATGCTAGGAACACAACTGGGACGAACGACGAATTTTTCGGTGCGAACTTTCGTCATAAAAAATAAAACACATGTGTGCATAAGAAAATGAACACAACACCGCCGTACAACGAAATTCGTCGTGCGTGACGAATTCTGAGATAAATTTATGCTAGGAACACAATTGGGACGAACGACGAATTTCGTCCACCTCGACGAATTCGTCGATATGAGTTCGCTGCGTAAATTCGTCGTGTGAAGCACAACAACGACGAACTTACGCAGCGAATTCCTCTCTTATATTTGATAAAGTTGGTTGTTGTGTGCAGGGTTACCGCTAGGAATTTTAGAAAAGTCGCACAAAAGGTCGATTTGTGAAAATAAAGTCGCACAAAAAAGTCGTTTGAGAAAATAAAAGTTGCACCTATTTTTTTAACGTTTTTTATTAATAAAAAGCATAACAAACCAAAAAAACAACAATTGAAAACAAAAAGCTTATTGCAGAATCCATTTTTATCATATTTCACAACACATGCAGTTGCATTACACATGCTTATATATGTACCCAGCAAAAAATTACACATTACCATATAATGACTTACTTTTCTGATTACCAAATTTCATTGCTCGCTTACAAATCACATTACCTAAAATTTAAAAAAATTATATACAAGTTGCTAAATGAGGAGAATAATTGTTTTAGATTAAATAGATTACGTGAACAAGTTGCCAAATAAAAGAAGTAAGTACTTCTCAAGAATCGATTATTTTAGTTTCACGCCTTGTTAAAATCATTAAGTTGGTAATCCAGTAAGGATCAGCTTCCACCAAAAATGCTTCGTTCCGAACCCGATTACCTTTTTTGAAATTTTTTGTTGTACCTGAAGATTTTAGCTAAAACTATTCTTTGCAACTTCTTCAAGTCTCACGCCTTGTTAAAATCATTAAGTTGGTAATCCAGTAAGGAACAGCTTCCACCAAAAATGCTTCATTCCAAACCCGATTACCTTTTTTGAAATTTTTTGCTGGGTATGTACTTACATGTTTTCATGTACCCTGAAGATTTAAGCTAAAACTATCCTTTGCAACTTCTACTGAAAATTTATGAAACATTTCTTGAATACATTTTATACATGACATGCATGTTGCAAAAAAGTGGTAAAAGTGTTTCCAAATGAACAATAATCTGTTAATTGCTTTTAAATTTTGCCGACGTTATTTTGACGATTTTTTTTTGATAAAAATAATCAAAAAACTTTTATTTTACTGCAAATTAACAAAAAAAAGAGTAAAAGTAAAACAAAATTAAAAAAAGTCGGAAAAGTCGGTGACAAAAAAAAGTCTCAGAAAAAGTCGCAGACCGCTAAAAAAGGGTCAAATTGCGACTTTAGTCGGGTGAACGGTAACCCTGGTTGTGTGTACAAAGCAATGATAAGCAAACACATACATATGTAATGTAAAAGAGAGCAAATTGTATGCTTGTACTAATGTACGTGTAAGAAAGAGCATAACAAAGTGCCCACGGGCGGCCTTTTGATGATCAATGGTACAAAGGCAGTGAGTGAGAGAGATAAAATTGTTTTTTCGTCGTTCGTCGGCGTACAAATTAGAAATAAACCTATCTCTGAATTCGTCACGCACGACGAATTTCGTTGTACGGTGGTGTTGCGTTCATTTTCATATGATTTATTTTTTATGACGAATGTTCGCACCGAAAAATTCGTCGTTCGTCCCAGTTGTGTTCCTAGCATTATTTCTAATTTGTACGCCGACGAACGACGAAAAAACAATTTTCTCTCTGTCACTCTCTGTCTTTGTACACACAACCAGGGCTGCCGTTTTTGGTTATTTCTAACCAAAAGTTGTTACTTTGTTCTTTAACGTGGAGATGTGAATATTTTTCTCATTTTGGTTATTTTTTTTTGCCAAAATAATGATAAAAATGTACATATTTTTTATGTTATACTTTTTAAGCTTTTATGTTTTATTTTTAGTATTACTACCAAAGCAACTGAAAATAAAACAGCTTTGACTAAAATCGATAGTGCAGCCACCTGTTATGAATTCGCCTTGATTGCTACTAACTTGTTTACAATACTTTTACAACACTGTCAAAAGCTTTTAATTTTACTAAATAATCGCAACAGAAATGGCATGTCTTTTGTAATGGCGGCAACATTCAATTAAAAGATTTTACAAAGCAAATTTATATAAAGAATATGCACGTAAGTTGTTGCTTGTGTAAAAATACTGTTCGGCTGTCAAATGCAAAAACTAAACGTGTGCAGAAAAACAAAATTCAAAAATAAAACGGAAAACTAAACGAGAAAAAATTAATCAGCTGCAGACAGGCATATACCTTACAAATGAGCATTGAACTATTGCTTGCAAGTCAGCTTCATGTATGTACCTTGATTTCTTGTTGTAGTGCTGCACAAAGTATATGTTATTTAATAAAAATACAACATATTGAAATTTGGTTATTTTTTTTTTCATTTGGTAACTTTTAAAGCGATTTTTGGTTGTAAAAATTTTTTGGTTGTGGCACCACTGCACACAACAACCAACTTTAACAAATATAAGAGAGGAATTCGCTGCGTAAATTCGTCGTTGTTGTGCTTCACACGACGAATTTACGCAGCGAACTCTTATCGACGAATTCGTCGACGTGGACGAAATTTGTCGTTCGTCCCAATTGTGCTCCTAGCATTATTTCTATAAGTTTTATGACTTTCATACAATAACACAGCGTTACCGTTGAAACATTTCGAAAAGGGGCACAAAAAGGGGATTTTCAAAAAACAAGTGGCACAAAAAGGGGATTTCAAAGAAAAAACGGGGCAACTTCAAAATAAAGAAAAATTAAAGGAACAAGCATATTTACTAAGTTATTTTTATATAAAACAAACAATATAAACAAATTTCTCATGTATAAGAAGTTCAAAAATAATAATTTTATGAGAACTCATGTACTACGTTTATACGCACGTGTTATTTGCAAGTAAAAGTTCTAACTTACTAATTCACGAGAATAATTACTGGGGATGAGATGTATGTATACAGAAAAAGAAAGTTTTAGTTTTATAATTGCTTATTGCACTCACAGTATTCATATATATTTCTATTCGCAAATAAGACCAGTATTAACGTAGTATAGATAGATAGCTATTATATGAAAAAAAATCATAAAATCTATGTTAATAATAAAACAGTAGTCACATTGCTGCTTTTTATATCAATCGAAATTTTAACAGAAAATAAATGGAAATTTCGTTCGAATCGAATGCAGTAATTGGCCCCAGTTCTTAAGATATACAATAAATTAAAGAATACATAAATACATTTTTTATAATTTTTGGGACGTTTCATATCACTAATTTACTTAAGACCCAGCATAATTCAAAAAATTTATTTAACCATAAAAAGTTTGAAAATTCGATTCTGTTCGATTCTTTTTAGGCATTATGCATAGTTATTAAATACCTTAAATACCCTTTCTTTTGATATTGTACATTTGTATTTATTAATAAGTTTTTTACAGACTTCACAACTGGCGAATCTGGATATATTTTTGCATTTAATTGGGCCAATTTGTCTATTTGGTTAAACGGGTTCATCTTATCATTCTTAAAATAAGCTTCATTTCAGCAATATCAACTTTTCTTCGAAAATCGGTATTTTTTGTGGTAAAAGCTCGGATATTTTTACATCATTTGTTTTTTGGAATTGGCCAAGTGTGTGGCTGTTTTAATATGACATTCAATGATTCATTCGGCAGATGAGCAACTGATTGCAGAAAATACAAATGGGTTTTTTGGTATCTGCATCCATCTGAACCCACTTATGCCATCTCTCCTAATCATTGGAATACTTTCTTATTGCGTTTTTCTTTTTTACTGGTTTTTCCAAGATAATAGGCTCAAATGATGAACTTATTTCATGGGAACTTAAATCAAAAGCATTACTTGATGATAGCAATTCAGTGTGGTATTTTCATACAATATTATTTCCCTTAGCATAAAGTTTGTTACCTTTAAAATTATGTACTTTTATCAAATTTGGCTTTCAGATCAAATTTGGCTGCGGAAAATACAGTTAGAATTATCTCTGAATGACTGTAATTTAATTTCATATTTAAATATCATAAACAAATGAAAATATTCATACCATATACTCCCACAGAAAATAATATTGCGCCATACTGTCAATTTCCCAAAAAAATATTGTATTTTTTCATATTTACACATAGGAAATAAAATCTTGTTGTCGAATGTGGTACAATCTGTACAAATTTGCGTACATTTATTGTAAAAATAAAAATTAAAGCTGACTTTGAACAAAAAGTGGCACAAAATAATGCAAATGATACTAAAAGGGGATTTAAAACTAAGGGGCATAAAAAGTGGCAAGGCATTCGAAAAAGGGGCAAAATGCGACTTTAGTCGCAAAACGGTAACGCTGCAATAACAAATAAGAGACAAAAATTGGAATAGCAAGAGAAATACTACCCAGTGGTATGAAAAGGAACCATTGCCACCAATGACATGCGAAGTAGTTAGCGGTTTTGCTCAATTTGCACTAGGGGCTACCCATGTGGCATTCCAATCATATCTACATCCCTCTCTAGACACCAATGTCTAATGCTTTAATGTAAAAATAGATACCCACATTTTGCTAGCTAATTCTATATCTCCAAGTAATGCAGAAAACAATTTTTTTGCAACGACGAGTGGAAAACATATACAGATCCCGTTATAAATGATCAACACTTTCTTGTCTGCTTTTTGATGATTTTAATACACAATGTCAGTTGAATTGGGGAAAGAGCGCTGTATAGGTCTATGTCGGCATATACGTTGCTAGGTAGGACCTCCCCATGTTAAATTCAACAGCTAAAAGCATCTGAAGTTGATTGTGATGTACTAGTGCTAGTTCTTTAAAAACTATAAAATATTAACGCGCCTCACTAGTCCCGTAAACCACTGGATACAAATACGCACACACACTGACATGTTTTCTTTCATTTTTAAGTGTAAGCTAGGGCCCCGCAAACACATACTATCATACTTTATGCTTCTTCTAGTTGATTGTTTTTGACTAGTAATTTGTCTCCTCTCTTTGCACTGAAATACATCGACAATCAAAAATTATGTGTTTTCTCTTAAAAAACAGGAAGGAAATTTTTGAATTTCAGATTCTTGATAATCTTCAATAAATTTTTCATAAAACGATTTTTTTTAGTTTTAAAACTAGTCGTTTTCTTTCATTGTTAAAAAAATTTACATACTCGCCATGACAAAGGGTATTATGACTTTCTACACACCAAATATTCACTAATTTTCGGCAAAAGCAAGTATACTCCTATACTAAACTAAACATTTCTTTCAGTGTTGGAAGAAATGTTTAGTTTAGAAGAAAGAAGAGACTACACATACGAACGATTAAACACGATTAAGAGATTTACTCTCTTCATTGTTGTTGTATCCAGTGCTGCCAGAATGATGATTTTATCATATTTTTGATGATTTTCGGACCTAAATATGATTTAAAGATTTTTTTTCTCGAATGATGATTTTTAGTTTTGTAAATTATGATTTTTACTTTCAATACATGTACAATTTTCTTTGTTGTTTAACAATCTTTATAAATAGCTATATGCCTATAAAGACCCCGAAAGAAACCATTTTAGTCCCACCGAAAATATTCGTCTACGTGGAAACAGGTCGGTAAGGACAACTCTCCCTCCTCCTCTGGGGTAATTTGAAAGAAAAACAAGAATAAGAAAACGTGGCTTTGCTAGCAAAAATAAAAAGAAAAAAGTCATCTCAGAGAAATGAGGAAAAATTGGTTCGGAATATACTCAAATCTTGGACAAATCTATACCAAATTATTTAACAGAAGTCATTCGTCGCCAAGGAAAAGCAATTTGCCTCTAAAACAACTGTACATACTTTATATGATAAGAATATTAGCAATGTCGAATACTTTTTTTGTTTCAATTTCTTAACTAATTTTTTTTAATGAAATTTTTATATTAGTTACTTATAGGGCATTTACACCTGCAGAAAATCTAACAGCTTTTAATTAAAATCTTATTGAAAATCTATACCGTTTACACCAGCTTTTTGTTGACATTTATCAAGATTTTTTATTCAAAATAAAGCCCATTAACTGAAACAATTTCCAAAACTTTAACAAAACAACTCCAATGTAGCCAATTCACACAACTTTTTAAGTAGACCATAGCTAATTCACTCATCTTTCTTATAATATGTTGTAAAGGGTAGTAAAAATAAATAAAATCATTAGATTTTAATTAGATTTCCAACAAATCTACTGACGAAATAGATTTCGTTTTATATGGAAAATCTAGTAAAAAGCAGCAGTATTTAAAATCTCGTAAGTACAAGATTTCGAGACAATGTAAATGTCCTATTATAAAGTAATAAGATCATTTTTATATTTTTTATTGAATACAAAGTTCCTCAATAAAATGCTTTCTAAGATCTTTTTATAAAATCAGACAGTTAATAGTTTTTTTGTCCACTGTAATATGTGAATTGTTCTTAAATTTTTTATTAAAAACATTGGTCTTGTGATGATTTTTATCTTCAAAATATGATTTTCTTCCCGAAAAATTATGATTTTCTTCGCAAACCTTCTGGCAGCCCTGGTTGTGTGTACAAAGACAGAGAGTGAGAGAGAGAAAATTGTTTTTTCGTCGTTCGTCGGCGTACAAATTAGAAATAAACCTATCTCAGAATTCGTTACGCACGACGAATTTCGTTGTTCGGCGGTGTTGTGTTCATTTTCATATGCACACATGTGTTTTAATTTTTATGACGAAAGTTCGCACCGAAAAATTCGTCGTTCGTCCCAGTTGTGTTCCTAGCATAAGGCTGAAGGTCCATACCATTCGGTCTTTGCATATGCGTGGTATGCGTTTCTGTACGTTCTCTCCGATTCTAAATTCAATTTATTTTTTTTTTGGTGGTTTCAAAGTTTATGGCTAGCTACAAAGAGCAAAGTGCCAGGTTCTTCAACAAATAGAAGTTTTCTCAAGGCCTCATTCGACTCACGCCTTCACATCGGAAGTAGAGAATCCTAGAGTCCGCTCCTAGAGTATAAATGGTCTCCACCAGTCAAAATCTTGTTAAAATCCGAGTTATATTTGGTTCTCCACCAGGTTCTACAACAAATTTCCAATCAAATCATCCACTATCCACCACACGAGTATTATATTTGGTCTCCACCAGGTTCTTCAACAAAATTATATCGTCAGATCAGTATTATGTGTTCCACAAATCAGGTTATTCATCCAGTTTACAGAGTATTCAATGTGGTCTCCACCAGTATATTATTCCCAAAATTTAAAATGTCAATATCCAGCATTTATTAACGTTTCACAAAATCCTTCAAGCGTCATTCAATCCATAAAAAAGTGTTGTTATACTATTCACAATACAAGCGGTTGAACAGGTCATCAAAATGTCACAAATCACGAACAGTTATACATATGAGTATGTACTTGACAAACAAATCGATTGCATATGCCAATGAAGAATTCCAGAAAGAACCGCAAGTAATTACGGTTGATCATGGAAAAAAACATTAAACAATGCGACAGCCGCAAAACTCTCGAAAGCAAGACAACAACAAAATGCCTGGCCGCATTTAAAATAACAAAATTACGACTGTAAATTCAGTTTACATGCAATACGTCTTAAGGCAGAATTACCCGACTGTAAATGTAGAACTCTAAATGTATATGTGTCAGCTGATCGAATCTGTTGCATGAAAAGCTATGCAAATGCTTAAGGTACCAATACACTATATGTTTTTGCTTGTGTTTTTTCAAGTTTACAATTCACATGTTTTTTGTTGTGTTTGTCAAACTTGATTAATTTACATAAGGTTTTTAATTTTTGGTCACCAACTGTATGTACAATTACACGTGACATCGGCCATGATTGTTTTTATTTTAATATTAAAGCCGCTGGAAATTTCTTTGGTAGCGTTGCTGAAGCGCCGGCGCCACTGAAGTGCCGGCGTCACAAATGTTTATTTAAGTTTTATTCTTTTTAATCTGCAAAATATGGAGCTTGTATCAACACTTGTTATATACTTTATATCATTGTTATTAAAATTTTAAAATGAGATAAAAAATAATTAATTTATCACTAATGCAAATACTTTAAACGGACGGCTAATGTATCGGAGACATTCAACCGTCAATAAATGTTTTCACATGGCATAGACATTTGAAAACACATGTGTGAACATAAGAAAATAGAACATGCTCTAATTGAAAATTTGTTTTATGTTTTTGCTTGTGTATTTTATACAAGCAAAGTTTTTGAGGTCACCAACTACATGTTTTCACCGAATTATCTAAAATTTGACAGGAGCAATGTAAAAAACATGTAGTGTATAGGCACCTTTACCTGACTGAAATGTCACGTAAATGTAACGTCTGAACCTGTAGAAAATAGAATTTCATGACGACGCGTCGTTACATGACATTTGTAGACAGTGATGGGATGTATGTATATTGAATGAGAGTGTGGCACAATAGCCCTATTTTGGTACTTTTGTTTCTTTTGATAATTTAAGCTTTTGAGTTGCTAAATTTGTATACGTACATGACATATTTAATAAATTTAGTTTTCTAATAAAGTTTTTTTCTTTATAAAATCTAACCACAGGCTGCCAATCGTATTTGTTTATTTTTTTGTTAATATACATATACATATATGTATGTATGAATATGTAACATACATATAGTACATTTGTGCGAACAAACAGCATTAAACGCACAAAAACTATTTTTATTTAATAATACCAAAAAAAAATATAATATGTGCGTTTAATCATAACAATTATAATGATAATAAAAATATAAATATTTTTATAATTATAATACGTTATAATGTATGCTTGTATACATATGAAGCTAAAATTGTAATTTCACTAAATATCAAAGTCATAACATTGTTTGTAAGTATAAAATAATGATTTGATACCATTTAAATAATTTTCGTACTTTTTCCACACAATCAAAAATAATGTGAAGATATTGAACTCCCATCAATGTTTCGAACAGCTGTTGCGCATTTTATTGGAATTTGTTGTACTGATAAACACCCAGCAAACAAAAAGTAGTATATATGTGTTCTTGTTTAAAAATATACATATGTGATTGTATATTGTTTTTGATTAAAATTAATTATTATTAGTAGATACGGACATTAATAAGAAAAGGATAAAACGATAAAGTGGATATATAATAATGTTTTTATATGATTGAGGTCAGTTCTCGTTGTACCTTCATAGTGAACAGAAGTATTAGCGGAATTTCTTTTTACATACTAAACCAAAAAAAAACCATACAAAAAAAATATTTGTAGTACATAATATTTGTTGTACATTAACT
The DNA here is from genome assembly GCA_944452675.1 of Tachina lurida. NCBI lineage: Eukaryota > Metazoa > Arthropoda > Insecta > Diptera > Tachinidae > Tachina > Tachina lurida. The sequence continues at coordinate 108,073,818 of OX101753.1, read as the reverse complement.
TTGATAAACAAGCTATTTTTGCTTTGCTAATATTTTTTTTACATAGACAGTAATAACTAAAACAAAAAAAAAAAAAAAAAAAAACAACCGTAAGCAAAATAACTTAAAGTGCCCTTGAGGAATACACTTACAAAGTGCCCTTGAGGAATACTCTATATGAGTACTTCAAAAACAAATAATTGTGAAGTGAGTTATAACGGCAGAAATGCCTATCTTACTGTGAGCTCTGATGATCTTAATGATAACAATAAAAATAACAAATCTGATGATAGACTTACTGTGAGTTCTGATGATCTTAATTTAAACAAAATAAATAAAAAACTTGATGACAGACCTTTTTTAACGGCTAAGCCAATTTTTCGTCAGCGATCAACTTCGCTTTGTCCAATGCCAAGTGATTCGTTAACATTACAGTTGCCTACTACTTCGTCATTTAAATCAGTGATATCATCCGATTCATCACTTACCCAATTAGTCACTGAAAATAAAAAAAGCCCAAAACCCAAGGTCCAAGTTGGAATGGACCGATATATTATTGTGGGAAAGCGCGGGCGAAGCCCTAATTCTATTAAAATTGCATCTGCTTCAAAGGTATCTAGGGATAACAAACAGCGCATCATCTACTAATCGTTTTCAAATATTGCAAGATGACAACGACACACCTGATATATCCGCGAAAAAAACTTCCAAGCCGCCACCAATATATTTGAGAGAAAAAAATTCAAACGCTCTTATTAAGAAATTAATTTCGGTAATTGGTGAGAATAAATTTCACATTGTTCCAATAAAACGTGGCAATATCGATGAAACGAAAATTCAAATCTATGACGAAACAGATTTCCGCAAAATGGCTGCTGAATTTGAAAAAAGTAAAACAAGCTTCTACACATACCAGCTTAAGAGCGCTAAAGGCATGCAGATCGTATTGAAGGGCATAGAGTCTTATGTTGCCCCCGAAGAAATAAAAGATGCACTCGTCCTCCAGGGGTTCAAGGTAAAAAGTGTGTCCAATATAATAAATAGAGAAAAGATTCCCCAACCCCTATTTCGTGTTGAACTTGAGCCTAATGATATAAAATTGAAAAAAAATGAGACGCATCCAATTTATAATTTAAAATACCTCTTGTACCGAAAAATCACAGTTGAAGAGCCACATAAGCGTTCAGGTCCTGTACAGTGCCATAATTGCCAAGAATATGGCCATACAAAAACATACTGCAATTTACCCTCTGTTTGTGTTGTGTGCGGCGAATTACACAGCACCGCTAGCTGCAACAAACCAAAAGATCAAAGTGATAAAAAATGCAGTAATTGTGGAGGTAATCACACCGCTAACTACAGAGGTTGTCCTGTGTACTCTTTTGTATTATTATTATTATTATTATTATTATTATTATTATTTAATACAAGTCTATGGAGAATTCCTTACAGACTATTTAATATTGAAGAATAGATTATGTATAAATTACATTATTGATTTAAAAAAGATATGACATTGCATTTTATAATATTAACATTCAAAGAAAAGTCAATAAAGTGATACATTTCGTTGAAGCAGCTGCATAATTTTCTCATCGGATCAGCCATAGCATAGTTAGTTCGGCAAGCCGCAATATAAAGTGGGTCATAATAGCGTAACGAGCGTTGGGGAATATTAAAAGTTACGTTATTCAGCAAAAACTCAGAACTGATGTTGCCATTTATAAGGTTGACAATAAAAGATATGTTAAGCATTGTTCTTCGGCTTTTTAAAGTAGGTAAATTAATTTCTGCTAATCTCGATGAGTAAGATGGTAGTGCCAAATGATTTCTATAAACGTTTTTTAGGCAGAAGATGAGAAACTAGTAGATAGGTAATGGAGGATGCAAATATCTATCTCTTTCTAACACTATATCTATCTCTCTCTATCTTTGTCTGTTGTGGAAGGTCATGGTTTGTGACGTCAGATATGAGTATGTATGTGTGTAATTGAGAGAGAGGGGGCGTTGACTTTAATATTTGTAGTTTTTGAGAGAGATGGAGGTGTTGGCCTATAATTTCTGATATCCCATGATTAGGGATTTAGAGGATTGGTATTTGGTATTAATAAATATTGTGATCATGAAATTTGGTTCTCTAGTTTAATATTTATCTCATGATTAGGGATTTAGAGGTTTGTCATTGCCTGCCTATCAATAATATGTTGACCACTGTAGTTTTTTTTTGTTTGTTGTTGGATAAATGTATGTTTGCTTGTATCAGAGGGGTTTGTTCTTCAGTTGGGATATATGCTCCCTCAGCTACTACAAAAAATTATGTAGTGGGTGTGTACATTTTTTTAGTGTTGGATCTATGTGTGTTCGTATCAGAGGGGTATGGATATAGTGTTAGAAAGAGATGGATTTTGCGGTAACTTATCCATAATTGATAGCTTTTAGTTGTATGTGTACATATTTTATATTTTTAATATTCTATGTATTGGTGTATGCATGGGAATGTTATAGAGGGATAATTTTTTTCTCGTGCTGGAATTGATGTTGCCCAAGCAAAAAATTTGTATGCTGCTGTATTCATTGATCTACATACTTAGTCCCCGTTCACGCTACGCAAGTGTTATTGCTAAGCTTATCACTTTTTATTCTTTGAACTTTCATCGACGCCCTCACAAAACAAAACGTATTGCCAGCACATGTATAGTGTGAACTGGGACTTCTATCATTTGTTCTTTTTCGCGTTTGATGTAGTTGAATTGCTTGGGTGGTAATTGTATACATGTAGGTATGTATGTAAGTAAGCATGCATGTGTATCGATTTGTAAATTCGTGTGCGTAGTTCAATGATTTTTGGGGATCATAGAAACTGTTTAGCTTGTTGGAATATCTGTTCTCCTAGTTGGAATTTGTTTGCTGATGCTGATTGCTTCTACTGTTGTTATTTTTTTCTTCGTCTTCTATTACTCTGAGTGGTACATATGTATGTATGTACATTCATACGCGTACTTGACAATTTTTGATTTTATGCATATACAAACATACATACATATATACATACATACATATGTACATACTTATGCAAATGTGCTGATATTGCTTTTTCCCGTTTTACAGTATCCAAGGGAACTTTTTTATTCTTTTGTATTTATCGTTCCTGCTATGTCCATTGGATACTTTTTATGTTATTGTTTTTTTTTCTAATACGCATGTACATACATGTGCGTGTATATTTTGCTTTGCAAATTTAAGCTGGCTCGATCTTGTTAGAATTGAATGTTGTGCAAATTCAGCGATTTGTTTCTATGTACATACATACATATATAGAATAACGCATAAAGTAAAAAATGAAAATAAAAAATATGGGATCACAGCACATTTTATTATGATACAAGACATACATACATACATATACTCCCAGACCAATTTATGTGCGATCATGTATGTGTAAGTATGTTTTACTTGTTCAATAGTTTTGACTTGAAGAAGTGTCGTCATAACTTTTGCGATTATATGCCACTTTTGTTGGGGAAGGTTATGGTTTTTAGGTTTCTGTGCAAAGTGAAGCTACATACATACATATCTACATACTACATGCATATGTACGTATGTATATATCTGCTATTCTTCTGTTCTTATTTGATCTTTCATAGGTTTCGCGATTGCTTGACTCTTTTTGTTGGGGAAGGTTAGGGTTTTCCGTTTGTTGTGCAAAGTTTAGTAATATAAAACAATTTAAAAAATTCAAGAATGAATGTTTTTCGCATTATTATACAATTTTTTATTTTGTATACCAATAACATCCTATTGGTTTGAAATTAAACATTTTTTGATTTTGTTGTAATATTTATTTATTTTTTTAATAATGTTTTATAATACAAGCATCACATTTATATTGCAATATAAAAATTTATCATTAACATTTTATTTACACTTTTATTAATTTTTAATATTAAAAATAAACGTATATGAATTAATTATATTTATTACATTGATTTTTCTTATTTTAAATATCATACATCTGCACGTGTCTGGTCCTTCTATACAATCTGAGCAGTGCCAAGGACAACAAGAAAAGTGTTCTGCATCATTATTATCCTCCACACCAAAGTCTTCGTTTTCTTTAAGCATGTGAAGAAAACATAGTAGTGCATCCTTATGTTCGTGCATTAACCATCCTTCATATTCCTCAAGAAATTGTTCTACTGTAGATTTCATTGTCAAGTTCTTAACGTGTTGAATGGCTATTTGATATTGTATTAAAATTTTAATTTCATAATGATACACACAAATTTTTGATTGGAATTGCTGTTTTCTCTCTCTATCTCTCTCTCTCCCTCTCTCTACGAATATTCCACATATAGACATATTCACTATTTCACAGCAAATATTTTCATGTAGGCTTCTTAGACTCATCGAATCTACATTTAATATCAATTCAATTCAAATACTCAAAGACATTAAACATAAAATCATTATGGAATCGTTAAATTTAATTAAAAAATTCAGTTCATTAAATAACAAGTCCTTGATTCATATCAAGGACTTAGATGTTTCAAGGAAATATAGAGTGGTGTCGGCGCAAAGGACAACGACAAAATATGGTCCAACAGTAAAAATTGAGATGGAGGACCACTTCATGTTCCTACCAAATAGGTATAACACTCTTACCGATGAGGAGCTCACGCACCTCTCAGATGGCACATTCCGGGTGCAGAGGCAAGGAGAACGGAATTTGCTTCTCGATAAGGAGGAGGATGTGGAGGAGTTTTTAATTCCCAATGCCCAATACCCCATTTGGCAGTAATATAATTTTTTTTTACATATATATTTTGCAAGAATAAAACAAAATTTTATATAAATGATGGAATTTTAAATTTAATTTTTTTTATTTAATTCATAAAGAAATTGAAGGCATAAATGACCACAATTAAATGTATTAAACTTCTAATATTGATTATAGTTGTATCTTATATTTTTACCCAGATATTTGATTACTTCTGCAGGAGGTTGTAAGTTTCCAAAGCTATCGAAATATTCTATTTCTTTGTTGTTTTTAAAATATGCTACCCAATGTGTGCCGAGTCCTGTTGACATATCTAAATTGATTATTCCACATTCCTTTCTCCTCGGACGTTTTGGTAGAGTGTTCAGCATATAAACTCCTCTAAAGTATGGAATTTTTGATGAAAAATGTTGTAGATCAACATCCGTTAATGGTCTAGTGGGTAGCATTTGTATTAGTTTTTTGAGTTCTCTTTACAAATCAAACCATAACCTTTTTTATAGGGTTTGAGAAAAAGTCCTTCGCCTACCGCTATAGATTCTATCGCTCTATTATGTCTAGCTGCTTCCTCAAGTTGTCTTTTTGCATTTTTTGTTGCATTTACAGTCTTTGCTATAGCAGCACCTCCAGTAGCTAAACTACCAATTGCACTCAGAGCAGTTAATATTGGAATTAATGGTAGAAAACCACCAATTTTTGGAACACGTATTATACGTGGTGCAATAATTTGTGATTTTTTCCCCTTCAAAGAACTGTTAATAGTTTTTCGTGCAATTCTAATGGCTGTGTTAATATCCAACGGTTTTTCCTTCTTCAACATTTTTGATGCAGCTCTAATTGATGTATTAAACAGTTTTTTAGCATTTAAATTATTTTTTTTAGCATTTTTCTTTTTTTCCACCCCCATTCCAAATTTTGTTTTGGCTTTCATTGCGTTAGTTATCATATATGCAAATGATTTCTCCGTGAGAGTGCTATCTTTTGAGAGAACTCGGTTCCAAGCTTTGTTTTCAAGTATTTTATCAGCTTTATGTCTAGTAATTAAATCCTTATTTTTAGAGTAAGCAATGTCGTGCTCTTTACAAGCAGAGTCCAATAAATTAATTCCTTTATCACCTCTATCTAAACGTTTTTGTAGTTTTGTTCCAGGTCCACAGTACTGATATCCAGGAAGATGAGTTTCAAAAGGTAGACAGTTTATTATATTGTTAACTAAACCTTCTCCAATGACAGTTTTTTTATGACTAAACGATTTCCGATATCGTATAACCATATTATTTTATATTTTCTATAATAAAAGGAAGTATTTATGAATTGCATTTAGTTACAAAAATGCAGTTAGTAAAACAACATAAAAATATTTTAGTCCGTAATATTGACGCTTCATCAAACATCAGCTCAAAAATAAAGCATAGTTCCCTCTTGCCAAATTCTATTCGCGCTCTAATAGTTGGCCCATCAAATTGTGGAAAGACTAATATTATGATTAGCTTGATAGAAAGTCCTAATGGTCTCAAGTTTAAAAACATATATTTATACTCAAAATCTTTATATCAGCCGAAATATGAATACCTGAGAAACTTAATTTTACCAATTAAAGGAATGGGATATTACACATTTACAGATAATGAATCTGTTATTTCCCCTAACGAAGCTAAAAGCAACTCAATTATGATATTTGATGATGTTGCATGCGAGAAGCAAAATAATATACGTGCATATTTTTGTATGGGACGACATAAGAATGTTGATTCATTTTACTTATGTCAAACTTATACCAGAATTCCAAAACATTTGATAAGAGACAATGCCAATGTAATTATAATGTTTAAACAAGATGAGAAAAATATGAGGCATGTTTATAGTGATCATGTGGCAAGCGACATGAATTTTGTAAAGTTTCAAGAAATTTGTCGAGAATGTTGGAAGGATAAATATGGATTTTTGATGATAAGCAAAGATAATGAATTAAATAATGGTCGTTACAGAAAACAATTTGACTGTTTCATTACAATATAAATTACTTTACAGAAAAGGTAGTCTTTAGTTCTTAATCTGACTTTAAACTTCATACATCTATTTTTTATAATTTGTCAGATGCATAAAACCTGATCTGATAACATTCACTGATAACTGATCTGATAACCGGAACTGATAACAGATCTGATACCTAATAACCGATCCGATATCTAATAACCGATCTGATACCTGAAAAACTGATTTGATACCTGATAACTGATCTGATAACCTGTTCTGATATCTGAAAACCTAATCAGATAAGCTGAACAGATACCTGATAACTGATCTGATAACCGAAACTGATTGCTGATAACCGATCTGATACCTGATAACCGATCTGATAACCTGATCTGATACCTGAAAAACTGATCTGATAACCGAAACTGATTGCTGATAACCGATCTGATACCTGATAACCGATCTGATAACCTGATCTGATACCTGAAAAACTGATCTGATAACCGAAACTGATTGCTGATAACCGATCTGATACCTAATCTGATACCTGAAAAACAGCTCTGATATTTGACGCTAATAAACATGGATGAGAAAGTTTTAAAAGAGCTGGTTACAACAAGAAATGTCTTGAAGAAAAAGCTCCGTAGTATAAAAACTGGTGAAATAGAATCATTTGAACAACTAAGAGATACATTTAAACCTATAACAGAACCTCTTAAAGAATTTATAAATACTTCTAAAAATATTGGAAGAATCCCCAAGAAAGAAGAAAGTAAATTCCAAACAAAAATTGAGACCAAAAAAAGTTTAAAGCCCTTGAAAACATCAGTCAAGGTAGAGACAAGTACACCGAAGAAAATTGTAGAAGGAACAATATTTGATAACACAATCTTATTTAATGATGCTAATGACGTGAGTGATAAGGATGAAGACGAGTTTTACTCACAGACTTCTAATACTGAAGAGAGTTGTACAGACTTATCACTCTTGGAAGCGAGAAATGAATTAGATACTTACTACGGTCCACATAGAGATCACAATAATGAATGGAAATTTGGTAGTAGTAACATTGAGCTAACTGAAGATAAAATTCACGTTGGCGGACAAAGATGGGCTCTAACACCGGGTTTGTTTTCTTTAATGTTTCATAAAACACCAAAAAACTATGACAAATTTGAACTTGAAATCTACAAAAAAATTTTGATTACAACTAATGCATGCAGGAGAGACTATAAACCCGATGGTCAGATCAAGGGGACTAGAGGATATAAATATAAGCATATAATTCAAAAAATATTTAAAGAAAATAGTCAGAAGAAAATATCTAACGCAGTAGCAAATGCAGCAATTCCTGGTTATAAGGGTGATGGAATGATGCGCTTTAACCCCCAAAAACAAAACTATATATATTGGGATGACCCCAATGAGTTAGTAGATCGACTTCGACTACTGCTCGCATTACAAGCTGCAGGTCATACTAATCACAATAACGAAATTGTATCAATTATTGAAGAATTACGTGATGCGAATATAATACATTAACTGTAATAATTAATACATATATATGGAGTATGTCTGTTGATAAGTTTGGACATTATCTAAACGATAATAGTGCTATAATTTCTATTAAAAATGCACCTAAGCTGCTGGGGTTCTTTATGGATACGAACAACAACATTGATGTCCAAAACAAAAGGATCAAAAATGTTGCAAATGCTCTGGAGGAAAACGATGCTATCAATAAATTGTTTCTGCAAACTAAAATCGAAAAAATAGAAGTCAAATTATTAAATTGCTTTAAGGAAGACAATAATCAAATTCAAGAAAGTCTTCAAGAACAGATAGAGGAATTACAAAGCGAAATAAAATTACAAATAGAAGACAATTATAAAATTGAAAAAGAAATTCTAAAAATTAAATCATCTTTTGAAGAACAAATTGAACAGCTGAATGAGAAAATTTATAGATTAGAAAATTACATGTTCGTATCAATAGCTGAAAGTGCATCAAATAGATCAGAACACTCCCAAACAAATCCGTAAAACTACTCAATGTCTCCAAAAAGAAAGTTAGTTGACGAACTCCATAAGCAAGCTCGAAGACATTTTGTACGCCGTAGAGTTGTGATGAAAGGATTAGATGATCTTTGGCAAGCTGATTTAGTTGAAATGGGTAGTTATTCATCGAAAAATAGAAATTATCGATTTTTGTTGACTGTAATTGACACATTCTCAAAATTTGCATGGGCAGTACCGCTGAAAACAAAAACTGCACTCGAAACAAGCAAGGCGATGGAAAACATTTTTCAATTAGGACGAGTTCCAAAAAACTTGCAAACGGATGATGGTAAAGAATTTTTCAATACACACTTTGGAAAATTAATGCATAAATACAACATTAATCACTACTCAACATATAGCATTATGAAAGCATCAATAGTAGAACGATTTAATAGAACATTAAAAGGAATGATGTGGAAAGAATTTAGCTTTAATGGTTCATATAAGTGGATTGATATATACAAAGATTTACTTAATACCTACAACAGAAAAGTTCATCGTACCATTAAAATGCCTCCAATTAAAGTCAACTCAACAAATGAGGAAAAGCTGCTAAATACAGTATACAGTCATTTGAAGATGTATAAAATGTCAAAATTTAATGTTGGAGATCATGTTCGCATAAGCAAATATAAGCATACTTTTGAAAAGGGGTATACACCAAATTGGACAACAGAAATATTCACAATTAAAAGAGTTCAAAATACATATCCTACAACATACATATTAGAAGATTATCTCGGAAATCCTATCAAAGGTGGATTTTATGAAGAAGAACTTTCAAAAACTAGATATCCAAATAATTATCTAGTTGAAAAGGTTCTTAAAACTAAAGGAGAGGAGGCATATGTTAAATGGTTGGGGTTTTCTAGTAAACACAATTCTTGGATAAGTAAGGATGATATATCGTAGTTGGAGTAAAAGAAAAATAACATTACTTATATGTATTTAGCACATTTTGTAATAATTTATGTTTAGAATAAGAAATAAAATCATTTTTATAAACAATGTTGTAGTAAGTTCCATTTATTTGCAATCAGATTCCCATAATGTCAATAACACTTACTTTGAGCTCTAACTCTTCAGAGTTATCTGCAAATTACTTCCCTCCTATCGAGTTAAATGGAGCTTATGAGTGCGCTCTAACTGCTTTTCATTCATATAATAGCATACCGAATGTAGACGTCTATAACAATATGTTTCACATAGGAGAACATGTAATTAAAATACCAATTGGATCTTATGAATTAAATGATATAGTTGATTACTTAGATCAGCAATATAAAGACTGCTGTCCAACAAATAAAATTCGAATAGAAGCTAATAACAATACAATGCAAGTTAAAATTAACAGCTCTAAAGATTTAATATATTTTAATAAAGAAAATACAATTGGAAAACTTTTGGGATTTAATACTGAAATCCTGACGCCAAACCATGATCATTACTCAGATCTACCAGTCAATATATTTAAGGTGAATCTCTTGCGAGTTGAAAGCAGTATCGCTGTTAATACATACATGAACAATTCCAAGGCGCATACACTACATGAATTTCCGATTAATGTTCCTCCAGGCTATAAAATAGATGAAATCCCTAGAAATCTAATTTATTTACCAGTCAACTCCCAAGAGATTAGTTCACTTACTCTACGCGTGGTTGATCAGCACGGTGACTTAATAAATTTCCGAGGAGAGGAAATAACCATTCGCATACATTTGAGACCATCTAAATAATGATAATATATAACACAAACATATCAAAGAATAAAGCTGTATATAATTCTAAAACTATACTAGAACCTAAGCGACAGTTGAAGAGAACAGTCCAACGAAAAAATCTAACCAAATCAAATCAAAACTTTCTCAAGTCGTTAAATTTAAAATTGAAAACGAAAAAATGAATTCAATAATGGATGTACTAGATAAGCCATTATCTGATGAGAGTATAATCAAAAAAGACTATCACACATATGTACCATATCTACAATCATATAACAATAATGACGAAATTCGTATTTCAATACAAAATCAAGATCTGTACGTATTGCCCAGTGAAAGTTATATATATGTGGAAGGATTTATTGTAGATGATAAGAGCCCAAAATCCTCTAATTTAAGCTTTAAATTAAAAAACAACTTTGTAGCGTATCTCTTTGATGAAATCCGTTATGAACTTAATGGTATTGAAATTGATCACACAAGGCATTTAGGACAGACAAGCACCATAAAAAATCTGATTTCTTTATCACCAACGGAAAGCGCTGTCATGCAAAATGCTGGATGGAACAAAATTGATAATTTGAATATTGAAAATGGATATTTTAATTTCTATGTTCCACTTAAAATGCTCTTAGGATTTGCGGAAGACTATAACAAAATAATACTAAATGGTAAACATGAATTAATACTCTTGCGTAACAAGAATGATGAAGATCTTGTACAATCGAGCACTTCTACTGACAAACCAAAACTTACAATTTCGCTAATCTCTTGGAGAATTCCCCATGTACACTTATCCGATCATAGTAAATTGAATATGATTAAAATTATCAACAATGCTGCTTCTATACCAATAGCATTCCGCAGTTGGGATTGTCATGTAAATCCACAATTAACTACAGGAACTAGCCATATCTGGAATGTTAAGATGGCTGCAAGTAGAGAGCGGCCCCGCTTTGTATTGATTGCATTTCAACAAGATAAAAAGTTTGTTCATTGCGATCTCACTAACTTAAAAGTACATTTGAATTCAGTTTCATATCCATATGATGATCTTAACTTAAAATTTAAAAATGAACGCTACGCAATTCTATATGATATGTATGTAAGATTTCAACAAAACTATTATATGAAGGAGTCACAACCTCTTCTAACTTCCCAAGAGTTTAAGAATAATGCACCCATTATTGTAGTAGATGTTAGTTATCAAAACGAAACACTTAACAACGGACCAATTGACATAAAAATTGAATTTGAAACAGCAACAAATATTCCAGCCAAAACATCAGCTTATTGCATTCTTATTCATGATCGTCTAATTGAATACATACCTATAAGAGGACAAGTTCGTAAAATCTTATAAATTAAAAAAGATGAACAATAATATAGTTTTTATAGACTTGCAAGGTTTCAAGAGTAATGCAAATGACTTTATCGTAAAAGAACTCGCAATCGTTTTCAAAAATAATCAACACATAAATTTTATCATAAAACCTCCTTTTGATTTTAAATGGTTATCAACAAAAAAGCAAAGAGAAGCAAACTGGTTAACAAAACATTATCATCATCTAAGCTGGAACGATGGGACTGTTTCATTTAAAAGCATTTGCCAATTTCTAAGAGCTAATGTAGGTGATGCATATACTATATATGTTAAAGGTGAGGAAAAGAGGCAATGGTTAGAAAAAATGGTGCAAAAAAGTGTTTTTAATATTGAAGATATTGGCTGTATCAACTTTAGTCAAATAGGGGTGAAGTATCCAGACCTATTTTATTGCAGCTATCACATCAATGGTATTTGTGCTTTACGGAATGCAATCTTACTTGAAAAAGAAACATCGGAATGAAAACAAATTGTTATCAGTTATTTTTAGTATATTATTGGTTTTATTTTCAAATATATTATGTATATATTATATTGATATGTTACAATTTTAAATTTAATTGAAGTGTATAAATAAAAATGTTGTAAAAACTAAATAATTATATATATATATGTTACAAATTTATATACTTATGTATACATAAAAATAATATTTTAATAAAAATATAAAAAATAAATAAATACACAAAAAAAAAACATATGAGATTGTTTCTTAAAACTGAATTAATGAATATAAAACTCGTACATAAACATTTGAATATAATACATAAATATTAAAAAAAAAAAATATTTGGATTAAATTTGGATTCACGATTAAATAAATGTTATACATCACTGTCATCTCATATATATATATATATATATATATATGTATATATATATATATATATATATAGATTAGTCAACTGGCATTGACTCACTAACTCGATCTCTATAATGACCCCAAGCTCGTGTTTTTACATGATCTTCCAAAATATTTCTTTTATCATCATTGTAGTTAAGGACTACTTTAAATAGCTTTTGTGTGTACAGTTTGTGAGTTTTTGATCTAATCAAATACATTTCATCTGATAGCACTTTCTGATCAAATAAACAATTTTTATAATCGTTTAGAGTTAACTTATTGACGGCAGATTTTTTAACTCCTTTAGATTTTTTGACTTCTTCAGAGCTATGGGTTGAAAATGAGTACATTTTGGATCTTAAACCTACAAACTCGGTCATTATATCACCCTTGTTCTCGTCCTTCATCATTCCTAAAACCTTTTTATTTGCTAGAGGTAAACAGAACTGATTATCTTCAGAATAATCCGATGTATCGAAATTGGAATCAATATCATTACGAATGTCATCATAAAAATCGTCAGTTTGAATCGTGTAGATGAATGAATCTGTATCCATATAGTTAAGAGAAATTGTATCTTTAAACTTTTGTTTCATGTAGCGGTAGTGGAAGCCGTACATCTTCCACTTAGATAATTCTAAAACTGCTAGACCTATATATGTGGGTTTATCGTAATATGTTTCCAGTTCTTTTAACTCAACTGCATACATATTATCACCGAATTTTTTCAAACTTAAAAAATTCGGTTTAGAAATCAATGCCCTCAATCCTAAATGATTTCTGTTTGTAGTTTCCCACTCTGTAGCAATATGGATAACTTTTCTTTTATCAACATTTTCCATAGTCTTCCCATAAACAGCATTATTAAGAAGCTTAAAAAAGTCCTTCTCAAATGCATTTTTGGCATTCGTACGATATGAATTATTTAGGTCAATGTATTTTTTAAGCCAAGGGGACTGCTTAAATCTTAATATTCTGTGTATTTTATGTAATACAAGCCCGTTTGAAATACATTGAAGTAAGATTTTATGATGAATAACATAATTCCTTTTGAATGTAAAGTCTGCTATTAACTTCTTACTATTATATTGTGATGTTTTTTTGTTTTGGGGACAAAAAGGGAGGTCATTATGTGCGTCATGAAGTGAGTCTGGATACTCAATATCTACTTCTAAATAGTAACCAACTTCTGGTGTATTAGGAGCTTCATTGATATTAAAGACTTCAATTTCTCCAGAACTTAACCATTCGAATCCCCCATAAGGCAAAGGTTGAGACATTGCCCAACCATATAAATTATTAGCATCTAAATACATCAAATATTCTGAAGGCTTGTTTCTATCAAAATCTTTCATGTATTTGTTGTTAGATTTTGAATATCTTCTTGAGCACTGCACTAGCCCACCCCTTATACCATTTTGAACAAATGAATGCATTTCACAATCTGTAATTAGCTCTAAGGTTACTTCTGTAGTCCTCAACATGGCATCCCATGATAGTCCTGGTGCAGTATAGTAGTGAGCGGGATCTAGACTATAAATACTCTTACATATTTTTCGAAAGTTTTCAAAAATATCTGTAAGAAGTAATACATCAGTTTTGAGGTACAGCTCAGTATAATCCAGAAGGGTTCTACAATCGAACTCACTCCACACTTTTTGTGCATGTTCATAGTCATCAACAGAACATTCGTCATTGCTTAAAATATTAAAAAAGTTCTGTCTACTTGGAAGTTCAGTTTCATCAAACTTTAATATAGAGTCCATATAAGAGTATGGATACACTCCTTTTCTTCTTAATAAATTAAATTGGTTGTCATTTGGAAATATTTCGCGAACTGTTTGTAAATCAGATACGTCAAGATTTTTTGCCAAAGAATCTAGACTTGAGGCCATAAACCTGAAAGAATCTATAAAGCGTATTTCGAATCCATGATTCTTTTTTAATGAAATATAAACTGAGAGGGAAATATAACGCTCTTTGTTTAGGGGTATAACTTTTATGGTAGCATTTTTTATTGTGGAAAGATGATTGAAAAAGAGATGTAAATCATATGCAGAAAGATTGTGAAAAAGAACAGGTATAAAATTAGGTACTCTATAGTTTAAATTACATACATTATGTGCTGCACCACGATAACTACCCGTAAGATGACAGTGATCTATAACTTTATCATTAAACAACTCTTTTCTACAAATATGACACACTTGTGCATTATTGTGGGCTTGCACATCTTCGCTAGTCATATTAATAGATTTTGTTTTTGATAACTGCTCATCAAATATGTTTGATGCATCTTCCACTATTTTTTTAACAAACATAATTGCTGCATCTTCCCCAAAATAATACCTATGCCTATTATATTCTTTCTTAAAGCTACACTTTACATAGTAACCGAAAGCACAAGGGATATGCTTTTGAATGTTTGTAGTATTACTACTTACTTTTTCGTCAACTTTTTCTAAAATTGACTCAAAATCAGCATATATGACATATGGGACATCCATCTGTTTATGAATGTTTTTAAAGCTTTTGAAAACATCCTCGGGCTTAGGCATTTTGACGACTTTCTTCAGACACACATTCTTGTGATGCTTATACACATATTCATCATGAGTATGGTAGAGACAAGAGTTGCAAACAAAGATTTTTGATGTATGCGATGTTATGCTGGATCGTAAAAGTCTAAAATTGAAATATATAGATTATATCAAAGAAATATTTATGTACTTTAAAAATTAAAATAATAAAAATTATTATGATTATTTGAAAATACTTACTTTGAAATATCTTTGATGTACACATAGTGGAAATTTTCATTCGAATTGAGCAAAAGTAAGTTTATATGCTTTGCTTTTTCCCCACTAGTCACATAATATGGTCCTATTATTGATGACTCATTATGACCAAAAACATTTATGCTAATGTCATTCTGTACTTCAAATTTTGTTAGCTGTTTTAAGGGAAGTGGGAAATCTAGCCCCTCAAAGTTGACCTCTATGCCTCCTAAAACAATCCTGTCACTTCTTATGTTTTCTATATTATACGAGTAGTGGAATTTTCTTTCTGCAACACTTAGCATATCATTTTGATTTAAAGCAGCAACTAAGCACCATTTGAAGCAATAAATATCATCATTTTCGATATTGATGCATGCACCCTTATTAACTATAGCTTTTGGCAAGGGTATGAAATATGAGCCTCTTATAATCGATGACTTGTTAATATTTATTTCAAGAAATTTTATACAGATTAATGTCCATCCACTGTCTCTCTCTTGAAATTCATCCATTTTTATAGTAATTTCATTCACATGCTTTTTGTATAGTTCTTCCACATCGTCCGAAATGGTGACCAATGTCATTTTTGATATGTGTACCAGTGGAGAAACAATCATATCATCGTTCATCAGTTTCATGTACTCACATGTTAGCTCAAAATTAAATTTAAATGAAACATGCTTCCTGCTACATTCATTTAGTTGTTTAGTAACACTATTTCTTGCATTTAAGAAAAATTCTTCTGGGAACAATATTCCCTCATTTTTATTTATGAAGGAATATACTTCTATCCTTCCATTGAAGTCGCTGCTTATCTTTGTCAGATCATTATTAATATGTACTTGCTCAGAATTTCTCTTATGCTTTGTGGTTCTAACATGAGCCGTCCATGATGAAAAACCTATTACTTCATTGCAAGATTTACAATGTCTGCATAAAATATTCCTAGCGTCCCCCAGGCTGGTTGAAGAATGAGTTTTTTTATGATCCTTGAGCTTACCATGCGACATAAATAGCTTTTTGCAAACACTGCAATGTAGCTTCATATGCACCTCCAACATTTTGACACTGCTAAGAGTCATCGAGCAAACTGAGCAAATTGTGGAATTCATTTCTCTTTAATTATTGTTGATATTAATTTTTTAACACAATTTCAATAATATCACTTTTACACTGATTTTATTACTTTTTTTTTTTTTTTTATTTTAGTCCACTATAAAAATTTTGGAAATTTTTGATAATAATATGTAATTATTGATTAATGGGTACCGCTTTAAATAGATTGTATATAACAGAAGTACTACAGCACACTAATCGGAGTTGAAATATTACTTTTCATTAAGTGCGATCAGAACTGTTCACTGTGAAGTAATAGGATAAAAATGAGAAGAAGAAGAATACAAAATAAAATGTTTATACATATAACCATATAAAAGCTAAATTTATTAGAAAGCAATAGGAAGCGACGCTTTACAGACATTCGCACCCCTTCTAGTAGGGATATAGTTTCACGTTGCACAGCAAACGGAAAACCCTAACCTTCCCCAACAAAAAGAGTCAAGCAATCGCGAAACCTATGAAAGATCAAATAAGAACAGAAGAATAGCAGATATATACATACGTACATATGCATGTAGTATGTAGATATGTATGTATGTAGCTTCACTTTGCACAGAAACCTAAAAACCATAACCTTCCCCAACAAAAGTGGCATATAATCGCAAAAGCTATGACGACACTTCTTCAAGTCAAAACTATTGAACAAGTAAAACATACTTACACATACATGATCGCACATAAATTGGTCTGGGAGTATATGTATGTATGTATGTCTTGTATCATAATAAAATGTGCTGTGATCCCATATTTTTTATTTTCATTTTTTACTTTATGCGTCATTCTATATATGTATGTATGTACATAGAAACAAATCGCTGAATTTGCACAACATTCAATTCTAACAAGATCGAGCCAGCTTAAATTTGCAAAGCAAAATATACACGCACATGTATGTACATGCGTATTAGAAAAAAAAAAACAATAACATAAAAAGTATCCAATGGACATAGCAGGAACGATAAATACAAAAGAATAAAAAAGTTCCCTTGGATACTGTAAAACGGGAAAAAGCAATATCAGCACATTTGCATAAGTATGTACATATGTATGTATGTATGTATGTATATATGTATGTATGTTTGTATATGCATAAAATCAAAAATTGTCAAGTACGCGTATGAATGTACATACATACATATGTACCACTCAGAGTAATAGAAGACGAAGAAAAAAATAACAACAGTAGAAGCAATCAGCATCAGCAAACAAATTCCAACTAGGAGAACAGATATTCCAACAAGCTAAACAGTTTCTATGATCCCCAAAAATCATTGAACTACGCACACGAATTTACAAATCGATACACATGCATGCTTACTTACATACATACCTACATGTATACAATTACCACCCAAGCAATTCAACTACATCAAACGCGAAAAAGAACAAATGATAGAAGTCCCAGTTCACACTATACATGTGCTGGCAATACGTTTTGTTTTGTGAGGGCGTCGATGAAAGTTCAAAGAATAAAAAGTGATAAGCTTAGCAATAACACTTGCGTAGCGTGAACGGGGACTAAGTATGTAGATCAATGAATACAGCAGCATACAAATTTTTTGCTTGGGCAACATCAATTCCAGCACGAGAAAAAAATTATCCCTCTATAACATTCCCATGCATACACCAATACATAGAATATTAAAAATATAAAATATGTACACATACAACTAAAAGCTATCAATTATGGATAAGTTACCGCAAAATCCATCTCTTTCTAACACTATATCCATACCCCTCTGATACGAACACACATAGATCCAACACTAAAAAAATGTACACACCCACTACATAATTTTTTGTAGTAGCTGAGGGAGCATATATCCCAACTGAAGAACAAACCCCTCTGATACAAGCAAACATACATTTATTTATCCAACAACAAACAAAAAAAAAACTACAGTGGTCAACATATTATTGATAGGCAGGCAATGACAAACCTCTAAATCCCTAATCATGAGATAAATATTAAACTAGAGAACCAAATTTCATGATCACAATATTTATTAATACCAAATACCAATCCTCTAAATCCCTAATCATGGGATATCAGAAATTATAGGCCAACACCTCCATCTCTCTCAAAAACTACAAATATTAAAGTCAACGCCCCCTCTCTCTCAAATACACACATACATACTCATATCTGACGTCACAAACCATGACCTTCCACAACAGACAAAGATAGAGAGAGATAGATATAGTGTTAGAAAGAGATAGATATTTGCATCCTCCATTACCTATCTACTGAAACTGTTTTTGAACGGATTCTATACGATCATTGTGTATGTTATAGATCGGGTCCCAAACAATGCTGCCGTATTCTAATATTGGCCTAACAAGCGACGTGTAAAGACTTTTTGTGATAAAGGGATCGTCAAATTCCTTTGCCCATCTTTTAATAAAAGCAAGAACGCTACGAGATTTATTTACAGCCGTGGTTATATGTTGTACGAAATTCAGTTTTGCATCAAGTAATATTCCCAAGTCCATTATCGAATTAACACACTTTAATTTACAGCCATCAAGAACGTATGAGTAGGTACAGTGGTTTGATCTTGTAAATTGCATATGTTTGCATTTATTTAAGTTTAATTCCATAATATTTAAACGACACCATTTATAAAAATTATCTAGATCATTTTGTAAATATTGTTGATCAATGGAACGTTTAACACTTAAAAATAACTTTACATCGTCTGCATACATCAAAACATTACAATGATTTACTGCTTCAGGCAGATCATTAATAAAAAGAAGAAAGAAAACTGGACCGATATGACTACCCTGCGGGATTCCAGATGTAACATTTATTTTTTTAGAGACTGCTGTGTTAAATTTTACCGATTGAGTTCTACAACTCAAATAGGACTTTATCCAATAAAGGAAATTGTTGTTAAATCCCATGACATCTAATTTTTGCAGCAACAGCGTGTGATTAACTTTGTCAAACGCCTTACTGAAATCGGTGTAGATAACATCTGTGTGCTGTCCGTTGATGAAGGCTCTATTCACTAACGTTGTTAAATGGAGAATATTAGTAATAGTAGAAAATCCTTTCCTAAAACCATGTTGAATTGGTGACAATAGAGAGGAGACTTGATGTGTGAGATTATCCATCAAACATTTTTCAAATAGTTTTGGAATATCACTCAATTTAGCTATACCTCTGTAATTACGTACATCTGATTTATTTTCGGATTTAAACAACGGTATGATATATGACTCTTTCCAAATTTTTGGAAAGTAGCTATATTTTAAAGAAACGTTAAACATTATCGATAAAGGTGTTGCCAGAGCAGTTGCTCAATTTGTCAAAACACAGCTTGGTATGCCATATGGACCACTAAAAGGCGAGGACTTGGTCTTTTTTAAACAGTTTAAAATATGAGATGTGGAGATAGTGCACGGAGATATGTTACTCTTTTGAGTTATGTTGTATGGGTAGACATTTCCAGCATCATACGAAACGTCAGAATATGTGGTCGCGAAGAAGTCTGCAAACAAATTACCGATAACATCCTCATCAGTCGATTCGGAGTGTAGATATTTCATGACTTTAGGAAAACCAGTGGCCTTTCTCTTAGTGTTGACAAAAGTAAAAAATGACTTAGGATCTTGAACAAAGTTGCGTTTAACATTACTGAGGTAAGTTCTGTAGAGCTCTGAGTTAAGTAAATTATATTCAACCCGTGCAACTGAGTATTTTCCATAATAAAAGGAAGACCCGGAGATTTTGAATTTTTTGAAGTATTTGTTTTTTAAGTTTTTACAAGCAGAAAGTTGCCTGAAATTCCACGGCGGGCCAGATTTATTGCGTGGAACATGCTTCGGAATGCATTCCTCCATATAATTGAATAAGGTCTTATAAAATATGTTTATCAAATGATCAATAGAATGCGATGAAGTTATCGGAACGGACAATAGTTGAAGCCAGTTAGTGGTAAACAGGCAATTGTTTAGTTCAATGTAATTGCCCCGTTTAAAACTGAAAATTTTATCATTATTTTTTGATGAGGTATTTCTTACTAAATTATTGGTAAATAAGTTGTAGGATATCTCAATAGTGGGATGGTATTTATCATCTGGTAAAGTAACAGGGTCAATACGATTTACAATACATTCGTTTGGCTCATTAACAAATACTAAATCAAGAAGTTTTCCATAAGCGTTGCAATTTCCATTTATTTGGTGAAGATACAAATCAGCTATATATTAAAGATTTCATCTCCAATAACGTCACTTTGTACGGGTAAATAATAATTTTGCTCGGATGAGAATTCCCATGTGATATGTGGTAAATTAAAATCTCCAAAAACGAAAATTAAATCAACGGGATTAAGTTTTGATGTAATGTTTCTAATCGCTTCAATATGTAGTTTGTATGTCATAAGATCTGAATTTGGTGGGATATAGGAACAAGTGATAAAGACTTTAATGTTTTTAACCTTAAGCGACACTGCCACAAATTCAATATTAGCGGGAACGTCAAGATTGATTTCTTCCATTGGAAAAATGTTTGATATAGCAATTAGCACTCCACCACCAGTAGTCGTTGTAATTCTATCTCGACGAAAAATATGATAGTCATGACAAAATATTTCAGAATTCAAATAAGTACTGTTTAACCAGGTTTCGGTGAAGATAAAGATGTGATGATTAAAATTAAAGCTTTGTAAATATAAATTTGTTAGTTTTGATTTAATACCACGAACGTTCTGATAGACAATATTAAGATGATAATCAGAGCTGCTATTTAGTTTTTTGGAAATGTTACACGTGGAGAAAGACGGGCGATATTGCGATTGTTACCATTGTAATCATATTCTCGAACTAAAACATGGAGAGGCCAGAAAGACTGATCAACAACTTGACTAAATATATCAAAATTTACGGAAATCTTAAATGATGTTATGCTCCTTGGTTGCGCGTAATTAAATTTATGGACTTTTATATCGGAATTCGACTTAATTTTAGATTTAATATAATACTCAATTTCATCGGTATCAGAAGCAAAACGGGATATAAATATATGTTTGTTTGGAGGAATTATTCTCAAACCTCCATTAACGTTCTGCCGTGTGATGTCATTTTCACGAGAAACTGTACAACGATTAATAAGTTGACTATCACCATTGGAAAAATTTTCAGCAGTATTCAACGTTTCTAATGTATTGTTAGTTTGGGATGATGAACAAGGCAAATCAAAATTATTGTTTGTTATAACTGGGGGTAAAGCTTTAACAACGGGATTTGGTGGGTCTGACATAAGAACAGTACTGGGTTCGCGATTTGCTATAACAGAAGGAGGTGCGGATAGCAATTCATTTTTATCACTATTATTTATTCTTGGTGATTTCCGACGTTTAGGGGAAGCTTGAGGAGGAGACTTTAAGTGGTCGAGTGATTTATAATCATCAAACAGTTTACCGTATACTGAAATACGTTCCGCAAGCTTTCCGGCTTCATTTTGGATTTCCTTAAAATGAGATACCGTTCCTTGAAAAAAACGATAAAATTTCACACCAATTTTTCTGCAGCCAGAGCAGCACCAGTGAAGTCCAAGATCTTTGGAGAGGGATTCGGCTATCAACGTAGATAGGCCACTGCACTTATAGTGATAAAGCCCATGGCAGAGCCAACAGGAAACCATTCTTTCATCATTGTTTTTAATTGAGCAGTTTTTTAATAGGCACGACATTGTTTATTTTCGGGAATAATTAGAATTTAAATCTGAGTCTAAAAATAAAAATTGCTGGCAACACAGTTTATATGTATTAATGCAAGAGGTTTTTAATTTTTTATTATTGATCAGTGTAGTAAATAAAGATCAAATATAAAAACATACAACAAAATTCGGTTTGATTTTATTTTTAATTTTTGTATTGAAATAAGTAAAAGCGGGAAATAAATAGTGTTTTAATTTAATAATTGTAATACAGAATTCTATAAAAGTTTATTGGTTTCGTGTGTGTTGTTGTAATATCGATTCAACTGAGGGATTTGTTTATTCGTTGGTTTCTAAGTATGTACATATGTATGTTACAGTTCTCTTGAGAGTTTATTTATTGTTTCATTATTTGTTACTGTTGTTGTTAAAAATAGTTTTTGTTGTGAATTTGTTAAGTTGAATATTTATATTTAATTAGAATTTAAAACAAGGTAAAAAACAAAATTTGGTATGATTTATTATTTTTATATTGAATTGAGTAAAAATTAGTAAAAGCGGGGACTAAATTTTGTTTTGATTTAATAATTGCAAAATAAATTATATTGATGTTAGTTGTTTTTTCGATAGAACTGAGATGTTTATTTATTCGTTGGATTTTAAGTATGCATATATGTATGTATGTCTGTTACAGATCTCTTGAGAACTTCTTTATTGTTATTTTATTTGTTACTGTTTTTTTTTTTGTTACTGTTGTTGATAAAAAAATTGTTTTAGTTGTTAAAAATTGTTTTTGTTGAGAAATTTTTTAGTTACAATGTTTATTTAATTAAAATTTAACAAATTCAAATCGATTTAAAAATGTCTGAATACATTAAAGAACACAGAGCAAGAAAATGCGATTAAAAACATAAATAAACAAGATTAAAACACAGATTTTTTTTGCAAGTAGTTATCAGAAGCAGAGCGAGTTAAAAAAGCACATCCGTACGCGTCCACGTCTCTCTCTACACTAAAGAAGACTATGGTGCAAAAACCTAAATTAGCGCCAGCTCAATCAGCAAACGTTTACTCTGCCACTTTTCAGCAAATGAGCCAACCAGTTACTTCCCGTGTATCGTATGCAGATGCTGCTAAGGCTAGTTCTATTCCGACACAAAATGTTTCACCGCAAAATAATTCTACAAATACAAACTCAAACTTTAATTATAATCGCCTTGAAGCCACTATTGAAAATCTTGTGCAAACTATAAACAATTTTACAACAAATATGACTAGCATGATGCAAGAAATGTTGCGAATGCAGAACACTCTGCTTCAAGCAATACTTAATAAGCCATGAACACGTTAACAATATGTTTCTGGAACGCAAACGGCATTCGCCAACATAAAAATGAACTTGAGCACTTCCTCACGGAAAAAAATATTGATATAATGTTAGTATCTGAGACTCATTTGACTTCGAGAAGTCTTTTTAAAATTTATGGCTACACTATACATATATGATACAAAGGACCCTAGAGGAAGGGCTTGCGGTGGATCAGCAATTCTAATAAAGTCAAGACTCAAGCACTATGTTCTTGATAACATTTGTGAAGAATACCTACAAGCAACAAATATTGGCATTGAAAGTTTTTGTTCAAATTTCGTTATATCATCAATTTACTCCCCTCCCAGATTTTCAATCACTGAGAATCAATATGAGGATTTCTACAAATCTCTTGGACCTTGTTTTGTAGCAGCTGGAGACTACAATGCGAAACATACGTTCTGGGGTTCACGCCTTGTTACACCCAGAGGTCGAGCATTGTTCAACACTATTTCAAAAATGGGCTTGGATGTCATTTCGAGTGGGGAGCCCACTTATTGGCCTACTGACATACAAAAAATTCCGGATGTTATAGATTTTGGCGTCACAAAAAATATCTCTAGGGATTTAATTCAAGTTCAAGCTTCTCTTGATCTCTCGTCCGATCACTCCCCGACGATCATTACAATTTGTAGCCCATTTAGAAGTAACTTACCTGAACCATATGTGAAGATGATCAATCGTGTTAATTGGCTGGGGTTCAAAAAATATCTCAGCAGTCATTGTACGGAAAACATTACGCTTAGAACACCCGATGATATTGAATCGAACATTGCCAATCTCAGCGAGAATATTAAACAGGCTGCTGAACATGCCACTATCTCCCATCCGCAGATTGGGTTTAATAAAATTTATTCTACAGACATTGAACGTCTCGTACGTGAAAAAAGAAGTGTTAGAAGGGAATGGCAACAGCACAGATCACCACAAAATAAAATCAGATTTAAAGAGTGCACTAAACGACTCCAAGAGTTGCTTGCATCTGAAAAAATTGCATCTCTTAAAAATTATCTGGAGGGTCTTGATGTCACACCGGCGTCTAATTACTCTTTGTGGCGCGCTGCCAGAAAGCTTAAAACACCCGTTGAGTATAAGCCACCTCTACGCACATCTACCGGAGGTTGGGCAAGAAGCGATACTGAAAAAGGTAAAATATTTGCTGAGCACTTAAAATCCGTTTTTACGCCAAATATATGTAGTGGTGTTGCTGATTTGCCGAATATAGTCGCTCTACCCCCTCAACACATAAAGTTTAAGACGCGTGATTTACAAAAATTAATTGCCGAACTCAACCCGAAGAAAGCTCCGGGTATTGATGGAATTAGTAATCAGATGCTGATGAACTTGCCTCGTATTGCAATGAGAATCCTGTTATTCATATTTAATGCTATTTTACGACTGGAGTATTATCCACACAACTGGAAACTTGCCTAGGTTAAAATGATTCCAAAGCCGGGCAAAGATATAACCAAGGCTGAGTCATATAGGCCAATAAGTCTACTATCTACAATGTCAAAGCTTTTCGAAAAACTGCTCATGACAAAATTGTCCCCAATTCTAGTTAATAGTGGGTGCATACCGGACCATTAATTTGGTTTTAGAAGTCAGCATAGCACCATTGAACAAACTCACAGATTGGTTCAATTTATAAGAAGAACTTTTGAGGAAAAAAGTATTGTTCTGCGCTGTTTATTGACGTTTCCCAGGCATTTGATAAAGTGTGGCATGAAGGCCTAATTTTAAAATTGAAGACTTATTTCCCGTAAGTTCACTGTTGCGGAAGGAGACTTTACAAGTAGGCCTGAAACAATTTCATCTGGTGTGCCACAGGGGAGTATACTGGGACCAGTTTTATATTTAATTTATACTTGTGATATGCCAGTGAGCAGTAGTATCCATACTTCCACATTTGCCGACGATACAGCCTGCCTTAGTATGCATGAAAACCCTGATGAGACATCCCGCAAACTCCAGGAACACATTAGCCAGATAGAGCTTTGGTTAAACTTATGGAGAATCAAGGTAAATGAACAAAAGTGTGTTCAAGTAACATTTACTTTACGAAGAGATACTTGTTCCCCCATTCGGATTAACAACCAAGTTGTTTCTCAACATTCACATGTGAAATATCTTGGTATACACCTTGACCGACGACTTACATGGAAACACCATATTGACTCTAAGTTAACTCAAATGAAACTTAAATTAACTCAGGTACATTGGCTGATTGGTCGAAATTCAACACTTAGCCTAGACTGTAAACTTTTAATATACAAGTCGCTTTTAAAGCCAATATGGTGCTATGGAATTCAACTATGGGGCACTGCTTCAGCTTCAAATGTAGAGAAAATTCAACGCAGGCAAAACAAAATTTTACGCATGATAACATCGGCTCCATGGTACATCAAAAATTCAAATATACATCGTGATTTGAATATGCCACTAGTGACTGAAGAAATTGCAAAATACGCAGGCAAATATCTAACAAAACTCGAGTCACATCCTAATCCGCTTGCCCGTAATATTTTGAACTTTACTGGACACATCCGCCTAAAAAAGACGGACACAAGGGCTCTTATTCACAGCACTCCAGATGGGTCTTCCTGAAAATACTTTTAGTTTTTATATTTTTTCCTTTTGATTATCACTACTTATGTATTATATATAACTATTACTAAGCTTATGTCCGACACTGGTCGGGCCTAATTATATTTTTATATTTAAGATTTGAATACTTATTGTTAGTTCATATACGAAGATACAATAAATAAATATCATTATCGAAAAAAAAAAAAATATGATTGAGGTGCTACTGAAACCATAGGCATTCCTGGAAATTAAGGGGTCAAGCACTTCATCAAGCACAAAATTTGTTTTGCTACTTGTAGTTATATGCAAATATTACGGTTAGAGGCTTAAGCGTTACAGCTGCTATTAAAATTATTACAATTGAGTTCTTTTACATAAAATAATAATGTTTAAAACCTCTAGGCACATTTTCATTATAAAAGATGTCTTATTTCAAAAACTCCATTACTTTTGTCAACAGTATAAAACTTGCCATCAAACGAAAGTAAATTATAATAGCTTCAGCGAAATTATTAAAGAAATCTTGGATTAAATGAAACATTACCATTTTATATATTATTAACTTATAAGCAATAATGCATACATACATACTATGATCACACAATCCATATACATTTCAATCAAAATGAATTTAAATATTATATGAACTTTCACGTTTGACTTCAAATAACTCGCAATTTAAAATCAAAAATGAGTGTTTGCTGGGCACAAAGCAATTAGCATGTACGTATGTGTGCACAAGGAAGTTTTTTTGTTTGTGTCGAAAACACATGACACGTTTTTAAGCATTCTAAAATTCACCACACGAACATTTGGCTATAGAAGAGAGCATGATGCATGCGACGGATACAAAAGTAGAAAGTAAACCTACTTTATCCGTCCTATGCGTCTATACGTTCTTTGCGTTTTGTTCTGTAACTTGCCAAATACAATTACCTTGATTCTACTTTTTGACACATGCATAAAACGCAACTACGCATTGAACGGATGGTATGGACCTTCAGCTTAAGACGAAGCTGATGAGCTCAACAGTTGTGAAATTGTTGGCAATTATTGGGCCCAACGGTTACGTCTTAGAAACGGCTTGATGGATATGATTTAATTTCATATCTTTATTTCGTTATTTTATCGCATTTGTAATGTAAAATCTAACAAATATTTGCTCCTGCCATCTAACAATGCATATAAAATGCATAATTCTATTCGATCAGCTGTTCAGGCTGAGCAAAACATGTTGACTATAGGTAGCGAAAAAGTTTTATGATGGAAAATTACTCAACTTTTGAGTGGAGCGGAACTACTCAACTACGCGTTTCTAAGACAAACACTCAACGGTTGCGCAACAGCTACTTTTTATGAATGCACCCATTGAGTACTATCATCTATCATATTCCCTTTGCATGTACGAGTAAACAAAACAAACCTTTGACCATCTACAGAAATTGCTTAAATTTTCTTTCGCTTTTGCCAGACTACGTATAAGTAGTTTTGCAAATAACTGGTTTTTTATTTTTTTCAGAAAATAACGTTATCGTTATGACTGACAGTTACTTACCCAACATTTTATTGCGGTTAACATCAATACGTGCTACACCAAAGGCTGGATCTGTATCTGCTGTGTAGTTGTCGATGGTAAACTCCCAATAGTGAATGCCGCGTGAAAAACCAACGGAACCTAATGCGACACGATGTTCCCAGCCTTCTACAGAAGCCGTTGAATTGTTATTGCTAAATATGAGACCAGAACCTGGACCACCGCTTAAAACAGGATCAAATGTAAACCAGGCAACTGTAAATGCAACAAATAAGAATATAATAAAAAAAAGTAGGAAAATATGTTTAATGAAAAAGTATTCTTAAAAGAACTGAAATACTGCAAAAGCCTTCGCTAGGAAATAAACTTATTAGACCACAAGTTGTTATGCAGCGAATATAATAAAATCAAGAAATAATTCCAGAAAATATATACACTGTCACAGCCGTATCCATAAAATTTTTAAACAGCATTTTATAAGTTATTTAAGCAATATTCGCTAAAATTGTATTCATAATAGATTTTTAGCTTAAAAAACGTTTTTTAAACCGCGCGTAAATCAAGCAAATTTTAAAATTGACAACCTCATGTTTAAACCAATTTTAAGATGACGTTGTTGTAACTTTGCTTTGCTTGTAGTGTTGTTTAGAGAAACAATTTAATTATTTTATAGAAACTATTGCCAGAATATCAAATGGACTCCAAAAAAGGAGCGATTCACTTTCCATTCCTAGTCATTACTTTCTAACTTTATGTGTTAACAAACATAATAATAATTATAGAAAATTAACTAGTGATGTATAAACACTCAAAACAAATAAAATAAAACTCGTTATTCTAGTGCTTCTTAATTTGCAATAAAAAAATTCATATAAAAAGCACTTTTTATTAAGATTAGTTGTGAACTGTTTTTATTTTTTGTTAAATACAAGTTGGAACACATTTTTTATTTTATAAAAACAATATTTTTCTGAAAACGGACAAACAAACAAATATAAACAGGAGTACTTTGTGAATTAATAATCGTTGTTGTGCAGAACTAAGATGCAAGTGACAAATAATGAATACAGGGTTGTCACGATATTTATAAAAAATCAAGTTAATTGATTTTTAGTTAAAATGTTGATTATGAATATCAATATTTAAAAATCCTTATTTAGCCTTAAAATGTTTTTTATCTAATAAGCTTTTTAAACCTCAATCTACTTTTTTTGTGAATACGCCTGTGAGTCTGTGCGGAAGGACAGAGAAATAAGCTTTGTTTAGCCAATATGGAGGAAATTCAATTTGATTGCATTTCCTTGTTATGCTTTGTAATATTTTTTACTTTTCTATTTTTTTCGTTTTACTCCAAATACGGGCGTTTCTTTGCACAATCGTGCTGAAATAATTCACACGTATTCTTACCTTCTTTAATTTAGTCGTCGATGAGACAGTGACGAATGTACATCAGGCGGGCGCTAACATATTTTTTTATATTTTTTTCAATAATATTTTCCTAGCAAACACAAATGTTTCATTTCAAATTGGTGAAGTTATGTGAAAACAAAAATAAACGAATTTGCTATTTATTAATTTTTCTCTTATAACGGATTCTACTTATTGATCTAATTTAGTAATACACTTAGTTTTCTAAATTAGTCTGTGCAAAATCTTATCAAAAATATTTTTAATATGTTTGTATCAATGTTTGTTAAGTTTGATATATCCAACCGCATATTTTTATTTGGCGAATTTTCTCCGTTATGCTCCACCAAGCAACCATTCCTTTATTTATTTTTTTTCTTGAATGGAAAACATAACAAATTATTGTCCTATCTTTCAATTGACTGGTTGTTTACTTAGAAAAAGTTTTATTTTCAGTTAATATTTTAACTTAATCGACGTTTTCTTTTCAAGACAAAAAATGTATGTCTAGTTATGTATAAATACATAATGCACCACCATCTTTCAAACGCTTAGCTTTGTGTTTGGTGGGTAGCTCGCAACCTCAACACATACACAATTGACCAATAGATTGACAGTGCCCATGACTGGTTTACTCCAATAGTTATGTTGTAAACAAGTTAAAAGTGTTTTGCCACTGTTCGCATGTAAATGAATTTGTATGTGGGTCGTTGCTACGATGCACAGTGAGACAGCCCTATAGTAACCGCGGCAAAAAATGGTTTTTGGCGTGTCGTCCAATTTGGATGAAATTTTCACAGTATATTAACAGATATCTGTTAATATATATATGAGTAACAATTCCCTGAAATTTCAGCCTCATAACTTCATTACTTTTTGGTCTAGAGCAAGTCAAAGTTGAGGTATGAAATATGTTAGTTCAATATGTAATATTCAAACGCTTATTAATAAAAAAATACATAATAAATATAACTTTAAAGTATTTTGTTAATTAATTTAGTTGTTGTAGAATGAGTAAATGAAAGAAGACATTTAAAAAAAAACACAAACAAAAAATTTCTTAACAACAGAATTGTGGTGTAAAAATTTAACATTTTGCATTTTCAATGGACTAGGAAATATAGAGCAGCCCCTCGCCATAGTTGCAGACTTATATCAAATGAAAGATTGAAGTCTCAGCTTTCATTTGAAGTAAAGGACATATAGCAAACGTTTGCAAAAGTAATTTAAACTTTTATTTTTTTTAATTATTAATTATTTTTTTGTTAAACAACATAATAAACATTATTATTAAAAAATTATTGACAGAATGAAAAAAATTGTTCTTTTTTATTTCATTTCAATGGCGTAATAGTGGGAGTGTTATTGTAATTTTTGCATGCAACATTACAGTAAATATCAAATTTGAAGGTTGAATTTTTTTTTTTAACTGGAATTGTCTCAAAAATGACCTGTGCAAAATTTCATGCAATGACTCCTTGTATTTAATGCCGGTGTTGTCTCACTGTGCGATGTTGGTGTCTGCACCGCAAAGTATGCTTTAGTTTTTGTAAACTTTTTAAGGGGAATGAGAGAGGACTTAACACAAATCTGAAATTAAATAAAAAATGCACTGTTGTATACAAATTAACGGTGGGGTCAGATGTGGCAAAAATTTGTAGCACATGGGCTGTATACCTAACCTGATCAGACATCCCGCTTTACGCGGGATTATCCCGCTTTTCACAGGTCGATGCTGCCTCTCGCTTTTTAGAGTTTTGAAATTTTTAATCTCTTATTAAATTTTTATTAAAAAGTAATTGACAAAAATTCGTTCAAAATATTTTTTGTAGTTATTAACTAACAGGCCAAAACACGGGATTTTGGCTTCGCTGCACTCCATATACGTTTTGAGATGAAAAGAAAAGTTTTTTATATTAGAAGTGCCACGATTGCGGTTAAACCTTCACTATTTTGTGGAATGCAGTTCTAATTCTTAACATGACGAGTTTCAAAATTCTCACTGCATTAGGTTCCAAGATATTTTTTTAAGTAGACGTTTTCTCTATTTGAGAGCAGACACGTTCTCTTGTCCAAATCCGCTTATTTTCGGTAGTTTGTGTTTGTAGCATATACCAAGATATTAAAAAATTTATATTTAATTTTATTAGGATGTGACAATCTTTTTACTACATTATTTCAATATTTTTACATCTGGTATGTTCAGGCTTCCAAGAAACCTAGAAGTAAATTTTGTTTCTATGTGGGACACGAAAACTTAACACAAAAAAAAATTAATAGCCTCTTGTTCCTTCTACGTATTTTATATTCAAAATAATTAATGTCCTGTAATGAATAAAATAACAACTTTTTTATATCATTACGTGAAAGTACTTATTGCAGTTAATAAAGAAATATATCTACAGAAAAATTTATTGATCATGAAAATGAGCTTCGAAAACAATAAAATAGCTTTGGTTTAGTGCTGGCTAATTCTACTACTTTTCATTACTCAATAATATTCAATACTTTTTATTTGGGTACTCAATACTACTGGATAATTTTAACGGATTTTTTGAATTTGCAACGCATAGTTTTTATCTGCAAATTAAAGCAGTTTCTTCAAAAATTAAAAATAGATCTTTAACAATTATTAGTTTTGTTTGTATTTTATTATTAAATCAAAAATAAATGTAAAGCTAACTTTTAATTCAACGTTAACAACAACTTAAGAAATAATTTAATTGTTCTCAAAAAAAAATTTTGTTGTTCACAGGTATAAGGGTTCTTTGGAAAATTAATGCTTGGATTTGATTAAAGAATTGAAAATATTTACAGATGTGCCTGCATGTGTATGTATATAAAAATTAAAATATAATAATTATATGTTAGTATGTATACATATATGTATACATATTTAAGTAATATATGTATATTTGTACGTAAATTTAAAATGTAATTTATCACATGTGGTCATAATAAGTAATAAGTGTTAATAATTTGTACATTGGTTATTTATACCCATTATCAGGGAGTCTATTTAGTTACTTATTTATAAATCATTAAAATGTAAAAAGAGTAGTTTTTCAACATTGTCGCTCTTTAGTGAATTACGTTTTTCTTTTATTGCCCCCTGTTCTGAAAATCACGTTGATTTAAAATCACGCGATTTCAAAAGTATACTATTAATAGCTGACTTGGCAATGGGATTTTATTGCGTTTTAAGTTTTTTTCATTTATAATATGATATTTTATTCCAACTTCCAAAGCTATAAAACGTAAAATTTACAAAAACAATGATTTAGATTTTATTAATTTTTAGAAATCACCGTGATTTGGCATGTCGCGATTTGCAGAACAGGCCCGATTATCTGACCAGCTTTGGAAAATACTCTTTCACTTGGTACAGAAGTTGCAACAATGGACAAATATTTTTTTGCAATTTTGGCTAAGCAGGG
Source organism: Tachina lurida (assembly GCA_944452675.1). Taxonomy (NCBI): domain Eukaryota; kingdom Metazoa; phylum Arthropoda; class Insecta; order Diptera; family Tachinidae; genus Tachina; species Tachina lurida. The sequence continues at coordinate 108,041,173 of OX101753.1, read as the reverse complement.
ATATTTGTTCTCAATAGCTTTCCACCAAACTAGAGGACACTTTTTTCTTTCCAGTATTTCTTCGTTCATGTAATGCTATATTTCAATGAATGAATTAGTTGAAGAATTATTACATTTTGAGTTGTCAAATTCCTTCCAAATTGATGTTTCATTCAAACTCTCATCTAATAAAACATCTATAACGACTTCGTTATTTGTGGTATAATTTTCCATGAGCATTTTGATTTTTTGTTTACACATGTTAAGCGCATCTACATCACTAAATGATTTTACCTTAAATCTAGGGTCTAGGAAACTTGAAATGGAATATATTTCATTGTACTCTGACATATGAAAACGACGTTTTATATTTGCGGCAAGTGTGTCTAACAGTTTACAGCATTCCTCTTTTACTTCGAGACTTTGCTTCTTTAACAAAAATGACTGGAGCCATGGATTAAAACAAGCTTTTTTTGAAATTGTTATATATGTTTCGCCGATCGTTTCGGCTGTGATTTCATTAAAAGGTTGTAAAATAGCTATTATTTCCTTAATAATCTGGAATGTGATGGAAATCGATCGATTTCAAAAAACAAAATCTTCTGAAAGATGACTTATTGATGTTTTTATTTTTTTAGGAGTTTAGAATGGTTTATTTGATCTTAAATTCGATTTCACTGTAGCGTGCAATTAACATAACACATATTTAGCTATTATTAGTTACACGAAATCGAGCGATTTGAAATCGATCGATTTCCATCACATACCAGAATGTTCCACTCTTCCAAAGAAAAAAGCTGAACAGGACTATGTAAGATTGCTACCGTTGCTTCTAATGGTTCCTTGTTTTCCACAATTCTTTCTAACATCTTCAAAGTGGAGTTCCACCTAGTTGGCATGGAATTTATCATTTTTAAGTTATCTTTTCCCATTTGTCTTTGCATTTCTTTTAATTTATTGCAGGCTTTTGTACTGCGATTAAAATATTCTACAACAGATTTGCATTTAATAATTATTTCGTTAATGCCACTTGTTTTCAAAGCATCCATTACCACCAAATGAAGTGTGTGCTAGACATGGCAAATGAGACCAATTTGTCCTTTTATAGCTGCTACAATATTGTGGAAGCATTATCTGATAAGACGCACGCAATTTTTGAATCTAACATCCATTCCTGCAGCACTGCACAAATATCTTCTTTGGGGTTTTCTGCCGTATGGTCTTTTGTGGTTTTAAAGCAGCTTATAAAGACTGATTTTTGGTTCCAATCATTACTAATGAAATGCCTAGTTAATGATATGTATGACCCATTTGCAATGGAAGTCCATCCATCTGTAGTGATACAAATGTTATCGATGTTTTTTCAAAAAGTTTTTATTTTCACTAAACGATTGTCGTACGCTTTTGGAATTAATGATTTTGAGACTGTGTTCCGAGAAGGCAATTTGTAGCTTGAATTAAGTGCTGCTGTATATTCTTGAAAGCCTATGTTTTAGACAATTGACAGAGGCTGTAGATCTTTTGTCATCATTCTTAGCAGACACTGATTTATTTTCTGTTCAATTTGTTTTGACATTTTAACTTTCACGTTGTAATATTCCAGTTTCATTTATTTTTGGCTAGTACATGGAAGTTGAGGAAAGCCTTGATTTAATGAACATAAAAACGTCTCAACTAAGAATTAATTGCAAGAAAACTTACCTTCATCAGATGAATCCATAAATTTACTAATTTTTTTATCTGTGAGTGAAATTGTTGGGTGTTGGCTGCATAAATGCTTTCACAGATTTGAGGATCCTCCACCTAAGAAGAACATTACGATGCAAATATGTAGATGTAAATATTCTTTATAGAAGACACAATTTACCTTTGTAAGATATAAATTTTTTACAGATTTTGCATTTAGCATATTGATCAGTGATTTCATCATAATGAAGCCAGACATCACTTCTTTTATGTGACATTTTATTTGTTCAGCAATTTTTCCAATACTGATTTTAATGTTTTTTCTGGTTTAGAGTCTGAACACAATGTAACGATAATTTATTGCGGTGCGGTTTTTCATACGATTTTGAAGTAAAAAACCGCAGTGCGGAACGGTATAAAAAATCTTTTTTATTTTCTCTGCGGTCTTTCTTTTTCTCTCAATTGTTAACTCTCTTTCTCTTTCTGATGTTGCCATAGTTTTTGAATAATTGGCGGTGTTCACAACATTATTGTGAACAAAAAAATGATTTTGAAGTTCAAAAACTTTTGTCATAAAATATAAAAGTTTAAAAAATATATCAAATTTATCTGCCAATGTATAAAATGTTAATAATTTCTTGTTTTTAGTTAATGCCATTACAAAATACTATGTATATATGTATGTATGTATATATATACATGTGTATATATGTTCCTGTCGTTCCTATAAGGAGCATAAGTCCTCCATTACAAAATATTAAACAAATAGTAAATTTTTTAGAAAATTTTATAAAAATGTATCCACAAAAAATTTAATACACTGACAAGTATTGCCGTAGCCGTCTTCCGTTGTATTATGTTTATTGTTTTCTCCGGCAACGAGAAATCGCACCGCACCGCAAACATTGTGTTTAGACTCTTACGGCCTGGCCCACGATGTCACTAGAAATCGTTCGATCGACAACTTGTATTGCAAACAACAATAACTTTAGAAAATTTGTTGTTGTTTGCAATACAAGTTGTCGATCGAACGATTTCTCGTGACACCGTGGGCCAGGCCGTTAGTGTGTTTATTTTTTAATAATTGTTCTTGACAGCTTTATTTCGGTTAGTTTAATTTTGTAGCTATATGTATAGTTGTCTTTTTATACAGTGATGAATTTTTATTCACTATTTTGGCCACTCAATTTTCTTAAAAATACAACTCTGAAAGTATCGAGTAACTACTTTTGAGTATTGAGTATCCAAAAAAGGACAAATACTCGATACTCGGTAGCCACTACTCAATACTTTGCCAGCACTACTTTGGTTTACTCTAATTTTTCTAACAAAATTTATGTATTTTCGCATATTTTTCAATATAAAAAAAGTAATCCACAAAATTTTGCATATCTGTAAGCCACAAAAAGAACCCATTAAATTTTTAATACTTTTAAGCAATCAGTAATCTGCGTGTATTAACTTTTGGATGTTTGTAGGCAAAAAGTATAAGGTACCGCGTACTTTTTTAACTTTTCAAACAAAAATAATTTGTTATGCAGTCAAATTGTAATTACTTACTACTGGAGAATACATACACTTTTTTGCATTCTAGAAGCAAACGTTTTTGCTGGGAAATGTTTACTATAAAGAATATGTATAAGATTTAGGTAATTATGCAATTAGGATAATAAGGTGTATACTTATATTTCTAGATTCTGTATATATACATATCGTTCACTTACTTCAATAGTGTCACAACTCAAAAAAACTAGTTTTACAGAAAACGCGTTTAAGCCCAGCAAATTTTTTTTTCAAGATTTTATACTCTCTTAATGGCTTACAAAGTAATGAGTGGTACTTATTTATCTAATTATTTTATGTGTATAATAATTACTGTCCTGTAGTCAAGTACAGTTTTTTTACATAAATATATTATCGTATCTTCAAATATGAACTAACAATAAGTATTCAAATCTTAAATCTGAATTAATTATTAGGCCCGACCAGTATTGGACATAAACTTAGTGATAGTAATTAATAATACAAAAATTTCGTATTAAGCACAATAATTATTTTCAAGAAGCATCATTTGCGGTGCTGAGTATTAGATCCCATGCGTCCAGTAAACTTCAAGATATTACGAGCCAGCGTATTAGGATGTAACTCGAGTTTTTTTTAATAATTGCCTGCGTATTTTGCAATTTCTTCAGTCACTAGTGCAGTGACGCCACCCCAAAATCTTTTTTAGATGTAGATTCGATTTGAAAAAGAGGTAGTTTCCAACAAATCTTATAGTTAACTAACTTTTCATTGCGATATAAAATATTTTATAAGAAACTCAAAATTTTAATAAAAAAAAGAAGTAAAAAAATTTAAGAATTCAATTATGCCATCGTTACTTAATTAATTTGAAATATTTTTGTGTACAGATGAAGAAATTAGATACAAATGTTCTCATATTTGAAGGAATAAATATTTCCATGAAATAATTTGTAATGCTCCTCTGCGTTGTTTACATGCACTGTTGAAAATATATTTCAGTTGAACTTCTAGATTGGATTAGATAAAAAAACTCGGATAACTTTACTTTAGTATTATTATTGAAAAACTAAAAAAGTGGTAGATTTTTCTCGGAAAATTGTAGAGATGAGTGAAGTACCCAAAAGAGGTACATCTACCACAAAAGTGGTCGAGTTGGCATCGCTGCACTAGTGGCATATTTAAATCACGATTAGGGTTTGGGATTTCCCGGACTTTTGCACTTCCCGGGAAACGGGAATTAAAAAATCAAGTTCCCGGGAATTCCCGGGATTCCCGGGAAAAGCTAATTTTCTAAATTAAATACATTTATTAAATGAAAGTTGGTGAAATTTCGATTGTTTTATTAATGTAAGCATTCTTTTGAAATAAAAGTTAATAAAAAAGCAGTTCTAAGACAAATTTTTAAGAATTTTTAATTGAATTTAAGCAAATGGAATAAAGTTATTACACAGCAAAAGATCATATAAAAACCAATTGACGACTGTTACCACAATTAGTAGATAATTTTCTAATAAGACCTACCTTCATTTTAATAAGAATTTGCCTTGCTTGTTTCTCATTCTTTTTGAAAAAGTTCCAAGCTAGTTCTTATCGTTAAGTACAAGCAGGTTACAGTACCATACTGCGCTGCGCCGAATTTTGAATACCCTGAGCCACAGTATGTCTAACACTCTGTTGTCACATGCAAGTGCAAGTGAAAAAAACTCAATACACTCACATATTTTTAATAACACTGCCATACTTTTGCCACTTGCGAGTCAGCTTGCAATGAAATTTTGTAGCAAGTAAATTTTTACACTTGTCGCAAGTAAAGTGTATATATAAAAATTATATTGAGAAATTACAAAAAGGCTAATTTTAGAGCTAAGTTTGATCATAAATTTCATGTTTTAATGAAAGAAATATATTCACAATCAATTAAAGAAAAATATTGAATACTTGGCAACACTGCACTAACTCCAATTCTGCTAGAACTTTACTTGCTGACGACATTTTAAAAATGAACTTGCACTGTGCTGTGTAGCCACTCGAAAAATTTTTGGTTTGTTTTTTACATTTCTCTTGATTTTCGTTAGTAATATATATATACACTACTTGCAAGTAATTACTGACATGTGACAACGGGGGGTAAGTGTCAAAAATTTTGTTAAGTAATTTATTAAAAATTAATATCAATACATACTTACATAAGTACATTAGCTCGAGATATTACATTTCATATTACATTTTAAGAAGGTAGATATAAATAGTGTACCTACATATATACATAATAGAAGTATATATGCATATGTATGTATCCATGTTTACATAAGTACACACATCCAAAATTTCAATATTTTGCTCTTTCAAAAACATACATTATCCTGTTTTTAGGCTATACTGAATATCTTTCAAATATTATATTATTCTTCTTGTTTAAATTGGTAAACTAACAAAATAAAACGAGTTAAAAGTCGATATTGCTAAATTAAAGGAAGACAAAGTTCACAAAGACTAAAATTTAGCCATATTGAACAAAAAGTAAAAAGGGGCTAAAGGGCTGAAACCAAATTCGATCGAAATAATTTCATTTCCGTAATTAGGTTCTGCAGAAAACGAAAAACGAAGAATTTGCTCTATGAATAATACTCGGAATTGTAATTTTCTCTATGTGAAAGTACAAAAATCTGTTTGAAACAACTTTATTTCAACAAAGAAATATTTTTTCAACCATTTATTTAAAATATGTTTTTTTATTAAATTTTTTTACATATTTAAGATATTTTCTTAAGTCTTAAGGAAAAAATGCATCATCATAAAAACTGAAATATTCTATTCCTTCAAATAAAATTAAATAAAACTTTAACACATACACTACGTTTGGATATGAAAGTGGATCTGAAGCAATTTTTCGGCAAAATCTTGGCCGCTCTGGGCATCCATAATTGAAGTTATTGTAATTGCAGACAATGAATGTATAATTTTTTTAATTTGGTTCACTTCAATAAAAAAAATTGATCCTTTGGTATTTTGTTGATCTTCTAATACGAGCAACAATGTGTTTTTTGTTGTATTGCCACATTTAAATTGAAAACTATCGAATTGACGTTTTTTCGGAATGAACAAATCGATCGAAATCTGAAGAAGGTAAAACGAAATCGATCGAAATGAAAATTCGTAATCAAAACAATTTCGAAACTGAAATGAAATGATTTCTGTGACAGGCCTGATAATTATAAAAATTGCTAGATTTTCGTGTTTTTTCCGCGTTTTGAGTGACTGAAAACGGATTAAATCCAGCACGAAAAGTTCTAAGTTGGCATCACTGCATCAAAAATATTTGTCAAAATTAACCACGAATGTGTCGTCTGAACACCAGGGTTCGCAATCGTGGTTCAGAGAGCGCACCAAGTTGTTCATGTTGCCGTCTGAACATAGCATAAATGCTTTTACGAACGTACCCATACTACATACAGTTACTCTCAGAAATATTTTGCCTACATTCTTTACGCAAAAGAGTTAAATAAATTTATTAAAAATAGAAAATTTAGCCAACATGTTCAATTTATTTTTTTTCTAACTGAGAAAGCAAAGCCTATAGAATGGAAAATACAAAAAAAAACAACAACTTTGAATTTAATTGTTATACTTTTTATACCCTTTACCAAAAAAATGGTAAAAGGGTATATATAGGTTTGTCATTCCGTTTGTAATTTCTATAATATCAATAAGCGACCCATAAAATATACATTCTACTACTTTTCATTACTCAATAATATTCAATACTTTTTATTTGTGTACTCAATACTACTGGATAATTTTAACGGATTTTTTGAATTTGCAACGCATAGTTTTTATCTGCAAATTAAAGCAGTTTCTTCAAAAATTAAAAATAGATCTTTAACAATTATTAGTTTTGTTTGTATTTTATTATTAAATCAAAAATAAATGTAAAGCTAACTTTTAATTCAACGTTAACAACAACTTAAGAAATAATTTAATTGTTCTCAAAAAAAAATTTTGTTGTTCACAGGTATAAGGGTTCTTTGGAAAATTAATGCTTGGATTTGATTAAAGAATTGAAAATATTTACAGATGTGCCTGCATGTGTATGTATATAAAAATTAAAATATAATAATTATATGTTAGTATGTATACATATATGTATACATATTTAAGTAATATATGTATATTTGTACGTAAATTTAAAATGTAATTTATCACATGTGGTCATAATAAGTAATAAGTGTTAATAATTTGTACATTGGTTATTTATACCCATTATCAGGGAGTCTATTTAGTTACTTATTTATAAATCATTAAAATGTAAAAAGAGTAGTTTTTCAACATTGTCGCTCTTTAGTGAATTACGTTTTTCTTTTATTGCCCCCTGTTCTGAAAATCACGTTGATTTAAAATCACGCGATTTCAAAAGTATACTATTAATAGCTGACTTGGCAATGGGATTTTATTGCGTTTTAAGTTTTTTTCATTTATAATATGATATTTTATTCCAACTTCCAAAGCTATAAAACGTAAAATTTACAAAAACAATGATTTAGATTTTATTAATTTTTAGAAATCACCGTGATTTGGCATGTCGCGATTTGCAGAACAGGCCCGATTATCTGACCAGCTTTGGAAAATACTCTTTCACTTGGTACAGAAGTTGCAACAATGGACAAATATTTTTTTGCAATTTTGGCTAAGCAGGGATATTTGTTCTCAATAGCTTTCCACCAAACTAGAGGACACTTTTTTCTTTCCAGTATTTCTTCGTTCATGTAATGCTATATTTCAATGAATGAATTAGTTGAAGAATTATTACATTTTGAGTTGTCAAATTCCTTCCAAATTGATGTTTCATTCAAACTCTCATCTAATAAAACATCTATAACGACTTCGTTATTTGTGGTATAATTTTCCATGAGCATTTTGATTTTTTGTTTACACATGTTAAGCGCATCTACATCACTAAATGATTTTACCTTAAATCTAGGGTCTAGGAAACTTGAAATGGAATATATTTCATTGTACTCTGACATATGAAAACGACGTTTTATATTTGCGGCAAGTGTGTCTAACAGTTTACAGCATTCCTCTTTTACTTCGAGACTTTGCTTCTTTAACAAAAATGACTGGAGCCATGGATTAAAACAAGCTTTTTTTGAAATTGTTATATATGTTTCGCCGTTCGTTTCGGCTGTGATTTCATTAAAAGGTTGTAAAATAGCTATTATTTCCTTAATAATCTGGAATGTGATGGAAATCGATCGATTTCAAAAAACAAAATCTTCTGAAAGATGACTTATTGATGTTTTTATTTTTTTAGGAGTTTAGAATGGTTTATTTGATCTTAAATTCGATTTCACTGTAGCGTGCAATTAACATAACACATATTTAGCTATTATTAGTTACACGAAATCGAGCGATTTGAAATCGATCGATTTCCATCACATACCAGAATGTTCCACTCTTCCAAAGAAAAAAGCTGAACAGGACTATGTAAGATTGCTACCGTTGCTTCTAATGGTTCCTTGTTTTCCACAATTCTTTCTAACATCTTCAAAGTGGAGTTCCACCTAGTTGGCATGGAATTTATCATTTTTAAGTTATCTTTTCCCATTTGTCTTTGCATTTCTTTTAATTTATTGCAGGCTTTTGTACTGCGATTAAAATATTCTACAACAGATTTGCATTTAATAATTATTTCGTTAATGCCACTTGTTTTCAAAGCATCCATTACCACCAAATGAAGTGTGTGCTAGACATGGCAAATGATACCAATTTGTCCTTTTATAGCTGCTACAATATTGTGGAAGCATTATCTGATAAGACGCACGCAATTTTTGAATCTAACATCCATTCCTGCAGCACTGCACAAATATCTTCTTTGGGGTTTTCTGCCGTATGGTCTTTTGTGGTTTTAAAGCAGCTTATAAAGACTGATTTTTGGTTCCAATCATTACTAATGAAATGCCTAGTTAATGATATGTATGACCCATTTGCAATGGAAGTCCATCCATCTGTCGTGATACAAATGTTATCGATGTTTTTTCAAAAAGTTTTTATTTTCACTAAACGATTGTCGTACGCTTTTGGAATTAATGATTTTGAGACTGTGTTCCGAGAAGGCAATTTGTAGCTTGAATTAAGTGCTGCTGTATATTCTTGAAAGCCTATGTTTTAGACAATTGACAGAGGCTGTAGATCTTTTGTCATCATTCTTAGCAGACACTGATTTATTTTCTGTTCAATTTGTTTTGACATTTTAACTTTCACGTTGTAATATTCCAGTTTCATTTATTTTTGGCTAGTACATGGAAGTTGAGGAAAGCCTTGATTTAATGAACATAAAAACGTCTCAACTAAGAATTAATTGCAAGAAAACTTACCTTCATCAGATGAATCCATAAATTTACTAATTTTTTTATCTGTGAGTGAAATTGTTGGGTGTTGGCTGCATAAATGCTTTCACAGATTTGAGGATCCTCCACCTAAGAAGAACATTACGATGCAAATATGTAGATGTAAATATTCTTTATAGAAGACACAATTTACCTTTGTAAGATATAAATTTTTTACAGATTTTGCATTTAGCATATTGATCAGTGATTTCATCATAATGAAGCCAGACATCACTTCTTTTATGTGACATTTTATTTGTTCAGCAATTTTTCCAATACTGATTTTAATGTTTTTTCTGGTTTAGAGTCTGAACACAATGTAACGATAATTTATTGCGGTGCGGTTTTTCATACGATTTTGAAGTAAAAAACCGCAGTGCGGAACGGTATAAAAAATCTTTTTTATTTTCTCTGCGGTCTTTCTTTTTCTCTCAATTGTTAACTCTCTTTCTCTTTCTGATGTTGCCATAGTTTTTGAATAATTGGCGGTGTTCACAACATTATTGTGAACAAAAAAATGATTTTGAAGTTCAAAAACTTTTGTCATAAAATATAAAAGTTTAAAAAATATATCAAATTTATCTGCCAATGTATAAAATGTTAATAATTTCTTGTTTTTAGTTAATGCCATTACAAAATACTATGTATATATGTATGTATGTATATATATACATGTGTATATATGTTCCTGTCGTTCCTATAAGGAGCATAAGTCCTCCATTACAAAATATTAAACAAATAGTAAATTTTTTAGAAAATTTTATAAAAATGTATCCACAAAAAATTTAATACACTGACAAGTATTGCCGTAGCCGTCTTCCGTTGTATTATGTTTATTGTTTTCTCCGGCAACGAGAAATCGCACCGCACCGCAAACATTGTGTTTAGACTCTTACGGCCTGGCCCACGATGTCACTAGAAATCGTTCGATCGACAACTTGTATTGCAAACAACAATAACTTTAGAAAATTTGTTGTTGTTTGCAATACAAGTTGTCGATCGAACGATTTCTCGTGACACCGTGGGCCAGGCCGTTAGTGTGTTTATTTTTTAATAATTGTTCTTGACAGCTTTATTTCGGTTAGTTTAATTTTGTAGCTATATGTATAGTTGTCTTTTTATACAGTGATGAATTTTTATTCACTATTTTGGCCACTCAATTTTCTTAAAAATACAACTCTGAAAGTATCGAGTAACTACTTTTGAGTATTGAGTATCCAAAAAAGGACAAATACTCGATACTCGGTAGCCACTACTCAATACTTTGCCAGCACTACTTTGGTTTACTCTAATTTTTCTAACAAAATTTATGTATTTTCGCATATTTTTCAATATAAAAAAAGTAATCCACAAAATTTTGCATATCTGTAAGCCACAAAAAGAACCCATTAAATTTTTAATACTTTTAAGCAATCAGTAATCTGCGTGTATTAACTTTTGGATGTTTGTAGGCAAAAAGTATAAGGTACCGCGTACTTTTTTAACTTTTCAAACAAAAATAATTTGTTATGCAGTCAAATTGTAATTACTTACTACTGGAGAATACATACACTTTTTTGCATTCTAGAAGCAAACGTTTTTGCTGGGAAATGTTTACTATAAAGAATATGTATAAGATTTAGGTAATTATGCAATTAGGATAATAAGGTGTATACTTATATTTCTAGATTCTGTATATATACATATCGTTCACTTACTTCAATAGTGTCACAACTCAAAAAAACTAGTTTTACAGAAAACGCGTTTAAGCCCAGCAAATTTTTTTTTCAAGATTTTATACTCTCTTAATGGCTTACAAAGTAATGAGTGGTACTTATTTATCTAATTATTTTATGTGTATAATAATTACTGTCCTGTAGTCAAGTACAGTTTTTTTACATAAATATATTATCGTATCTTCAAATATGAACTAACAATAAGTATTCAAATCTTAAATCTGAATTAATTATTAGGCCCGACCAGTATTGGACATAAACTTAGTGATAGTAATTAATAATACAAAAATTTCGTATTAAGCACAATAATTATTTTCAAGAAGCATCATTTGCGGTGCTGAGTATTAGATCCCATGCGTCCAGTAAACTTCAAGATATTACGAGCCAGCGTATTAGGATGTAACTCGAGTTTTTTTTAATAATTGCCTGCGTATTTTGCAATTTCTTCAGTCACTAGTGCAGTGACGCCACCCCAAAATCTTTTTTAGATGTAGATTCGATTTGAAAAAGAGGTAGTTTCCAACAAATCTTATAGTTAACTAACTTTTCATTGCGATATAAAATATTTTATAAGAAACTCAAAATTTTAATAAAAAAAAGAAGTAAAAAAATTTAAGAATTCAATTATGCCATCGTTACTTAATTAATTTGAAATATTTTTGTGTACAGATGAAGAAATTAGATACAAATGTTCTCATATTTGAAGGAATAAATATTTCCATGAAATAATTTGTAATGCTCCTCTGCGTTGTTTACATGCACTGTTGAAAATATATTTCAGTTGAACTTCTAGATTGGATTAGATAAAAAAACTCGGATAACTTTACTTTAGTATTATTATTGAAAAACTAAAAAAGTGGTAGATTTTTCTCGGAAAATTGTAGAGATGAGTGAAGTACCCAAAAGAGGTACATCTACCACAAAAGTGGTCGAGTTGGCATCGCTGCACTAGTGGCATATTTAAATCACGATTAGGGTTTGGGATTTCCCGGACTTTTGCACTTCCCGGGAAACGGGAATTAAAAAATCAAGTTCCCGGGAATTCCCGGGATTCCCGGGAAAAGCTAATTTTCTAAATTAAATACATTTATTAAATGAAAGTTGGTGAAATTTCGATTGTTTTATTAATGTAAGCATTCTTTTGAAATAAAAGTTAATAAAAAAGCAGTTCTAAGACAAATTTTTAAGAATTTTTAATTGAATTTAAGCAAATGGAATAAAGTTATTACACAGCAAAAGATCATATAAAAACCAATTGACGACTGTTACCACAATTAGTAGATAATTTTCTAATAAGACCTACCTTCATTTTAATAAGAATTTGCCTTGCTTGTTTCTCATTCTTTTTGAAAAAGTTCCAAGCTAGTTCTTATCGTTAAGTACAAGCAGGTTACAGTACCATACTGCGCTGCGCCGAATTTTGAATACCCTGAGCCACAGTATGTCTAACCCTCTGTTGTCACATGCAAGTGCAAGTGAAAAAAACTCAATACACTCACATATTTTTAATAACACTGCCATACTTTTGCCACTTGCGAGTCAGCTTGCAATGAAATTTTGTAGCAAGTAAATTTTTACACTTGTCGCAAGTAAAGTGTATATATAAAAATTATATTGAGAAATTACAAAAAGGCTAATTTTAGAGCTAAGTTTGATCATAAATTTCATGTTTTAATGAAAGAAATATATTCACAATCAATTAAAGAAAAATATTGAATACTTGGCAACACTGCACTAACTCCAATTCTGCTAGAACTTTACTTGCTGACGACATTTTAAAAATGAACTTGCACTGTGCTGTGTAGCCACTCGAAAAATTTTTGGTTTGTTTTTTACATTTCTCTTGATTTTCGTTAGTAATATATATATACACTACTTGCAAGTAATTACTGACATGTGACAACGGGGGGTAAGTGTCAAAAATTTTGTTAAGTAATTTATTAAAAATTAATATCAATACATACTTACATAAGTACATTAGCTCGAGATATTACATTTCATATTACATTTTAATAAGGTAGATATAAATAGTGTACCTACATATATACATAATAGAAGTATATATGCATATGTATGTATCCATGTTTACATAAGTACACACATCCAAAATTTCAATATTTTGCTCTTTCAAAAACATACATTATCCTGTTTTTAGGCTATACTGAATATCTTTCAAATATTATATTATTCTTCTTGTTTAAATTGGTAAACTAACAAAATAAAACGAGTTAAAAGTCGATATTGCTAAATTAAAGGAAGACAAAGTTCACAAAGACTAAAATTTAGCCATATTGAACAAAAAGTAAAAAGGGGCTAAAGGGCTGAAACCAAATTCGATCGAAATAATTTCATTTCCGTAATTAGGTTCTGCAGAAAACGAAAAACGAAGAATTTGCTCGATGAATAATACTCGGAATTGTAATTTTCTCTATGTGAAAGTACAAAAATCGGTTTGAAACAACTTTATTTCAACAAAGAAATATTTTTTCAACCATTTATTTAAAATATGTTTTTTTTATTTAATTTATTTACATATTGAAGATATTTTCTTAAGTCTTAAGGAAAAAATGCATCATCATAAAAACTGAAATATTCTATTCCTTCAAATAAAATTAAATAAAACTTTAACACATACACTACGTTTGGATATGAAAGTGGATCTGAAGCAATTTTTCGGCAAAATCTTGACCGCTCTGGGCATCCATAATTGAATTTATTGTAATTGCAGACAATGAATGTATAATTTTTTTAATTTGGTTCACTTCAATAAAAAAAATTGATCCTTTGGTATTTTGTTGATCTTCTAATACGAGCAACAATGTGTTTTTTGTTGTATTGCCACATTTAAATTGAAAACTATCGAATTGACGTTTTTTCGGAATGAACAAATCGATCGAAATCTGAAGAAGGTAAAACGAAATCGATCGAAATGAAAATTCGTAATCAAAACAATTTCGAAACTGAAATGAAATGATTTCTGTGACAGGCCTGATAATTATAAAAATTGCTAGATTTTCGTGTTTTTTCCGCGTTTTGAGTGACTGAAAACGGATTAAATCCAGCACGAAAAGTTCTAAGTTGGCATCACTGCATCAAAAATATTTGTCAAAATGAACCACGAATGTGTCGTCTGAACACCAGGGTTCGCAATCGTGGTTCAGAGAGCGCACCAAGTTGTTCATGTTGCCGTCTGAACATAGCATAAATGCTTTTACGAACGTACCCATACTACATACAGTTACTCTCAGAAATATTTTGCCTACATTCTTTACGCAAAAGAGTTAAATAAATTTATTAAAAATAGAAAATTTAGCCAACATGTTCAATTTATTTTTTTTCTAACTGAGAAAGCAAAGCCTATAGAATGGAAAATACAAAAAAAAACAACAACTTTGAATTTAATTGTTATACTTTTTATACCCTTTACCAAAAAAATGGTAAAAGGGTATATATAGGTTTGTCATTCCGTTTGTAATTTCTATAATATCAATAAGCGACCCATAAAATATACATATATATTCTGGATCCTTATGCATAGGGAAGACGAATAAGCGATGTCCGTCTGTCTGTACGTGAAATCGGTTTTCCGTAACTCCCAGAGAAGCTAGAGACTTCGTTCTTGGACTGGTGTCTCAGAAATTTTCCAAAATAGATTGGTATTGAAATTCAGCAAAATCGAGCAGACGATTGCAGAGCTGCAAAGCTTAAACTTTATTTTGCCATATAAAAGTAACTACCGAAAACAAATTTTAATTTTTTTTAATAAAAGGCAAATTATGTAAATAGAAACGATTTTTTCGTTTTGAAATTTGTGTGGAAAAAATATTTTTTGAAACGAATTTTCGTTATTTTTCATACAAATTTGAAACGTTTAGAAACGAAATTTTTTTACAAAATATGAATATAAAAAAACTTATTATACACTTCAGTACGACTAAAATTGGTATTTTAAATTAAAAATATATAAAAAAATTAAAGAGACGTTTCCAGGGTTGGAAAACTTTAACTTTTTGTGTTATGTAAAATTAACTATGTCTAAAACTATGTCTGTCACAGGGTATTTTCTCGAGAACCGTAAGAGCTACATACACAGTGTATGTTTGGCCGCTACAACAACAAATACATGAGAGTTGGAAATTAAAGGGTGTTCCAAAACGAGCAACGAAAAATGTTAAAATCCCATGTAATATATGTACATACAATTGTATGTATATACACTTGAAATTTGTAGTGTATTTTTATACAGACTACAAAAATTAACATTAAAATTAAATTAACAAAAAATTCAACTTAAAGGGCGTTCAATAAGTTTTGACTATGTAATTTTGACAACTTGCTGTATCTTGGAAACCGTAAGAGCAAAACTCTTGAAATTTTCAAAAACGGTAAGCTAAGAAATCAAAAAATTATTAAATCGCCAAACCAAAAAAAATCGCCAAAAACAAAAAAAAAATTGCGAAAACGAAAAAAAGCACCAAATTAAAAAAAAATTTCTAAGACAAAATAAATCGCGAAAAAAAAACGAAAAAATTGCTAAAATGAAAAAAATCCCCAAAATGAAAGAAAATCGCCAAAATGCCAAAAAAAATCGCCAAAATAAAAAAATCGCCAAAAAGAAAAAAAACCCAAAAAAAGAAAATTTCGCCAAAATAAAAAAAACTAGAAACAGAAAAAAGTCGCCATAATGAAAAAAATCGCCAATATGAAAAAAAACCAGAAAAATTGCAAAAATGAAAAAAAAATCGCCAAAATGAAAGAAAATCGCCAAAATGGAAAAAAAAATCGCCAAAACGAAAAAAAACCAAAAAAAAAAACAAAAGAATCGCCAAAATAAAAAAAACCCTAAAACAGGAAAAAATCGACAAAATGAAAAAAAAGCCCATAAACAGAAAAAAATCGCCAAAATGAAAAAAAAAATCGTCAAAATGAAAAAAAATCGCCAAAATGAAAAAAATCTCCAAAATGAAAAAAATCCCCAAACAGAAAAAATCGCTAAAATGAAAAAAAACCCAAAAACAGAAGAAAATCGCCAAAAACTGAAAAAATCATTTAAACTGAAATAAACTTCAAAAAAGCAAAAAAGCTACATTAAAAAATGCTCAAAACCGAATGTACGGAACCCTTCGTGAGCGAGTCAAAGTCGCACTTTACTGAATTTCTTAATATTAAAGGAATTAAATGCAACTAAGTTTTTTCTTATTTCGTTTTTGCTTTGTTCACTTATCATATTTTATGTATTTTTTAAAGAACTAGATTTGTGTCAATAATCAGAAAAATCCAAGATTATGACTTCAGGTTTGGAAAACTTAGGGCTAATAAATCAGTCAATGATTATTTGTATTTTATTTTTAAATCTTATTTAAACACAAAAATTTGTTTCTCACTGCACAATTAAATCAAACTTAAACAGCCAACACTGTAGATTTAAGTGTTGTTTAAATTTTACAAGCACACCATATGTTTTGTGCATGTGTGTGTTTTTTGAAGGCACGTACATGAACATCATGTGGTTGTATTAAAATGAATTTCGTTTAATTTTCGCAAATGTACAACAAATGTAACACATATTTTCATATCATGAAATATATAAATAGAAAAATGCATTCTGATGCTCTTTTTGTATCATAAAATGTGTTTTTTGCTATTTCACTTTTCTGCAAATTGATAAATCAACTTTCTTATTTATATTGAACAGCTGTTTTTTGGAAAGCTTTCCATAATATTGTAGTGCTACCGTACTTTCAACTTAGTTTGATAATAATTTTAATTAACCACTGAAAAAATGAAAGTGTATTTAAACACATTTTAATTTTTACTGAAAATTAACTCAAACTATATTTAAACATTCACTGATTTATTAGCTATTACACTTTTTTTGTTATGTAAAATTAAAAAGGTCTAAATAATTCTTTTTTCCTTTATAAATTAAATACATTTTATGCGTATAAAGTTTAAAAAATGAAAATTACAGCTCCAAAGATGGAAACTTTGAATTTTTTTTTTTTTAATATATATTTATTTATTGTATCTTCAAAAATGAACTAACAATAAGTAATCAAATCTTAAATCTAAATATAATAATTAGGCCCGACCAGTATCGGACATAAACTTAGTGATAGTTACAAATAATACATAAATAGTGATAATTAAAAAGGAAAAAAAAAGAAGTATTTTTAAGCAGTCTCATCTGGAGTGTTGAGTATAAGAGCCCATGTGTCCCTCTTTTTTAAGCGGATGTGTCCAGTAAAGCTCAAAATATTACGGGCAAGCGGATTAGGATGTGACTCGAGTTTTGTTAAATATTTGCCTGCGTATTTTTCAATTTCTTCACTCACTAGTGGCATATTTAAATCACGATGAATATTTGAATTTTTAATGTACCATGGAGCAGATGTTATCAAACGTAAAATTTTGTTTTGCCTTCGTTGGATTTTCTCTATACTTGAAGCTGAAGCAGTGCCCCATAGCTGAATTCCATAGCACCATATGGGCTTCAGAAGCGACTTGTATATCAAAAGTTTGCAGTCTAGGCTGAGTGTTGAATTTCTGCCAATTAACCAATGTATTTGAGTTAATTTAAGTTTCATTTGGGTTAACTTAGAGTCAATATGATATTTCCATGTAAGCCTTCGATCAAGGTGTATTCCAAGGTATTTCACTTGAGAATGTTGAGGAATATTTTGATTGTTGATTCGAATGGGGGAATAGGTATCTTTTCTTAGGGTAAACGTTATATGAACACACTTTTGTTCATTTACTTTAATTCTCCATAAGTTCAACCATATTTCAAGCTGGGTAATGTGTGCTTGGATATTGCGGGATGCCTCATCAGGGTTTTTGTGAATACTCATACAGGCTGTATCATCGGCAAATGTAGAAGTGTGGATGTTATTGCTCACAGGCATATCACAAGTATAAATTAGATACAAGACTGGCCCAAGAATACTGCCCTGTGGCACACCAGAAGATATAGACTCGGGTACACTCATGAAGTCTACTTCCACAACAGTAAACTTCCTATCAACAATATAACTTTCCAAAAGATTTTGTATGTTTATTGGTAGGTATGTCTTCAGTTTTAAAACTAGGCCTTCGTGCCATACTTTATCAAATGCCTGTGAAACATCAATAAAAAGGGCAGAACAATACTTTTTTTCTTCAAATGTCCTCCTTACAACTTGAACCAATCTATGCGTTTGCTCAATAGTGCTATGCTGACTTCTAAAGCCAAATTGATGGTCCGGGATGCACCCACTATCAGCTAAAATTGTGGACAATTTAGTCATGAGCAGCTTTTCGAAAAGCTTTGAAATTGTTGAAAGTAAGCTTATAGGCCTATATGACTCAGCCTTGGTAACATCTTTGCCTAGTTTTGGAATCATTTTAATCTTGGCAAGTTTCCAGTTATGTGGAAAATACTGCATTCGTAAAATTGCATTAAAAATAAATAGCAAGATTCTTATTGCAATATGAGGCAAGTTCATCAGCATCTTGTTACTAATGGCATAAATACCTGGAGCTTTCTTCGGGTCGAGTTCAGCAACTATTTTTTGTAGTTCACGCATCTTAAACCTTAAGGGAAGAGGGGGTAGAGATACTACACTCGGTAATCCGGCAGCACCCGTACATGAATTGGGAGTGAATGCAGATTTTAAATGCTCAGAAAATAAGTTACCTTTCTCACTATCGCTTCTTGCCCAGCCTCCGGTCGAAGTACGCACTGGTGATTTGAGATCAACGGGTCTTTTAAGATTTCTAGTAGCGCGCCATAAAGAGTAATTAGATGTTGACGTTACATCAAGACCTTCTAAATACTTTTCCAGTAATGCAGTCTTTTCCGTCGATAGCAGCTCTTTGAGTCGTTTAGTACGTTCTTTAAGTCTGATTTTATTTAGGGGTGATCGGTGTTGTTGCCATTCTCTTCTAGCTCTCCTTTTTTCACATACAAGACGTTCAATTTCCGTAGAATAAATTCTATTAAAGCCAGTCTGCGGATAGGAAGTAGTGGCATGTTCAGCAGCCTGTTTAATATATTCGTTAAGGTTGGCAATATTAAATTCAATATCATCAGGTGATCTTAACTCAATGTTTTCTACGCAGTGACTACTAATATATTTTTTGAATCCAAGCCAGTTGACCCTTTAATCGTTTTCGCATATGAGTTAGTTAAACCACTCCTTAGTGGGTTGAAAATTGTAACTATTGTGGGAGAGTGATCGGAGGACAGATCTAGAGAGCCCTCTACGTGAATTAAGTCCCTATGGATATTTTTCGTGACGCCAAAATCTATAACATCTGGAATTTTTCTTACATCAGTAGGCCAGTAAGTAGGCTCCCCACTCGAAATGACATCTAGGCCCATTTTTGAAATTGTATTAAACAACGCTCTACCTCTAGGTGTAACAAGACGCGAGCCCCAGTACGTATGTTTTGCATTGTAGTCACCAGCTGCCACGAAACAAGATCCAAGCGATTTGTAGAACTTCTCATACTGATCTTCGGTAACTGAAAATCTGGGAGGTGAGTAAATTGAAGATATCACGAAATTCGCACAAAAATTGTCTACGAAAATATTCGTAGATTGCATATATTCTTCACTAACGTTCTCAAGGATATAGTGCTTGAGTCTTGACTTAATTAGAATTCCTGATCCACCGCATGCTCTCCCTTTCGGGTCCTTTGAATCATATAGAGTGTAACCATTTATTTTAAAGCAGCTTCTCGAAGTCAAGTGAGTCTCAGAGACCAACATTATATCAATACTTTTTTCCATGAGGAAGTGTTCAAGTTCATTTTTATGTTGGCGAATGCCGTTTGCGTTCCAGAAACATAGTTTTAACGTGTTCATGGTTTGTTGACTAATGCTTGAAGCAGAGTATTCTGCATTCTCAGCATTTCTTGCATCATGCTAGTCATATTTGTTGTAAAGTTGTTTATAGTTAGCGCCAGATTCTCAATAGTAGCTTCAAGACGACTAAAGTTAAAGCTAGAGTTTGCATTCGATGAATTACTTGGCGGTGGAACATTTTGTGTGGGAATAGAACTAGTCTTAGCAGCATCGGCATACGATACACGTGAAGTAACTAGTTGGCTAGTTTGAGGAAGAGTGGCGGAGTAAGCATTTGCTGATTGAACTGGAGCTAATTTAGGTTTTTGACCCATAGCCTGTTTAACGAAAGAATATACAGGGCATCCTCTGTAGTTAGCGGTGTGATTACCTCCACAATTACTGCATTTTTTTCTGCTTGTACATTTGGCTTGGTACAGTTAGCAGTACCATGCAATTCACCGCAGATAACACAAACTGTAGGTAATTTGCAGTAAGTTTTTGTGTGGCCATATTCTTGGCAATTATGGCACTGTACGGGACCTGAACGCTTACGTGGCTCTTCAACTGTGATTTTTCGGTGTAAAAGTTATTTTAGACTATAAATTGGGTGCGTCTCGTTTTTTTTAACTGTATATCATTCGGCTCCAGTTCAACACGAAATAGAGGCTGGGGAATCTTCTCTCTATTGATTATATTGGTAACATTTTTTACCTTAAATCCTTGTTCGATAAGTGCACATTTTACTTCTTCGGGCTCAACATATGAATCTATGCCCTTTAATACTATTTGTAGGCCTTTAGCACTCTTAAGTTGATATGTGTAAAAATTTGTTTTATTTTTTTCAAACTCACTAACCATTTTTCGGAAATCTTTTTCATCATATATTTGGATTTTAGTTTCATCAATATTACCTCGTTTAATTGGAATGATGTGAAAAGTATTTTCACCAATGGTCGATAGTAGATTTTTTAGAAGCGCATTAGAATTTTTTTCTCTCAGATAAATAGGTGGTGGCTTAAAAGACTTTTGCGATGATGCAGCTGGCTTGTCGTTTTTGTCTTGCAATAATGAAAAACGATTTTGACGATTGATAGAAGATGTGCTGTTATCCCTAGACATCTTTGGGGCGGATCCAATTTTAGTAGAATTTGGGCTTCGCCCGCGCTTTAAAATAGTTATATATCTGTCCATTCCTACTTGTACCTTTGGTTTTGAACTACTGTTATCTTCAGTGACAACTTGTTTAAGTGATGACCACGAGCCCGAAGCGGATGAAATCGCTCAGTTAAATGTAGAAGTACTAGGCAATAATGTCAACGATTCACTAGTTGGCATTGGACAAAGCGAAGTTGATCGCTGACGAAACTGTGGTTTTGCCGTTAGAAAAAGTCGATCAGATTTTTGATTTTTATTAAGAGCTTCAGAACTCACAGCAAGTCTTTTATCAGATTTTTTATTTTTATTGTTATCATTATGAGCATCAATACTCACAGTAAGATAGGCATTTCTGCCGTTAGAACTCACTTCACTATTTTTTTCCTTTGGGGTACTCATAAAGAGTATTCCTCAAGGGTACTTTGTATGTTTTTTTGTTTACGGTTTTTTTTTGTTTTTGTTATTTCAATATGTAAAAATATTATCAAAGCAAAAAAATGCTTATTTTTCAAAGCTAATATGTACTACGAATATTTTGTGTATGATTTTTTTTTTGTTTAGTTTTTATGTAAGAAAAATTCCGCTATTACGTCTGTTCACTATGAAGGTACAACGAGAACTGAATTTTGTTGATATTAAATTATAAAATTAATTTTTTTTATTTCTTTGTTCACTTAACACACTTTATTAATTTTTTAAATCAGAAAAATCTAAAAGGTTGATTCCAGGGTTGGTAAATTTACTGTTTTTTCTAGAAAAGTAGCTAGGTCAAGTTAGTTTTTTCTTTTTGTTTACAAGTTTTATATACTTTATGACTTAGAATGAAATAGTTTGGAATAAAAATTATAAAAATAAAAGACATAGCTCCAGAGCTGGAAAGCTTAAATTTTTTCTGATATATAAATCTAATTATTTCTTTGGTAATTAAATGTATTCATTCTATAGTTTATAAAGAAGTAAATTAGTATTAAGAAACTCAGAAATATGGTTCCAGGGTTGGAGATTGAAAAAAGTTTCGGTAAAAAAAATAACCAAAAATATTTTTTTTCAGTTAAACAGATTTCATGTTTTAGGAAAATCATTACCCAAAATTTTTTATACATGTTAAATTTTTTATGGATATCTAATTGAAGTATAAACGAAGGTTTGTGCTTATTGTGCTCTCAGCATAATAACTATTAATTTTTAGTAAATGGAGATAAAACTAACATTTATCGCTAAAGATAAATTAAAGGACATATTCCGTTTCATTTTCCTGATACCTTTCCTTTCTGCTGAACAAATTAAAAAAAAATCCTGTAGGAATAAAACGTTTACATAATACCACGATGTATACCATTTGCAATGGGAACTTTAGATCAAGATACTAAGCAGTTTTGCAACATTAATGATTATTAAATACGGGAAAATATAAAACAAGTTAGTTTACTTGATATGGAGGTGCAATACTAAGAATATTTTAGAGTTATTAAATAGCAGGACGATTTTTGAACATCTCGAGAGCGAGTAAACAACCCCAATTTTGACGTCGATGTTGATTGAAATAACAGTGAATGTAAAATATATCTTAACTACAGAGTGTAGAGTTAAATATCCAACTATTGCTAATATCGAAAATAAAATAATTTAATCAAATTCTTTAATCTAAAAATAATGAACTACTATTAATTGCTTTGGAGAAAAAAATTATAAATTTTTTTACAAAACAAATATGTATGTATGTGTCTGTATACTATATTTAGTACGTACGTACGTTGGTAAAGGGTATATAAGATTCGGCACAACCGAATATAGCACTCTTACTTGTTTGGCCTTTTCTTGTATCAACTACGCAATTTCAACATCACAAAAGTATTTTGGTTCTTTTAGCGTTCCCGTTATTTCTTAAATATTTGTGTTGTTGCATGTGTTTTTTTTTTCTATTCGTTTGTAATAGTAATTGTTATGCTTTTTTTTCATAATTGGTTCCAATCTTTTTTATTGAGTGCAACACGTGAAGTTTTTGTTTAAAAAAATGTCATAAGATCATTCAATATCTGCATAATAGAACAAATTAATCCAATATATGTACATATTTGTGATATGTTTAGTCGATGTAGACAAACAAGAGAAAATACCTTTAAAGGTGCAAAATAGCACAGATATATTGAAAATATTCCACGAAAAAGTCGAGGAAAGTTGTTAACGGTGAGAAACGCAAGAAAAACTATTAAACAAAATACGGAAAACCACCATTTATATGTTCCAAGTCTTAAAGAAATGCTAAAGGGGACCCTACGGGTATACTACGGACACACCTAAGTGGCAAGTCCATCCATAAAGTTCTAAAAGACAACAATACTAACGGCAGCGTAGCTGGAAAGAAACTTTGATTTCGGAAGTTAATAGACAGAAGCATTAGTTATATGCTGAACTACATAAATTTCAGACTTCTAATTTCGGGAACTCGATAATATTTAGCGACGAAAGTAAATTTATAATTTTTGGTCAGATAGACGGCTTATGGTGCGGCGCAAGCCAGATAAATCACTAACTATTAAGAATATACTTAAGGCCAACAGCAAAACATGGTGGTGGTTCTCTCATGGTGTGGGGCTGTACGTCGGCACTAGGAGTAGGAAAGTTGAAGTTTATATAAAGCACAATGGATAAACATCTATAGTTGTCCATTACTAGAGAAAACTTACATGCCAGTGCTGAACAAATGGATCAATATATCAATGGGTATTACTTCCAACATGACAACGACCCAAAACATATGTATATCCCTGGACATTAAATTATGGCTATTTTATAATACCAAACATCTGCAAATAAAACCACAAAGTTTCTACATGAGTCCTATTGAAAATCTTTGGGCTTATTTGGAAAATAATCCGGGAAAATAGCATTTTATCAAAAGTATTGTTACGTAAAAATATTCGAATAGAGCCAATGTAAAGAAATATCCAGAAGTATTTAAATAAATAACTAAACGTACACACGTATTTAAATACAAGCACTATAGCAAACAACTGTATGCACATGCGTAGCACATACATACGTGATTAAACGTAAACAACCAACAACTACAAGCGTCTGCTTATTAACAGATAGACACACCTATAGCACACACATACTCAAAAGTGCGAACACATATGGTAACAGCCCTGTATTACCCGTAACAAACAGTATTGCCAACATAAAAAGGTACTCTGATATTCAAAATAGCGGCCAATCGAATTTTCTACAAACGCCTAGAAGCAGCAACATGAATTTTCCCGATTTTGCTAGAAGACTGTTTGATCGTAAATGACAATACAGATGGCAGCGCAGCCATTTGGCTTTACTAAGTAAATACACGTCATTACGCCACCTATGAGCGAACATTCGAGAACCGTTTCAAGTACTATAAAAAGAGTCAGCCTGTGTGGGAAGGAGTCAGTACAAAACAGAAAGTAGTCGAGTCAACATCGTTTAAGACCTCGTGCGGTGGAAAATAAAGTTATAATAAAGTAAAGTCAGTTTGTAATTTTGCTTAGTGAAGAAATAATAAAAGCAGAACAGTAGCCAATAAAAATTGTGCGTTATTTATTTTTATTTTTGAGCAATTAAAAGAACTCGCACGTTTAATCAATTTTTAAACGTAACATTTGGTGTCAGAAGTGGGATTGCAATATTAAAGTAAAAATAATAAATTAATTTGCAATAAAAGAAAAAAAAATCTACAATGAAGTTCGAAGACCTAAAAGTGGAGCAACTCAAAAAGGAATTGAGTAAGTGTGACCTGCCGACAACAGGTAATAAGGCAGAACTTCAAAAAAGGTTAATAGACGAGTTTCAGCGACGCAACATCGACATAGAAAGTTATGAGTTCGATGAAACTGAGGTATGTACTCGTGCAGCAGCAAACAGTACAGACATTAGCGCAATGTTTGCTGCTATGATGAGCAAAATGGAGAAGTTTCAAGAGTCTTCTGCCGAATTGAAAGCTGAAGTTAAGGCCACAAATGAGAAACTGCTAGATAAGATGGATGCGAGACTTGCAGAAATTTCTGAGACCATAAACAAAAGGGTAGACGGCATTGAGGTACAAGTCAGCAAGTTTGACGATAAAATCTCAGAGCTGGAGAATAAAGTCCATAGCTTAGAAATTGGTGGTGTCGAAGTACAGGTAAAAGACGTGGATGAGAAATTACATGAGCTGGAAGCAAAAATCCTGAATCTCCAGTGCCAAAGGGGGCCAGTGCGATTTGTTCCAGACGTTTTCAACAGAGTGAAGACGCCTTGTTTCGATGGCAGTGCACCACTGAACATCTTCCAATTTCAGTTCGAAACAGTGGCTAACAGGAATGGATGGGACAGTGAAGAAAAGGCCATAGAACTAGTTTTGGCCTTAAAAGGTGCAGCCGCAGAAGTACTCGAAACTGTACCAGTAGGCTGCAGAAACAGTTTTGATGACATAATGGCGGCACTGCAGCGTAAATATGGCGGTGAACATAAGCGTGACCTATACCGCATGGAATTGCGATGTAGAGGACAAAAGTCCAATGAGTCTCTACAAGATTTCGCAATGGAAATCGAGCGGTTGGTGCAGCTTACGTATCCAGGCGAAAACCATCCATTTCTGGATCACGTTGAAACAGAGGCATTTGTTAATGGTATCCGCGACCCTGATGTCAAACTTGCAGTGTGTGCTACGCAAAAGGCAACCTTCGCAGAAATGGTTTCATTTGCACTAGCTCAGGAGACTGCTAGGGTAATTATGAAGCCACAGGTGTGCAAGGTACGGAATGTAGAAGTCCTTGCCGATAATGAAAATAGTTTAGTCTCTAGCATTAAGGAGGCCGTGAGACAAGCATTGGCGGAGAAAGAGCACAAAGTTAATAATAAGTGCTATAATTGCGGCAAAGCTGGTCATTACCAGCGCAACTGCAAGGCGCCAAGGAAGAGAGCTAGATCTGTTTCGCCATCAAGAAACAGTAAACGGGTGTACCAACAAACAACACAAGAGTCCCCGTTAAACTAAAACGAGCTAGCACTAAGGGGCAAGAGCTAGCTCCCACAAACGACGGCCCCACAATCTCCATATCAGTGATGCAGCAGAAAAATAGCAACCTTACTGCATGTGGACACATCAACGGTGAAAAGCACATCCTTACCATAGACACAGGAGCGTCACAGTCAATAATCAGGCCCGATGTAGTGAGGGGAAAATGTGAAGCTATAAGTAATATACGACTACGTACAGCTACTGGGGAGCCTGCCACTGTCTATGGTAAGACTGAGGCGAAGGTGACTATTGCCAATATCAGTGTAAAACACATATTTATTGTTGCCGATATTGTGGACGAGGTTATTATTGGAGCGGATTTTATGATAAACCACGGAATCAACTTGCATATGGGGCAACAAGTGATGATTTGGCGTAATGTTGAAATACCGCTTGATGTTGGATATGACAACCAGATGCACGTCAAGAAACTGCTTGCTATTGAGAATCAGACATTACCACCACGGTCTGAGTCAGTAATATGGGCACGAATGGAGGGAGATTGTGAGGACAATCGGTTGTCGGTAGTAGAACCAGCAGAAATTAAGAGCGAGCTATTAACAGCAAAAGCCCTCGTAAAAACTTGCAATGGAAGAAAGGTTCCCATACGGGTACTAAATTTATCAGGCAAAAAAAAAAAGTCATCAACAAGAATTCCGAAATAGGTCAATGTGCCCAAGCAGAGGCAATAATAAACTGCGATAAAAAGACAGAACCTGACAATATGTCTGCAAAGGAGCGTGAAGAATTTCAGGCACATGTGGAGCGGTGGGTAGCTATCACCTCCTGACAGAAATAAAGCCAAACAACTGCTGAAAAGGCACGCTTGCATTTTTGCCGGGCAGAATAAAAGCCAAGGGAGAACAGCAATAGTGAAACACGAAATAAATACTGGTGAAGCAAGGCCAATAAAACAGGCACCCAGAAGTGTACCGCTGGCTAAGCGAACTGAGGTAAAAGAGCTCGTCAATGAAATGGAGCGGTGTGGTGTAATCGAACCATCTTCAAGTCCATGGAGCTCGCCGGTAGTGTTAGTAAAGAAAAAGGATGGCAGTACTCGATTTTGCGTCGATTACAGAAAACTAAATGACGTGACTAAAAAGGACAGTTACCCGCTACCAAGAATTGACGATACCTTAGATACGCTTGCCGGAACGAAATGGTTCTCCACATTGGATTTACAAAGCGGCTATTGGCAGGTGGAGATTGCAGAGAGAGACAAGGAGAAAACTGCTTTCAGCGCATGCGATGGTCTGTGGCAGTTTAATGTTATGCCATTTGGGCTCTGCAATGCTCCTGCTACTTTTGAGCGGCTCATGGAACAAGTACTAAAGGGACTGCACTGGAAAACATGCTTGGTGTATCTTGATGACATAATTGTAATGGGGAAGACTTTTGATGAACACCTTAAAAATCTGACTGAAGTCTTTCAGCGTATATCATCGGCTGGACTCAAACTCAGCATCAAAAAGTGTGCACTATTCCAGAAAGAGGTAAAGTATCTGGGCCATAAGGTTACGGCGGATGGCATTTCAACAGATGAAGATAAGATACGAGCAGTAAAAGACTGGCCTCGTCCAAGAAATCTTCACGAATTGCGCAGCTTTTTGGGCATTTGCACATACTACAGACGCTTTGTGCCAAATTTTGCCAGCGTAGCTGCAAGCTTGCATGAGTTAACAAAGAAGTCGCAACCATACGTGTGGGGCGAATCGCAGGAGAAGGCTTTCCAGACGCTAAAAGATTTATTGTGCACATCACCAGTTTTAGCATATCCAGTTGCTGGGGAAAAATTTGTGCTAGATAGTGATGCAAGTGGATATGGAATAGGAGGTGTGTTATCGCAGGTGATTAATGGAACAGAAAAAGTAGTGGGTTATTATAGCCGAATACTTTCGAAGCCTGAGAGGAACTACTGCGTGACACGACGGGAGCTTCTAGCAGTGTTGGAGTGCATTAAGCATTTTCATAAATACTTGTATGGCCAGCACTTTACTTTAAGAACTGACCATTCTGCGCTCAGGTGGCTACTGCAGTTTAAGAATCCTGAAGGGCAGCTAGCACGCTGGATTGAACGTCTTCAGAGCTACGATTTCAGCATTGAGCACAGAAGGGGTGCAAAGCATAATAATGCTGATGCTCTGTCATGGCGGCCCTGTAGCTTAGAGTGCAGACATTGTTCAAAAGTCGAGGCAAGAGAATGTGTCATTGATGTGAGGCTTACAAAAATTGGTACGGAAGAAGACTGGTCAGAGGCGCAAAGGGCAGATCCTGCGCTGGGAAAAATTATAGAGGCTAAAGAGGAGGATAAAAGACCCACTCGTAATGAGATATCAGCCGAAAGTCCACTGGTTAAATCGTATTGGGCCCAGTGGGACAGCCTGAAATTGATAAACGGTTGTTTGTATCGTGTCTGGGAAAGTGTAGACGGTAAAACGGTTTCCAATCTGATCGTGGTCCCAACATCCAAGAGGAGCGAGGTGTTAAAGGAGTTCCATAATGGACCCAGCGGTGGTCTCCTTGGCGTAACAAAAACGCTCGAAAAGCTAAAACAGCGGTTTTATTGGATTGGATGTCAACAAGCCATAGCCGAATGGATAGCAAATTGCACACAGTGCATGAAGGCTAAAGGTCCAGCAAAACGAAGTCGGGGTCTGCTGCAAAAATATAACTCGGGAGCACCCTTTGAGAGGGTAGCAATGGATGTAGCAGGACCTTTTCCAGTCAGCAACGCCGGGAATCGTTATATTCTTGTAGTAATGGACTATTTCAGCAAATGGCCAGAAGTGTATGCCATACCCAACCAGGAAGCCAGAACGGTTGTGGACGCGTTCGTAAACAACTGGGTATGTCGCTATGGAGTTCCTATTGAACTGCACTCTGATCAAGGTAGAAATTTTGAGTCTGCCATATTTAAAGACATGTGCGAGCGGTATGGGATAAGGAAAACCAGAACCACACCACTTCGCCTACAGTCTGATGGCATGGTAGAGAGGTTCAACCGTACATTAGAAGAATATTTGCGAAAAGTGGTGAGCGCGCATCAAAAAGACTGGGACGAGCAAATTCCGGACTTTCTATTAGCATATAGGTCAGCTGTTCATGACACAACATCGCGAACACCTGCAAAAATTATCTTTGGAGCTGAGTTGAAGTTACCTGGAGATCTACAGTTCGGTGTCAAGCCTACACAAGAAAATGAAGCAGATACAGACCCCTTCCAAAGGCAAGAAAATTTGAATGAGCTACATGAATTTGTACGTAGCCGAATTAAAATGGTCAGTAATAAGATGAAAGTTAGATACGACCGTGCTGCAAATTCTAAGGGCTTTAATGAGGGTCAATTGGTTCTACTGTTTAACCCACATCGGAAAATAGGATTGTCTCCCAAACTACAGACTCACTGGGAGGGACCATATACGGTGGTAAAAAGGTTAAACGATGTCGTCTACAGAATACAGAAACACAATAGCCCAAAGTCAAAAATGAAAGTTGTACATTTAGAACGACTTTCAAACTATGGAAAGGCGGATAATGTGCCTATTCGGGACGAATAGGCTTAAGTGGGCGGCAGTGTTACGTAAAAATATTCGAACAGAGCCAGTGTAAAGAAATATCCAGAAGTATTTAAATAAATAACTAAACGTACACACGTATTTACATACAAGCACTATAGCAAACAACTGTATGCACATGCGTAGCACATACATACGTGATTAAACGTAAACAACCAACAACAACTACAAGCGTCTGCTTATTAACAGATAGACACACCTATAGCACACACATACTCAAAAGTGCGAACACATATGGTAACAGCCCTGTATTACCTGTAACAAACAGTATTGCCAACATAAAAAGGTACTCTGAAATTCAAAATAACGGCCAATCGAATTTTCTACAAACGCCTAGAAGCAGCAACATGAATTTTCCCGATTTTGCTAGAAGACTGTTTGATCGTAAATGACAATACAGATGGCAGCGCAGCCATTTGGCTTTACTAAGTAAATACACGTCATTACGCCACCTATGAGCGAACATTCGAGAACCGTTTCAAGTACTATAAAAAGAGTCAGCCTGTGTGGGAAGGAGTCAGTACAAAACAGAAAGTAGTCGAGTCAACATCGTTTAAGACCTCGTGCGGTGGAAAATAAAGTTATAATAAAGTAAAGTCAGTTTGTAATTTTGCTTAGTGAAGAAATAATAAAAGCAGAACAGTAGCCAATAAAAATTGTGCGTTATTTATTTTTATTTTTGAGCAATTAAAAGAACTCGCACGTTTAATCAATTTTTAAACGTAACAGTATGCTTAGGACGAGCATTGGAAGAAGAAATGTATAAAAAAGTACTTAAAAATTTCCGAAATTTAGTGGAATCTATGCTAGGACATCTTCAAGTGGTCATATCTAACAATGAATATCATACAAAACATTAAAACATAATACGCTGCCTTAATAATGAAAAATCTGTGTAAAAAATTCAAAAAGCAAAATACTTTTGTGACCTGATAAATAAGCGATTTTTTAATTATTTTTTAAAAATTTAATAAAATAATTTTTTTTTTAATTTTAATTAAAATATTTGTAGTTAAGACTTCGCCTATTTAATATGTAAGAAAAACATGAATTTTTCAAAGAATACATTTTTATATAGCATTCTTTTTGCAAATTTGTTGAGATTTACATAAGCAAAATATTTCTGTGAGTAACGTACAAACAAAAAAAAAGCAAAGGCATAAGTATAAATGCGCTTATAAAAAGGTTTCTACTGCACAATTCCAATTGAATCTTTATAATTTAACCAAGACTATTATGTTTTTAAGCCTTCCGCTACTGTGTTCTTGTAGAAAAAACGATGTAACTCCGTCTGTCAACTTAAGCACTTCTAAGTAAAATTGCTTCCAAAATCGATTTTTGCACCTTTCTTTATGAAAACTCCAACAGAATATTACTTCGTTGACCAAAATAAACGTTAACAAAATGCTTTAACAATATTTATTGACTACTGTTCAATAATTTATAAAATTTAATTGAATAATTTAGCGCAATTAGAAAAAGTTCACTTCTTGACACTTTGAGTACAGAGTTCGAAATCTTGTTAGTGTCCTCCGAAGTTTTGGCATTTCCGGACTTCGATCGTCCTCTTAATTTGACTACCGAGGCTTCCAATTTTGCTATTGGAGCGGTTTTGTCTCAAGATTTTGCAGGGGCTGATAAACCCCTTGCATTCATTTCCAGTTCGCTAAAAGCTGCTGAAGAAAATTATGCGACCAACGAGAAGGAAATGTTTGCCATTGTTTGGGCTCTAGACAATTTACGGTCATATCTTTACGGTGCCAAAAAAATAAAAATCTTTACTGACCATTAACCGCTTACCTACGCTCTGTTTTCCTCATCTATCTGCTCAATGATGAGGAAACAATTACAGCCTCAGAAGGAGATTCCAAAACTGTAACAGCTGATGAGTCTCAGAAGATGATGACGGTACAGCCTACAGTGCCCAACAATTTTCTAGTGACTTAATTCCTCATGGGGAAGCTCCTTTAAACGTTTTTAAAAGCAACCACATCCAGGGTTTACTAGGCGTCATGCTACTTTAAATCAAATCTCTTCTCAAAACTAAAAAAGGGTGCTTAAATCCAAGCAACGTGAACGGCATAAAAATTTCTGAATGTTTTATCCTATTGCTAAATAGAGTTTATTTAAATCATTTTGTTTACTATAAGCTAAGAATCACTCATCGTGTAGTGGGGGATGTCACTAATCCAGAAAGGGTCTGTGAAATAATAGAAAATGACCATAAGAGAGCTCATCGTAACCCCAAAGAAAGCGGCTTGCAAATATTGGAAAGTTATTATTTTCTCCGCATGGCGAGCCTTATTAACAATTAGACAAATAATTGCGAAATATGCAGGTTGAATAAGTACGAAAGACACCCCATTAAGCCCAAAATTCATCCAGCACCTATCCCTACGTATCCTTGTGCAATCTTGCATGTGGATATTTTCGAGCTCCAAGGGTTTAAATTCATAAGTTTCATAGATAAATTTTCAAAGTTCGCCAAACTTTTTCACATTAAAAATCGTTCGGCTATTCACTTAAGAGCTAAATTAACCAAACTCCTTCACTACTTTACAACACCACGCATAATCGTTACGGATAATGAAAGGGGCTTCGTTACCCCTCAACGTTAAACTTTATTAGATCCCTAAATATTGAAATTTGTCATTGCCCATTAACCTCAAAAAAGTGAGGTTGATGGGCAAGTGGAGAGGTTCCACCCAAGGCTAATAGAAATTTATCGTTGCATATCTAAGGAAATAAAGAACCTCAATCCTAAGGATATAATATACCTTGCCGTAGACTGTTATAATAACACAATATATTCAGTTATAAGAAAAGAAGCCTTCCGACATACTTTTTTAACAGATCTGAAAGATTTAATTACCAACAATTGCTTAAATTCCGTGATCAGGTAAACTAGGACATTCGTGGTCTTATTGAGAGTAATCAAAAAACCACTAATGACCGATTGAATAAGAATAGATCAGTTCCAATAACTTTAGAAGAGAACCAAAATGTCCTTGTCGGGGGAAACAAATTAAACCAAAGCATAAGCCACTTTATAAACAGCAAAAGATTTCCAGGGACAATCGGGTAACGTTTTATACACAAAAAGGAAGAAAATTCCATAAATCCCTTGTAAAAAAAACCTATACCCGAGCACACTTAGTTAAGGAAAAATTAATATAAGAAAATATAAGAGTAAATGATAAATTGTTTTTAAAGAAATTGCACAATAAAGCCTAACAAAATAAAAAAAGAAAATCAAAACCAATGTTGTAAAACATATGAAATTTTACAAACAAATAGCTTAATAACTAAAGAAATTTGAAACGTTGCTGGGAAGAGAAATTAAGTTTTCAACTCATCTGGGTTTAAATACCAGAAGGTAAAGTGACAGAAAGAAATAAAGCGTGAATAATTTTGTCGTTTTCACAACTCTGCTATTGTCGATTTTGAATATCATCGTTGCAGCGCCTCTGGTGTTAAGTAGGTGCATTAATTTAAGCAATGTGTGTATGTAGCCATTTTGTTAATTATTTTACTTCGCCGACGATTCATTGCTACAAATATCGATGAAGGAGCGCTCTGCGATATCCATTAGCATACAATATAATATACATACAAGTTAGCGACACCGTTGACAATGCCAACCAAATCAATTTGCAATAATCAACATTTAATAAATTAAGCATTTTTACACGCGTATCCGGCCTAATTACAAACTGTCTACCTGCACTTGTTTCGTGGGAAAGCTATTTTGTTGGATCAGCATTTGAATATTGGCGCATGTATTGCAATATGATCGGACAAGCAAAAAGCCAAGTAGGATGAAGGAAAAACAGTTAGTCTTGGTTGCGAGCTTCTTCGGTTCGGTGTCATAAATTTTAATTGTGAATAACTAATGTTGTGAAATACTTCAATAAAGAATTAATTGTTTGATTTGAAATTTTAATATAAAGTGAGTTTATTAATTAATACTTGGCGCTGTTGGTTGCGCCTTAATAAATTTTTTTATTGAACTCAAGTGTAGATCCTTTAACTGGCGCCCAAGCAGGAACCTTCCGTGAGGAGAAAAAAGGTTCTCCACTTGAGCGCGTCGCGGTCACGCAACCAAGACTCACTCAAGGAAAAGCAAGTTATTCTTCCTTAAAAATAAAGCAAAAATCTAATAAAAGTCGAGAAAATAAAAACGAAATTGATCTAGATACCAAAAGAAGGAATAAAAAGAATTTAATTGAAATAAAAAAGAAATTGATCTAAAATATCAATAGGAGAAAATAAAAAGAATTTAATTGAAATAAAAAAAAAGAAATTGATGTGAATACCAAAAAAAGAAAAAGGAATTTAATTTAACCAAAAATAGTGAATAAAAGAAAAAATTAGAAAACCTTTTTTTACGAAAAAGAAATAAAAAATTGAAATTAAATTGAAAAGTGAAGAGAAGTAAAGAAAATTATAATTTTTACAAAAAAGGATATAAGAAAATTTGAATTGAATCAAAAGCAGTATATAAAATTTTTCTTTAAATAAAAAAAAGCGAATAAAAGGAAAATTATTATAAAGTGTTTTTTTTGCAATAAAAAAAAGAGAGAAAAAATTATTAAAAAAAATATAAAAAAAAGAATACACGCATTTGAAAATTAAAGAATACAAAAAATATAGCTCAATAAAGAAGGAGCAAAAATTATAAAGTGAAAGAAATAGAAGTGCAGTGAAGTGAAAAAAAAAACTGAGAAACGTTGCTTTTATCATCAGGTGAGTCCAAGTGTCCTTTTGCCACTTATATAATTTTTCTATGGAAGATATACAAGGAAATCTTACTACCCTTATGGGGGCAGTAAACCGTCTCTTGCAGGAGATGAAAACAATTGAGTTTAGGCTTAAATAAATTGAGAAAAATAGGGACGTAGAAGAACTAAAAAGAAGGTTAGATTCAATGATTCCGTCAGAAGCTGATCAGGGGGAAACAGTTTCAATTTCACAGGCCCCGAGGAATGAAGAGGAGCTTAACTCAATATGTAGGCTTCCAGATAGCGTTAAAGAACTTAGAACATTTGACGGGAATCCACTAAACTACGTGTCCTGGGTCCATGCGGTAGAAATGGTCCTGAAAGACTTTGAAATAATTAGGCACAAGCCTATTTATAGGTCCATTTTTCAAAGTATATGCCAGAAAATAGTCGGCGAAGCTGATTCCGCTCTAGTATCATACAACATTTTTGACAATGACTGGAAGGAAGTAAAAAAGGTTCTATCACTCCACTATGCAGATAAAAGGGATGTTCAAACCCTCGAACACCAACTGAACCAACTGTCACAAGGGTCGTCTAAGGTAGAGGAGTTCTATTCAACGGTAAACCATCAATTATCAATTATAATAAATAAACTAAAAACAGAGACCTATAGTGAGGAGACGATAGATGCATTAGTTACTACACATAGAAACAGGGCATTAGACATATTTATCCGCGGGTTAAATCTAGACTTATCCAGAATGGTCATTATACAACGACCAAGAACCTTACCAGAAGCATTTTCGGCCTGCCTGGAACTCCAAAACCTTACAATGCGGAACAATATTTTGCCTTCAAAATCTCAGCCACGAACGAACAATTCATCAGCTGCAGTGCCTGTCGTCAAACCATATCCGAGACCACCTATACCTCACTTTAATTTATCGAATAATACTAGGTATAATTACCATTACCATGGATACTCCAATAATAATAACCGACCTGCACCATTTCCAAGATTCCAAAATGTCAAGCCAGAGCCGATGAAAACGGACCACTCTATCCAAACACGAAAAACAAATTACATGAACCGCCCCAATAACGCAGAAAAAAGAAGGGCAAGTGAAATGTTTAGAACAGACAAACAGCCGCGTGTTTTCAACCTGAATACGGAAATTCAAGATGCAGGACTCGTTCTATAGGTGATTTCGATTCCGCAGCAACGGAACAAATTTTTATGAAGGAGGGGCATCCAGCCTACCTTACATAGAATATATTACAGATAACAGCACTCGACTTGCGTTTTTGATCGATACCGGCTCGAACAAAAATTTTTGCAGTCCAAAACTATCTGCCGGAAGTACACCTTTACCAAATTCAGTCATTGTCAAAACAGCAGCAGGAAAAATTTAAATAACTAGAAAGATAGTAGGAAAATTCTTCGCAAAATATGGAATATTTGACCCAATGACATTTTATTTATTACCTGGTCTTAGTATTTTTGATGGTATTATAGGTGATGATAGTCTCAAGGAGCTTGAAGCTATAGTAGATAGGAAAACAAATATGCTAGTGATTAGGGATATCATTAAAATTGCGGCAAAAGAATCAAGTAGTTTAAATTATGTGTTGAGTGAATCCATTCCAGACAAAACTAGGATGAAAATTACCGAAATAATTAGCAGATTTAAATCACTATTTGGGCCATTGAATAGCAATCAAGCGATCTCCAAAAACGTTCGTGCAGAAATAAGGACAACAACATCAGATCCTATTTACTCGAAAAGCTACCCATACCCAGCTGCAATGAGAAATGAAGTAGATAGACAAATTACGGAATTGTTATCCGAAGGAATAATAAGTCCTTCCAAAAGCCCTTATAATTCCCCGATTTGGATTGTTTCAAAAAAGCCAAAACCAAACGGCGAGAAACAATACAGATTACTGGTTGATTACAAACGATTGAATGCTGTTACAATTCCCGATACGTATCCTATTCCAGATATTAACGCCACTCTGGCGAGCTTGGGTAAGGCCAAATATTTCACTACGATCAACCTAACCTCAGGTTTCCATCAAATTCCTATGAAGGCTTCAGACATTCCAAAGACAGCGTTTTCAACTATGAATGGGAAGTTCGAGTTTCTTCGTCTACCCTTCGGATTGAGAAACGCACCAGCAATTTTCCAACGAATGATTGATGATGTCCTGAAGGAATACATAGGAAAAATGTGCTACGTCTACATTGACGACATTATAGTGTTCGGACGTAGCGAACAGGAAATCCTTTCTAATGTAGAGACAATTTTCGAAAAACTAAAAAACGCAAATTTGAAGGTCAACATTGAAAAAAACTCATTTTCTGCAAACAGAAGTAGAGTTTTTAGGATACATTGTGAGTGCAGATGGAATTAAACCAGATCTCAAAAAAGTGACTGCCATCGAAAAATTGCTTCCCCTAGCAATCTTAAGGAACTCAAAGGGTTCTTGGGAATGACTTCATATTATAGGCGCTTTATAAAGGAAAACGCGAAAGTAGCAAAACCATTAACTAATTTAACAAGAGGTGAGAATGCCCAGGTAAAAGCCAATCATTCGAAAAAAGTTCCAATAGAATTAAAAGCCGATGCACTACTGGCTTTTGAAAAATTAAAAACTCTATTGACTACAGCGGAGGTCCTTGCCTTCCCAGATTTTGAGAAACCATTTAACCTCACAACTGATGCATCTAACTACGCCATTGGTGCTGTTCTCTCCCAAGGTGAGTCTGGTAAAGATAAACCAATCCCTTATATATCCCGGTCTTTAAACAAAACTGAGGAACGATACGCAACTAACGAAAAGGAGATGCTGGCGATCGTATGGGCACTAGACATCCTAAGGAACTATCTGTATGGAATGAAGAAGATTAGAATATACACCGACCATCAGCCCCTTACCTACGCGTTAGGTAACCGAAACTTCAATGCCAAATTGAAGCGATGGAAAGCTCGTATAGAAGAGTATAATCACGAGTTGATCTACAAACCTGGTAGATCAAACGTCGTGGCAGATGCACTCTCTAGATTGAAAACTAGCGTTGACCATATCAGTGACATTTCCACAGACACGGCCAGCGAAGGGGATTCACAAGCAACAAAGACAGCGTCAGAAACTAGAGACGATGACATTGAATCAACAGGTTAAACCATCCACAGCGCACTCCAAGATGCATAAGACTTAATTCCCCACGTGGAGGTCCCTATTAACGTTTTCAAAACCAGATAATTATCAAAATAGGTCCTGAATTGCAGTCCAGCGAAATACCACACGAACACTTCCTACGTCACTACGTCTATTCGCCTGATTGGGATGCAGAGAAACTTTCGGACGTGCTAAAAAAGACACTAAATACTAACATCGTAAATGGCATTAAAGCCCCAGAAAATTATTTAGCGATTTTACAAGATTTGTATTTACAACATTTTTCAAGGTGTAAAATTAGAATCGCTCAGAAAGAAGTGAAAGATATAGGATCAGAGAATATTCAATTCGAAATAATACAGCGAGAACACCATAGAGCGCACAGGAATGCAAGAGAAAATAGGAAGCAAATTTTAGATGAATACTATTTTCCACGCATGTATGCTCACATTAGAAAATTCGTTCAGCGTTGCGACATATGTAATACCAATAAGTACAACAGGAATCCAACGAAACCTTTACTGCAAGACACTCCTACGCCAACCATGCCGTGCGAAATATTACATATAGATATAATGGAAATACAAAATCAAAAATTCCTGTCCGTACTGGACAAGTTCTCCAAGTTCGTTAAGCTGTTTCATATAAGTGAAAGGTCTGTATTAAACGTGAGAGAAAAATTAGTAAAAATCCTTCATTACTTTACAGCCCCAAAGATTTTAGTAACTGACAACGAGAGTAGTTTCCTTAGCCTCTTAGTAAAAGATTTCATTGAAAGACTAGGGATAAAAATTTATTTGACCCCATCACAACGAAGCGTAGTAAATGGACAGGTAGAACGCGTCCACTCAACCCTTATAGAAATTTACAGGTGCCTACGGGCAAGAGCTAATGCATGTAGCCGTCGATAGATATAACAATACTATTCACTCCGTTACGGGAAAAAGACCTAGTGATATATTCTTTAACAGGATAAAAACATCCGATATAAACAAACTGTTTGAAGCCCGCTCTAAAATTAACAAGGATCTTAGGAAGCTAATTAGAAAGAATGCTAGGGAAAGGAACAAGCGTATGAACAGGAAACGCACGTCTCCAAGAAAATTTAGAAAAGGTGATACGATCTTTGTTAAAATTAAAAACGTCAGAGCTAAAAACAAACCAGTTTTTAGGAAAGAGATTGTAGGAAAGGATAACAGAGTCACAGTACGCACGGTAAGTGGTAAAAGGATTCACAAGGCTCACATAAAAAATTTGAAACAACTTCCATAAATTATCAAACATTCTATTTTTTCACAAGATTTTTTCTAGAATTCTGAATAATGCAATTGCTAAAAATATATAAAGCGCTCTATAAAAAATTGGTGAGTGCCTCAGGCACTGGGGTTCGACTCCCTAAATGCAGCGCTCATTACTATTATAAAAATGCCGATATACATATATTGAAATCAATATAGATTTGAAACTAAATTATATATATATAAAAAAAAGGAAAAGAGTAAACTTTTTACATACATATATAAAAATCTATCATTTAATTAAAAATATAAAATTTAATAAAAAAAGAAGAA
The DNA here is from genome assembly GCA_944452675.1 of Tachina lurida. Classification (NCBI taxonomy): domain Eukaryota; kingdom Metazoa; phylum Arthropoda; class Insecta; order Diptera; family Tachinidae; genus Tachina; species Tachina lurida. Next base: position 108,001,813 of record OX101753.1, on the reverse strand, counting down.
AAAACGACTTTGCCAGAATTACACTAACCACTTATGTTATTTAATAAAATAATTATTTTTCAGGAAAAATTATTTCCAAACTAAGCATTCTCTTTATGGGTTATATTTTTACTCTACACGCTGAACAAATTTTTCACTATGACGTCCCTATTGTTACTGTGAGAGCTGGCAATCCAGACGCTGCAGATTGGAACTCTATTTTAAACAGGTAAAACGCAATAATTGATAACAACAATGAACAGTACAAGATCAACGCACAAATATTGAACTTCACTAATTAAATCGTTCATAAAACGAATGATCTTATTATCAAAATGAACGAGATTAGCAATGGCAAAGAGGCCGAGAGAATTGGACAGAACACTATGAACCAAGTTCTCATTCTAAAAGATATGATTAACGAAGTAGTAAGGGCTTGTCAATTGGCTAAAAGTGGAATTATCAACACAAACTTATTGAATAGAGCTGAGATCGAGGATACTATTTCCGAAATGGAAACATTTCCATATGCTAACGCCATCGAAGCTATTGAACACGGGAATCCATCCATATATACAAATGGGTCACTATTGCTATATGTTCTCTCCATTCCAAAGCTGAAAAAGGACTTTTATCACCGACTCATCGCGAGAACAACAATAAGAATGGGTAGACAAATTGAATTGCCATTTAATGAAATACTGATAAGTCAAAATGAAACGTTTGGTGTGAAAACCCCCTGTCTAAACATTAACAAAGTAACAGTCTGTCAACAAACATATCTAATCAAACTGGCTGAAGAAACATGTGTACCACGCCTGCTCAAAGGAGGAATTGCGAACTGGCGCTACAAGATGACCAAGATGCATGTAATAGAAATGTTAACAACCGATATTATTTTCCTAACAAACTTCGAGGGCGTCCTTAAAACCCGGATACATACAAAAACGCTCAATGGAAGTTACTTGATACAGCTGTATAACGAAAGCATACTGATTAACAACGAAACATTATCCAGCACATCTGTTTCGAGGCTACAACCACTTCCCCGGTCCTAACCAGCATGGCTGATCAAAAACTACTGGTAGACATCGACCAAGTCCACAATTTAAGTTTGCACAACGTAAACAAGCTTAAATATCTTGGTTTGAAATTAAACTTGTCACTTGGAACACATATAGGTATCGCGATTGCGATGGGTATTTGCGTTGGAGTCCTGTGGCATAGGATAACTAGGAGAATCTACCTACCAACAATCAAATTTCCTCAGACAGCCGATCCTACTACTAAACCAAGAAATGTGATCTGCGGGACGCAGATATTTAAAGAGGGAGGAGTTAGCGACACCGTTGCAAATGCCAACCAAATCAATTTGCAATAATCAGCATTTAATAAATTAAGCATTTCTACACGCGTATCCGGCCTGTCTACTTGCACTTGTTTCGTGGGAAAGCTATTTTGTTGGATCAGCATTTGAATATTGGCGCATGTATTGCAATATGATCGGAAAACCAAAAAGCCAGGTAGAATGAAGGAAAAACAGTTAGTCTTGGTTGCGAGCTTCTTCGGTTCAGTGTCATAAATTTTAATTGTGAATAACTAATATTGTGAAATACTTAAATAAAGAATTAATTGTTTGATTTGAAATTTTAATATAAAGTGAGTTTATTAATTAATACTTGGCGCTGTTGGTTGCGCCTTAATAAATTTTTTTATTGAACTCAAGTGTAGACCCTTTAACTTACATCAGATAAATCTATGATGTTGGTGTTAGTTGACTCAGTAATTATTTATTAATGAAAACAATATTACAAATTGATTATATATATACTAAGGTAACTAAAAAACAATAGTAATATCCAGATAATAACGGACAGCCAACCCACGATCAAAACCCTTGCAGGTGTATATTCTACATCATTACTTGTCCAGGAATGCCGCACAGTCCGGGATAAACTGGCGCAGCACTCAACCATCACACTATACTGGGTGCGTGAACAAGGGACCAATTCAGGCAATATGGTTGCGGATGAACTGGCAAAAAGAGGAACCCTACTCGGGAAAGTCGATATTGACAATCTCTGTGGGCTCCCTCTGTCGTCTTGCTGGAGACGCTTCGATACTGCCTTCCTTAATTTGGCTCAGGAAAGATGGCGCAATGAGCCTATCTGCGTTATATCGAGAACCCTTTGGCCTCGTCTAGATACTAACAGAACCAGAAACCTCATTAGCTTCACCAGAAAGCATCTGAAGAATCTCCTGGCCACACTTACATTCCACTGCACTTTCGGAACCCACGCTAAACGTATGTGTCTCCCATATAATGATTACTGTTACAGCTGCAATGATGAGGAAGAGGAGGAAAGCATTTCGCATCTTCTCTGCTTCTGCCCTGCTTTGGAGGATCTCCGTCTGCACTTGCTTGGCAGAAAATCCTTCAATAGCTTGTCTGAGCTATCGTAAATAGGACTTAGAAACCTAAGTCTATACATTAGGAGCAGCGGCTGGTATGGCCGCTATCCTTCCTTTACGGCATGTGAATGTACTAGTCCCTCTCCTGTCCCACTTCTTCTCTCCTTTACTCTCTCTTATAAAATCTCCATATAGACCCTCTACATCTAAATTCTCCCTATACTCCCGGTATCCCCCTTATTCTTTTACTTTCAACTTACAGGCAGCACAAAGGAATCATCGTATTGGACCCATTGAGCTAGACTCCTAAATTTTCATTCTTCACTTGCAGCCTGCTAACCTAACCTAACTAACTTAAAAATAATACTTATAATTTATAATAAAAGGCATACCACAACATCCCCCTTTTCTTAAACAAAATATATAAATGTGTACAAAAAAGTGTTATAATAATAGTTAGTTATAACTATACATAAATTACAAATTTAGCCTTTTAGGTGCCACTACATTTCTTCCATATCTAGATTTATGATTATTTTCAATATTTATTTCAGTTATTTCATTTTCATAATTAATAGCTTCTAAATTATTATTATCTATATTAACACTATTGCCTATGTTAGCAATATTATCATTAACATCATCATTATTAACATTATTATTATTATTAACATTCTCATTATTAACAATATCATTAACATTATTATCATTATAAGTATCAAAATCAAGATAAACATTATAATTTTCACCAATATCTTCATTTTGTTTTCCATTTGAAACTGTAACAAAATTATTAGGCTTTCCATTAGCTATTTTCAAGGCTTTTGACCAGTTGATAGTTCCGTCACTAAGCAAACGTTCTTTGATATTTTTATAGTTTTCCGACAGATTACAGGTAAAAATATCCTTTATTAAACTCTCACGCAAGGTACCAAAATCACATGAATTGCTGAGGTTTTCTACAGATGTTGCATACTGACAAATTGTCTCTTCAATCCCTTGACGACGTGTAAAAAATGTATGCCTTTCCATGGCAATATTAATTTGAGATATAAAATGAGACTCAAATTTCTTCAAAAGGTCATCATACTTAACTTTGTCAATTTCTACATTGAACTAGTTAAATATTTGCAGAGCTTGTGGACCCATAAGATGCAATAATAACGTAACTTTTCTTTTTTCAGACTGTGTGTCCAAATTTGAAGCTAACAAATAAATTATAAATTGTCTGCTCCAATTCTTCGGCGAGCTGCTAATCTTGTATTAAAATACGACATTTTCGGAGACAGAGAAAAATGTTCATCTTGATTTTCTGCTATTCTTCTCTTTTAATTTATAGCACACAATTTATTTTCACAAAATTTTATTTTTCTTTATAATATTGCTTTAATATTTATTTTGGGGTTGACTTCATACGTATATTTCATTTATATGCATATGTAATATATATTTCTCAAAAAAAAAATTTTTATATAAAATATTTTTTCGAGAACCCGACACTTGACACCATGTTAGTTGATTCAGTAATTATTTATTAATGAAAACAATATTACAAATTAATTATATTAAGGTAACTAACTTAAAAATAATACTTATAATTTATAATATAAGGCATACTACAACAGTTGGTATGACTGATTGATCAAGGTTTCCGAGAACACCATTATTTCCTTTGTAGTCGACGCACTAACTACTTCAGACAACAGCATTCTTTGTTTGTATGTAGCATTAATAAAAATTACTTTTTGTTTTCTAAACTGTATTTTGTGTTGAGATTTTCAAAAAGTAGTTATCAAAAAGTGTGATGTTTGTATGTTAATATACTTTTTCTGTAAGATTTACATAAATGTATTCGACTGCACTTTTCATCCACATTGACTCCCCAGCTAATTTGTGCACACTCGCTTGTCTATATTTCCACTCCACATCGAAGAGTTTATCGCAATACAAACGCCAATAGAAGGAACATTATAAGTTTGTACACCTTTTCCATTAATACCTCTATAAACAATCTAAAATAATTAAAGTGCTGTCTTTTTTGACTCACACCTTAGCATCAAATTTATATCCTTGTCAATTGCACACGTTTATATTAAGTAATTAAATATTAAGGACTAATCAATTTTCTTTTAGAAATCCCTTAAGGCATTTTATGACTAGACTTAACTGGCACTTTGCAGCGTCTGCCTAATGGCGGGCCAAATAACAAAATGCAATTTAAATGAAAATTGAATAAAATATCACGTTTAATGATATCAACACTCCTGCTAAGTAGCAAACATCTAATAAATCTTTCGCAAGCATTTACATATATTTAATGACACCAAAGCAAGTTGCCAAAGCAACAGTAAACGGAAAACATCAATCAAAGTTAAATAAAACACGCTGGAAAAAGGAATCGAAGTAAACTAGCAGAGAAGTTGCTAAAATATAAATTAAAGAAATTCACGCCTGACAAAATACGTAACAGCAAACTAACAAACACTTAACAACAAAGTTATACAATAGGTAGAAAAAACTTTCTAGTAATTTAAAAAGCAAAGGACATAGTTTAACATGCAAATAGAAGAAGCAACAAGGCGATTATATTTATTTTAAAATTTTAAAAGAACACAATGTATTTTGTAAATTTTAAAACTTAAACAAAAATTCCTGTTTTAACTACTCCTAAAACAACACAAATAGGTATTTTAACTTATTTAACGCTTCAAATAATTTAAGGCATTCGTTTGTAAAAATGTTTTAAACTGTAAGTCATCAAAGGTTCAAGTGAGTTCCAATAAACAACATTACATTTTTGCATCTTTTGAATAAATTGCCAAGTAATGTGTTTAGTTTTAGCTAAATTTAAATTGTAATGAAATTACTAACAGTTTTAACTTTTTTACACCTAAAGAAATGAAAACACAAATGCCTACTAGTCGTACACTCTAGAGAGCTTTGAACTTTGTGAACTTACCTTCAGCCGTTTGTAATCCAATAAGCTCGGAGTATTCACCTTCTCCAGCGCTATTAAAAGCCTTGACACGAGCATTGTACATTGAGTTAAAATGTAAACCATCAACAGTGCATATTGTTTCTTTGCCACAATAAACTTCCTATGAATGAGGCATGAAATGAAATGCAAAGCAAAATGAAAACAATGTTGAAGAAAATATTTTATTTTATATAGAATATTGTAAAATGTACTGTTAAATGGCAATATATTTAAAAACTAAGGATATTCATATATAAAAATAGATACACAGACATAACAGATTCGTCTCAACCGATTTTTTTCCAATCGAATTTCGGCCTTATCTGCAACATCACAGAGCTCGGTTGTAAGTCTTTTAATGTTGCTGTTATCAAACTATGCTAATATATTTAACCATCATTCTATTACAACAACATATTAATAGTCTTTATTTTAAAATAAATTTAGAAAGAAAATTGTTTAGTTGCAAATACCAATAATTGATACTAACATCCAATTCATGATCTTCTATTAGGTTCTGTTCATGTTAATGAAAATGAACTTTTTTTGGATTCATAGAAAATTTATAGCGTGAGTCGAAATAAAGTTTATTCAACTAATATTTTTTCGGCCTAACCAAAAGAATTTACTTGACATTTAAAAAAGTAAATTACCCACAATTCAGAGTGGTTTCTTATTAAATTAATCTTTAGGTCTATGAATGTATCACAAAACAAAATTACAAATTTTTAAAATTTTGAACGATTGAAAATTTGCATTTTCGTAGTTAGACGTTCATTTTGGTTGTTGATTGAACTTAAAAAAGAACCAAATTAATTATTTTATTACGCATATTGAGTAAACGAAATAAGATTTAAATTTTTCCTATACACATATTTGGGAGGTTCAAGCGGTAGTCTTAAGTGACATAATGTCGTAATGTTTCAAAAATTTTGTTTGAAAGAAAAAACAAAAGCAAAAACAATTATACTAAAATTATTTAAACACATGACACCAAAGCACGGATCGGATTTCGATGAAAAATCATCTTTTTTTTTGCAGTTGTATATAAGATTCCTGTACAAATGATGCCGTGTAAATGATCTTCCCTTCAAAAGTGAAGTGTTTTGGTAATATTTTCTTTTTTTTTCGTAATTTTTTGCAAATTTTAGTTTTAGGTATTTTTTTTATTATTGTAAGTAATTTTTGGTTCTTTTTCCACTTTTTTACCTTTTCGGTAGAGTAACTGAAGGTAATGTGGTATAAATGTTTGTTTTTAGATTCCCGAATTTAGTTTTTGTAAAATTAAATTATGAGTTAACCACCTACATACAGTCCCGCACATAACTATTGGCACAGCAATACTTTTCAATTTTATCACTTTTTTAAAGCATTTTCAAATAATTTTTTGAGAAAAAAAAATTTGAAATAAGTATCACCTACAATGATTTGACAAATATCATTTTTTATTTTTATTAAAATAGTCTGAAAATAACTTTTATAATATATGTAGCAGAAAAAGTCAAAATTTTGCCGCACAAAAGTTTTGGCACACTCAGGCAGCAATGTCGTTTATGGCTAATTTTTTTGCGATCTGGCAACGATGTCAAAAGAATGCATTTTTTATATTTTCTCTAAATCAATGTATCCGTTATTTCTGTCAAAACGACTTTTTTTAAGCAAAAAAAATTAAAAAATAGTTTGCAAATATCAAAATGAGCTCTAAACAAAAAGAAACCACTGAATCTCAGCGCAAAATAATACTTCACCTGCATAATCAAGGCAAATCGTATGCCGAGATAGGCGAAATAATGGAAAGAAGTCGTTTTACAATTCGAAGTATTGTTAATCGCTTTAAAGGAGAGACAAGCTTCAACAGTGCCAATCGAGCAGGACGTCGTAGAGCTTTAACTGTTCGCGAAAGTAAGCAAATCCTGCGAAAAGTAAAAGAAAACCCCAAAAAAACATCGACCGAGATTGCTGCTGAAGTTAAACAAGAATTTGATAAGACTATTCATCCCATGACAGTTCGGAGAGTGCTGGACGAGGCCAATTATAGTGCAAGAGTTGCTAGGCGTAAACCACTTGTTTCTTTAATGAATCAAAAGAAGCGATTAGACTATGCGAGAGAATTTAAAAGCAAACCTGTTAGTTTTTGGGATGAAGTACTATTCTCGGATGAGAGTAAGTTCAATATTTTTCGCTCTGATGGCCGCACAACCGTGTGGAGAAAGCCCAATACGGCATATGAAAAACAAAATCTTGCTCCCACAGTCAAACATGGTGGTGGTGGTGTAATGGTGTGGGGGTGCATGTCGTCCGCGGGTGTTGGTGAGTTGGTTTTCATAGAAGGTATTATGGACAGGTTTGTTTATTTAAATATTCTCAAAGAAAACGTTAAAAAAAGAGCGGAAAAGTTAAATTTGCCAACATCATTTACATTCCAACACGACAATGATCCCAAACATTCAAGTCATGACGTGCGTATGTGGTTAACCTACAACTTGGCACATGTTCTACCCCACCCACCACAGTCTCCAGATCTCAATCCTATTGAGCATTTGTGGGAGGAACTTGACAGACGTGTCAAAAAGCGAGCAATTTCAAAAAAATCTCAGCTACAGCAAGCATTGAAGGAAGAGTGGATAAAAATTGGAGAAGATACAACCAAAAATTTAGTGCATTCTATGCCAAAGCGATTGAATGCAGTTATTATGCAAAAAGGCTTGCCCACAAAATAATAAATGTGGCTTATTTTATAAAAATTTGTAGCTTTATAGGCCTTGAAATTAGATGTGCCAATACTTTTGTGCGAGGAAATCGTGACTTTTTTTGTTAAATACATTATAAATGAATTAAAAAAATAAATGTTGATGTAAAACCACTTGCATTAGTTAATTTATTAGATAAGCTAAATACAAAATCGTTACTTTTAATTGTTAAGGTTTTGCTATTCTGGTGAAGCTAGTATACAGTCAAGAAAGCTAGCTGTGCCAATAGTTATGTGCGGGACTGTACATGCTACATGTGTTTGGTTTCCACGGAGCCATTTGCGAACGAATCCCTAAGGATTAGAAAATATTAAGATTCGGTTTAAAGTATCCAATTGCTGGCAATGTCAGTATCCTAATTTAATATTTTTAAAGTCAAAAACTACAAATTCTGAAAGAGAAGGTCCTATATTAATTACATCATCAAGAAATTAGAGAATACCATCTCAACTACTTGCCATATAATGACTTACTTTGTTGATTGCCAAATTAAAGTACTCGCTTACAAATCATATTACGTAAAGTTTTAAAAATATGAAGCAGAAGTTGAACATCTTCTTTTGGTTTTAAAATATGACGTGAAGATATTGCCAAAATATGCAGTTATTTTAAATAAATTATGTATATTTATTTTAAACTAAAAAACAAGTATTCACATTTTGGAAAATCATTATTTAAATATAAGTTGTTCCAAATAATTTTTTAATATTTGGTTTTATTAAAAGTTCATCAAATAAAACAGTTGAAATTTTTCTAGATCTAGTATTTATAAGTAACAATACAGGCATGGATACGAATAAAATATAACCAACTTCAATTGAGTTTATAAAAGAAATTTTGCAAAATGGTGTATTTGGTAGTAAAACTATAGTTTTTTTTAATTTATTTATATTTTTCTTAAAAAAATTATTATTTATTTCTTCAACCACGACATAATTTCAGAAAAAAGTAATTTTTTTTTCGACTGAAAAAAGTTCAAGAAAAAAATAACTATTTCCCACAAAGAAAAATATAATTATTTCCTACTATAAACAACATAACTACTCGTACTTCTCAAGAATCGATTATTTTAGTCTCATGCCTTGTTAAAATCATTAAGTTGGTAATCCAGTAAGGAATAGCTTCCACCAAAAATTTTTAATTCCAAACTCGATTACCTTTTTTGAAATATTTCACTGGGTAGGTTCAACAAAAGATTTTAACAATTCTTTAATGTTTTTTGATTGACGACAAAATACAACAAGTAAATAAAATTTAAAAGTGATTGTACTCTTTAAAGCAATTGCTCAAGCATATTACAAGAAAAAACGGAATTGTGTTGGCGTCCAGTTTGATAAATTCATTAAATTGCATATTTTTAAGTATCTAGTAGATTTTGTTGAAGTTTGATACACTTTCTTGTAAAACGCACTAGTAGTAGTTTTTTATTAGTAGTAGTAGTTTTTTATTAATTAAACTACATATTAATAAAAAATAATTATATATTATTAATACGAGTAAATAGTTTATTGTTATCATTATTTGTTAGCGATTCGGTAACAAATTGATTTCAGGTAACGTAGGTTGCTAACCTTCATTCCTAAATTTGATGATAGGGCTGCTATCTCAGCATCCAAACGTGCGGTAATTTTAGAGCCAAAGTTTCGGAGAATTCAGTGTTCGCATTCCTCCCAGTTCCTGAGACTATCTTAGGTCATTCAAGGTTATAGCGCCTAAGATCAGTCGCCAGAGCCTCGTTTGCGAAAACAGGAGACACCAAGGGTGAGGTTGACAATTGAAGAGGATAATCTGTGTACACAAATCGATTAGTCAAATTTTGTATTTGCATCACTTTTCCATAGATATCTCTCTGGCGCCCTATGCTCCAGTGGGAGATGTATAAACATATGTATGTATATACATATATATAATTCTAAGATAACGTATGTTCATTTCATCAGTGAAGTACTGGGAAAATATTTTACTAACCAAATGTTCACCTTAATTGTAAATCAAGTTCCTGTAAAATATTTTTCCTTTTCTTGAAATTGTGGTTGGTAATCTTGTGTTGTTGCTATATTAATGTAATACACTGTGTGTAAATTTTTAACTCATGTAAAGATAACCAAACGGACATATAAAATCAAGAAAATATCATCTTCAAGATCAAAATCACAAAAAATTTTAAAAAATTCTATTTTTTACCTTTTTCCCCTGTACAGGTCCATAGGTGGCAAACCGTTCAAAATTCAAGGAAATAATCAACTACAAAAATGTACCAAATATCTCAATAAACAACTTTCTAGAATATAACTTTGACTCAGAGTAAATCAAAATTTCGAAGGGTTTGCAAGATATGAACCTGAGGAAATGATCAGTATTTTGCAAAAATGACACTGAGGCCCCAAATCTTTGGAGGATCATAAAAAAGAGTGCATGACTTGGGGCAGAAGTGGGAGATACTGGTCTTTTTTTGTTTTTTATCACGTAGTGCACTGTGTTATTTTTTCGTTTTTTCACCATTTTTTGTTAATGGGAAATATTTTACGTAAACAAAGTTTTGACCTCTTATTCCCGATATTGGCAAAGCACTAAATTTTTAGTTTTCACAATACCACAAACCTAACCGTATATTGACTTTATTATTTGCGTATTGGCAAAACACTTTAAACATTTTGAAGAAATGTTTGAACCACCTTAGAAATCGCTTTTCCAACGCTGACCCCATTGTATGTTCCTGGGTGGCTATTAATGTTGTTTCCATTATTCTTATATTATTAGTTTTAGAGAGAAGCTAATATACTACATTACCAGCCTATACCACATTAACTGCACTTACTATAATTTTTTTAAGGCAATTTGTTATTATTTTATGTAATTTTTCGGTCATTTTCCAATTTTTTTACTTATTGGCCAAGTTTTTCATTACTTTAAGTCATGTTCACAAATTTTTGACAAGGGAGCGTTTTAAGTTATTGCTGCCAAATATATGTATTTACCATTACCACCCGAATCAATTCTAACACGAAGAAACAAATCAGGATATTGTACAGCATATCTATAGAGATTTCAAGAGTTAATTTTAAAGGTACAAGCTACAATTGGAAGCTTAAGAACTAACGATCTTTTGTATTTTACACATGAACTTTTCATTCTAGAATCAATACGGTCATTTATTAATTTTGGAATACATCCATTCCACTTTTTGAATACCATGTATATTTGATTTAATGAGTTATTCACGATAAAAAAACCTAATCGCTTTTTTCAAACATGATTATGGAACTTCGTATGACTATTTTCGAAATAATTATGAAGTTGTTTTCAATATTATATTTTATTTATTATTTATTTAGAGAGACTTCATTTTTTTCTACATAACAAGATTAGCCAACATAATTTTATAGGAAACTTAAAACTTTTATGTATTATTTTAATAAAATTTTCTGATAATGCAACTTGCTTATTTGAATAAAAAGAATTAACATTTACATAATAAATTAACATCAGTTTTTTTTTTAATATAGTGCCTGCTCCCAGCACTTGTCTAAATTAGTAGAGTTATATCTACAAAAATAGAACTTAAAACTAATAAAAAATTAAAACTAAATCTTACACCTAAGACTTACACTAAATTAAACAAAAACATAAATAAAAAAAACATCCATAAAAAAACAAACAAAATTAATAAAAAAAAAACAAAAAACAAAAGTTAACCTCTATGTATGCCGGGAGTAACATGTGAGTAAAAGTTTTGACCAGGATAAGTATTGCAAGGTTCTTTTAATATTCCAATGCTGGAAATATATTCAGTGTTTGACCAACTAAAATCTTGTTCATGAGTTAAAATGTCCTTAATAACACTCCCTTCAAAATAAGATAGTTTTTCTACAAACTTTCAAATCCAGGCCATAAAAAGGTATCGGTGACAATTTAGATTTTTCATAAACGAATCTATTTGAAAATCTTTTGTGCAAGGATTCATAATTCTTCTCTATGCACTTCCGAACAATATGACGTTCGAAAATTTCCATTCGCTTGAATGCCGTTTTTGAAATACTAAACCAAATAGGAAATGCATAAAGAAGAATTGGTCTGATGCTTACTTTATACAAAAGCAATTTAGTTTTCTTTGGCAAAAACTTACTATTAAATAATCTTCCAAAGGCCCCCTTAACACGATTTGCCTTTGCCAAGTTGTACACAACATGATTATTAAACTTCAAAAGCTTATCAAAATTCACTCCAAGATATTTAATACTGTTTTTAAATTCGATTTCGTTGCCATTCAACGTAAGTCTCAAACACTTGCTTTCCGGAACAACAGTATACTTGCACTTCCCGGAGGCATTGCGTATACAAATTGCATTACTCTTTGCGGCATTAATTTTTATACCCCAACTGGAATAAAACTGATTCGTCCTTTCTAGGTGTGATAAAACACGCTGAAGAGCAACGCGAGGAGATTCATCATGAGCATAAAGAAGTGAGTCTTCAGCATAAAGTATGCTCCTCGACTCGTTAAATTCATGAGGAAAATCATGAATGAAAATGTTATATAGATGAGGTGCCAGAACAGATCCTTGCGGAACACCACAAGAAACCTCAGCTTGATGTGATACCAGATCTCCAATTTGTACGCAAAAACTCCTGCCATCAAAAAAACTTTGAAAGAGTTTAACGATGGACGCTTTGAATCCAATTCTTGCCATTTTATATAAAATGCCCCCGTGATAAGCTTTGTCAAATGCCTTTTCAACGTCAAGAGATACAGCTACAGTACACCTACGTTCTCTTAAATTTCGAATTATATCAGAGTGAAACTTCAAGAGAGCATGCACCGTAGAGTTACCCTTTTTGAAGCCAAACTGTTCCTGAGGAATATATGAACCATTCAAACCCATATCCATTTTTTCCCTGATTATCCTTTCAAATAACTTTCCTATATTGGAAAGTAATGAAATTGGTCGAAAGTTGTTTATGTCGCAATTATTCTTCTGTTTAGGAATCGGTACTATTTTAGCCATTTTCCATTCACGCGGAAAGTAACAGTTATTCAAACAATTGTTGAACAATATCGTAAGATACTCCAAAGCTTTTATTGGAAACTTTTTTATTATATAATTGGAAACATTATCTAAGCCACACGACTTTTTGCTGTTAATAATCCTACAAATCTCTGACACATAATTCAAGGTAGTAAATTCTACATTGTTCAAATTATTCAATGATGTGTTATCATCATTAAATGATATAGGATCACCAGCTTGAAATATTGTATCATTAATTGCCTCAGCTATCTCCGACACATCTCTATTAGGTGAAGTACCCTGAAAAACATTGGCGAAATGGTCCATAAAAACTGACAATTTGTTATTCGCTTCGGTTATTTTCACTCCGTTAATGGAAACGTCTTTAACATATTTACGATTTTTATTCCCGATAATCCTAAATACCTCTTTATAAGCCCAAGGGCCAGGTTTAATGCCCTTTAATCTGTCATTAAAAAATAATGCCTGCTCCTGTTCAATTTGCTCTTTTATAAGGATCTTAATAAGTTCAATTTGTTTCGAAATCAACAAATACTGGGAATGTTTTCTATTTAAAGTCCTCGCATATATCGTCTTTAAATCTTTTTGCCAGCTATATTTAATCCTGAGCATTATTCTCAATTTATCAGAGGCAACAAACTTTTGTCTCTTACACTCTATTCTTTTGGAATGAGTACGCGTGACAAAACCAACTGTATTATTAAATTCTCTAAGAAAATTATCTATATCATCGTTAGTCAAATTTATATTTTTTGGCGGAAAATGATTCAAGAGGGTGTTAGTCACATCCAATTGAAAAGCATTCCAATTCACATCTCTATAAGATACAAAACTATCTGGAGTATTTAACATAAAGTTAAAAAGTGACAAGTTCAACCTCAAACCCAGTGGAATGTGGTCAGAGAATGTAGGAAGTGTATATGTCTCGTAATTTGGAAGGGACATATCTAAAATGTCATTGGTTACTATGAAGTGATCTAAATGCGACGAACCCCCCGGGTATGTAGGAAATGAGTCACAAATTCTTGTAACTGACATAGATTCATTCTGAAGCCATGATGTAAGCACTTCACCATTAAAATTATTTACAGCATCACCCCAAGAAGAGTGCTTCGCATTTAGATCACCACCCAAAATCAATCCATGATATCCTCTGGAAAGATTCAATATTAAAGACAGACCCCTACAAATTATTTGACGATTGCAATTAGACCGGAAATAAATAGAACCACAAAGAATTTTTTTAATGCTACCCCCCAATGAAACTTTAACCTCCACAAATGAATTTGGAAATTCAAGACCAGAAATATTTATCCTTGCAAAAGACATTGGCTTTCTCAGAGCAATGGCCATACCTAATGCACTATTATCCCTTATAACAGAATAACTGTCAAGATATATATTAACACCCGCAGATAAGTGTGTCTCTTGTATAAAAGCAATGTCAATATTACATTGCTCGAATAACATATTCAGTTCAGTTCTCCTATCTATTCGGACAAGAGAACCAACATTAAACGTAACTAAATTGAGAGAACTACGGGCCATATACATCTTGAATGTTTTTAATTAAATCCAAGCACTCTTTCCTAGCCTGAAACTTAGATAGAGACTTATAAGACCCCAAAAAATCCCGAACCCTATCTTCCAACGTAATGGTGGTAGCAGCGCATAATAATTGTGCTATCTTCATAAATTCCTGTATCAAAGGAGGTTTCATAGGTTTGTCGTGTATTGGCACATCATTAAACAAGCTAGCAAATGGTTTATCTTTAACAACCGCAGACAGCTTAAGTGCCTTAGAAACATTGCTTACCGCCTGCTCTTTCCTATTTCTTGCAACCTGGGAAGATTTTTCCCTAAAAGAAACATACCTTTTGTAAGCGGGACATCCCCTATAGTTTGAAGTATGGCCAGCTTCATTGCAATTAACGCAAAATGGTAATTCATTACTTTCTGAATTGAATGAACATTCTCCTACACCGTGCTTTACGCTGCACTTCAAACACGCAAATGGGCGACTACAATTCCTAGAGAAATGACCCCAACTCTGACACCTCCAACACTGCGGAATTTTTGTGCTAGCCTTCGGCCTTTCCCAAGACACCACCTGATTTAGGATGAACTTTAGGCCGATCAACTCTCCTACTCTACGATTGGGCTTAAGAGTTATTAAGAATAGCCCAGTATCTATACCACGTTTTTTAGAATACTCTGTCGAAAATTTTGAAACAAAATCAACAGTTTCTGGAATCATTTTATCTAGTTCAGATTTTATCTCACTTATGTCCGACTTAAAGTAGAGACCTCTACAAATCACTGTCTGACGTTTTTGCTCCTTGGGAGTATAGCTATAAGATGAAATTTCCTTATCTTTTAACAACTGCATCATCTCAGAATGCGCAGACGAATCCTTGAAACACAATTTGCTTTTGAATTGGGACTGATTCTTAATCTTAAACTCCACATTCTTAGAAGATAGTTGTTCAATTAAGGACTTAACATTAACATTTTCCAAAAATATAGGAGGGCAATAAGAAATCCTGGTCTTAACTTGAGGTGAAGTTTTATCAATATTAGAATTTCTATTTTCAAAACTCATGTCATTTATTGGCGCTTCAGCCTCTAAATTCAAATTTCCTAATATAGAATACTTATTACTACGGTTAACATTTTCAACACACTTATCAATACCCCCAAACTGACAATTCGATAAATCTATTTTTACATCACCTTGATATCTCCTTTTCTTGTTTTTTATTATTTGGAAATCGTCAAGTGATTCCATCACGTGATCCATCTCGTTTTCGGAATTGATTGCAGAATGCTGTTTCAAATGTAAATTCGTTGTTATAGGGATATTCTCCAAAATTGTTATTTCATCATTGAAATTGCTGCTTGTCTCCCCTCTGCCTAGAATTTCCTCACCAAAAGCCGAATTTTCTTTAAAAACTGCTTCCAAGAACTGCTTTCCAAGCTGGTAATTGTGACCAGTTCCTGCATACCATTCCCACCAGTCGGCAAGTCAGATGCAGTAACATTTGCCGTAACAATCGGCCCATCTGGTAAGGCCGACGCCTCATGCTTGACATTAGGTGATTTCTTCCTAGAATTATTAGGAGGACGTCCTCCAGATTGAGAAAGCAATGGATCTTTTCCCATTGCAATAGAATAAAAGCTGTTTTAAAAACTTTTCACCAACAATCGAAAAGAAAAAAGCAAAAATTTTTTTTCCAAATATTTTTCTTTATATTTAATTTTTTATTATTTTTTGACAGAAAAAACACGTCCGTACGATACAAATTTTTCATGTATCTCTTTCAATATTATATTAAATATAAAATTAAAAAGCACTCAGCAAATGGAAATCTGTCATCCAAATTACGACAATTATAAATTAATAAAAGTATTATACGGACGACTTACTCGCAAACAAAAATATAGCAAATAGAGAATTTTGCAGTATAAATAAATAAAATGCTTGCCACGCCTACATATGCTTGATAACAAAAAAAAACAATAAATAGATAAATATTGTACAAAAAACATTGATAGAAACAAATATCAGTCATGTCACAGAGCGTAATTCCGTTCGGAAACGGAATTCAATCCGTATTTCGGTGCTTTGGAAAACGAAAAACGAAAAAAAATTTCAGAAGGAAATCACTTTTAATTTCATGGACGGAATTAACATTTTCTGCATATTAAAGCAAAAAAAAATAGTTTAACATTTTTTTTTTCAATAAAGAAGACTATTTTCCATTTATTTATTCAAAATTGGATTACAATTAATTCGCTTTTATTTTTTTACCTCCATATTCATAAAATTTGAAACGAATTTGAAGTGTATTTTATTTCAAATTTTTCATAAAAAATTTTCCTAAAACGAATTTCAAATTCATTTTGTTTTTTTATGAATTCGGGGGTTATTATATAAATTTCTCAAGTCATTACAAAAATAAAATCAACAGAACAAAATGTACGGAATTGGTTTCTTTAGTATTGCCATACCATTTTTGTATGTACTTTATCAAAATCTTCATATTGGCAGCACACAAAACAAAAAAATACAAGACCGAATTAAAGTATGCATACAAAAAAAATTTAAAGCGCCTAAGAATATGCCACATTATGGTTTACTACAAAATTATATTGCCATACTTAAAGGGTTGCATTTGTATACTTATAAGTATAGACAAACCACATACACCATGGTATGTACCATGTAATTGTGGTGAGAGCGAGAGAACTTGTATAACAGTTCTTGTGTGTGTTTGCATTTCGAAATGGCAATACAATTAAAACAGATAACAATTGCTTGTTGTATTGCTGCTTAGGAACTGTTTGTATATGTTTTTGCTCACAAAAACATATTGTAACACAGGTATATGAAAAAAAACACTGGTACAACAAATAAATGATGAGCAGCAGAAAGCCATAGGAAATATTTCTTACGCTTTGTTCACATTATGCACATACACATTTACTATGTAAAATGACACTTTTTTGTACACATAATATTTTATATTGTATATGCAAAAAATGGTTCTAATTTTACAAAATATGCATAGAAAATTCAAGTTAATTGGATTTAGTCAGTATTTTTAATAATTTGTGTAATTTGTGCATGGTATTAACACTTGCCAAGTAAATAATTATTACAATTATTTTTGGTTTGTTTTTTTACGCAGATATTTGAAGCTTTTCTTGATTAATTAAGAAGAACAACAGTGAAAGGAACACTGAACACAATAGAACCTACTTGACAGTAACGGTTCTATTATACTATCAAAGGTTAATAAAACTATATACTTAATTAGTGATTTTGATGACCAACTTTATGGGCCTCCATAGACTTAGAAAATCAGTACACGCTCAAATTTTTGCCCAACAGCTAATTCAGGCTTGGTGGTACTACTTATATACATATGTGACTATACATACCATAATGTAGCTAAGAGTTCACTAAAGGCCAAACCCACGATGTCAATAACGTTCGACTTGTCACACATTTACATTCAAAACAAAAACATATGTAACAAGTCGACCTTGTCGATATCGTGGGTCAGGCCCTAAATGTTAATATTTTACGAAAAAAAAAATTCTATTTGCCTTTTTTTTTAAATAACAAACAGGGACTTTTAACGTATTGCTAACAGTATTTGACAAAGTTGTAACTAAGTTAGACCTGAACTAGTTTTGTAAACATATCAATATAACCTAACGTGTCTAGGCAATTTTGTAATCAATTGCAAGTTTAAAGTTTAAAAAATTGCGAAAAGAATATTTTATTTTTACAACCTACAGATATTTTATATACAACCTATAGATAAGACTGATTCTAACAAAAATTTAATTGAAAAGGAAGTTAATAAATATAAAAATACTATTATACACCTACAGTGTGATTTAAATATTTTGAAATGGTGGGATGATTGAATAAATGAGTTTCCGCTGTTATATAAGCTAAGCTGCCGAATATTCTCTATACCAGCATCTAGTGCTCCTTCCGAAATGATATTTTCTGTAGCTCGGGCACTAATAACAGATAAACGATCACAAATTGGTACTATATTTGTGAATATAAATTCAAAGAACCGAATTTCGTTTAAGCCTATCATATACATATGTATATATGTACATACATACCGATACCTTAATGTAGAAAGCTCTAACTCATTTTTGCAAACGAGACTTAAATTTTGCGATTCATTAGATGTTCTTCTATGAAATATGCATACAAGAAACTCGATATAATATATATGTATATGCATATATATATGTATGGATATGCATATGTAGATATATGTATGTACATATATTTTTGTATTGCGTAATTAATCTACTTTATATTATATGCTTATCTTGAATAATTGATTTTTGAATTTAATGATGTACCTATGCCTAAATTAAAAAATTTAATAGTTTTTGTTGCTTAATTTTTTAATTATATCACATTAATTTTTGTTATATTATTACTGCCTTATTCATAAAAAATATTTCTGTTTAATAAGAGGTTTATGAAACAAATTTTCTATGGAAATTTGATTAATAAACCTTTTATAAAATCAAAATATTTTTTATGAATTAGGCCCTTATTGAATAATTTATTTTTTACTACATAAAGTATGTTAAAATTCAAAAGACAATAATTACACTGTGCTACAAAAGTTGAGAAAAAAAATATTCAGGGATTCTAATGTACCAATTCTGTTTTGTTGGAGTCCATGGATGACGAAAATATCGTTGGTTTTTTTAGGTCACTTCATAAAGTGATTTTATAACGGTAAATGTAGTGAAAAACGGGGTTTCTTAGCTTTTCAGTTTTAAACAGTTGTAACTTCTTTGTTTCCCAACGGATTTCTTTTAGCTTTTCGTTGGTGAAAAGAATTGAATATTATCTTTCAATAAAGATATATATTTTGTAAATCGACTAAGAAATGGCTAAGTTACAGTCGTTGAAGTGTACAAAAAATCCATTAAAAAGTATTCTTTTGTAACTCATAAGCAACTTATAGCCTGAGGAAAACAAAATAATACTTTTTTAATTGGTTTTTTGTACACTTCAACGACTGTAACTTAGCCATTTCTTAGTCGATTTACAAAAAATATATCTTTATTGAAAGATAATATTCAATTCTTTTCACCAACGAAAAGTTAAAAGAAATCCGTTGGGAAACAAAGAAGTTACAACTGAAAATCTAAGAAACCCCGTTTTTCACTACATTTACCGTTATAAAATCAGTTTATGAAGTGACCAAAAAAAAACCAACGGTATTTTCGTCATCCATGGACTCCAACAAAATAGAATTGGTACATTAGAATCCCTGAATATTTTTTGTGTATCACAGTGTTATTGTTACCTGAGTTTTTTTTTAAATTCGTATGTACCTGTGTATATTTATTTTTTATATAGGTATGTACATAAGTACAAAAAAGAATTACTTTTGTTACCTTATTTTATTAAATTGTTTTAATTTTTTGGTGAAACTCATGAGTTTTTTATTTAATGGGTAAATTGAATAACAAAAGCATTTGCTTTTTACTTAAATTAAAAAAAAAAACACATTATTTTTATTTAAGATATTTGTGTTTAACTTCAAAGCACTCAATTAGTTTTTTTAAACAAATTATATTAAATAAACGTTATGAAAAAAAATCAAAGTAGCATAAAGCAGTCTTTCATTCATCAACAATGGTAATTTTTTTTCAACACACCATGTTGTACTTATGTTAAAAGCAGTTTTACGTATTTGATTGGTTTCAAAAAAACAGATCCAAACAAACATGTTATTCTCATTTGCTCATTATACAACCACACAACAACAGTTTTGAAAAACAACCATACCTACTAGAGACAGAAACGCTAATTAACATAGCTAAACATATCAGAACCAATACACACGCAAAACTGTTGTGAACAGTTCCAACTGTGCAACCCTTTATGCCATACTTGTAACATAAAAACGATATAACCATTTTTTTTCGGATTGATGAAAACGATCGGAATCTGAAGCATCAAAATGAATTTCGAACGGAATGGTTAATACAGAATCAAAACCATTCCGAACGGAATCTGTGACGCTTCTGAATGACAATTAAAACAAATAATTATTTAATATTTTGAACTTTTATAATATTTTTTTTGCCAACATTAGTAAGTTTTCTATAGAAGTGCTACCAAGTTTGTGTACTTTTGCTATGGCGTATAAACAGAGAGTTAATTTATTTGCAAATAGTACGCATATAAACGTAGTAATTGTAATGTCTCATATTAAATTTCAAATCGCACTTAACATAGCGTTTACAACTGCGATTAACTCTGATGTAATACTTATGTGAGAGAACGTCTCACAGTGGGGTGAATGGTAGATAAAGTGGCAATTAATTCATAGAAGTCTTAATATTAAAATGTGGTTATTTTTTATTGATGAATATTAATAAATACATAAAAACCAGCATTTAAAAAAACATTTGTATTGTTTTTGTGCTTTTTTGTATAGCATTTTCAGTTTAAATTAAACCTTTTTCAAATTAAACGAATCCATTTTCAAATTAAACGAAACTATTTTCAAATTAAACGAAACCTTTTTCAAATCAAGCGAAACCATTTTCAAATCAAGCGAAACCGTTTTCAAATTAAGCGAAACCTTTTTCAAATTAAACGAAACCTTTTTCAAATTCAATCCAACTTTATTCAAACTGAGTACTAATTTTTTCAAATTAAATAAAACCATGTTTATAGTTTTGTTGCAATTTTTATGGCTTTTGCTTTGTATTAATTTTTTTGAACTATTACATTGTTCCTGGTATTATTATTTCGCTTTCCACTATGAACTCGGCCCGTTTCCAAGAATTTCTTCGGGAGCTCATCCACAAAAGCATCGAACAATTTAATCAAAATTATTGTCATGGACATGCTCATCCAAATTTCTAAAGCGGCGAGTGGACAAGCTCTTCATTAATTTTATAAATCAATAAGTATAATAATCGTACAACGGATTATGCTTTGTAGTTTTGTTGTTTAATTTAATTTGAAAAATGATTTATTTTATTTGAAAAAAGTTGCGTTTATTTTGAATAAAGTTCCGTTTTAATTTGGAAAAGATTTCATTTAATTTAAAAAAGATTTCGTTTAATTTGAAAATAGTTTCGTTTAATTTGAACATTGATTCGTTTAATTTGAAAAGGGTTGCGTTTAATTTGAAAAAGGTTTAATTTAAACTGAAAATGCTATATTTTTCAGAAACTGGTCTTATTTGACTATTTTTGCTGTAACTTGTAACGATGGTTTTTTCTTAGCTGTGGTGATACTCGTCGATGTCCATTGTTCGTCAACAAATTTATTTATTTTGAGACTCTGGGAGAATCAAATAAGAATACAGCACCAGGTTTGGGTAAACAAAATGACGATATCTTTATTTAATTTTGTATAGTAAATGATTCCCTGTCAGTTTATGTCGCCCGTGAGTATGCCGAACACCTTGTTCGTGCGCCGAGGCTCGTACAAAGCAGGCAATAGGGGATATAAGAAAACGCACGCTCTTATGCCAAACACCTTGTTCGTGCGCCGAGGCTCGCACAAAGCGGACAGACCTTATTCCTTTTACGTCTTAAGATGAACAGCTTGTACGTACCCCGAGGCTCGTACCCGATGGTCATCCGCGTCCTACTTATAAAGTCGCCGTGTGACTATCTTTCCAAGGCTATCACCTGGTTTTCTAAATATTTACTATGCAGATTATTGTTCGTACCCCGAGGCTCGTACAAGAATCTGTCTTACAAGTTTGATAGCCAAACTTAAGCCGAAGGTCCATACCATCCGTTCTTTGCATATGCGTGGCATGCGTTTCTGTACATTCTCTCCGATTATAAATTCAAGTTACATGCAATACGTCTTATGCGCAATTATTTTTGTCGTTTTAATGCAAAAAGAGAAAAAATTTAAATTCACCACACGAACATTTGGCTACAAAAGAGAGCACGATGCATGCGACGGATACAAAAGTAGAAAGTAAACCTACTTTATCCTTCTTATGCGTTTATACGTTCTTTGCGTTTTGTTCTGTAACTTGCCACATACAATTCCATTGATTCTACTTTTTGACACATGCATAAAACGCAACTACGCATTAAACGGATGGTGTGGACCTTCGGCTTTAGACTGCCTCCTCTTCGCATTGTGCTGCCTTTTATACATGTGGTTTTGGCACACACAACCACACACACACCGTCAGCGTTACCGTTGAAAATTTTCAAAAAGGGGCACAAAAAGGGGATTTTCAAAAAAAAAAAAAGTAGCACAAAAAGGGGATTTCAAAGAAAAAAAGAGGCAACTTCAAAATCAAGAAAAATTAAAGAAACAAACATATTTATAAAGTTATTTTTATTTAAAACAAACAACAAGAATTTCTCATGTATAAGAAGTACAAAAACATTAATTTTATGTTATTTGCAATTAAAAATTGTAACTTACTAATTCACAAGAACAATTACTTATTGCTGGAGATGCGATGTATGTATACAGAAAAAGAAATTTTTAGTTTTATAGTTGCTTATTTGACTCACAGTCTTCATATATACTTCTATTTGGAAATAAGACCAGTATAAACGTAGTGTAGATAGCTATTATATAAAAAAAATCATAAAATCTGTGTTAATAATAAAACAGTTGTCAAATTGTTGCACTTGATATCTATCGAAATTCCAACAGAAAATAAATGGAAATATTGTTCGATATCGAATGTAGTAATTGGCCCCAGTTCTTAAGATATACAAAAAATTAAAGAATGCATAAATAAATTTTTTATTATTTTTGGGACATGGTTCATATCACTTATTTACTTAAAAACCAGCATAATTCAAAAAATTTATTTAACCATATAAAGTTTTGATAAAAATTTGAAAATTTGATTCTAAAGCGGATAATATTATTCTTTTTAGGCATTATGCATAGTTATTAAATACCTTAAATACCCTTTCTTTTGAAATTGTACATTTGTATTTATTAATAAGTTTTTTACTTGGAATCCATTCTTCCAAATCGTTTTGAAATAAATTTAAAGCAGACAGCATGGACTGACAAGTGTCTAATTTTAAACTATTTGATAATTTTTTCGTAATACGAGTGTTTATGTTTATGCTTTACGAGTATGTGCTTTTTTTTAATTTTACTTTATATAGATAAAGAAATAAGGTGTAACACGTAGACCTTGCAATTGGCGAATATAGATATATTTTTGCATTTAATTTGGCCGATTTGTCCATTTGCTTAAACGGGTTCGTCTTATCATCCTTAAAACAATCTTCCTCCGAAAATCGGTATTTTTTGTGGTAAAATCTCGGATATTCTTACATCATTTGTTTTTTGGAATTGGCCACGTGTGTGGCCGTTTTAACATGACATTCAATGATTCATTCGGCAGATGAGCAACTGATTGCAGAAGACACAAATGGGTTTTTTGGCTTCTGCATCCATCTGAACTTATGCCGTCTCTCCTAATCATTGGAATACTTTCGTGTTGCTTTTTTCTTTTTTAATGATTTTTCGAAGATAATAGGCTCACATGATGAAATAATTTCATGGGAACTTAAATCAAAAGCATTACTTGATGATAGAAATTCGGTGTGGTATTTTCATACAATATTATTTCCCTTAGCATAAAGTTTGTTACCTTTTAAAATTATGTACTTTTATCAAAAAAGCCAAATGCTTTCAAATCAAATTTGGCTGCGGAAAATACAGTTAGAATTATATATGTATGAGTGTATGTAATTTCATTTTTAAAAATCTTACACAAATGAAAAGATTCATACCAAGGCGTTTTAACACCATGTACTCCCACAGAAAATAATATTGCACCATACTGTCAATTTCCCAAAAAATATTGAATTTTTTCATATACATATACACATAGGAAATAAAATCTTGTTGTCGAATGTGGTAGAATCTGTACAAATTTGTGTACATTTATTGTAAAAATTAAAGTTAAAGGGGCAAAAAGGGGCACAAAATAATCTAAATGATACTAAAAGGGGATTTAAAACTAAGGGGCATAAAAAGTGGCAAGTCATTCGAAAAAGGGGCGAAATGCCATCTTAGTCGCACAACGGTAACGCTGCGCACCGTAACTCATCTGTATGGGCGATCATACACTATGAACAGCTGTGCTTGTTTCAATGTTGTATTTAATACTATGTTAGGTTGATTTCGACACACAAAGGCCGACATTTCTGATTGGCCGTTAAACTTAAACTATGGTTTTGAAAATATGAACACAAGTTTACATTCAATATTTTTGCATTATTAATGCGGTTAGTAATAATAATGAATTAAACATATAAAATAATAGATATAGAAATTCATCAAAATAAAAGAATTCATATAAAAGCAAAGAAATATAATGTTCGAAAAGAATAAGGGTAGAAGACTTGTGTCGGTAAAAACGAGTGCCGACTTTTATCGTTACAAACTTTGGAATGAAAAAAGATAAATTAGTAAATTAAATTGTAAATTAGAGCATACCTTATGTGCCTTAAAAAAAATTTTTTTTTTGTTTAAATAAAAAAAAGTAAATATTTAATATGTATTTATGTTAGCGAAGTTTTAACATAAAATCCTTTTTTCCCCCAAAAATCCATATATAGAGATTTAACTCAAAAAAGTCACATTAGAAAATATTATAAATTTTTATTTATAAATAATCATAAACAGAAAATAAACATTGCAGAAAATAAACATTAAAAAATTTATAAGGCTTTTTTATTTACTTCATTTTATTAACTTCAAGAGCATTATTTACTTCATAATTATCATCTTCATAATCATCATTAAAATAGTCTTCATCATCGTCATCATTATCGTTCTCACTGTGGGAAAGAATAAATAAATCCAATGCAGACTTTGGCATTTGCTCCATTTTACATTTACGCGAAAAGTGCTCCCTATAACTTTTTAGAAAATCTTTCGACATTGGCACTGGAAAGAACTATTAATATTGTATGCATATTTTTTATCAACTGCAAATCAATTTCTGTAATTTCTGCAGATAGTTCAGCATTCTTAAACAAAAGCCTTGCCGTATTCCCATCATTTGAGTTTCCAAAGCCTGGTTTTGGTTGTTCAACAATCAATCCAGTTTTCTCTCTAAATTCCTTTTGAATGCGTCTTTTTGTATCAGCAAAAATTTTTTTTCATCATCACATCTAGTTTGCCATTTTTTTTATCGGGAGTTTATATGATAATTGAATAAGACATTCAAAAAATCTTATCCAGCCATGAAGGACAGATAAACCAAACTGCATGTTATCTATATTAAAATATTTTGAAATCATTTTATCAATATTATTGAACCCTTTACTTGTGGCGCCACCTATATAGCACTTTTGTGTAGACTTTGTGTCTGTCCGGAATCCCGGGCAATATAAAAACCAAACCCGATTTCCTGCGAAGTAAAAAAGTGCGGGAAAAGAAAAACTCTAATATGAATGTATGGACAAGGTGGATATCTTTTATAGAAAATATGAACCAAAATGTAAGAAAAAACACATTTAACGAATGGATTTTGACATTCAATGCACACCATAAGGCCAATTTAACTCGCCTCTGCTACCACCTCATAAAATAATTTAGCTTTAATTTCATGTTTCAGTAAGTGTTGTCATGCTCAAAAGAACGCCTAGAACATTTACACTAAAAAAAATATTTAGGAAAACCAACAAAACACGTCGGTCTAAGTTTTAATTAAGTAAAAACTAATTTTATTGCAAAATATACAAATTGAAAAGTATTCGACTCAGCCAGTTTTTAAATTGTAAAAAACCGGACTATTCGACATTCGAAAAATTAACATTTTGAAAAAACGACAGCCGTATTGTGAAAAAACCGGGTTTTAAAACTGGTTGAAAAACCGAATCGATCACCCTAATTCACAGTCAACACAAAAAAAAACAAATAAACATTAGCTACAATAAGAACAACAACAAAAGATAATAAAAACAACTTGTTTTTTTCACATTAATTTTTAGCAACTGGAATTCTCTCACAAAACCTTAATAACTCAAAAATCGCGCAAATGCGCAAATAGGTATTCTAGAATTTATTAGCTAAAATCTTATATGAGACATTTTTAGATTTAATTGAACTGTAGTGAATTTTAATCAGAAATAATTTCTAGTCAGGCTTAAGTTCAGTAATTTTAAATCTTATTGAATGAAATATTTTATTAATTAATGTGAGTTTCTAAAGAAGAGAAGAAAAATTAAACTTAAAAAACATGTTGATTATTGAGTTCTTGTTTCAACTTTGTTATTTGTTGAACTTCTCATTTGTTTAAATGAAATTTTATAACATAATAACTCTAGTTGTTCTAAGATTTTTGGGTAAAGGTTCCCTGATGATCTGCATTAGCAACAGTGAAATGCGCATAGGATCCAGCTAAACCCCTCAACAATCAATTTAAATGTATTTTTAATAAAAAAGTTATTTTACTAATTAAGTAAAATAATAATTTGGGATTATTAGTGCGTTAATAAACATTAAACTTAAATTGTAGCAATTCCCAAAAATAAAACACTAATTATTAACTTGACTGCACCAGGTCAAAAATACTTGTGTGGCAACACTCTATTCTTATATAGCTGTTGTTGTTATTTACATTTATTTTCTTTTACATACTCTTACAACTACAATTTGAAGCTGAAAAAAAGTCAGCCAATGTAGCAATGGTAAAGTAAGAAAATAAAAAAACATGTTGATTATTGAGTTCTTGTTTCAACTTTGTTATTTGTTGTTAGGCTTCTCATTTGTTTAAATGAAAGTTTATAACATAATAACTCTAGTTGTTCTAAGAAATTTGGGTAAAGGTTCCCTGATGATCTGCATTAGCAACAGTGAAATGCGCATAGGATCCAGCTAAACCCCTCAATAATCAATTTAAATGTATTTTTAATAAAAAATTATTTTACTAATTAAGTAAAATAATAATTTGGGATTATTAGTGCGTTAATAAACATTAAACTTAAACTTAGACTCTTATGAATAGAATAGGCTACTGTTCGTAACGCTTTTTAGCCAAATTACATGTGATCTATATAATTAATAGGCGAACACGTTTTTTGTAATCCCTTTTACGCCGGAACTACTGCACCGATTTTGGAAAGATTTATATCATTTTAAAGGAATTTCTGCACAGATGTGCAGAATCTATATTTTATTGAAATCGGTTTAGTATTTTGGGAGCTATAAGCGTTTAAAATTGCTACTACTACATGCAAACATAGTACATACACACTCATTTGTTAGTTTACACTGTGTATGTGTGTGTATTTGTGTACTATTTTTCATGCTATTCCATTTTTTTTTTTATTTGTTATTGTATGAAAGCCATAAAACCAGGGTGGCCGATGACATTTTTCAAAAAGTTGCACCAAATAGGGGATTTATTAAAAAAAATGGGGCAAAATTAAAAAAAGACGTGAAAACTACACAAAATTTTTTATTTTTAATGTATAGGGTGTTTTTTATTGAGGTATAGAACTTTAAGTTGGCATCACTTTTTTAACTGGCGGCCATTTTGTCAGCTGTCAAGTGATTAATATTTAGTTTGGTTTGCCATTTCATCATGAACAGGTTGACAAAAGAACAACGCTTGCAAATCGTGCAAATTTGCTTTATTCGAGCCAGCCGAATTGGCTTTAATAAAGCCGAATTGGCTTTATTCGAGCCAGCCGCGGCGGCCACATGCCCGAAATCATATTTAAACATTAATGGCATAAAATTATCCTTCCAATAAAGCCAAATTGATGGACATTAAAACGATTTTCTTGTGTTTTATTTCAATTCGAAGTTCTATACCTCTAAAAAAACACCCTTTATTATTATATAATTCACTCTAAATAAAAGGGGAAAAAAGTGGCAAGGCAGTCGAAAAAGTGGCAATTTGCCACTTTAGTCGGTCAAACGGTCACGCTGCATAAAACTTATAGGACGAGAGTTCAATAAATTGAATTAGGTTTAATATAGAGATTTTGTTTCTGTTTAGAATGCGGACGATTGTGTCGTCCGTTTGGTATATCTAGTAATTATTAATGAACAAATAACATCAAGTTAGTTGTAAATATTCTGACAACAACACATAGTTGAACGGAACAGCCAGCCGTTTTCGAAGGCCACTAAACCTTCCTCATCAGCGTTCTTCTGTGTTTTGGTCCATCGTGTGTGGTGTCATAAGAATTTATTTTTTAATTTATTTCGTTTATATCAGACATATCTTCGGTTATGAGATTTTCATATAGTGAAAACATGGATCAATGAACCTAAGGATAACAATAAGATCTTTCTTATTTTTTTAATTTTAATATCCGAAAGCAGCTTTAGAATTTCGTAGATTTTTACTGTATTTACCCGTCTTTTGGCAATATTTAACACTTTGAAAGTGTTATCTTTATTTAATGATTTTTAAACCCAATTTTACCAAAATTTTTCTTTAAATAGCAAAACCATTTTACGTATTTCCAAGTTAAATTTCCAGAGTTTTTATTTCTGTTTCTCCATATAAACTTCATAATATAAAATGCGTGAAATCTTCACGCAATCTATGAATTTATTTTTGACACCAACGCTTCTTACAAAATTATACCAATCATGAGGGTGGGTATCAGGGAAGGCATTAAGAATTTTAAAAATGTACCAACAACTTTCAAAAATTGTACTTTTTTGACCTTAATTGTACTAAAAGATTTTTTTAGTTCAAATTACATATGTTTATTTGATTTTATTAAAACAATTCACTTCTTCCACTTGTTCTTCCTACGGAATCGTTTTCACAAATTCGCTTGTAAGTTGGAATGTTAAAACATATGGTTACAACTGTTTAAGCTGAAATTTGAAATGTAGCATGTGCTCTAGCATCCGAATTTAGAAGAAAAATTTTTTCTGTGGCAATAAGGGAAAAATGCTTAAGTCGAGATAAGCTGATTTTGAGATATTGGTATCCCTGTAATTTGCATATTCGAAAGTAACCCTGGTCAAAATCTAAATTAATTTGTCTGATTTTTAAGGAAGTTATAGCAAAATTACGTGCGACTTATCTTTTTTAGACTTCTAATCTCATTTGGAATAATAGCTTAATTAAGATTATACTTTGGTATATTTAAACTTAAATGTATTATTTACAGTGTGTAGAACGATGTTTGCTTAAAAAAATAAAGGTTAACAGAGAATTTCCCAATTTAACTGTTAAAGAAATAAATTTCTGAAAATCGACTTGAATGCTTAAAAGTGCTCTCCTGCAAAACAGTACAATATGACTTAAGCACTTTTTCCTTATTGCCACAGATTTGAAAATGGACGAGTTCACATTTTTTGGTTTTCTCGCTGCGTTTTGTATTCACAAGACTGTTTTCAAGCTCAAGAGTATGAGTTTCATTGTACAAAAGTGAAAATTGACATATACAATCGTTTGAAAATAAAGGCGGAGTGAAACTAAATGTACTAAATTAGTCATTGGTACTATTGCACTTTCCGAGTTTAAATAGTACCAGAAAAGGTACAATTGTACCAAATTTGCCATCCCTGGTGGGTATTTTTACCGTGGTCCACTTTTTTTCGCTCTGTCAAGGAGTTGTCCACATCACATTCCATATGTGAGTTGCCTACAACTAAAAATGTGTGGTCAATAGTTTCGATTGTATTGCTATTTTTTAAAAACGTCATAAACATAGTGCTACAAAAGGAGTTTTTATTTTGTCCCACACATGAATCACTTCAAAAAAATTACGTGTCTTACTTTTTTGTCTTGTTGTTCTAACAGTGTAAATGCTTGAACAAGCATGAATCAATTTCATTGCCTCCTCGTTTGGCCAATGCTGCATGCCCAAAAAACAATATGGACTAATGTCGTTATGCGGTATAAATTAAATATCCATAATTGTCTTTTATAGAAATGTATAGAACTATGCAGAAACGGGATAGGCAAGCACTACTCCAGATCAAACGTACATATAAACCGAAATGAGTCATATATTACACAACTATTTTCTAAAGTATTACTAAATAATTACTTATGTCCTAATAGACTCTTATGCCCCTATCATGGTTCTCAACTAAATTCAGTTTGGTCGTCTAAAAGTAGACCAAGCTTACACACGACCAAACTGTGTTTTAGTATCATGAACCACAACTGTCTTTTAGTTGAAATTGTCAACGTGTTGCCAACTTAAAATATCAAGTTTGACAGAAAACAATTAATTTGTGAGTAAATATAAAATACACAAAGTTTTAGAAAATATATTTTTTTAGTGTTTTAGTTCAAAGAAATCATCCCAAATAGATAAAAATATGTGTAAATTTATTTTATGAGGACGAAAATGTGCTACGTATCAAAAGAAAAATTCGTGGTGATTCCAACCCTCTTGAACAACCTAATGCAAGGTAAGGAATAATCAAAATAGGGAACGAATTCTTTAAAAATATATTTTGGTGGGTTTTTTAGTTATTTCTGGCAGAACAAAGAAACGTTTTGTTATAAGTTCGATCACCTAAAATCACATTTGAAGAAATGTTTGTATGTTTGTTGTACCCCCGATACTGAAACTGTTAAAAAATTATGTTATTAAGCATAATAAATATTTCTAGTTGAAAATTTTCCATTTTTTCTGCTTTTTATACCGCATCAACTTATAATTAGAAAATCACAACCACAGACCCAACTACTAAAAAGCAGTTGTATATACTCAACGTTTTTCTCAACCAAACTTACACTGAGTTGTAAATGACGATACCAAAACACAACTGAAAAGTCAACTGTTAATTTAGTGGAGAATGGCAATGCAAATTTATCAATCCCAACCAAACTATTTTAAAAGTTGAAAACCGCGATAGGGGCATTAATTACACTGTGCTACAAAAGTTGAGAAAAAAAATATTCAGGGATTCTAATGTACCAATTCTGTTTTGTTGGAGTCCATGGATGACGAAAATATCGTTGGTTTTTTTAGGTCACTTCATAAAGTGATTTTATAACGGTAAATGTAGTGAAAAACGGGGTTTCTTAGCTTTTCAGTTTTAAACAGTTGTAACTTCTTTGTTTCCCAACGGATTTCTTTTAACTTTTCGTTGGTTAAAAGGCTCGAATATTATCTTTCAATAAAGATATATTTTTTGTAAATCGACTAAGAAATGGCTAAGTTACAGTCGTTGAAGTGTACAAAAAATCCATTAAAAAGTATTCTTTTGTAACTCATAAGCAACTTATAGCCTGAGGAAAACAAAATAATACTTTTTTAATTGGTTTTTTGTACACTTCAACGACTGTAACTTAGCCATTTCTTAGTCGATTTACAAAAAATATATCTTTATTGAAAGATAATATTCAATTCTTTTCACCAACGAAAAGTTAAAAGAAATCCGTTGGGAAACAAAGAAGTTACAACTGAAAATCTAAGAAACCCCGTTTTTCACTACATTTACCGTTATAAAATCAGTTTATGAAGTGACCAAAAAAAACCAACGGTATTTTCGTCATCCATGGACTCCAACAAAATAGAATTGGTACATTAGAATCCCTGAATATTTTTTGTGTATCACAGTGTTATGAAAGCAGAAAAATAGCTTATGTCGAACTTGTAACGATACTTATCCATGTGTTTATTTGGAAAATAAAGGATTAATAAAGAAAATTAAGTATTTTGGAAAAATAGCTTATTTTCAAATATTACATATGAGAGCCAAACGTACGTTTGGGAAGAACATCCTATATCTTCCAAAAATATTCCGGAGTTTCAGTTAATAAGTTGTGAAAGAAGATTTTGTGAAGCTTTTTTTTTGATGTAATTTTGTAATTGGAGCATTTTTTCGTATTTTTTAGGTTATTCATCATAAATGGTCAAAGCACTGTTCTTTCTTCTTTTTCTTGAAACACATACATACATATGTACATATGTGTGTATGTATATGTGCAGCCTAAACTCGCATAATTATGCGATTGGAGCAATTTCTTCCATTAGCGTTTGTGCAAAAAATCTTGCGTAAGAGGACAAAAATTATATAATTCACAAAGGATAATTGTATCTGTTTCGTATTTATTGGCATATGTATTGATGGAGGCAATGTTATTGTTGATTTTTTAAAGCATTTTTATACCATTCACAGAAAATAGTATAGGCTTGTCATTCCGCGTGTAATTTCACAACAGTCATATGTGAACCAACAAAGATATACATATATTCCGGATCCTTATCAATAGGGAAGTCGAACAAGCGAAGTCCACTTGTTTGCCTATCTATACGTGAATTAATATTTAATATTATTTTTATTAGCGAAACATATTTTACATTTTGGAAGGAGAATATTTGCAGCGTTGTCAACTTTGAAATTTCAAAACGCACCAAAATGGAGAAAAAAGCGCGCCATTTATAAAAAAAACGCACCAAGTTCAGAATTTTTTAATTAGAAAAAATTAAAAAAAATAAATAAATTTGCTTCTATTGGTCTGTACTAGACAAAATTCAAAATTAATAATGTATGAGAAGTAATGGTAAAGTAATTAAATAAAAAACCTGTTGATTATTGAGTTCTTGTTCCAACTGTGTTATATGTATGTAAGTTGCACTTCTTATTGGTTTAAATGAAAGTTTAACATAATATCTCTAGTTTTTTAAGGAAATTTTTCAGTAGAGGTTCCCTGATGATCTGCTACAAAGTACACAGATATGACACGAGATGGATGTATTTTTCTATTTGTTTGTTTAGTGCAATAAAATTACAACGCTTTTTATTAGCTGTGTTAATTCGCAATTCGAGCTTTTTTCCAATAACTTTCACACTGTAACAACAGTGAAATGCGTATAGGATCCAGCTAACCCCTCAATAATCAATTTAAAAATATTTAAAAAACAATTACTATTTTACTGAACAGGTTAATTATTAATTTTGGGAAAAAATTCAATTAAAATATTAAAAATTAATATGTATAAAAGAAATTGCCAACAAAGCACATAAATTGTATTTATGTACTTATGTATCATTTTACTAAAATATACTTAACAATTTATTGTGAGAATACTTTGCTTTTGCTAAGCTGTTTAACTTACTTGCAATAACAATTACATACTATTAAAATCTAAAAGGGATAGAAAAATGTTTCTTTTTCTTTATGTTATACAAATTATCTACATAAAGTCCGTTTTAAGCACCGTTGTTCGTATTTTAGTCTGTAAATCTATGTTCAGACTATACAAGTCTTATTGATAAGCCTATCACTTTTTCTTCTTTGAACTATCTTCGGCGTTCACACAATACAAGTCTTATTACTGACTACATGTTTATTATGTATAGTTTTATGTATTCATGAGTTTTCGATATTGCGAATGAGAAAGCAAAACGTATTGACAGTACATGAAGCGGCATAGTCGTTTCTTTTACGCTTTTCTCACTCGCCTATAAACTAGCAATCTTAAAATTAAGACTTTCATCGTGTGAACATAGACTAAAATTGATTGTAAAAATGTTATATTGTTGAATGAGATAGTACTGAAACCGGTGTATTTTTTTCTACAAAGATTTTTTTCTCACAAAAAAAAAAAAGTTGTGTTGAATTTGCTTTGGTGCCACCAAAAATTAGAAAACGCGCCGAAATTTAAAAAAAAAGCGCACCACGCACCAACTAAGGAATTTTTCGCACAAGAAATTAAAAAAAGCACCAAAAATGGTGCAAAACGCACCAAGTTGACAACGCTGCATATTTGGTATTAAAAATCAGAAAAATTAGGTTCAGAAAGGGTGGTGGCAAAAACGCACCTCCACTCGGAGACACAATTGGGTCCATCGTGATTCCCTTCTATTGTTCATTAAAAGTAATATTTACCCCCATTGTACCCAAAAGTGACCCTATTATCCGTCATTAAGCCACTGAATTCCCAGGCTGAAGCCACTGATGTCCTCTAGTTTACACTTCCCGATATTAGTAATGCTCCCATGAAAACGTGTGCTCAGAGATCTAAGCCTGGCTCTTGCTCTTTCCGAGCAGTGACTAGTCAATGCGCCTATCACGATTCGCATCGCCTTACTATTCATGTTCAGCAGCAGTTTGGATCTTCCTGAGTCAAATTTTGGCCACAGAGCCCTCGAGACTCTACAATCCTCCCAACTTCACCATGAACTGTTGGTCGTGCTTTCTACTCAATTACTGAGTTTCCTATAGTAATGACCTATCGGTAATTTCAACGATCTGTCACACATTCCGTCATCTAACGCCAACCCTATTCTTGCCAGCTCATCCGCAATTTTATTTCTGACACTATATTTGTCCATAAGCAAGTTGAGGGCTCTCCTACAGTCAATTACAATTCTCGATTTGACATTGTGTGCCATCACAGCTTTTAGTGCTGCCTGGCTGTCGAGATAGAAGGTTACCTTCTCACTTTCAGCTACATTCCTGGCCACCACTTCCGTGGTAACTAACTAAAGGTTTTTTGCTTTATTACGTTACAATTTTTTTTATCGAACTTTTCTCCAAAACTAATATTTAACTTGTTCAGTAAAATATTAATTATTGTTTTAAATAAACAGTCAAATGTATTATTGAGGGGTTAGCGCATTTAGTGTTGCTAACGGACATCATTAGGGAACCTTTACCCAAAAACTTATTAGAGCAACTAGAGATATTATGTTAAACTCTCAGTTAAAGAAATAAGAAGAAGTTCAACTGATGTCATAGTTGAAACAAGAACTCAACAATCCACGTATTTTTGATTTTCTTACTTTACCATTTTAAATTCACATTTCGCACATTTCGAGTATTTCTTGTTGTAATTTGATACTGTAGAAGTAAGTTTAGTTTTTAGAAAAACAAGTAACCAACAATCTCGTGACTATTAAATTTTTTGCATTCAAGCAACAATTTATACGGAACGCGCTTCGTGTTATTTTTGGTTACAGTACCTGACAAGAGTTGTTATTAAAAGAACAACACAAAAATTAAGTTATATGTAAGTATATGGAAAACAATATTAAGTAATATAGTAAGTGCTTAGTAGTTAAATGCATAATGATTTGTTAAAATAAAATCTTTTATTGGTGAGGAAATCATTCATTTGTCTTAATTTAAATTTAAAACAATCTTGTGCAACTTTGGATATACTTTTAAAAAAAATTTAAAAATAATTTTCTTTATGAGAGTCTGAACACAATGTAACGATAATTTATTGCGGTGCGGTTTTTCATACGATTTTGAATTAAAAAACCGCATTGCGGAACGGTATAAAATTAAAATCTATTTTATTTTCTCTGCGGACTTTCTTATTCTCTCAATTTTTGACTCCCTTTCTCTTTCTGATGTTGCCATAGTTTTTGAATAATTGGCGGTGTTCACAACATTTTTGTAAAGAAAAAAATGATTTTGAACTTCAAAAACTTTTGTCATAAAATATAAAAGTTTAAAAAATATATCAAATATATCTGCCAATGTATAAAATGTTAATAATTTCTTGTTTTTAGTTACTGCCATTACAAAATATTATATATGTAGTATGTATATGTATACATGTTCCCGTCGTTCCTATAAGGAGCATAGGTCCTCCATTACAAAATATTAAACAAATAGTAAATTTTTTAGAAAATTTTATAAAAATGTATCCACAAAAAAATTAATAAAAATTTAAACAAACACTGACAAGTATTGCCGTAGCCGTCTTCCGTTGTATTATGTTTATTTTTCTCTCCCGCAACGAGAAATCGCACCGCACCGCAAACATTGTGTTTAGACTCTGATATAATATTTGAGAATCTATATAATAAACAAATTTTAAAAAAATGTCTATTGTCGGAGTTAGTTTACTAAAATCATGCGATTTGAAATCGATCGATTTACAGAACAGGGCCCCGATTGGAAAATTGGTTATGACAAAACATTAAATGAAGAAATGATTGTTCTAAAAGGAAATATTGAAAATTTTTAACTTTTTTTGTCTTAAAAATCGCAAAATGCATATAGAAAACGTGAACATGTAAGACTTTTTGTATCAACAGTTGTTTTTATCTAAATCGGTGAAGTAGTTAAGAAATTGTGAGCTTATTATCACCTCTTTCACGAATACTAAAGAGGCCTAATTAATTTGCTGTGGTACTGGCAATTATACCTGCCTGTTCTGTAAATAGAGTCGATTTACATCCACTAATACCGAAAATTTTCCGACTTTTTTTAGTGTTTTATTTTTTAGAGCTTGAAATATCATATTTGAAATTAATTTATTACAAATGATTTATAACACATCAATGGGACATCATTATTTTATTTTTGGAAAACGAGCAATTTACTCGGATTCGGTTTACAAAACATGGCCGATAGACTATCTGAGTGTCATTTTCTTAGTTGGTCGTCGCTTAGGGCGTGCCTGCTCTTACTTATTATTCTTTTCTTTAATTTCCTCGAGTGAGTATTTGCTTGCAATCCAGATTTTTGTGAGACTGGATACATGAGTATATGTAGTACTGGCCACCGAGAAAAAAAATTTTTTTTGTATGTTTATTAATTTGTCTAAGAAGCCGATTAAAGTTAGCCATACTGCACAGTAGATAATTTGACCCAAAATCTTGGACAAAAATAACTTTTTGCACTAAGAAAAACAATGATTTTGTTAATGAAATTCGATTAAAAATATCTCAAAGCAAATAACTGCATATTTGGTTTTTGTAAAAAATTAACAAAAGCCGACTTATGGGCACTCGTTGCAGCACAAAAAACAAATTGGATATAAATATAAAAAGAAGAAAATCGTGTATAATATGAGGAAGAAAGGGGATAGTAAGTAAATAAAAAAAAAACAAAACATTTTGGTGGACGTTATTGCTCTTGTTAATAAAACGTACATACAAATTGTTTTTGTTAAATCCAACTTAAAACCATTTCTGAATTGGTTTTATTTTGGTTTTATGAAATGCAACCCTGTTTTCGCTGTGGTAAATTCAGTGCTGCCAAGTTAAAATGACCGGCAGCAGCTGATCATGTTAATGCCAGTGAATAACAAGAGATGACGCTTGAAAGATTTTCAACTTAAAAATGGATACAGCAGCAACAATATAAGTAAAAAAGTATAGAAAAATAAGACTTTTTTGGAAGGAAAACAACAAAAATATTTTCATTGACCTCTGGAAAGTAAATATATACGATATGACATATCGATCCACCGATAAAAAAAGTTGTATTAGTGATTTAACTTGATTTCCAAGCACTTCTTCACTTTCTATTACTAGCTCCATAATTTTAAAATATATTTTTTTTTTTTTTTTTTTAAAGAGAAGTAACACTCAGGCAATTAATGCCTACTACTATTACTAGGTGTTACCTTCTTTAGGAAAGGGATAATGAGAGAGAAGACAGGTGGTGAAAGAAGAGATGGAGGAAAGCTTCATTATTTTACAACTCAGCTTTTCGCACGTTTTTTTTTTAATAATGCAGTGTTGCAGCGCCTCTCTGATGTTAAATGTGGCGTATTAATTTTTTTAAGCTGTGTCTTGTAGCCATTTTATTGATTATTTTACTTCGCCGATGATTTTGCTACACAACGCAGGAGGGCGCTCTGATGTTACATTAGGATTATCTGCTGAAGTCGGTATAGTTCAGTGACCAGTGACTATGCCTTCATCACTTGAACTTTCCTACAACAACTGACACAAAGGCACACTAATGCACATCAGAAAAATGCATGGTGTTGTTATTTAATGACTGTCGGATACAGGGATTGAACCCAGGACCTTCGGTTTTATAGTCAACGTGTTAACTACTTCAGCCAACGCCACCCTCAAATAATTTACATTTTAGAGCGCATTGTAAAGTTTCATAGTTTTTCATACAAACAAAAACAATTGTACAGTTTGTCAAATAAATGTTAAAATATCTCTTATACCGAAAAAGAACAGTTGAAGAACCACACAAGCGTTCTGGACCCGACAGTGCCATAATTGTCAAGAATATGGCCACACAAAAACTTACTGCAACTTGCCTTCAGTTTCTGTTATATGCGGTGAATTGCACGGTACTGCTTGTTGCACTAAACCTAAAGATCTAGCAGAAAAAAATGTAGTAATTGTGGAGGTAATCACACCGCTAACTACAGAGGATGTCCTGTATATTCTTTCGTTAAGCAAACTATGGGGGAAAAACCTAAATTAGCTCCAGCACAAACAGCAAACGCTTACTCCGCCACTTTTGCTCAAATGAGCCAACCAGTCAGTTCACGTGTATCGTATGCCGATGCAGCTAAGACTAGTTCGATTCCCACACAAAATGTTCCATCTCCAAATAATTCCACGAATGCAAACTCAAGCTTTAACTGTAGTCGCCTTGAAGCTACTATTGAGAATCTGGTGCTAACTATAAATAATTTTACAACAAATATGACTACAAGAAATGCTGCGAATGCAGAATACACTGCTTCAGGCATTAGTTAAGAAGCCATGAACTCGTTAAAAATATGTTTCTGGAACGCAAACGGCATTCGTCAACATAAAAATGAACTTGAGCACTTCCTCAGGGAAAAAAATATTGATATAATGTTGGTCTCAGAGACTCATTTGACTTCAAGAAGTCTATTCAAAATTAATGGCTACAATTTATATGATTGAAAGGACCCAAGAGGAAGAGCTTGCGGGGTATCAGCAATCTTAATAAAGTCAAGACTCAAGCATTATATTATTGACAACATTTGTGACGAACATTTACAAGCAACGAATATTTGTGTTGAAAATGTTTGCACTAATTTTGTCAAATCATCAATTTACTCCTCTCCTAGATTCGCAATTACTCAGGATCAATACGAGAATTTCTACAAATCTCTCGGCCCTTGTTTCGTAGCAGCTGGCGACTATAATGCTAAACATACGTTCTGGTGTTCGCGTCTTATTACACCCAGAGGTCGAGCGTTGTACAATACAATTTCCAAAATGGGCTTGGACGCCATTTCGAGTGGGGGGCCCACTTATTGGCCTACTGACATACATAAAATTCCGGATGTTATAGATTTTGGAGTCATGAAAAATATTTCTGAGGAATTATTTCACGTTGAAGCTACCCTAGATCTATGGTTCGACCACTCTCCCACGATCGTTACGGTATGTAGTCCACTGAGGAATGCTCTACCTCACTTATATGTGAAGATGGTCAGTCGTGTTAATTGACTGCGATTCAAAAAATATCTCAGTAGTCATTGCACGGAAAAAATTACGTTAAGAACACCCGAAGATATTGAAGCTAACATTGCCAATCTTAACGAAAATATTAAGCAGGCTGCTGAACATGCCACTACCTCCCATAAAACGAAATTGAAAGAGTGCACTAAAAGACTCCAAGACCTGCTTGCATATGAAAAAACAGCATCTCTTAAAAACTATGTGGAAAATCTCGATGTCAAACCAGCATCTAATTACTGTGCCGAGCTGCGAAAAGGATTAAAACACCCGTTGAGTTTAAACCACCTCTGCGCACATCTACCGGGGGTTGGGCAAGGAGTGATACTGAAAAAGGTAACTTGTTTGCAAAGCACTTAAAATCCGTATTTACCCCAAACACATGCACTGGTGTTGTTGATTTGCCGAGTGTAGTTGCGCTACCTCGACCCATAAAACTTAAGACGTGTGATGTACAAAAACTAATTGCTGAATTCAACCCAAAGAAAGCTCCAGGTATTGATGGAAATAGTAACCAGATGCTGATTAAGTTGCCTCGTATTGCAATTAGAATCCTGTTATTTATTTTTAATGACATTTTACGACTGGAGTATTATCCAAATAGCTGGAAGCTTGCCAAAGTTAAAATGATTCCAAAGCCGGGGCAAAGATCTTATTAAGGCTGCATTATACAGGCCAATAAGTCTGCTCTCAACAATGTCAAAACTTTTCGAAAAACTGCTCATATCAAAATTGTCCCCAATTCTAATTGGTAGTGGGTGCATCCCAGACCATCAATTTGGTTTTAGAAGTCAGCATAGCACCATTGAACAAACGCATAGATTGGTTCAATTTATAAGAATAACATTTGAGGAAAAGAAGTACTGTTCTGCTCTGTTTATTGACGTTTCGCTGGCATTTGATAAAGTGTGGCATGAAGGCCTTATTTTAAAATTGAAATCATATCTACCAATACATTTTCTGAATATATTAGAAAGCTACATTACTACCCGGAAGTTCACTGTTGTGGAAGGAAAATTCATGAGTGTGCCCGGTGTGCCACAGGGGAGCATACTGTGGCCAGTTTTGTATTTGATTTATACTTGTGATATGCCTTTGAGCAGTAATATCCATACATGTACGTTTGCCGATGTTACAGCCGGCCTAAGTATGCACGAAACCCCTAACGAGGCTTCCTGATATCTACAAGAATATATTATACAACTGGAAATATGGTTAAACTTATGGAGAATTAAAGTAAATGAGCAAAAGTGTGTTCAGGTAACTTTTACCCTGCGAAGAGATACTTGTTCTCCAATTCGAATCAACAATCAAATTGTTTAAACATTCTCACGTAAAAAACCTTAGTATACACCTTCATCGACGACTTACATGGAAACTTCATATTGACTCAAAACTAACACAAATGAAACTTAAATTAACTCAGATGCATTGGCTGATTGGTAGAAATTCAACACTCAGCCTAGACTGCAAAGTTTTACTATACAAGTCACTTTTGAAGCCAATATGGTGCTACAGAATTCAGTTATGGGGCACTGCTTCAGCTTCTAATGTCGAGAGAATCCAACGTAGGCAAAACAAAATTTTACGTTTGATAACATCGGCTCCATGGTACATTAAAAATTCCAGTTTACATCGTGATTTAAATATGCCACTACTGATTGAAAAAATTGTAAAATATGCAGGCAAATACTTAACAAAACTCGAGTCACATCCTAATCCGATTGCTCGTAATATTCTGAACTTTACTGGACACATCCGACTAAAAAAAGGGGACACAAGGGCTCTTATTCTCAACACTCCAGGTGGGACTTCTTGAAAATACTTTTTTTTTCCTTTTTGATTGTCACTACTTATGTATTACTTATAACTACCACTAAGTTTATGTCCGACACTGTTCGGGCATAATAATTATATTTTAGATTTAAGATTTGAATAATTATTGTTAGTTCATATTTGAAGATACAATAAATAATTACAAGCATTCAAAAAAAATAAAATAAATGTTATAAAAAGCAGACAAAAAATACAAGAACTAACACACGCATTTCTGCAGGAGATTTATTTTATTTTGAGCAAAGTTATTAGACAGTCTGTGAGTTAAAACATGAATTTAACAAACTTGCAGTGTGAATGCAAAATCAGCTGTTTATGGTTTCAACTTGCAGTGTGAAAACACTATAACTTAAATAACAAATAAATGACTTTTTCCATGAATAAAAACTTCGTATAAGCTTTTGATAATATTGGCCATGGACTGTCGTATTTTTTCTTTGATAAAAGGTGTTAAGAAAATAGTTCTGAATTATTTTTTTTAGTTTTTTGTTTTAATTTTTTATTTATATCGTTTTCTTTCAGACAGCTTCAGCCTTTTGTGAAAATGATTGGATTTGGAAATAACTGATGCTGTTAATAATTTTATTACCAGTAAAGTTAATTAAAATAATGTTTCAAAACAAGCTTTGGGTTCTTTGAAGCAAAAGGTACAAGCTTTTTGTAAAAATTTATCGTTGAGGTGGCAGAGAGCCAGTGTTACCAAAATGTATATTCAAAATTACACCTCGAAGGAGCCAAAATTACCCGATTTCAACGGAATTACACCCAATATTACAATAAATATTTGACACATTTCAAAAATCTTGTTTAAGGTCTACTTATGATTCGGTATCAGCCCCAACGAAATGCAACATATCGATAGCGTATATTCAAAATACGTCAACTCAAATTTGGTCAAAATGAGTTTCCGTTGGCAAAAAGCTCCCCTATGTAATAGTCATCTGTAACATAAATTTCGAATCAAAAAAATTATTTTTTCTCGTTTTGTATACATTTTTTTATTCTGCTATCTCAAAGTATAATTTTTTTGGTGGAAATAAATGCTAACTCTCATGCAAATTTCCAAAATTTAACAAAAAAGTAGTTCATTATCAATCTATCTGATATGTTTTTTCATTTGGCATGTTGAATACGAATCAAGTAAGGATATAGATATCCTATGGCTAGTTTTTTATAAAAGAAATATTATTTAACAGTACATCAATACATTAAAAGTAATTCAATATTTGTTATTCTATACAGTAATTAATGAGAAATATACAAACAAAAATTACAAAATAAAAAGCAACAGAAAAATCTTAAACTAATAAGGTCATTGGAACTTTTTTGCTATTGTTTAGGAGAGGTTTAAAATTATTATTGCCATTTTTCTGTATATGTAGGTACCTTCTTTAAATAATATAAGTGCAGCAACGGTATCAGACGATAATTTATTATATTTTATTTTATTTATTTAAATATTTATTTTATTATATATATGTTTATTATATAAAACAAAAACATTTCAAATTACCCGAGAACTACACCTGAGAGCAATTACCCTCGCGCTACACATGAACATAAAAATTACACCTGATTCGGGTAATTACCCGCGATTCGGCAACACTGCAGAGAGCCCACGGAAAAATTAACGACTTTTTCAAGCAAGTTTTGTCCACATGGCTTACACGCCATTTCGTTAA
The DNA here is from genome assembly GCA_944452675.1 of Tachina lurida. Lineage (NCBI taxonomy): Eukaryota > Metazoa > Arthropoda > Insecta > Diptera > Tachinidae > Tachina > Tachina lurida. The sequence goes on along the minus strand of OX101753.1, from coordinate 107,958,464 downwards.
CCCCCTTCCGTATTTTCATCGTGCCGAATTTCAAAACTATTTATCAGCTCGTTTTCTAGATACTACCCAGCAAAAAATTTTCAAGATTTTGTAATGGGTAGTACTCTTTTAATGGCTTACAAAGTAATGAGTGGCACTTATTTATATCATTACGTTAAAGTACTTATTGTAGTACTTTCCAGTTAATAATGAAGTTTATATTGAGAAAAATTTTTAACAAAATTCTATTTATTTTTATTAGAAAAAAATTATTTTTGAACAATTTTAGGTAAAAAGTAATCCACAAAATAACCCATTAAATTTTGAATAATTTTAGGCAATCAGTAATCTATTAACTTTTGGATATTTGTAGGCAAAAAGTTAATAGATTACTATTAACTTTTTGAACTTCTCAAACAAAAATAATGGGTTATTCAGTCAAATTGTATATACTTACGACTGAAGAGTACATACACTTTTTTGCATTCTAGTAAGCAAACTTTTTTGCCTGGGTAATATTTAGTTTTTAAAATTTTTATCTGGTGGGACCCTAGAAATTTCCACTATTACAAAAATTAAACACCCAGCTGTGCATGCTATGGAAACTCCTTATATTCCAAATTTCACCCATATCGGTCCGAAACTTTGGCTGAAATTAATTTTGGACTAAAAAATGGGTCAAATTACCCAATGTGAATTGGTTGACTTTTTTTTAGCTCAAATTGTAGTTGTACGAAGTACATATGTATGTACTAGTGATGCACGTATATTCGAACTCGTACTCGAATTCCCGAACATTCGGTCATTTTGAGATATTGGTATGCGCCAAATTCAGGCTAATACGAATCCGAATATTTTTGCAAAAAATTTAAATAAACAAATGCATAAATCCTAAACGAAATTTAAATAAATAGCTTTACATGTTAGTTTGAAATAATTTAAAAAAATGGGCCTTTTTACGAGTGTCGTATTACGACTTCAACTACGATAATGTAGTAGACCAAAGAACATTGCAACATTTTTTCTTTAATCTAGCACAAAATCGTTGTAGGAGTAGTCGAAATACGACACTCGTAATTAACCCTAATGTATTTCAGTTCAATTCCTGTACCCAACTTAAAAACAAATAACACAAACTTCTTGTACAATTAAAATTAAAAAAGTTAAAGTACTTTTCTAGATAACATTTGTCCGAAAATTATTTCTCCATATTAAAATATAATAAAGTATTATTTCAATATATTGGAGGAGCAAACGATCTAGTTCCTAGAAAACTGCTATTATATATTAGTTTTGTTAAATAAGAAATGAATATAATGGGCTTAATTACGAGTGTCGTATTTCGACAACGCCTACGACGATATTGTGCTAGATTAAAGAAAAAATTTTGCAAAATAAAATTAAAAATTTTTTTTTTAATTAAAGAAAAAATTCACGATGTATATTTAAATTTTTTATGTACCATGGGGCCGATGTTAGTAGTCTTAAAATCTTATTTTGCCGTCGTTGGATTCTATCCACATTTGAAACTGAAGCAGTGCCCCATAGCTGAATTCCGTAGCACCATATTGGCTTCAAAAGCGACTTGTATATCAAAAGTTTGCAGTTTAGACTGAGTGTTGAATTTCTGCCAATCAACCAATGCATTTGAGTTAACTTAAGTTTCATTTGAATTAGTTTAGAGATACCTGTTCCGCATTAGATTTGATTCAAATGGGGGAACAGGTATCTTTTCTTAGGGTAAACGTTATATGAACACACTTTTGTTCATTCACTTTAATTCTCCATAAGTTCAACCATATTTCAAGCTGGGTAATGTGTGATTGGAGATTGCGGGATGCCTCATCAGGGTTTTTGTGAATACTCATACAGGCTGTATCATTGGTAAATGTAGAAGTGTGGATGTTATTGCTAACAGGCATATCACAAGTATATATTAAATACAAGACTGGTCCCAGAATACTACCTTGTGGCACACCAGAAGATATAGATTCGGGCACACTCATGAAGTCTCCTTCCACAACAGTAAACTTCCTATCAACAATATAACTTTCCAAAAGATTTTTTATATTTATTGGCAAATATGTCTTCAATTTTAAAAATAGGCCTTCGTGCCATACTTTGTCAAATGCCTGAGAAACATCAATAAAAAGGACAGAACAATACTTCTTTTCTTCAAAAGTCCTCCTTATAACTTGAACCAGTCTATGCGTTTGCTCAATATTGCTATGCGGACTTCTAAAGTCAAATTGATGGTCCCGGATGCACCCATTATCAGCTATAATTGTGGACAGTTTAGGCATGAGCCGCTTTTCGAAAAGTTTTGAGATTGTTGATAGTAAGCTTATAGGCCTATATGACTCAGCCTTGGTAAGATCTTTGCCCGGCTTCGGAATCATTTTAATCTTGGCAAGTTTCCAGTTATGTGGAAAATACTGCATTCGTAAAATTGCATTAAAAATAAATAGCAGGATTCTTATTGCAATATGAGGCAAGTTCATCAGCATCTTGTTACTAATTCCATCAATACCTGGAGCTTTCTTCGGATTAAGTTCAGCAATTAGTTTTTGTACATCGCGCATCTTAAACTTTATGGGTCGCGGGGGTAGAGCAACTACTCGTACACTCGGCAAATCAGCAACACCATGTGTTTGGGGTAAATACGTATTTTAAATGATTAGCAAATATGTTACCTTTTTCAATATCGCTTTTTGCCCAACCTCCGGTAGATGTGCGCAGAGGTGGTTTAAACTCAACGGGGGTTTTAAGCTTTCTAGCAGCGTGCCACAAAGAGTAATTAGATGCTGGTGTGACATCAAGACCTTCCAGATAATTTTTAAGAGATGCAGTTTTTTCAATTGCAAGTAACTCTTGGAGTCGTTTAGTGCACTCCTTAAATCTGATTTTAAGTTGTGGTGATCTGTGCTGTTGCCATTCCCTTCTAGCTCTTCTTTTTTCACACACGACACGTTCAATATCGGTAGAATAAATTTTATTAAATCCAGTCTGCGGATGGGAGGTAGTAGCATGTTCAGCAGCCTGTGTAATCATTTCGTTAAGGTTGGCGATGTTAGCTTCAATATCCTCGGGTGTTCTTAGCGTAATGTTTTCCGTGCAATGACTACTAAGATATTTTTTGAATCGCAGCCAATTTACACGACTGATCATCTTGTAACGATCGTTGGAGTGTGATCGGACGAGAGATCTAAAGAAGCTTCAACGTTAATTAATTTCCTAGAAATGTTTTTCATGACGTCAAAATCTATAACATCCGGAATTTTTTTTATGTCAGTAGGCCAGTAAGTAGGCTCCCCACTCGAAATGACATCCAAGCCCATTTTTGAAATTGTGTTGAACAACGCTCGACCTCTGGGTGTAAGATAACGCGAACCCCAGAACGTATGTTTAGCATTATAGTCGCCAGCTGCTACGAAACAAGGGCCAAGAGATTTATAGAAAACCTCGTATTGATTCTCAGTAATTGCGAATCTGGGAGGGGAGTAAATTGATGATATCACAAAATGTGTGCAAAAATTTTCAACACAAATATTCGTTGCTTGTAGATGTTCCTCACAAATGTTGTCAATAATATAATGTTGGAGTCTTGACTTTATTAGAATTGCTGATCCACCGCATGCTCTTCCTCTCGGGTCCTTTGAATCATATAAGGTGTAGCCAGAAATTTTAAAAAGGCTTCTCGAAGTCTCATGAGTCCCTGAGACCAACATTATATCGATATTTTTTTCCCTAAGGAAGTGCTCAAGTTCATTTTTATGATGGCGAATGCCGTTTGCGTTCCAGAAACATATTTTTAACGTGTTCATGGCTTCTTAACTAATGCCTCAAGCAGTGTATTCTGCATTCGCAGCATTTCTTGCTTCATGCTAGTCATATTTGTTGTAAAACTATTAATAGTTAGCACCAGATTCTCAATAGTAGCTTCAAGGCGACTAAAGTTAAAGCTTGAGTTTGCATTCGTGGAATTATTTGGAGATGGAACATTTTGTGTGGGAATAGAACTAGTCTTAGCAGCATCGGCATACGATACACGTGAACTAACTGGTTGGCTTGTTTGAGGAAGAGTAGCGGAGTAAGCGTTTGCTGATTGAGGTGGAGCTAGTTTAGGTTCTTGACCCATAGCCTGTTTAACGAAAGAATATACAGGGCATCCTCTGTAGTTAGCCAAAGGTAAATTAAGAATTGTATATAAAGGGTGTTTTTTTAGAGGTATATAACTTAAAATTGAAATAAAACACAAGAAAATCGTTTTAATGTCCATCAATTTGGCTTTATTGGAAGGATAATTTTATGCCATTAATGTTTAAATATGATTTCGGGCATGTGGCCGCTGCGGCTGGCTCGAATAAAGCCAGTTCGGCTTTATTAAAGCCAATTCGGCTGGCTCGAATAAAGCAAATTTGCACGATTTTTTTTAGAGGTATAGAACTTCGAATTGAAATAAAACACAAGAAAATCGCTTTAATGTCCATCAATTTGGCTTTATTGGAAGGATAATTTTATGCCATTAATGTTTAAATATGATTTCGGGCATGTGGCCGCCGCGGCTGGCTCGAATAAAGCCAATTCGGCTTTTTTAAAGCCAATTCGGCTGGCTCGAATAAAGCAAATTTGCACGATTTGCAAGCGTTGTTCTTTTGTCAACCTGTTCATGATGAAATGGCAAACCAAACTAAATATTAATCACTTGACAGCTGACAAAATGGCCGCCAGTTAAAAAAGTGATGCCAACTTAAAGTTCTATACCTCAATAAAAAACACCCTATACAATCAATTCTCATATTCCACTTCATAGAAAATTTAAGTTAAATAGCTGATTTGAATAATAATCTCTACCCCAGCAGATAGACATGGGTGCTGATGAAGTGCGTGGCTGCACAGAGAAATATCGGTATTTCCCCCAGCTAATAATGTCTAGTTTAATTTTTCTTCTCTTCTTTAGATATTCACATTAATTAATAAAAATATTTCATTAAATAAGAATTGAAATTACTGACCTCGGGCCTGATTGAGAAATTATTTCTGATTAAAATTCATTACAGTTCAATTAAACCTAAAAATGTCTCATATAATAGAAAATGTATATTGAGATATTTAAATATAAATAAAACTAAAAAATTAATACTGTAAATTAATATTTTTCCATATTGAAATAAAGAATGTCAACATGAATAGACTTTCGTTAATGTTTCTTATTAATTCAATATGGTTTTTATTGATTTTAGGTTGTTTTTTTCTCTGGGTGTATATGCCAAATAAATATATTTCGGTACTTATTACATATAACAATATATTTAGATAAATCAAAACTAAAAATTAAAAAAATTAACTTCCTGTATATAAAATGATCTAAACTACTTATGAATTGAATTAGGCTACATCAACTGACATCACACACAGTGGACCAAAACACAGAAGAACGCTGATGAGGAAGGTTTAGTGGCCTTCAAAAACGGCTGGCTGTTCCGTTCAACTGTGTGTTGTTGTCAGAATATTTACAACTAACTTGATGTTATTTGTTCATTAATAATTATCACATGTAATTTGGCTTAAAAAGCGTTACGAACAGTAGCCTAATTCAATTCATAAGAATTTAAGAAACAAATACAGTTCGAAAAATAATAATTAACTGATCTAAACTAATTTTTCAAACTCTCTCACTGTTACCTCCCTAAAAGTGTTTCTGTGTTTTTGTAGCATTTGCAGTTGAATTTAATATTTTATGCAAATATAAGTATATGAAAGTACAAATACACAATAATATATTCAAACCATATAATTTTTAAGTTATTTACAAGTAAAGTTATTATACCAAACGGCATACTCATACTCGTACTTACCCTGAACTCTCCACCGCTACCATCATCTAATTCTAAAACGTACCCTTCAACGAAGGAATGATTTGGCGCCTGCCATGCTACAGTAACAGAATTATTTTCCGCTGAACAGTCTTCGGGTATAATTGCAGGAGGTTGTGGAGCTGTTTTTTTATTTTTATTTTATATTCGTATTAGCCATTTTGTTAAATGTTGCATACAATATAGACGAGCGTTTTGTTCACACACACGTAAAGGAAATAGAAGAAAATAAACAATAATAAGGTTGTTTAGCATAAATGTAAATTCACTAATAAATTACAGAAATGTTTGTGTGTACTAGTGTTAATATATTTTATGTAAATATTAGTAAATTTAAATATTTAACATTTTAACTACAATGATACAGTTTAATTAATATGACTTGAGGGGATAATAAATCATATATAACGAGTATAAAAAATAGGTGTTATTTAAAGTCTTTTAGGTTTTCTGCTAAACAAAAAAGAAAATAATAATAACAATACGAAATAAAAGGAAAAAAATGTGAAAGGAATACAAGATTATAACATGAACTACATTGTGGCCCAGAATGACCGAAGGGGTTTGAATAACTTATAACTACCCAGCAAAAAATTACACATTACCATCAGAACTAATTGCCATATAATTAATGACTTTTCTGATTACAAAATGTTATTACTCGCTTACAAATCACATTACCCAAAATTTAAAAAATTATGTACAAGTTGCTAAATGAGGAGAATAATTTTTTTAGATTAAATAGATTACGTGAAAAAGTTGCCAAATAAAAAAAGTAGGTACTTCTCAAATATCGATTATTTTAGTCTCACTTAAAATCATTAAGTTGGTAATCCAATAAGAAACAGCTTCCACCAAAAAAGCTTAATCCAAACCCGATTGCCTTTTTTGAAATTTTTTGCTGGGTATTTTATAATTATACTTTTTTTCTTGTTTTCTTTTCAGTATTTTGTAAAGAAGACTTGGGGAATTTAAAATGGAACAGTTCACAATTCAATACAATTTTTGCTGGGTATTTTATAATTATACTTTTTTTCTTGTTTTCTTTTCAGTATTTTGTAAAGAAGACTTAGGGAATTTAAAATGGAACAGTTCACAATTCAACAACGATATCTAACACTAGTGATGGAAACGGCAACACCGTGCTATATTTCCAAAAAATATGGGCCAATTATCCTTTCGACGCTTAAGTGGGTGTAATTCTCCCTGTTTAACTATTATTGGATTCTCCGTAGCCCATATCCTGCAGTTTTGCCTATTAACGAACCCATTTAATTGGAAATGGGCTTCGTCTCTCATAATTAATTTATTAATAAAATCAAGATTTTCTTCTTCTTTTTTAGGAAAATAAATTGCTGGTAATATGTCGGTTTCAATTGTTACACAAATTATCCAAGTCTTTTTTACAAAATACTGAAAAGAAAAATAAAATAAAATTATAATAAAAAAGTTATAAGGAATTCAAACACCTTCGGCCATTCTGGGCCACTCTGTATAAGAAAACATTAAATAATAGGAAACGGAACTTATGTACGTAAGTGTATGATGTAATATTAAACGAGTATAAACTTAAATAAAACAACATTAACACAGCAGGATCCCTTGTGGCTAAGAGTGAATAGTCACTTATTTTTTCGAGTGGCAGGTAGAAATATGAAAATACAAATTACTAAAGTAACCGGAAACCGGAAAAGCGAACACCAGCCAACCTTTTGAGTAGTTAGTTTGTTTTCTTTTATCTGCCAAATAATAATTGCATTTTTATTGTGTAAACGCCATATAAAACAAATAAATTTTAATCTATTTCGAATACATTAAAAAGAGGGTACATTAAAAAAATGGGGTAAAACTGAAGCTACAATGAAAGACATGAAGAAAATTATGAAAGTTAGTGACAAAAAAAGAAAATATTTTATAAATAATACCAAAATAAATGTACACTATGATGAAATAAATTTAATTCAAAAGAAAAATTCTGTTTCTAGCCTTTCGTCTTAAAATATTTACAAACTGTACAATTTAATCCCAGCAAAAAATTACACATTACCATCAGAACTACTTCCCATATAATGAATAGCTTTTCTGATTGCCAAATTTCCTTACTCGCATATAAATCAAATTACATAAAATTAAAAAAAAAAGATGTGCAAGTTAATAAATGAGAAGAATGATTCTTTTAGATTTAATAGATTACGTGAACATGTTGCCAAATGAAAAAGTAAGTTCTTCTCAAGAATCGATTATTTTTGCCTCATGCCTTGTTAAAAATCATTAAGTTGGTAATCCAGTGGGGAAAATCTTCCACCAAAAAATGCTCAATTACAAACCAGAATAACTTTTTTGAAATTTTTTGCTGGGGTGTAGTAAAAAATATAATATTTTGGATGCTTTTTAGTATAATTTTGTAAGAAATCGTTCCTAAAAATTGTTGTTGAAATACGAATCTAATCTTTTCTGACACAAAATAGTGAGCACTGGTGAATAACGCTGCAGAAAATTTGGTGATAATTGATCCAAACGTACTCGTCCTATAGCTTGAAAAAATGGGAGTGTTACCAAAAGTAAGGATTAATGTACTGATTAGTCACTCTGGAATCAGTCATGTAACTATACTTAGATGTAAACCTAAGCTTACCTAGTATTTATACTTTTAAAATATGAGTGCCCTTTATATCGAGTGGATAGTGTGCAAGCCTGTCATGCCGGCCGGAGGTTGTCAGTTCGAGTCCCAAAAAATATCTGCATAAAAATAAAATGTAATTGCTTTTGTAACAATAAAATAATTTTAAGTTTACTTTGTTACACTTAGGTATCGAAGTTACATTTTTAAATAATTTATACTATTCTACACCGATTAGGTTCCTAAGGGATAGTTCAGTAAAAATTCACAAATTGCATACAAAGTATCAATTAACCCAATCCTAGGTCATCTCCATGTAAAAGTGACTGGTCCACTTCATAGGAAGTATTAGAACTCGGACTGGTCCCTATCACTTGTGGACCGATTAGGTGACCGACTAGTCTTATGTCAGTTCCATTTCCTGCAGGGAAACGACTAAAAAATATAAGTTAAAACAGAGAAATTTTCCACCTATTTTACAAAATATATATGTTTGTTTTTTTCTCTTTCGAACAGTCGTCTTTTGGTAACATTCTAGCTGACTTCTAAAACGTCAATTTCTTTGCTTCATACAAACTGTGGTGTTTCAGACTGCTGTAATACAAAACATTGACAATCACTCCCCAAACATCAGTTATAAGAACGCCCCAAATAAACAAATTGCATTTCGATTTCAGACTTTATGCTCATGGTTATAATATTTCGTAACCTTGTATCTGTATGCGACATAAGTACCGCATACAAAAAGTATATGTGAGCTTCCAAAATTAAGCACATTTTAATTAATCTTTAGAAGCAAAGAGGTCTTCCAATAAGACCTTTTCTTAAGCGAAATCATCGGATTTTTGATTAGTTTTCAACAGAATGGAATGAAAAATAAAATCAGCTAAATGGCGGCTACGGCTATACGTGCAGGACTATATTCTTTTCATGAAACTTTATATTACTAATTCTCGCACTTGCGACTATGTATCCTCGATAACTTCACGAATTCCATCTTTGGGATCTTGAATATATTGTGGCCCATTAGCATAGACTTTATCTTTGACTTATTCGCAAAGAAAAAATTATAAAAGTGGTAAATCACAAGATCTCGCCATTCAATAGCGCAATTCATTCAAAGTATTAATTCCCCCAGCATCATTTAAAAACAATGGAAACGAGAGGAAATAGGCAAGCATCAACTTTGTGGCATTGTATTGACGTCACGTCATCAGGTAGTTATATAATAAATGTTAATTTGTACATCTAGCAATGAAATAAGTTTTTCTTTACAGAGTATAACATTGAACCTTGTTATTTTCTTTGGGTGTTATTTTTTGCTGAGTGTTATTTTTGCAAATATCTTTAATCTACTCTGAATTTTTCAAAACCTATAATACTGGAAACCAAAATCAATTACAGGTTTATATGAATTTTTTTATAATTTTCAAATCTGGCTTTGATGTTCAAGATAACAGTGTTTAATATAAATTCAAGTTTTTATGTACAAGTTACAGGCAGGACAAAATACTACTCCAATCACGTTAAAAAAAACAAAAATCAATTAAAAATTTAATTGTTTTATAAAAAGGTTTTAAATATTTATATTTTTAATAAAGACTTTAACTACCACAATTAAATTTTTAATTAGACTCTATCAAATAAAATGTTAAACAAAAGTTTATTTGACTTAATTAAGTTTTAAATTGATTATATGAACTTTTTTACTTAAAGGTGTTCATTGGAAAAAAATTTTGTTCTTTGCTATTAATAAGTTCCTAAAACAGGTTATACTTTATTTTGTAGCTTATATTAAATCCTTAAATATTGCATTTATTTTGAAAATTGGAATTCCAAATTATGAAATAACCTTGCTATTATCTCTGTTTCTACCCATTTAAAAGTCTTACATGACATACATAACTAATTCATGAAGTGAAATTAAGTAATAGAAAAAAAATTATTAAATTTAACCAAGTAATATGTATAATAAGAACCCATTATAATTTACATACAAAAAACACAGAAATCATGTTAAAAAATTAGGCACAATATTTAAACACAAAAAGGCGAATGCATGAAATAAATCAACATCAAACAAATGCGAGAATTCAATTTTTTCTTAAGTATTTTGAAACATTATGAAAATATTTTAAAAACTTTGAAAGGAAAAACAGGAGATGTATGTGTGAGTGTATGCAATATGTAAAAATTAAAATATAAGAAAGAAAAAAATGCCTACATGGTGTGGATTCATCGTAGTTAATTAATTTTCGAAATGCATTCATTTTGAGGGACAATGATGTTGAGGAGGAAGATGATGATGATTTATTGGATTTGGTGGAGCGTAATGTTGAGGTTTTATTGTTATCATTGTAATTGAAGGATAAAAAGCTGGTTGGTATAGATGGTATTGACGTTGCCTGTGTTGTGGTCGCCATTGGATTTGCTGTAGTTGTTGTTGTATTATTGTCTAATAATGAGGTATTGATGACTGTATTGGTGGATAAAATGGATGTGGTAAATGTTGTATTGCTGATTAAATGATCATCTAGCGTCTCACCTGCTGGTAGTCTTTCTTCACCATCTTTAGCAGCTATAAAAGCGTATATATTGTATTACAAAATATGTTTGTTTATTATGCAGAATAATTTCAATAGTTTTTTTTATTCAAAATGTAAAGGCCAGAATTTGTGTTGAATGTTTGTGATAAAAATTGTGTTTGATTTATTGTTATTCATGAAAGCAGCATTTAAAATAGTTTAAGGGAAAATTAGAAAGAGAGAGAGAGAGAAAAAAAATATATATATACTTTTAAAACTTTTTATTTAATCATATATAATTAATTAATTAAATGTAAAATGTAAACAATACAAAAAATATAAACAATATATATAAAGGCTAGGGATGCCAAACGATTGGTAAGTCCCGAATCCCAGGATTTGTAAAATTAATTATTTTGTGGGATTTCTTAGCAATTTTTAAATAAAAAACCATTTATATATTCATATTTTCGTTCATTTTATGGTATTTGAACGAAAATATGAATGAACGAAAATATGGTATTTTTATGGTATTTGAGTTCTCGTCGTACCTTCATAGTGAACAGACGTAATAGCGGAATTTTTCTTACATACAAACTAAACAAAAAAAAATCATACAAAAATATTCGTAGTACCAAAGAATATAAATCATATAGAATGCGCATCTCATACAAGCTAAAATTTTCTATGCGGGTATTTCCAGTAGAACCCGTCAGCATACGTGCTCTCATTTCTTTCTGCAGTGTATGCTGCGCTCGCATTGCTGAGAGCGAAAGCATGTGTGTATTTCAGTGTGCACCAGTGTTACCAAAATATATATTCAAAATTACACCTCGTAGAAGCCAAAATTACCCGATTTCAAAGGAATTACACCCAATATTAAAATAAATATTTGACACATTTCAAAAATCTTGTTTAAGGTCTACTTATGATTCGGTATCAGCCCCAGTGAAGAGCAACATATCGAGAGCGTGTATTCAAAATACGTCAACTCAAATTTGTTCAAAATGAGCTTCCGATGGCAAAAAACTCTCCTATAGAATATTCATCTGTAATATAAATTTCGAATAAACAATAAAATCAATAAGAATCAAAATCAATAAAAAAAAATTAGACATGTAAAAATAATCATCGTATGAACACATATATTATTGCTTATTATTATTATTGTTTTTTTGTATACCTTCTTTAAATAATAAAATAGCATCAACGGTATCAGACTATAATTAATTATATTTTATTTTGTTTATTTATTATATTATATATGTATGTATTCGTGTGTGTTCTGTCTTTCACATCGTTTTCACATGTTTTCTTCTGAGTTCGGATGTTAAAACACATTCTACGCGTGTTTAAGTTCAAATTTAGAAAATACACATTAATAGTATGTGTTCTAGCATCCGAATTTAGAAGAACACAATTTGGAAATTGACGATCTAAAACGTTTAGATTTTGAGTAAAAAATCGTATTTTTCACTGTTAACAAGTGAAATTCGTATTTTTTTCACAAGACTGTTAACAAGTGAAAAGAAAATCGAAAACGAAAAGTCTAAAAGTTTGAAATCGTCAATATCCAAATAGTGTTCATACTATTAATTTGTATTTTCTAAATTTCAACTTAAGCAGGCGTACCATGTGTTTTAACATCCAAACTCACAAGAAAACGTGTGAAAACGATGTGAAAGCCAGAACACAAACGATTTATTATATAAAACAAACGAATTTCAAATTACCCGTAAATTACACCTGAGAGCAATTACCCACGCGCTACACTTGCACATAAAAATTACACCTGATTCGGGTAATTACCCGCGATTCGGCAACACTGGTGTGCACACTTAAATTTTTTTAATTCGGTAGAATCGACAAAAAAAATCGGTAGATTTGATTGAAATTCGGTAGAAAATATTTTTTATTCAAAGAAACATAAAAAATAACAAAATATATGTACTTATATATATATAAAGAGTAAGCGCAAGGAGTATCAAACTAAACAGGTTACAAAAGCGCATTTAAAACTTCACATGTGATTGGTAACACTGTACAACAGCCAAAATAGCCTGTCGATAAAAGTATGCGGACTATTTGGATTTCGATGCGTTAAATTCAAATCTGCTGTCAGTTTTTCTCTATCACGTAGAGATTTTTTTTTATGGGCGTGGCTAATTTTGGCCCTAAATTAGTCGGCCATACTAATATATTTTACTATAACTCGAAAACCGCTATTTCGATTTTAATAGATAATAAACCAAAAGACGCGCCACAAAATTTTGTTAAAAAAAATTTATAATAATTTTTTACCTATCTTTTATGTTTTCGGAGTTATTCAGAATTTAAAAGAGAAAAAAGTTTTTTTTATGCAAAAATCGCGTAATTTTTTTTACATGAAAATTGCAATAAAAAAATCAGAAACTCAAAAGTTTCATATGTTTTACATTTTTCTTAAAACTACATATCCTAGGAATAAAACAAGCTATAAAACGTGAAAATCCAGCAATAAATCTTGATTTTATTCACAATTTAAAGCAGGTACCTAAAAATGGAAAAATGTGTGTAATGCATTAAATGCAGTCACATTTACATCTGGCAGTGATGGGAAAGTTGGTACGATCGTACTTTTTTTGATACTGTTTGACATGAAAAAGTACCGTAGTATTCCCAAAGAAATTTGATACTCTCACGGGCAACTTAGAAATGCAGTCAGAAGACTCGCGCATGCATATATTTTGCCAAGAATTCAATTGTTTTTTCGACAAATAGAACGAAGCTTTATAAGTAAAGATCTTTTAGAAAAGTGTAACCACAATTAAATATCAACGAAAACCATATTTCATTCAATGATATTTTATGTGGCACAGAAGTTGGTCTATTGAAACAACTGGTTTAAATCAGTTTAAAGAAAATTTTAAAAAGTTTATATTAAGTTCTAAGGGCAAAAGTGGTCTTTGACAATAAAATGTTAGTTTGGTTTAGTAGTTTGCCCCCTGAAAGTATTTTATCTGTTAAACCAATATCATTATACCACTTTTAATTAAAATGTTACCAGGGAAAAGAAAAAAAAGAAAAGAAAAATAATTTTAAATATTAACAACCAATATAGAGCACTGGCTTATATAAAAACGCATTAGATGAATACATGTTTCCTGATATATCGAGAGTAGCTTGCGGAATTTTATCCATGCCTCACTCCTCTGTAAATGTCGAAAGGAGTTTCTCTTACCAAAATTTCATGAAAACAAAATATAAATCAACAGCCATCCTATTTTGTAACTCGCTAACGCTAAATCTCTATCGCTAAGAATCCATAAAATCAATTTGTCGATTTTCGGCTACGAATGCAATTTTCAAACGGGTATTGATAAATCAGGTAATGGCTTAAAAATGTAATTCACCGAAATTTTATTGCTTTATGTCATCGCCAAAAATTTAAAATTTTCTATTTGTTCAGCATTTTAGCGGTCGAATTTAGCTTTAGCTTTAGCGAGCTATGGAATACGGTGGCAAGCTTTATGTTCCAACAGTATTAAGTCTAATCCAGGCTACACCTATTTGTATATTTGTACCTATGTAAATGAATTTCATAAAATTTTTTGTTAATAAAATTTAAATAAGAAATATTATAATTTTTGGTACTCTCGGGATCAAAAAAGTACTAAAAAAATTTGTTTTTGATACCGAAATGCAAATCTCATTTCCCATCACTGACATCTGGTAATGCTATTGAAAGGGCATTGCGGGCAGGTAACAGAACTTTAAATTGTGAATAAAATCAAGATTTGTTGCTGGATTTTCACGTTTTATAGCTTGTTTTATTCCTAGGATATGTGGTTTTAAGAAAAATGTAAAAAATATGAAACTTTTGAGTTTCTGATTTTTTTATTGTAATTTTCATGTAAAAAAATTACGCGATTTTTGCATAAAAAAAACTTTTTTCTTTTTTAAATTCTGAATAACTTTGAAACCATAAAAAATAGGAAAAAAATGATTATTAACATATTCTAACAAAAGTTTGTTGCGCGTCTTTTGGTTTATTATTTATTAAAATCGAAATAACGGTTTTCGAGATATAGTAAAAGATATTAGTATGGCCGACTAATTTAGGGGCCAAAATTAGCCACGCCCATAAAAAAAGTCTCTACGTGATAGAGAAAAACTGACAGCAGATTTAAATTTAACGCATCAAAATCCATATAGTCCGCGTAATTTTATCTAAAGGACAGCCAAAAAATGTTATTTTGTTGTACAGTGTAATTAAACTGCCATAAACAATGAAGCATTTCCAATAAAAAAAGTGTCATCCCCAGTTATTTGCCCTTACCCTTTATATATATGCTATGCTTACATAAAATAATATACATAAATAACAGGAATTTAGTTTTTGTACATAGGTTTTATAAAGCTACTAAAATAAATTTTATTTGACAAACATTTGCTACTACAAAGATTATATATAAGATCCATTTATGAATTTAAACTTTTGTGCAAAAATTATTAAATCATTGGGAGGAATAAATATTTCAACCCGAAGGCACAATTCTATGTTCTGTTTTAATGATTTTCATGGCAGAAAATGACCGCTGTGCGGCCGCAATGCTATGTGGCAAATATCCAATTTACACATTTATCGACTTAAATTACTAAATAACAATTCGTTAAACATATTCTCTTCTCCGCGGAAAGCTTTCCACATTTTAGAACATACATGTGATTAATTTTCCGTAGTTGTGATTAACTTGATCTTGTAGCATCATTGTTAATCAAAATGTTCGTTCAATATTCGGTAGATTTCAGGCCTTGTTCGGTAAATTGGTATATATTAAATTCACAAACATATTCGGTAGAATCTACCGAATATCGGTAGAAGTGTGCACACTGGTGTATTTATGTTTGATTTTTATTATTTTGCTTTTTTACAGTCTCGTAGACAGCGTATGCAATGATAAGCGTTGCCGTTTTAGTTACTTGTAACCAAAATTTGTTACTTTTTTTCCAATGTGTACTTGTGTACTTTTTTTCATTTTTGGTTACTTTTTTTAACACAAAATTAACAATTTTTATATGGTATTTAAATTAGAAGAGACGATTATTTTTATAATATTCAAATTTGTTTCACATAATTAATTTTCGCTTACGATAAAATTTTACAGTCCGTACTCGTATCTTAAAAGTTATAAAATATTTGGCATTTTGATAATTCTTAACTATGGATAGGCCCATAAAATTTTAATTTAAATAAAAAGGTATATTTTCAATTAAATCTCACTTACGATAAATATCGAAAATAAAGCTCAATACAAATATAAAACTGAATTGCAAATTTAAATGTAATAGCTTAAAAACATTGCATCCTAAACAAAAAATGTGTGTATTTCTCACTATCAAACATAAATTTGTTTAATTTTCTTCCCGTTTTTTACATTCACTACGACTCAATAGCGGGAACAAACGTTCCCATGAAGTTCCCGATAGCAAATTTCCCCTCATGGCCCAGTAAAAAAAGACACTCCAAAAAAGTCATGAAAATGTAGAGTTTGCGATCTGGAAGTAGTGCAAATTTCGATCCGATCTAATGATTTTTACATAGGGTTGTCATTGCAAGAAGTTCTCTTTTTCGATGTCTGGTCACCGAATTGGAAGCGATTTTAAGAAAAATTTCTTTTTTTGTGTTCTATGATAATATTTTCATCTAGGAAAAATGGTAAATAGTTACTTATTTTAACAATTAGTTTCTTTTTATAGGAATTTAAACGTGAAACAGTATTTTCATGTAAATTTAAGCAAATAACTTCAAAATTTTAGACCAAAATTAGTTCATTAGTGTCTTCAAAAAAATCGATTTTTTTAAAATTCTGGTGACTAATTTCTAAAACTATTGAGGAATTACAAGGTTATGTATAACTAAAATAAACTTCTACTTGGTTTTCTGCTAACTATCGGCAAATTCAAAATATCGATTTTTTGGAAGCAATGAAAATGTAGTTCCTTTAGAATGACTTCAAATTTTTTTTTGCTGGGGGGGAATGAAAATTTCATGGGTTCAAAAATTTCACATTTTATTCACGATAGGGGTGAATGTTTACAACTTAAAGCACTGGTGCCAGAAAATTTTACAAAAAATCTGGAAAAATTGGCTAAAAAATCTGCAAAATTATTTTAAAAAATCGGAAAAAAAATCTGCAACAATAAAAACACCTATATTTAGAACTGTTTTTCATTTTGTTTTCGAATTATTAACCGTCTTCAATTAAGGAGGAGGTTATATGTTTGTCATGTATGCATTTTTTATTTAATTTGCGAATTAAGATAAATTATCTTGCTTTATAAAAACATATACCGATATTACAAATTCTTTAAAATAATGGCACATATGCGTGACTGTTTATGATTTAGAGTGCGATATGTTTATATGTATTTATATTCATACATCTTTGCACAGATTAGCTAGTTTCTTTTTACCATTGTTATGTTGGTGGTATGGTTACTGCAAAATTAAACGTCAAACTCTACTTATTTGTTAGTGTTTCTTATGTGTATGTTTCTGACAGTGACACCATGGTTATTTCTGTTACGGAGTAAAGAAAAACATGAGATATTGATGTTATACAAGCATTTCAGAAAATCTGCAAATTTCATTTTATAATTTTTTCAATGAAAAATCAGCAAAATGCAGAGAAATCTGCAAAACTGGCAACAGTGACGACAAGCTGTAGCAGAACTCGAAGCTCTGTCGCTGTATTGTACAGTGTGACCGTTTGATCGACTACAGTGGCAAATTGCCACTTTTTCGATTGCCTTCCCTCTTTTTGTCCCCCTTTTTCTAAAGTAAATTATATAATAATACATTAAAAATAAGAACTTTAATGTAGTTGTGTCGATTTTTTTAATGTTGCCCCTTTTTTTTGATAAATCCTCCCCTATTTGGTGCAACTTTTTGAAAAATGTCATCGGTCACCCTGAAAGCAAATGCTCTCTCTCTCTGCGTGTTTGCTTGCGCTTTATACTTCCCCCCCGCATCAGTACCGAAACCAAAAAATTTTAAATTTTTTAGCTCTGATGCGCATTCTATATAATTTATATTCTTTGGTAGTACATATTAACTTTGATAAATAAGCTTTTTTTTGCTTTGCTAATATTTTTACATATAGAAATAACAAAAAAAAAACCGTAAACAAAAAAACATACAAAGTACCCTTGAGGAATACTCTATATGAGTCCCCAAAGGAAAATAATAGTGAAGTGAGTTCTAACGGCAGAAATGCCTATTTTACTGTGAGTTTTGATGCTCATAATGATAACAATAAAAATACAAAATCTGATAATAGACTTGCTGTGAGTTCTGAAGCTCTTAATAAAAATCAAAAATCTGATAATAGACTTTTTCTAACGGCAAAACCACAGTTTCGTCAGCGATCAACTTCGCTTTGTCCAATGCCAACTAGTGAATCGTTGACACTATTGCCTAGTACTTCTACATTTAACTCAGCCATATCATCCGCTTCGGGCTCGTGGTCATCACTTAAACAAGTTGTGACTGAAGATAAGAGCAGCCCAAAACCCAAGGTCCAAGTCGGAATGGACAGATACATTACAATTTTAAGGCGCGGGATAAGCCCAAATTCAATCAACAAAAATTGCATCTGCTCCAAAGATGTCTAGGGATAACAGCGCATCATCTACCAATCGCCAAAATCGTTTTTCAGTATTGCAAGTCAATGACGACAAGCCGGCTGCATCATCGCAAAAGTCTTTTAAGCCACCACCTATTTATCTGAGAGAAAAAAATTCTAACGCGCTTCTAAGAAATCTACTGTCGACCATTGGTGAAAATACTTTTCACATCATTCCAATTAAACGAGGTAATATTGATGAAACTAAAATCCAAATATATGATGAAAAAGATTTCCGAAAAACTGTTAGTGAGTTTGAAAAAAATAAAACAAATTTTTACACATATCAACTTAAAAGTGCTAAAAGCCTACAAATAGTATTAAAGGGCATAGATTCATATGTTGAGCCCGAAGAAGTAAAATATGCACTTATCGAACAAGGATTTAAGGTAAAAAATGTTACCAATATAATGAATAGAGAGAAGATTCCCCAGCCTCTAAAAAAAACGAGACGCACACAATTTATAGTCTAAAATACCTTTTACACCGAAAAATCACAGTTGAAGAGCCACGTAAGCGTTCAGGTCCCGTACAGTGCCATAATTGCCAAGAATATGGCCACACAAAAACTTACTGCAAATTAGCTACTGTTTGTGTTAACTGCGGTGAATTGCATGGTACTGCTAACTGTACCAAGCCAAAAGTACAAGGAGAACAAAATTCAGTAATTGTGGAGGTAATCACATCGCTAACTACAGAGGCTGCCCTGTATATTCTTTCGTTAAACAGGCTATGGGTCAAAAATCTAAATTAGCTCCAGTTCAATCAGCAAATGCTTACTCCGCCACTCTTCCTCAAACTAGCCAACTAGTTACTTCACGTGTATCGTATGCCCATGCTGCTAAGACTAGTTCTATTCCCACACAAAATGTTCCACCGCCAAGTAATTCAACGAATGCAAACTCTAGCTTTAACTTTAGTCGTCTTGAAGCTACTATTGAGAATCTGGTGCTAACTATAAACAACTTTACAGCAAATATGACTAGCATGATGCAAGAAATGCTGAGAATGCAGAATACTCTGCTTCAAGCATTAGTCAAAAAACCATGAACACGTTAAAACTATGTTTCTGGAACGCAAACGGCATTTGCCAACATAAAAATGAACTTGAGCACTTCCTCACGGAAAAAAATATTGATATAATGTTGGTCTCTGAGACTCACTTGACTTCGAGAAGCTGCTTTAAAATAAATGGTTACACTCTATATGATTCAAAGGACCCGAGAGGGAGAGCATGCGGTGGATCAGCAATTCAAGACTCAAGCACTATATCCTTGAGAACGTTAGTGAAGAATATATGCAAGCTACGAATATTTTCGTAGAAAATTTTTGTGCGAATTTCGTGATATCTTCAATTTACTCACCTCCCAGATTTTCAGTTACCGAAGATCAGTATGAGAAGTTCTACAAATCGCTTGGATCTTGTTTCGTGGCAGCTGGTGACTACAATGCAAAACATACGTACTGGGGCTCGCGTCTTGTTACACCTAGAGGTAGAGCATTGTTTAATACAATTTCAAAAATGGGCTTAGATGTCATTTCCAGTGGGGAGCCTACTTACTGGCCTACTGACGTAAGAAAAATTCCAGATGTTATAGATTTTGGCGTCACGAAAAATATCCATAGGGACTTAATTCACGTAGAGGGCTCTCTAGATCTGTCCTCCGATCACTCTCCCACAATAGTTACAATTTTCAACCCACTAAGGAGTGATTTAACTAACTCATATGTGAAAACGATTAATAGGGTCAACTGGCTAGGATTCAAAAAATATGTTAGTAGTCACTGCGTAGAAAACATTCAGCTAAGATCACCTGATGATATTGAATTTAATATTGCCAATCTTAACGAATATATTAAACAGGCTGCTGAACATGCCACTACTTCCTATCCGCAGACTGGCTTTAATAGAATTTATTCTACGGAAATTGAACGTCTTGTATGTGAAAAAAGGAGAGCTAGAAGAGAATGGTCACAACATCGATCACACCTAAAAAAAATCAGACTTAAGAATGTACTAAACGACTCAAAGATCTGCTATCTTCGGAAATGACTGCATTACTGGAAAAGTATTTAGAAGGTCTTGATGTAACGTCAACATCTAATTACTCTTTATGGCGCGCTACTAGAAATCTTAAAAGACCCGTTGATCTCAAATCACCACTGCCTACTTCGACCGGAGGCTGGGCAAGAAGCGATAGTGAGAAAGGTAACTTATTTTCTGAGCATTTAAAATCTGTATTCACTCCCAATTCATGTACGGGTGCTGCGGGTTACCGAGTGTAGTATCTCTACCCCCTCGTCCCTTAAGGTTTAAGATGCGTGAACTACAAAAAATAGTTGCTGAACTCGACCCGAAGAAAGCTCCAGGTATTGATGGCATCAGTAACAAGATGCTGATGAACTTGCCGCATATTGCAATAAGAATCTTGCTATTTATTTTTAATGCCATTTTACGAATGCAGTATTTTCCACATAACTGGGAACTTGCCAAGATTATAATGATTCCAAAGCCAGGCAAAGATCTTACCAAGGCTGAGTCATATAGGCCTATAAGCTTACTTTCAACAATTTCAAAGCTTTTCGAAAAGCTGCTCATGACTAAATTGTCCACAATTTTAGCTGATAGTGGGTGCATCGCGGACCATCAATTTGGCTTTAGAAGTCAGCATAGCACTATTGAGCAAACGCATAGATTGGTTCAAGTTGTAAGGAGGACATTTGAAGAAAAAAAGTATTGTTCTGCTTTTTTTATTGATGTTTCACAGGCATTTGATAAAGTATGGCACGAAGGCCTAGTTTTAAAAATGAAGACATACCTACCAATAAACATACAAAAGCTTTTGGAAAGTTATATTGTTGATAGGAAGTTTACTGTTGTGGAAGGAGACTTCATTAGTGTGCCCGAATCTATATCTAATGGTGTGCCACAAGGTAGTATTCTGGGGCCAGTATTGTATCTAATATACACTTGTGTAATGCCTGTGAGCAATAACATCCACACTTCTACATTTGCCGATGATACAGCCTATATGAGTACGCACAAAAACCCTGATGAGGCATCCCGCAATCTCCAAGCACACATTACTCACCTTGAAATATGGTTGAACTTATGGAGAATTAAAGTAAATGAACAAAAGTGTGTTCATATAACGTTTACCCTAAGAAAAGATACCTGTTCCCCCATTCGAATCAACAATCAAAACATTCCTCAACATTCTCAAGTGAAATACCTTGGCATACACCTTGATCGAAGGCTTACATGGAAATATCATATTGACTCTAAGTTAACCCAAATGAAACTTAAATTAACTCAAATATATTGGTTAATTGGCAGAAATTCAACACTCAGCCTAGACTGCAAACTTTTGATATACAAGTCGCTTTTGAAGCCAATATGGTGCTATGGAATTCAGCTATGGGGCACTGCTTCAGCTTCAAATATTGAGAAAATCCAACGAAGGCAAAACAAAATTTTACGGTTAATAACATCGGCTCCATGGTACATTAAAAATTCAAATATACATCGTGATTTAAATATGCCACTAGTGAGTGAAGAAATTGCAAAATACGCAGGCAAATATTTAACAAAGCTCGAGTCACATCCTAATCCGCTTGCCCGTAATATATTGAGCTTTACTGGACACATCCGCTTAAAAAAGGGGGACACAAGGGCTCTTATACTCAACACTCCAGATGGGACTGCTTAAAAATACTTCTTTTTTCTTTCTTTTTGATTATCACTACTTATGTATTATTTATAACTATCACTTGGTTTATGTCCGATACTGGTCGGGCCTAATAATTATATTTAAATTTAAGATTTGATTACTTATTGTTAGTTCATTTTTGAAGATACAATAAATAAATATATATATGAAGAAAAAAAAAATTTTTTTATGGTATTTTTATATAACTCAAAAGTCCTATACAATTTTATACGTGTGCTTTTAATCATTTAACTGCTTTTTTGCGGTTATTTTCATCAGGTGTACTACAACATACAACTAAGAATTATTTTGAAAATAAAAAAAGTATATGAAAAATTCATTTCCTCTTCTATATTCTAACCCCCATATTCATAAAATTTTAAACGAATTTGAAATGTATTTTATTTCAAATTTTTCATACAAAATTTTCCTAAAACGAATTTCAGATTTTGTATTTTTTTATGAATAAGGGGGTAAATGTCTATATGTGACAGCGCATAAGGGTAAAAAATCAATTTTCACTTTTTTTATGTGGACAACATCTGAGCATCGAATGAGACCGATCCCATTCCCCAAAAGTGTTCCCTCCCAGAGATATGCGCGTTTTATGAAATTGAAGTCGACGATTCTAAGGTTATGTGAAAAAATTTTCGTACTAACAGAGTGATATTCGCGATTTAAAAGAATTATAAATGAGTATTTATTATAATTCAGAAAATAAACCAGGATTCGAAAAAACGCGAGCAAAATTGATATCAAACTCATGGAAACAGCGCGCTAGGTAGAAAACAGTAAAAAACCAACTACACAAAACAAGAGGTAGGGACGACCTACGCGCGTTTTCAAGGTAAACCAACACGTTTCTGACGTCATGAGATGTGTCGCTTTCAAATGAGACCAATACCAACACGCTCAGTGATGGTACACCAAAGATACACGTATTTAAATCTTTAAAATGGCTCTCCTGAGCAAAACCGGTTTTTACCCTTAGGTCCCTTTCTATTTTGCGCGTCACATATGTACTTCATTAAAAATTATAGTAAGCAGTAAATTTACTGATTACTGAAAAAATTCAGTAAATTTTTACTGATAATGAAATTTAATTTGCATTACAAGTAAAATCGTAGGGCCGTATTCATAATAAAATTGTAGCAAGTGGCAAAGTTTCTTTTGCTCTTGTTGTTGTGTACGCATTGCAATTAAAATAAATTCAGTAAAGTACGACTTTGACTCGCGCACGAAGGGTTCCGTACATTCGGTTTTGAGAATTTTTTAAGGTGGCTTTTTTGAAGTTTTCTTTCAGTTTAAACGATTTTTTCAGTTTTTTCGCTTTTTTCTCGTTTTGAAGTTTTTTTTCACTTTTTGGCGTCTTTTTCATTTTCGCGATTTTCTTCATTTTGGCAGTTTTTTTTATTTTGGCGATTTTTTTGTTTTGGAGGTTTTTTAATTTTGGCGATTTTTGTTTAATTTTGGCAATTTTTTTAATTTTTTTTGTTTAGAACCAGCACTCAGGGGATAACGCCTACTCAAGCAATGCATTGTGCTAGAACAAGGAAAATAAGTAATATGGAAGGAGGATATAAGGAGTAGTGTCTGCGGACATTTGATTTAAACCTTCCCATGCTGGTAGTGACAGGAAAGACCTCCGCAGGTAGTTGATTCCACATACGTACAGTTCGGCTAAAAAAGGATCTCTGTAATGCGTAGTGCGATTCATTGGCCAATCGACCACAAAGCGATGTGCTCTGAGTGAGGCACGTATTGTACGTATAAATGTGCGGGTTTCAGGAACAAGTTCCCTAATTTCATTAGAACACATTCCGTTGTAGTAACGATAGAACAATGAAATGCACCCCACATTGCGTCGATGCTCCAATGAATCAATAGAATTGGATACCCTACTGTCACCGATGAGCTTTTTCGCCCTCTCCTGTACGCGGTTAGCCACCCCAAATTAGACTTTGAAGTGCCGGCCCATACATGGGAGTTGTATTCCATTTTCGGTCGGATATAAGTGGCATAAATAGTAAGGCGATCAGATGGTGTGAAATATCGTTTTCACTGTTTCAAAAAGCCGAGGCACTTGAATGCCTCTTTTGCAATTTGAAAAATGTGTTCAGTCCATCGAACATCACACTGTATTTTCATGCCAAGAACATCAAGAGCATCTGATTCCTTAATACTTAAAGCTCCCATAGCTACCGAGGGAGAAGCATTTTCGGTCACGAGTCTATATGTAACCATGCAACATTGGGTCTTACGGGCGTTAAAGTCGACCCTGTTCGCATGACCCCATTCAGAAATGTTTGCTAAATCATGGTTTAAAGTCTCATTTATTGTTTGTCGCATAGCCTCAACCTGCGGCAGGCTAGGTCTATTGCTGAATGAAAAAGACTGGCAAATGCTACTGTCGTCCGCGAAAGAATAGATAGGGTTGAAAGTTTTACAGAGAAGGTCATTTAGAAAGATAAGAAATAGAGTTGGTGAAAGGTTCCGTACCTTGCGGTACCCCTGAATTTAACTTGAACCCATTTGATGAGATCCCATCTATAACAACTCTTATAGTGCGATCCCTGAGGAAATTCGATAAGAATCGAGAGAAGTTATCACCGGCACCAAGGGCAATACATTTTGACAAAAGTGCACCATGCCACAATTTATCAAACGCTTTGGAGATATCTAAAGCCACCACCTTACTTTCGCCAAAATTGTGGATTGAATTACACCATTTCTCCGAGAGGAGAACAAGTAGGTCTCCCGTAGAGCGGCCTCTACGAAATCCATACTGCCGGTCGTTGAGTAAGCTGTTGGACTCCAGATACCTTACAAGATGGAAATTCACCATACTTTCCATCACTTTGGAAAGTGCCTCAGTACTTTGGCACACGAAGATCTCGCCCTTTTGCGTAGCAAATTAGTATCGGCATTTTGATTACTTCGCCAAATAATGAATGCTTCCTCTCTAGATCTGACTGAAACCAGAGTTTCTCTTTGGGCTTAATCGGAATTTGTTTTTATGGTATGAAAGCTTTCATGCCCATCAAAATTATACTTTCGACCATTTTGGCCATGGCATTGACATCATTGTCTAGGAAACATAGCTTCCAATTAAAATGCCGAAAAAATTCGTTGAGCTAAGCCCAACGAACCTTTTCGTAGATGTATTTTAGTCGTTTCGTAGCTGCAGATGAAACGCTATGAAGTGCTGAAAACGAAAAGGAGGCCGAAATGATACAGTGACCTGAATTACCGAGAGGTGCATTAACACTTACTTCATACTTATCAGGGTGTGAAGTGAGAAAGATGTCGGGTGTATTTTGATGGTGCCCTTCAACACACGGAATGTGTGTTGGTTCATTCACTAGTTGCACTATGTGGTTATGCGCTGCGAACAACTCAATGTATTGGCCTTCCGTAATTGTACGGCTCGAATGGCGAAGCCAAGTTGAATTGTGAACATCGAAATCACCAGCAATAACGATTTCACTGTTCGGCATCGAAGCCAGAAATGGTAGTATCTGTTTCTGCGTTTGGGCTTCTGTAAACAAATCCGAAATGCAAACAGTGTGCCCTGATTTGGAATTTAACCCAGAGACAGCTAAATTCAGCACCAGATATGCCTAGTGAGTGCTAGCATTGGTACACAACTGCATTACGAATGTACATTGCGATGAAAATTAAAAAGACATAGTAGGTGATAACCAGGTATCTGAAAATCCTGTGGATCAGAATTCTCAGACATTTGGGTCTCACGTAAGGGAAAACATGGAGAAAAATGTGTGCATACACAGAGAAAAAATTCGATCTTAGACCTCGTATATTGCAGAAATCAATTTTGAATTTATCTGTCATAGCAACACGGGAAAATCCAAATCAAATGCTGTATTTTGGCGATTTTTTTCTGTTTTTGGGTTGTTTTTCATTATGCAGATTTTTTTCATTTTGGCGATTTGCAACAGTTCTCGTTGTACCTTCATAGTGAACAGAAGTATTAGCGGAATTTCTTTTTACATACTAAACCAAAAAAAACCATACAAAAAAAATATTTGTAGTACATAATATTTGTTGTACATTAACTTTGATAAACAAGCTATTTTTGCTTTGCTAATATTTTTTTTTACATAGACAGTAATAACTAAAACAAAAAAAAAACAAAAACAACCGTAAACAAAATATCTTAAAGTGCCCTTGAGGAATACACTTACAAAGTGCCCTTGAGGAATACTCTATATGAGTACCTCGAAAACAAATAATTGCGAAGTGAGTGATAACGGCAGAAATGCCTATCTTACTGTGAGCTCTGATGATCTTAATGATAACAATAAAAATAACAAATTTGATGATAGACTTACTGTGAGTTCTGATGATCTTAATTTAAAAAAAGTAAATAAAAAACTTGATGACAGACTTTTTTTAACGGCTAAGCCAATTTTTCGTCAGCGATCAACTTCGCTTTGTCCAATGTCAACTGATTCGTTAACATTACAGTTGCCTACTACTTCGTCATTTAAATCAGCGATATCATCCGATTCATCACTTACCCAATTAGTCACTGAAAATAAAAAAAGCCCAAAACCCAAGGTCCAAATTGGAATGGATCTTGGGTCTAGCTGCAACAAACCAAAAGATCAAAGTGATAAAAAAATGCAGTAATTGTGGAGGTAATCACACCGCTAACTACAGAGGTTGTCGTGTGTACTCTTTGGCAAAGAAGACTATGGTGCAAAAACCTAAATTAGCTCCAGCTCAATCAGCAAACGTTTACTCTGCCACTTTTCAGCAAATGAGCCAACCAGTTACTTCCCGTGTATCGTATGCAGATGCTGCTAAGGCTAGTTCTATTCCGACACAAAATGTTTCACCGCAAAATAATTCTACAAATACACACTCAAACTTTAATTATAATCGCCTTGAAGCCACTATTGAAAATCTTGTGCAAACTATATCTAAACAATTTTACAAGAAATATAACTAGCATGATGCAATAAATGTTGCGAATGCAGAATACTCTGCTTCAAGCAATACTTAATAAGCCATGAACACGTTAACAATATGTTTTTGGAACGCAAACGGCATTCGCCAACATAAAAATGAACTTGAGCACTTCCTCACGGAAAAAAATATTGATATAATGTTGGTCTCTGAGACTCATTTGACTTCGAGAAGCCTTTTTAAAATTTATGGCTACACCTTATATGATTCAAAGGACCCGAGAGGAAGAGCATGCGGTGGATTAGCAATTTTAATAAAGTCAAGACTCAAGCATTATATTATTGATAACATTTGTAAAGAACATTTACAAGCAACGAATATTTGTGTCGAAAATTTTTGCACTAATTTTGTCATATCATCAATTTACTCTCCTCCTAGATTCGCAATTACTGAGCATCAATACGAGGATTTTTACAAATCTCTGGGTCCTTGTTTCGTAGCAGCTGGCGACTATAATGCTAAACACTCGTTCTGGGGTTCGCGTCTTATTACACCCAGAGGTCGAGCGTTGTTCAATACAATTTCCAAAATGGGCTTGGATGTCATTTCAAGTGGGGAGCCCACTTATTGGCCTACTGACATACATAAAATTCCGGATGTAATAGACTTTGGCGTTATGAAAAATATCTCTAGGAATTTAATTCAAATTGAAGCTTCTCTAGATCTCTCGTCCGATCACTCTCCCACGATCGTTACAATTTGTAGCCCATTAAGAAGTGATTTACCTCACCCATATGCCAATTTGATAAATCGTGTAAATTGGCTGCGATTCAAAAAATATCTTAGTAGTCATTGCACGGAAAACATTACACTAAGAACACCTGATGATGTTGAATCTAACATTGCCAATCTTAACGAAAATATTAAGCAGGCTGCTAAACATGCCACTACCTCCTATCCGCAGACTGGGTTTAATAGACTATATTCTACAGATATTGAACGTCTCGTATGTGAAAAAAGAAGAGCTAGAAGGGAATGGCAACAGCACAGATCACCCCAGAATAAAATTAGATTTAAAGAGTGCACTAAACGACTCCAAGAGCTGCTTGCACATGAAAAAACTGCATCTCTTAAAAACTATCTGGAAAATCTTGATGTCACACCAGCATCTGATTACTTTTTATGGCGTGCTGCTAGAAAGCTTAAAACACCCGTTGAGTTTAAACCACCTCTGCGCACATCTACCGGAGGTTGGGCAAGAAGCGATACTGAAAAAGGTAACATATTTGCTGCCCATTTAAAATACGTATTTACCCCAAACACATCTACTGGTGTAATTGATTTGCCAAATGTAGTCGCTCTACCCCCTCAACAAATAAAGTTTAAGACGCGTGATGTGCAAAAACTAATTTCTGAACTCAACCCAAAGAAAGCTCCGGGTTTTTATGGAATTAGTAACCAGATGCTAATAAAGTTGCCTCGTATTGCAATTAGAATACTGTTATTTATTTTTAACGCCATTTTACGACTGCAGTATTATCCAAATAGCTGGAAGCTTGCCAAAGTTAAAATGATTCCAAAGCCGGGCAAAGACCTTACCAAGGCTGAGTCATACAGGCCAATAAGTCTCCTATCAACAATGTCAAAGCTTTTCGAAAAACTGCTCATGACAAAATTGTCCCCAATTCTAGTTAATAGTGGGTGCATACCGGTAAAAACATACCTGCCAATAAACGTTGTAAGTCTTTTGAAAAGTTACATTACTGCCCGGAGGTTCACTGTTGTGGAAGGAGACTTTATGAGCATGCCTGAAACTATCTCATCCGGTGTGCCACAGGGGAGTATACTGGGGCCAGTTTTGTATTTGATTTATACTTGTGATATGCCTCTGAGCAGCAATATCCACACTTCCACATTTGCTGATGATACAGCCTGCCTTACTATGCATGAAAATCCTTACGAGGCATCCCGATATCTTCAAGAACACATTACCCAGCTGGAACTATGGTTAAACTTATGGAGAATTAAGGTAAACGAACAAAAGTGTGTTCAAGTAACATACACATTACGAAGAAATACCCATTACCCATTACCCATTCGGATTAACAATCAAGTTGTCCCTCAACATACTCATGTGAAATATCTTGGTATACCTTGATCGACGGCTTACTTGGAAACACCACATTGACTATAAGTTAACCCAAATGAAACTAAAATTAACTCAGGTACATTGGCTGATTGGTAGAAATTCAATCCTCAGTCTAGATTGCAAACTTTTGATATACAAGTCACTTTTGGAACCTATATGGTGCTACGGTATTCAACTATGGGGCAATGCTTCAGCTTCCAATGTCGAGAGAATCCAACGAAGGCAAAATAAAATTTTGCGATTAATAACATCGGCTCCATGGTATATAAAAAACTCAAATATACATCGTGATTTAAACATGCCACTAGTGATTGAAGAAATTGCAAAATATGGAGGCAAATATTTAACAAACCTCGAGTCACATCCTAATCCGCTTGCTCGTAATATTTTGAACTTTACTGGACACATCCGCCTAAAAAAGAGGGATACAAGGGCTCTTATACTCAACACTCCAGATGGGACTAACTGAAAATAATTTTTATTTTTTATTTATTTTTTCTTCCTTTTGTTTATCACTACTTAAATATGTATTATTTATAACTATCTCTAAATTTATGTCCGACAGTGGTCGGGCCTAATAATTATATTTTAGAATTAAGATTTGAATACTTATTGTTAGTTCATATAGGAAGATACAATAAATAAATATCATGTATTATATAAAAAAAAAAAAATTTTGGCGATTTCTCCGGTTTTTCGCGATTTATTTTAGTCCTAGAATTTTTTATTTAATTTGGTGCTTTTTTCGTTTTGGTGATTTTTTTCGGTTTGGCAATTTTATAATTTTTTTATTTTTTAGTTTTACCGTTTTTGAAAATTTTAAGAGTTTTGCTCTTACGGTTTCCAAGATACAGCAAATTGTCAAAATTGCATATTCAAAATTGCATTAACTGATGGAACACCCTTTAATTTAAAGTTTTTGAAATTTTAGTGTTAATTGTTGTAGTCTACAAAAATACACTAACTTTACAAATTTCAAGTGTATATACAATGTATGTATATTACATGGGATTTTAACATTTGTAGTAGCTCGTTTTGGAACACCCTTTAATTTTTAACTCTCATGTATTTGTTGTTGTAACGGCCAAATGTCTACACACTGTTTCCAAATTTTTTTTTTATTCTGTTCAACTACAGTTCACTTATTATTAATAAATCCAACTCATTATTCATTAATCCTCGTGTATATTGCCTTAAAAATTTAAAAAAATTAATATGATTTGTACTAACGTGTATCTGAAAATCCGTACTACAACTCATAGTATGCTAAGTACGAAATTAAATATCGTGTATACCCTGCATAAGATCTTACTCTTACGTCCGTAATTTCTACAAGTAGATATCTATTCGTGACTAGATATCTATCGTGTAAGTTGAATTTTATAAGGCAAACTCTTGGGTAAAAACCTTAGGTAAATTACCTGTGCGTAGAAATTACGGGCATTACTCTTACTTGTGAAAAAGATTTTTACCCCCTAGCGTATACATGTTTACCATCAAAAAGAATTGTTGTGAAGAAAATTGTAATTATTATCATCATCCGTCTAGCCCCTATGTTTAACGAAGTGAAGCAAATTTAGTGAAATTAATGACTAGTAAAGTTGAATGTAAGTACGTTGAAGTCTTAAAATTTCCCAACCCAATTATTGAACTAAACAGAGATGTACAAACGATATCAACACTTACGAAATTTGCCAATCAAGAGTTATGTTGACGCTGCACCAAAAATTCTTATAGGATTAAACCATTTTAACCTAGGGATTTCAAGTAAAACTCGTGAAGGTGCACCACATGAAACCGTGGCGGTAAAAACACAACTTGGATGGCTTATCTATGGATCAACGGCTGTAAATAATTATTCAACGGCTGTAAATAATTATCATCTTTGTAATTGTTCTGAAAGCGATAACGGGTTAGAAGAGTTGGTTAGTTGGTTTCTACACAAAAAACCCTCTTATCTGCGAAAATGAAACTCAAGCATTAAATTTGCTAAATAATTTTACAATAATGAAAAAAAACGGACATTATGAGGTTCTAGTGCTATGGAGACACGCTAATCTTAATTTATCAGACAGATATAATATGGCTCTTAAATGACTTATATGCTTAGAAAGAAAATTATTATGAGACGACTACTATTCGAAATATTTAAAAATAAAAATTTATTTAAATAAAGGTTATATACGAAAATTAAATGAGAAACAAATTAACCGCAATGATGGAAAAGTTTGGTATTTGCCTATATTAGCTGTGTTCAGTAAAAATAAGCCAAGAAAATTGCGAGTTGTGTGGGATGCAGCTGCAAAGTCGGATGGTTTGTCGTTAAATTCATTTTTGTTAAAAGGCCCTGATATGCTAGCATCTTTACCTACAATCCTTTTTAAGTTAAGACGGAATTCTACGGCTGTTTGTGGTGACATCGAGGAGATGTTTCTTCAAATGCACATACGGCCAGAAGATCGCGATGTACAAAGATTTTTGTGGCGCGATTGTTATCTAAGTAAAGTGCCTGATGTTTTTGTCATGGATGTTGTGATATTTGGAGCCACGTGTGCTCCATGCTAGGGATGGGCAAATGAAAAAAATGTATTGATATATATCGTATCGATATTTTTTAATGGTATCGAAATATATATTTTTTGGAAACATCGATATTTTTGCCTACAAATGAAATTCCACAAAAAGCGCAAGATTATACGGTTATCCGTGGAAGATCAGTCAACCAGTGCGAGCGAGACGAAAAACTCTCGCAGGCCAAACAACCGACATAAACCTGACCGCACTTAAGAAATAATTACGATGACGCGAAATGATGTTCTTCAACCCAGAGCTGCTTATCGACTGTGGTAAAAATTAAATTTTTTAAATTCTTAAAGCACAATCACAGTTTATTTCGAAATGTTTTTATTTTAATTATGTTGCCACTTACAATTACTTAACAGTTTATTGATTTTCAGAGGTTGAACCGAAACAGAACAGGGGCCCGTTTCTCAAACCTATAAGTAACAAATTTACAAGTAAAATAGACACAAAACTACAGAAAATAAAAAATAATTCTGTCTTCAGGCTTATACCCACACAAACCAAATTTGGCATTTAGCTTAGTTAAGTTAGGTCACCTTATAGATGCGCCTTATTATGGTGAAATTTCTCTTTTTTTTTCTTCGCATCACTAGCACTGATGCCAATAGCGTACAGCTAAAAACCGGCAAAAAGTAGAGCTCTTAAAAATATCAAAACCCGATACTCGTAAACAAGAATCGATGTATATATATCGATCGGTTTTTGAAATATCGGCGATATATATCGATATTTATTTTCGCAAATATCGATATTTCGATATATCGATATTTTTTGCCCATCTCTACTCCATGCATATCGCAATATATAAAAAATTTAAATGTTGATAAATTTCAATATAATTTTGCATCCGCTGTTAAATCCATTAAAGAAAACCACTATGTGGATGATTTATTAGATTCGGTTAATACTCCACTCTAGAAGACGCGACAAAGTTAATATCGTACGTGTCCTACACACATCGCCAAGCAGGTTTCAACATAAGAAATTAGGTATCAAACAGTGAGCTTGTTAGGAACAAATTTACAATAAATAATCCAAATGGCGTAAAGTGTATAAATTTCAAAGATGACAGTCAGTTGGAAAAGGTTTAAGGGGTTTTCTGGGAATATAAAGAGGACACAATTACCTTCAAGATTGCATTTTGGCTTCTTAACAGCGATATATTTTTATTAACAAAGCCTTGGCCTGATTTCACCCATAACAATGATTCTTAAAATACTGATGCAGGATGTGTGGCGAAGTAAAGTTGATTGGGATGAGCTGATTCCCCCAGAATTAAGAAATAAATGGTATCAATGGGTAAAAAACTTGCCTGATTTACAAAATATTAAAATACAAAGATGTTACTTACAATCATTTAAAATTACAAAAATGTTGAAATACAACTGCACACATTTCTAGATGCTAGTGCTTATGGTTACGCCACCGTTTTATATTTTAGATTGAGTGAAGATTTATTTTTTTAATACATATATTTATTTATTGTATCTTCAAATATGAACTAACAATAAGTATTTAAAACTTAAATCTAAAATAATTAATTTGGACCGACCACTGCCGGACATAAACTTAGTGATAGTTATTAATAATACATAACTCCTGATAAGCAAAAAAACGTGTTGTTTATTTTGACATTTTTGTTTTTTCCAAAGGACTATTTTTTTTAAACAAAATAGTAGAAAAGGCTCTAAAAAATTCGTTGAAATTAAGCCAAACTAAAATTACAGATTTTGTTACCTTAAACACTTTGTTATTTCGAATGAATAATATTTATTATATTAAGGGCCATTTTCACAAATTGCCTTTAAATGGCTTTGCATTATAAAACCTTCATTTATTATTATTTTATCTATTAAATATTATTAATATTGATAATAATAACAATAAAAAAATTCAAGTTGTAATAATACAAAGATATTTATCGGGCAGACAAAATCCTACCTTTAACTTAAAGCAAGTTGTGAAAATGGACCTAAGTCTTCAACCTTTTGAAGTTTCGTTATTTCAAACAAAAAATGCTTAATGGAGTTTTGAAGGCAATCAATAATTTTTTTAGGTTTTTAATCAGAATACGAGTATTTTGTTTTCTTTTACTTTATTTTATAAAAGTTTTTATAATTTAACCTTTTAACGTACAAAGTATTTATGTATTTGTTTATAACGTCTACAATACGTATACGTAAATACTACACATATATAATTTAAATAAATCTGTTTTCTCTTTTATAATAACACAAGATGTTTATATCAGTGTGCACACTTCTACCGATATTCGGTAGATTCTACCGAATACGTTTGTGAATTTAACGATCTACCAATTCTACCGAACAAGGCCTGAAATCTACCGAATATTGAACGAACATTTTGATTAACAATGATGCTACAACATCAAGTTGATCACACATACGAAAAATTAATCACATTTATGATCTAAAATGTGGAAAGCTTTCCGCGTAGAAGAGAATATTTTTATCGAATTGTAATTAGTAATTTAAGTCGATATATTTGTAAATTGGATATTTTGCCACATAGCATTGCGGCCGCACAGCGGTCATTTTCTGCCATGAAAATCATTAAAACAGAACATAGAATTATGCTTGGGGTTGAAACATTTATTCCTCCCAATGATTTAATAATTTTTGCACAAAAGTTTAAATTCATAAATGGATCTTACATATAATCTTTGTAGTAGCAAATGTTTGTCAAATAAAAGCTACTTTATAAAACCTATGTACAAAAACTGAATTCCTGTTATTTATGTTTATTATTTTATGTATGCATAGCACATCTATATAAAGGGTAAAGGCAAAACTGGGGATGCCACTTTTTATACCCTTTACCAAAAATGGAAAAGGGTATATATAGGTTTGTCATTCCGTGTGTAATTTCCATAATATTAATTTGCGACCAAAAAAATATATATATTCTGGATCCTTATGAATAGCGAAGACTAATAAGCGATGTCCGTCTGTCCGTCCGTCCGTCCGGTGTACGTGAAATCGGTTTTCCGAAGCTCCCAGAAAAGCTAGAGACTTCGTTCTTGGACTGGTGTGTCAGACATGGTCCAACTTAGATTGGTATTGAAAATCAGCAAAATCGAGCATACGGTTTCAGAGCTGGAAAGCTGAAACTTGATTTTGCCATATAAAAGTCACTACCGAAAACAAATTTTTATTTTTTTGTAATAAATAAAACTATTTTACACTTCAGTACGACCAAAATTGGTATTTTAAATTAAAAAATATTAAAAAAATTAAAAAGACGTTTCCAGGGTTGGAAAACTTTAACTTTTTGTGTTATTTAAAATTAACTATGTCTAAAACTATGCAGGTTATTTTCTCGAGAACCGTAAGAGCTAGAGACCTGAAATTTGTACACAGTGTATAGACCTTTGGCCGCTACAACAAAAAATACATGAGAATTGGAAATTAAAGGGTGTTCCAAAACGAGCAACGAAAAATGTTAAAATCTCATGTAATATACATACAATAGAATGTATGTATGTATGTATATACACTTGAAATTTGTAAGGTTAGTGTATTTGTATACAGACTACAAAAATTAACACTAAAATTTCAAAAAATTTAAATTAAAGGGTGTTCCATCAGTTAATGCAATTTTGACTATGCAATTTTGACAACTTGCTGTATCTTGGAAACCGTAAGAGCTAAACTCTTGAAATTTTCAAAAACGGTAGAACTAAAAATCAAAAAATTATAAAATCGCCAAACCGAAAAAAATCGCCAAAAACCAAAAAAAAATCGCCAAAATGAAAAAAAGCACCAAATTAAAAAAAATGTCTACGACTAAAATAAATTGCGAAAAACCCGAAAAATTGCTTAAATGAAAAAAATCGCCAAAATGAGAGAAAATCGCCAAAATGAAAAAAATTCGCCAAAATGAAAAAAAATCGCCAGAATGAAAAAAACCCAAAAAAAGCAGAATAAAATCGCCAAAATGAAAAAAACCCCAAAACAGGAAAAACTCGCCAAAAACAAAAAAAATCGCCAAAACGAAATAAAGCACCAAATTAAAAAATATGTCTAAGACTAAAATGAAAAAAAAATCGCGAAAACGAAAGAAAATCGCCAAAATGAAAAAAAACGCCAAAATGAAAAAAAATCGCCAAAACGAAAAAAACAGGAAAAAATCGCCAAAATGAAAAAAAAAATCGCCAAAATGAAAAAAAACTCCAAAAACAGAAAAAAATTGCCAAAATGAAAAAAACCCCAAAAACAACACAAAATTTCCAAAATAAAAAAATCGCTAAAATGAAAACAAACCCTAAACAAAAAATCGCCAAAATGAAAAAAACCCCAAGCAACAGAAAAATATCCAAAATGAAAAAATCGCAAAAATTAAAAAAATTACCAAAATGAAAAAAAATTGCTAAAATTTTTTTTTTTCATATATATATTTATTTATTGTATCTTCAAAAATGAACTAACAATAAGTAATCAAATCTTAAATCTAAATATAATAATTAGGCCCGACCAGTATCGGACATAAGCTTAGTGATAGTGATGACCACGAGCCCGAAGCGGATGAAATCGCTGAGTTAAATGTAGAAGTACTAGGCAATAATGTCAACGATTCACTAGTTGGCATTGGACAAAGCGAAGTTGATCGCTGACGAAACTGTGGTTTTGCCGTTAGAAAAAGTCTATCAGATTTTTGATTTTTATTAAGAGCTTCAGAACTCACAGCAAGTCTATTATCAGATTTTTTATTTTTATTGTTATCATTTACTACGTTTATACGCAGGGCTTATTTGGAAATAAAACAGGAAATTGTTGCCATATTATTGTTTTTATTGCGACTTACTAATTCAGAAAACTATTCACGATTAACGCACTATTTGCAAATAAAGTGCTTGAGGTTGCCACGCTTACAAATGTTTGATAACAAGAAACAATAAATGGATAAATATTGCAACAAAAAGCATTGATAGAAGAAAATAATGATGATTAACAGCCTGTTTTTCGAAAATGAATAAGTGTATACGTTCGTTAAAATAACGAATGAAATCATGTTTACGTTTTGGTAGCATTTATTAATTTTCATGTGAGTCACAACAAAAGAGCTTTCAGTTTTACACACTCATAAAATTTCTTATGTAAAATTAATTAATAATCGGTCTACATATTTTTTTTCTTTAAGTTACAAAAAAATTAAATTAACGAGAAAATGTGAATGACTTTTTCATAAAATTTAAAATAAATTTAAAATGAATTTTATTTAAAATTTTTCATCGAATTTGTTTAATATATTTAATTTTTTTTTATTCTTTCACTGTAATAATTTTTTGAGTTTATATTTTTGGTTATAACTAAAAAGCTCTTTTTATGTCAAAACTAAAGCTTTAGAAAATGTTTTATAAAAATCAAATTTTAAACGTTATCGTTTATAAATGAAACATAAAAACGAAAGGGCTTATGTTTTCGAAAAACAGACTGTAAAACAAACAATTATTTGATATTTCGTACATTTACACTATTTTTTTTTGTCAACATAAGTAAGTTTTCTATAAAAGTGTTACCAATTTGGTGTACTTTTGCTATGACGTATAAACAGTGATTTGCAAATAATTTTATTTGCAAATAGTGCGCGTATAAACGTAGTAATTATGAGCATCAAAACTCACAGTAAAATAGGCATTTCTGCCGTTAGAACTCACTTCACTATTTTTTTCCTTTGGGGTACTCATAAAGAGTATTCCTCAAGGGTACTTTGTATGTTTTTTTGTTTACGGTTTTTTTTTTGTTATTGTTATTTCAATATGTAAAAATATTATCAAAGCAAAAAAAAAATGCTTATTTATCAAAGTTAATATGTACTAAGAATATTTGCTAAAATGAAAAACAGAAAAAAATTGCCAAAATGAAATGACAAAATTGCCAAAATAAAAAATTCGCCAAAATGAAAAAAACCCTAGGCAAAAAAACCGCCAAAAGCAAAAAATCGCTAAAATGAAAAAAAATCGCCAAAATGATATGTCTCCAAAATGAAAAAAAGCCCCAAAAACAGGAAAAAATCGCCAAAATGAAAAAGGGCCTCAAAAACAGAAAAAAAATCGCCAAAACGAAAAAGAAACGACAAAACTAAATTTTTTGTTTTTTTTTTTTCATATACATATTTATTTATTGTATCTTCAAAAATGAACTAACAATAAGTAATCAAATCTTAAATCTAAATATAATTATTAGGCCCGACCAATATCGGACATAAGCTTAGTGATAGTTATAAATAATACATAAGTAGTGATAATCAAAAAGAAGTATTTTTAAGCAGTCCCATTTGGAGTGTTGGGTATAAGAGCCCTTGTGTCCCTTTTTTTAAGCGGATGTGTCCAGTAAAGCTCAAAATATTACGGGCAAGCGGATTAGGATGTGACTCGAGTTTAGTTAAATATTTGCCTGCGTATTTTGCAATTTCTTCACTCACTAGTGGCATATTTAAATCACGATGAATATTTGAATTTTTAACGTACCATGGAGCAGATGTTATCAAACGTAAAATTTTGTTTTGTTTGTAAATAAATCATTTAAACTGAAAAAAACTTCGAAAAAGCAAATAAGCCACATAAAAAAATGCTCAAAACAGAATTTACGAATGGAACCCTTCGTGCGCGAGTCAAAGTCGCACTTTACTGAATTTTTTATACTCTTTACCAAAAATGGAAAAGGGTATATATGTATGTATAGGTTTGTCATTCCGTGTGTAATTTCCATAATATTCATATGCGACCCATAAAATGTATATATTCTGGGTCCTTATGAATAGGGAAGACGAATAAGCGATGTCCGTCCGTCCGTCTGGTGTACGTGAAATCGGTTTTCCGAAGTTCCCAGAAAAGCTAGAGACTTCGTTCTTGGACTGGTATGTCAGAAATTGTCCAACTTAGATTGGTATTGAAAATCAGCAAAATTGAGCAGACGGTTTCAGAGCTGGAAAGCTGAAACTTGATTTTGACATATAAAAGTAACTAGATAAAAAAATTTTTTAAATTTTTTTGTTAAATAACTTTGGTAAAGGGTATATAAGATTCGGCACAGCCGAATATAGCACTCTTACTTGTTTTTATTGGAAATGCTTCATTGTTTATGGCAGTTTAATTTCCAATCACATGTGAAGTTTTAAATGCGCTTTTGGAACCTGTTTAGTTTGATACTCCTTGCACTTACTCTTTATTTATAAGTACATACATATATTTTGTTATTTTTTATGTTTCTTTTAATAAAAAATATTTTCTGCCGAATTTCATTCAAATCTACCGATTTTTTTGTCGATTCTACCGAATTAAAAAAATTAAGTGTGCACACTGGTTTATATCCGATTTTGTTTATGTGCCATATTGTGGCATATAAAAAATTATACTTATAATCACATTAGCAATATAGTCACAACATTGCGTGCAACTAAGGGATGTGACTATAAACGAAAAGTACTGTAATATCAAAATTAAATTTGTTAAAAAACTTTTAATAGATATGTGGTAGTGTTAATATTCACTGTACTGTTTATTACTTGATAACAATAGTTTTAATCAATTTCTCTGTTGTAATATTTTCAGAGGTTTTTAATATTTTTCGTAATTAAAAGAGACATTAAGTTTTTTTTTGCTGTCATAGAGTTTAATCAGTTTTTATAGTTTTAAATATTTTTTAAATAAATTTGATTTTTCTTTTGTATAAAACAAACGTGTTTTAGTATCGAATCCTACATTTGGGGGCTCAACCTTAACATAAATCGAAATATTTGTTGCAACCAAAGATGGAATGGGCTAGCGCATCAGATCAGGATCTTAAAGATGCTTGTGAGGAATACAAATTATCGGACGATGGCGACAGAAGCACGTTGATAAGACGCATTAAAATTTTTGAGAAAAATCGAGCGGAAAAACGAAAGTTCGAGGAAGAAAGAATTCAGACTGAAGTTGTAAGAAGGAAGAAAGATGAAGAAAGATTAAGAGCCGAATATGAAAAAAGGATGGAAGGAGAACACAATGATGAAGTAATAGGACAGTTCACTGAATCAATAAATCAAGACGAAAGAACAATGGAAGATGAATCACAAACGTTTGACGAAAGAGTAAGAAAGAAGAAAAATTAAGAAGATGAAAGGCGGTTCGAGGAACCGACAGAACTTCAACGGCTACGAGATATGGAACTACGATCTATAAGTGACCCAGTAGCATCACATCAACCAGGCAGAAGTCTTGGAGACACTTTTGATCAAAATGCGAGAGGAAGTCAGTCGGAAGTTACATTTCGAGATGTTGATGAGCTAATGCAAAAGTTTTCCGGTGAAGGTGGTCGTAGCATAGACGAATGGCTTGATGACTTTGAACAAAACGCTTGTCTACTAAAATGGACAAATTTTCAAACACTTTTCTATATATTGTCGATGGAATAAAAGGCTCGCTATACAACAAGGCTATTTTATATGAATCAAGATCAAGTGCTGAATTGAAGGAAAAATTGCAGACGTATGACCAAATTGAACTTAGAATTGAATCAAAGCCAGAGAAGGATAAATCTGATAAATACTGCTTCAACTGTGGCGAGAAATCTCACGTATCAGACATGTGTCCAAATAAAAGTAAAGGACCTAAATGTTTCAAATGCAACGAGTTCGGTCATAAGGCCAATAGCTGTAGTAAATCTGAGAGGCATATGCAAAAATCCAATATTAACGTCGTGGAATGCAGAACATCATATAAAGTTGTCAACATAAACGGTTTTGAAATGGAAGTACTAATAGATAGCAGAAGTCAAATAACTACAATTCGAAAATATGCATTTTTTGGAAACTGTGTTGGCAGATATTCAAAAACCGAGATGACAGTATGTGGAGTCGGATCAGCATATACAAAAGCAATTGGAGTATTTGATGTAGAGGTAGTAGCTGATGGGTGCAAGCTCGTAGGGAAATGCCATGTGCTGCCAAACGAATGCGTGGGTATCGACTTCATTATAGGCACGAACTTGACTAATCAGGCAACTGTAAGCTTTTCACAAGATGGCGTAAAGATTACTAGATCAGCAATATGAACGGACGATGATATGTCAATTGAAATATCCAATCGATCAAAATGCTTCTTTATTTCCGACGAGGAAAAGTTTCTACCGGATATCACGCACATTCAAAACAAATCAATACGAGCTGACGTCAAGCAAATAATCAACGAATATGAACCTAAACCAATTAAGAGTTCACCAGTAAATATGAAAATAGTTCTTTCTGATGACGTTCCAGTGGCGCAGCGTCCGCGTCGTTTACCTCTTGTTGAAAAAGCAGAGGTAGAAAAACAGATAAATTCTTGGCTAGCAGATGGAATCATTCGACCTAGTATATCCGATTATGCCAGTCCAATAGTGCTCGTAAATAAAAAAGACGGAACAAAACGATTATGTGTTGACTATCGCCGACTCAATCAAAAAATAATTAAAGATAAATATCCTATGTCAGTCATAGAGGACCAAATAGATATGTTGCAGAATAACAAAGTTTTTAGCACACTTGATTTGGAAAACGGATTTTTTCACGTTTCAGTAGATGAAGAAAGTCGTAAATATACCTCCTTTGTCACACCAGCGGGCCAGTATGAATTTATGAAGGTGCCGTTTGGATTATGTACCAGCCTAGAAGTTTTTCAACGATTCATTGACACTCTATTCAATCCACTCTTGCTCAAAGGAATTGTCTTAATTTACATGGATGATCTGATTATTCTAGCAGAAAACGAAGAAGCAGTTCAGCGATTGAAACTTGTTTTAAGTATCGCAGAAGACTATAACTTGAGTATTAAATGGAAAAATGCTACAAACAAAGAGTGATTTTTTGGGCTACGAGATTGAAGGTGGTCATATCAGATCATCGAAACTGAAAACAAGAGACGTTCAAAGTTATCCCGAACCTAGAACAGAGAAGCAAGTGCAACGCTTCCTTATGCAACGGGGATATGACGATGGAAAAATGCATCCAGTACGTTATTTTAGCATCAAGACATCTGCAACCGAACAGAAATACCACAGCTATGAACTAGAGGTAGTAGCAGTGATGAAAGCAATAGAGAAATTTCGCGTTTACCTTCTTGGAAATCGATTTAGAATTATTACAGACTGCAAGGCATTTGAAGCAACAATGAAAAGGAAAGAGGTACCAAAAATATCTCGTTGGGCATTAATGCTGCAAGAATACGATTGTGAAGTGCTGCATCGCACAGGAGACAGAATGAAACATGTAGATGCTTTGAGCAGAATGTACTTTATTCAAGATGCAAGTTTAGTCAACAATATCAAAGCAGCACAAGTTCACGACGAAGTGAAGTACTGAAGACACAAAATTATGACAACTACGTGATACAAAACGGTCTCTTATGCAAGAATTTCGATGGAAATGTCGTAATCGTTGTACCAGAAGAAATTAAATATGGTATTGTAAAGAAAACCCATGATCAAGGGCATTTCAAACAGAACAAAATGAGGGATGTTATTAAGAAAGAATTTTATATATCGAAGTTAAAAACGATAATTGACAATGTCGTGAAAAATTGTGTTCCGTGTATAATAGGTGAAAAGAAAGCAGGCAAGAAAGAAGGATTTTTAAATCCAATACCAAAAGAAAGTGTACCATTAGATACTTGGCATATGGATCACGTTGGGCCGATGCCATCAACGAGCAAAAATTACAAGCACTTGTTGACGATTGTGGACTCATTTACAAAATTTGTGTGGATTTTCCCCACTAAATCTAGTACGGCTTTAGAAACATTAACTAAATTAAGGACAGTGACCAATATTTTTGGAAATCCTCGACGTATAATTACAGACAAAGGCACAACATTTACGGCAGAAATATTTCAAGAGCATTGCAAAACTGAAAATATTGATTTGGTGTTTACTACAACTGGCGTTCCAAGGGGAAATGGGAAGGTCGATCAAGTTCATAAAACAATTATTTCTGTTCTTTCCAAGCTATCTATAGATAATCCTGAAAAATGGTATCAACATGTCGATATGGATCAACAGTATTTGAATAAAGCAACTTATCGTTCCATAAACACCTCACCATTCGAATTGATGATTGGTATCCCAATGAATACAAAGGAGGATATGAATATTGCAGAAATAATTGAACTTGAAGTCGCTGCTGAATTTCATCAAAAATGTAATGAACTTAGAA
The DNA here is from genome assembly GCA_944452675.1 of Tachina lurida. NCBI lineage: Eukaryota > Metazoa > Arthropoda > Insecta > Diptera > Tachinidae > Tachina > Tachina lurida. The sequence goes on along the minus strand of OX101753.1, from coordinate 107,915,236 downwards.
ATAAGGCGAAACAACAGATATCAGCTATACAAAAAGAAAATAAAACAAATTACGATAGGAAACGAAAAGCTGGTGCACAATACAAAGTAGGTGATCTGGTATCCATTGCTCGTACACAGTTTGGTGGTGGTATGAAACTTCGTCCAAAGAATCAGGGACCTTATGAAGTTATTAAATATAAAGGCAACGATCGTTATGACGTCAAAAAGCTTGGTGATCATGAAGGTCCAGGATCGACATCTACAAGTGCAGACTACATGAAACCTTGGACTGCATTGGTATGATAAACTGGCTACCAGGGTCGGATGCCGGGTAATTCATTTCACTGTTACTAAAAGTAGGCAAGAAGGCAAATAAATGGAAACGAGAATATGACAGCAAATCACACATAGTTAAACAAAGAAAAAGCCAAACAAAACTAAAAATGAGCCAAGTGCCCGCAGTCACAAAACATACAGAAGTGTCACGAGACGGAAGATAAGGGTATTTTTCTGTTTGTCTCGTTTTCCCTCAAATGTTGTCAGCGTTTTTATTTCGATTCTCCTTTCTAGTGCAATAAAATTACAACGCTCCTTATTAGCTGTATCAGGGTACCTCTGTGGCTGAGTGGTAGCGATGCTAGCCTCTCAGAAGAGAGATCGTGGGTTCGATTCCCACCATAGACCCTGGGTGTTTTCCGCAGACAAGCTAATCGCTTTGCGGGTTGTGTTTGTTCTTTAAAAAAAAATAAGTTTTTTGAGTTAATAATACAGAATATTAATTGGTAAGTAGTAATACAGTACAGTATCAAATACACTATACTTTTCTCTTTTCCCACGAGTTTAAAAAAACCCGCGCCCGTATTCCGTAAGTCGCTAAAGCTAAAGCTAAATTTGATCTCTAAAATGTTGAACAAATAGAAAATTAAAAATTTTTTCCTATGACATAAAACACTCAAATTACGGGGAATTACATTTTTAAGCCATTGCCTGATTTATCAATAGACGTTTGAAAATTGTATTCGTAGCCGAAAATCGAGAAATCGACTTTATAGATTTTTAGCGATAGAGATTTAGCTTTGGCAACTTACGGAATACGGGGGCTGATTGGAGCTTTTTTTACCTGTCACTTTCTTCACTTCTGTGTATTCTGAGGCGTAGTCGTTCAATTGTACACTTTATCAGTACTGCTGAGCCAAATCAGCTGAGTAAAGTGACCGGGCCACTTCATTCATTTTACTGATTCGTTGAATTGTACTCGTTCGTCCATGAACGACACAGCTCTAATGGCCGCCCAAGACTGCATTTTAACATTTCATGAAAGGTATTCTCAAAAGCTTTAAGATAATACCAATATTGGTCATATTCGTTGGAAAACATCGTGTAATCACAATATTGTGCTAGAATTTCAGAGGTCCATAACTCGGAAACTAAAGATATGATACTTTTATTTTTATTTTTTGAGAGGTATCCCTAAACTTGATTTAATTAACCCTTAAGATAATTAAACTTGTGTAAATGCATGTAGATATCATCAACATAAGCCAGGTATTGGGATAATGAGTATTGATTGAGTTTTTATTGTAATTCTTGTTTGCTATAATAAAACGAAAGAAAAGAGGGGATGATAAGCAAGCCTAGTAGAGTCCATTCTATACCATTCATCATCAAAAGGCCGCCCGTGGGCACTTTGTTATGCTCTTTTTTACACGTACATTCGTACAAGCATGCAATTTGCTCTCTTTTACATTACATATGTATGTGTTTGCTTATCATTGTTCTATACTCTAAGCTTTAGATTCTAAAAGCTAAATTTTTCATTCAGCTACTCAGGCGGTTTCATTGATCATCATCATACGAATGAAATGTTGCATTAATAAAATGATAATTTTCATTTGCTGAATTAAACTGCTCTATTTCAGCATTTGTTAATTTTTTATCTTTCATTGTAGTTATCATATAGTTTTCGTTGATATTATGAAGTTGTAATATTTAATATTTTTCCTAAAGGTTCGACCTGCCCGATTGTGCCGGCGCTAATTAACGCCGGCACAATTATATATTTCAAGCGGCCTATACATACAATATTAATCAATATGTTATTGTTCACATCGATGGGATTACGTAAAAAGGTCAAAACTCGCACAATTTACGCAGCACCATCGATATTATTGTCGGTTTTACCTATACCATAGAATGCCTGATACACATTTTTTTAGAAGAAGTACAAGCGCATTGCAATAGGGACTTCAAAATATATGGAAGCCAGTACGCAAGAAGAAACTCGCGATTATCTAATCTGAGTGATATCTTTAACAGATTTCTCGCAGCATCTGATCCATTTATAACTAGTTTAGGTGCTTCCAACAAAATTATGACTCATGAACTACTTCCGGAATTTATATCTATGTTAGTATATCTTTGTAGAAATCAGTAATAAAATCAGAAATAATTTCTTAATCAGGCTTAAGTTCAGTAATTTCAATTCTTATTGAATGAAAAATGTTTATTAATTAATGTGAGTTTCTAAAGAAGAGAAGAAAAATTAAACTAGAGTTTATTAGCTGGGGGAAATTCCGATATTTTTCTTTGCAGCCACGCACTTCATCAGCACCCATGTCTATCTACTGGGGTAGATTAGAGAAATCAACTGTAGAAAGCAAAAACAAACTAACATAAAGTCACTACAATAATACTTACATGTATGTACCGATGGTGCATCGAATAAGTAAAAATAATTAAATAATTATTTACCAAACGTAAATCAATAATTGTATACACAATCATTTCTCATATTCTATTTCATTGAAAATTTAAGTTAAATAGCTGATGTTAATAATAATCTCTACCCTAGTAGACAGACATGGGTGCTGATGAAGTGCGTGGCTGCACAGAAAAATATCGGCATTTCCCCTAGCTAATAAAGTTTAGTTTAATTTTTCTTCTCTTCTTTAGAAACTCACATTAATTAATAAACATATTTCATTCAATAAGAATTGAAATTACTGAACTTAAGCCTGAATAAGAAATTATTTCTGATTAAAATATTTTCGGTTGTATGTAAAAAAATAATTTACTTTAGCTTTAAAGTTCATAGTAGTTGTCAAGTACATTAAGGCTAACATTACTTTGTTAAGAAATTATATGCAAAAGACAACTTTAATTATTTTGTGATTTATTTTTTAAATACTGGTAACACCACCGCGTTCAACAACCACTTCACAGCTCATGATATACAAATTCGAATACAATTTCATTCGAGTATTCAAATAAGTTTATATTTTATTAAATAGCTTTTTATACCATATACCCTCATATTTCGGATCCGAACCATGCATGTATGGTTGCCAGATTTTACGATTTATCGTCATTTTGACGATTTTGGGTTGCAAAAATAGCATTTCGACGACTGGAGGATTTTCGCCTTCAATTTGACGATTTTAAAATAATTATAAATTTACACCATTTATTAAAACTCTAGAACAATTTTGACCTTGACCAAGAACTTGGAAGCTTTTGAAACAATATGCAATAAAACTAAAGAGTAAAAGGCAATAAATTTTATTTTTTGTATTAATAATTTTTTAATTAAATGCTTTCTAAGCCTGTTATTGTACAGAATTTATCAACTAAAACAACAGAAATACAAAATTCATACGTTCAAATTCAAAAACTATTTAAAAAAGTTATGAGTAATATTTTAAAAACAGATTTGCTTGAGTTTGATAATTTTTATTTTTGGGATTATAAATAATTGTTTAAACATTGTTGAAACTTATTTAGGGATATTAGTATTTGATTAACCTTTACATCAGCAAGTTAAGGTTAATCAAATTGAAAAATGTGAAATCATTAAAATTTTTCATATGAAACCGTGTGGTAAAATCTTAATAAGATTAAGACTTCGAAGATAAATTAAATCTATTTGATCTCTACAATATTATTATAGAAAACAAAAGTTCTTTCTACGATATTCTAAAAGAGTTTTCTCACATTGTGAAAGAGTGTGAAGGTCAGGAAATTGAAACTAAATTCAGGCAATTAAAGATATTAAAAATGGAAAAAGTGTTCCATGATAAAAACTCAAAACTTTAAGATTTGTGGAAAAAATCCCCAAAACGAAAAAAGGACTGTATTCTTTTAATTCCCACAATAACTAATTTTATCCAAAAAATTTCCCCCAGCTAATAAAGTCTAGTTTAATTTTTCTTCTCTTGATTGAATTGAAAGTACTGAACTTCAGCAAACGTCGAAAGAGCATTTAGTCAAGTTACCTTAAAGAAAACCAAAGTAAGACATGTAATTATTTTATTTTTTTAAACAAGTGATGCCTTTTTAACCGACTTCAAAAAAAGAAGGAGGTTAACAATTCGTCTCTATTTTTTTTTAGGTGTGTAGGTTCATAACTCGGTGTATTTAAGAACGATTGTAAAATTTTTTTTATTGTCTAAGAGGGTATAGCTTCCCATTGGTCCCATTTGAAAAAACTGGGCGGGGTCACGCCCACAATTTTTAAAATTTGATTTTGTGATCTTCTACTCATTTGATTGCTGCGAAACCTAGCAAACATCTTTGGTTCTTGTCATAACAAAATTTTTAAGTTGAAAAAATGGGCGGGGCTACGCCCATTAAAATGTATTATAACATTACACGTGGTTCTACTTAACCCATTTTTACGAAACTTAGCACACACCTTGAGCTTTAAAAAAACACAATCCTCTTTTTAAAAAATGGGCGGGGTCACGCCCATTAACATTTTATATTATATTTCACAGGGTTCTATTACACCGATTTTTACGAAACTTAGCACACACCTTAAGCTTAAATAAAACCGCAAAACTGCGTTCAAAAAATTGGGCGGGGCTCGCCTATGAAATTTTAGTATAATATTTCATGTGCTTGTACTTAACAAATATTTACGAAACTTGGCACACACCTTGAAATTATAAAAATACACAATCTTGTTGTCAAAAAAGGGGTGTAGCCACGCCCCATAAAATTCAATAGTTAATATCACGTGCTTTTACTTTATCGATCTGTACGAAACTTGGCACACACCTTGAACTCTTAAAACTACACAATCTTGTTTTAAAAAAGTAGGCGTAGCCACGCCCCATTAAATTTAATATTATATTTCACGTGTTCTTACTTAATCGATTTTTACGAAACTGGACCATATTTCTAAATAAGCACTTAAAAGCTGCAAATAAAACTTAAAAAAAAATTAAACCGACTTCAAAAATAAGCACTAAAAAGCTACAAATAATATAGATCTAGTTAAATAAAAGATTTTTATATATGTTACCTACAGTGCCGTTTGAAGTAATACTGGAACTAAGCACATAGGAACATGCCCGCTAAAAAAACTGCAAGTAATTTTTATGTACATATGTCTGTGCTTAGTTACCAATGTTGCTGACACCAACTTCAAACGGCACTGTAGGTAACATATGTATGTACATATATAAAAATCTTTTATTTAACTAGATCTATATTATTTGTAGCTTTTTAGTGCTCTTTTTTTGAAGTCGGTTAATTTTTTTTAAGTTTTATTTGATAAGAGTTTAGCTTATTTTATACAGGGTGTTTTTTTTAGAGGTAAAGAACTTCGAATTGAAATAAAACACAAGAAAATCGTTTTAATGTCCATCAATTTGGCTTTATTGGAAGGATAATTTTATGCCATTAATGTTTAAATATGATTTCGGGCATGTGGCCGCCGCGGCTGGCTCGAATAAAGCCAATTCTACAGGTCCAATTTTCAACCACTTTTTCGAGCATATGGGGCCGTATGTTGGCAATAACGCCACGAATGTTGGCTTCCAAGTCCCCTAACGTTTCTGGTTTGTTGGCGTAGACGAGCGACTTCACATATCCCCAAAGAAAATAATCCAATGGTGTCAAATCACACGATCTTGGTGGCCAATTGACAGGTCCATCCCGCGAAATTATGCGCTCATCGAATGTTTCCTTCAATAAATCGATTGTGACGTGCGCTGTGTGGCATGTAGCGCCGTCTTGTTGGAACCACAACTCATCCACATTCATGCCATCCAATTCTGGAACAAAATAGTCGGTTATCAGCTCCAATTGCTGTGCACGGTGGCGAATCGATTCATTCGGGTCCTCTTCAACACTTTGCTCTACAGCGGCAATTGTTTCTTCGGTGCGCACTCTTCGACGTCTCTGCGGATGCGTATTATCACATAGAGTAAACGTAGTGCGAAAACGATCCATGGTTAACCGAATTAATTGCTCTGATGGACGATTATGTCGACCATAAAATGGACGGAGCTTGCGGTAAACTTCGCGAACTGAACCATTATTTTCGAAATAAATTTGCACGATTTGCAAGCGTTGTTCTTTTGTCAACCTGTTCATGATGAAATGGCAAACCAAACTAAATATTAATCACTTGACAGCTGACAAAATGGCCGCCCGTTAAAAAAGTGATGCCAACTTAAAGTTCTATACCTCAATAAAAAACACCCATTACAAAAACTACGAATTTATTTGTTGTGCTATGTTTTCGTTTGATAAAAGTGTTTGTTTTATTTTTGACGAATTTTGGACGTTTCCGGATAATAATTTTGACAATTTTTTGTGCGAAATTTTACGAATTCACTACTATTACAGTTCTCGTTGTACCTTCATAGTGAACAGACGTAATAGCGGAATTTTTTTACATACAAACTAAACAAAAAAAAAATTATACAAAAATATTCGTAGTACATATTAACTTTGATAAATAAGCTTTTTTTTGCTTTGCTAATATTTTTACATATAGAAATAACAAAAACAAAAAAAAAACCGTAAACAAAAACACATACAAAGTACCCTTGAGGAATACTCTATATGAGTACCCCAAAGGAAAATAATAGTGAAGTGAGTTCTAACGGCAGAAATGCCTATTTTACTGTGAGTTTTGATGCTCATAATGATAACAATAAAAATAAAAAATCTGATAATAGACTTGCTGTGAGTTCTGAAGCTCTTAATAAAAATCAAAAATCTGATAATAGACTTTTTCTAACGGCAAAACCACAGTTTCGTCAGCGATCAACTTCGCTTTGTCCAATGCCAACTAGTGAATCGTTGACATTATTGCCTAGTACTTCTACATTTAACTCAGCCATATCATCCGCTTCGGGCTCGTGGTCATCACTTAAACAAGTTGTGACTGAAGATAAGAGCAGCCCAAAACCCAAGGTCCAAGTCGGAATGGACAGATACATTCCCAAATTCTACTAAAATTGCATCTGCTCCAAAGATGTCTAGGGATAACAGCGCATCATCTACCAATCGCCAAAATCGTTTTTCAGTATTGCAAGTCAATGACGACAAGCCGGCTGCATCATCGCAAAAGTATTTTAAGCCACCACCTATTTATCTGAGAGAAAAATCTTCTAACGCGCTTCTAAAAAATCTACTGTCGACCATTGGTGAAAATACTTTTCACATCATTCCAATTAAACGAGGTAATACTGATGAAACTAAAATCCAAATATATGATGAAAAAGATTTCCGAAAAACTGTTAGTGAGTTTGAAAAAAATAAAAAAAATTTTTACACATATCAACTTGAGAGTGCTAAAGGCCTACAAATAGTATTAAAGGGCATAGATTCATATGTTGAGCCCGAAGAAGTAAAATGTGCACTTATCGAACAAGGATTTAAGGTAAAACATGTTACCAATATAATCAATAGAGAGAAGATTCCCCAGCCTCCATTTCGTGTTGAACTGGAGCCGAATGATATACAGTTGAAAAAAAAACGAGACGCACCCAATTTATAGTCTAAAATACCTCTTACACCGAAAAATCACAGTTGAAGAGCCACGTAAGCGTTCAGGTCCCGTACAGTGCCATAATTGCCAAGAATATGGCCACACAAAAACTTACTGCAAATTACCTACAGTTTGTGTAATCTGCGGTGAATTGCATGGTACTGCTAACTGTACCAAGCCAAAAGTACAAGCAGAAAAAATGCAGTAATTGTGGAGGTAATCACACCGCTAACTACAGAGGGTGCCCTGTATATTCTTTCGTTAAACAGGCTATGGGTCAAAAATCTAAATTATCTCCAGTTCAATCAGCAAATGCTTACTCCGCCACTCTTCCTCAAACTAGCCCACTAGTTACTTCACGTGTATCGTATGCCGATGCTGCTAAGACTAGTTCTATTCCCACACAAAATGTTCCACCGCCAAGTAATTCAACGAATGCAAACTCTAGCTTTAACTTTAGTCGTCTTGAAGCTACTATTGAGAATCTGGCGCTAACTATAAAGAAATTTACAACAAATATGACTAGAATGATGCAAGAAATGCTGAGAATGCAGAATACTCTGCTTCAAGCATTAGTCAACAAACCATGAACACGTTAAAACTGTGTTTCTGGAACGCAAACGGCATTCGCCAACACAAAAATGAACTTGAGCACTTCCTCACGGAAAAAATATTGATATAATGTTGCTCTCTGAGACTCACTTGACTTCAAGAAGCTGCTTTAAAATAAATGATTACACTCTATATGATTCAAAGGACCCGAGAGGGAGAGCATGCGGTGGATCAGCAATTCTGATAAAGTCAAGACTCAAGCACTATATTCTGGACAACATTTGTGAAGAACATCCACAAGCAACAAATATTTGTGTCGAAAGTTTTTGCTCAAATTTTGTCATATCATCAATTTACTCCCCTACTAGGTTCGCAATTACTGAGGATCAATACCAGGATTTCTACAAATCCCTTGGCCCTTGCTTCGTAGAAGCTGGCGACTACAATGCAAAACATACGTTCTGGGGTTCGCGTCTTATTACACCTAGAGGTCGGGCATTGTTCAACACAATTTCAAAAATGGGTTTGGACGTCATTTCGAGTGGGAAGCCCACTTACTGGCCTACGGACATACAAAAAGTTCCGGATGTTATAGATTGGATTATCAAGGAGTTCTCGTTGTACCTTCATAGTGAACAGACGTATTAGCGGATTTTTTTTTTACATACATAATAAAAAAAATCATACAAAAAAATATTTGTAGTACATAATATTCGTTGTACATTAACTTTGATAAATAAGCTTTTTTTGCTTTGCTAATATTTTTTTTACATAGACAGTAATAACTAAAACAAAAATAAAACAAAAACAACCGTAAACAAAATAACTCAAAGTGCCCTTGAGGAATACACTAACAAAGTGCCCTTGAGGAATACTCTATATGAGTACCTCAAAAACAAATAATTGTGAAGTGAGTGATAACGGCAGAAATGCCTATCTTACTGTGAGCTCTGATGATCTTAATGATAACAATAAAAAATCTGATGATATACTTACTGTGAGTTCTGATGCTCTTAATATAAACAAAATAAATAAAAAACCTGATGACAGACTTTTTTTAACGGCTAAGCCAATTTTTCGTCAGCGATCAACTTCGCTTTGTCCAATGTCAACTAGTGATTTGTTAACATTACAGTTGCCTACTACTTCGTCATTTAAATCAGCGATATCATCCGATTCAGGCTCGTGTTCATCACTTACCCAAATTGTCAATATAAATAAGAGTAGCCCAAAACCCAAGGTCCAAGTCGGAATGGACCGATATATAATGGTGGGAAAGCGCGGGCGAAGCCCAAATTCTAATAAAATTGCATCTGCTTCAAAGGTATCTAGGGATAACAGCGCATCCTCCACTAATCGTTTTCAAATATTGCAAGATGACAACGACACACCTGATATATCTGAGAAAAAAACCTCCAAGCCGCCACCAATATATTTGAGAGAAAAAAATTCAAACGCTCTTATTAAGAAATTAATTTCGGTCATTGGTGAGAAAAAATTTCACATTGTTCCAATAAAACGTGGCAATATCGATGAAACGAAAATTCAAATTTATGACGAAACAGATTTCCGTAAAATGGTTTCTGAATTTGAAAAAAATAAAACAAGTTTCTACACATACCAGCTCAAGAGTGCTAAAGGCCTGCAGATCGTATTGAAGGGCATAGATTCTTATGTTGTTCCCGAAGAAATAAAAGACGCACTCGTCCTCCAGGGATTCAAGGTAAAAAATGTTTCAAATATAATAAATAGGGAGAAGATCCCCCAGCCTCTATTTCGCGTTGAACTTGAGCCGAATGATATAAAATTGAGAAAAAATGAGACGCACCCAATTTATAATTTAAAATATCTTTTATACCGAAAAATAACAGTTGAAGAACCACACAAGCGTTCTGGACCCGTACAGTGCCATAATTGTCAAGAATATGGCCACACAAAAACTTACTGCAAATTACCTACAGTTTGTGTTATTTGCGGTGAATTGCACGGTACTGCTAGTTGCAATAAACCGAAAGATCAAAGTAACAAAAAATGCAGTAATTGTGGAGAAAATCACACTGCTAACTACAGAGGTTGTCGTGTATATTCTTTCGTTAAAAAGACAATGGGGCAAAAACCTAAAGTAGCTCCAGCACAAACAGCAAACACTTACTCCGCCACTCTTGCCCAAGTGAGCCAACCAGTTAATTCACGTGTATCGTATGCCGATGCTGCAAAAACAAGCTCTATTCCCACACAAAATGTTTCACGGCCAAATACTTCAATAAATACAAACTCAGGCTTTAATTTTAATCGCCTTGAAGCTACTATTGAAAATCTGGTGCAAACTATAAACAATTTTACAACAAGTATGACTAGCATGATGCAAGAAATGCTGCGAATGCAGAATACTCTGCTTCAAGCAATACTTAATAAGCCATGAACACGTTAACAATATGTTTCTGGAACGCAAACGGCATTCGCCAACATAAAAATGAACTTGAGCACTTCCTCACGGAAAAAAATATTGATATAATGTTGGTCTCTGAGACTCATTTGACTTCGAGAAGCCTTTTTAAAATTTATGGCTACACCTTATATGATTCAAAGGACCCGAGAGGAAGAGCATGCGGTGGATCAGCAATTTTAATAAAGTCAAGACTCAAGCATTATATTATTGACAACATTTGCGAAGAACATTTACAAGCAACGAATATTTGTATCGAAAATTTTTGCACTAATTTTGTCATATCATCAATTTACTCCCCTCCTAGGTTCGCAATTACTGAGGACCAATACGAGAATTTCTACAAATCCCTTGGCCCTTGCTTCGTAGCAGCTGGCGACTACAATGCAAAACATACGTTCTGGGGTTCGCGTCTTATTACACCTAGAGGTCGGGCATTGTTCAACACAATTTCAAAAATGGGCTTGGACGTCATTTCGAGTGGGGAGCCCACTTACTGGCCTACGGACGTACAAAAAATTCCGGATGTTATAGATTTTGGAGTCATGAAAAATATTTCTAGGGAATTAGTTCATGTTGAAGCGTCTCAAGATCTTTCCTCCGATCACTCTCCCACGATCGTTACAATTTGTAGCCCACTAAGTAGTGACTTACCTCACCCGTATGTGAATACGATCAACCGTGTTAATTGGCTGGGGTTCAGAAAATATCTCAGTACTCATTGTACGGAAAACATTATACTAAGAACATCCGAAGATATTGAATTTAACATTGGCAATCTTATCAAAAATATAAAACAGGCTGGTGAACATGCGACTACCTCCTACCCGCAGACTGGATTTAATAGAATTTATTCTACGGATATTGAACGTCTTGTAAGTGAAAAAAGAAGAGCTAGAAGGGAATGGCAACAGCACAGATCACCACAACATAAAATCAGATTTAAAGAGTGCACTAAACGACTCCAAGACTTGCTTGCATTTGAAAAAACTGCATCTTTTAAAAACTATCTGGAAGGTCTTGATGCCACACCAGCATCTAATTACTCCTTGTGGCGCGCTGCTAGAAAGCTTAAAACACCTGTTGCGTTTAAACCACCTCTGCGTACATCTACAGGGGGTTGGGCAAGAAGCGATACTGAAAAAGGTAAACTATTTGCTGAGCATTTAAAATCAGTATTTACCCCTAACTCGTGTACTGGTGTTATTGATTTGCCGAATGTAGTGGCGCTACCCCCTCGACCCATAAAATTTAGAACGTGTGATGTACAAAAAGTAATTGCTGAACTTAACCCGAAGAAAGCTCCGGGTATTGATGGAATTAGTAACCAGATGCTAATAAAGTTGCCTCGTATTGCAATTAGAATCCTGTTATTTATTTTTAACGCCATTTTACGACTGGAGTATTTTCCAAATAGCTGGAAGCTTGCCAAAGTTAAAATGATTCCAAAGCCGGGCAAAGACCTTACCAAGGCTGAGTCATACAGGCCAATAAGTCTGCTATCAACAATGTCAAAACTTTTCGAAAAACTGCTCATGACAAAATTGTCCCCAATTCTAGTTAGTAATGGGTGCATACCGGACCATCAATTTGGTTTTAGAAGTCAGCATAGCACCATCGAACAAACTCATAGATTGGTTCAATTTATAAGAAGAACATTTGAAGAAAAGAAGTATTGTTCTGCGCTGTTTATCGACGTTTCTCAGGCATTTGATAAAGTGTGGCATGAAGGTCTTATTTTAAAATTGAAATCATATTTACCAATAAATTTTCTGAAGCTATTAGAAAGTTATATTACTACCCGGAAGTTTACGGTTGTGGAAGGAGACTTCATGAGTGCGCCCGAATCTATATCATCCGGTGTGCCACAGGGGAGCATACTGGGGCCAGTTTTGTATTTGATTTACACTTGTGATATGCCTTTGAGCAGCAATATTCATACATCTACGTTTGCCGATGATACAGCCTGCCTTAGTATGCACGAAAACCCTCACGAGGCTTCCCGATATCTACAAGAACATATTACACAACTGGAACTATGGTTAAATTTATGGAGAATCAAAGTAAACGAGCAAAAGTGTGTCCAGGTAACATTTACCCTGCGAAGAGATACTTGTTCCCCTATTCGAATCAACAATCAAGTTGTTCTTCAACATTCACACGTAAAATACCTTGGTATACACCTTGATCGACGGCTTACATGGAAGCCCCATATTGACTCAAAGCTAACACAAATGAAACTGAAATTAACTCAGCTACATTGGCTGATTGGTAGAAATTCTTCACTCAGTCTAGATTGTAAACTTTTAATATACAAGACGATTTTGAAACCAATATGGTGCTACGGAATACAGTTATGGGGCACTGCTTCAGCTTCTAATGTCGAGAGAATCCAACGAAGGCAAAACAAAATTTTACGCTTAATAACATTGGCTCCATGGTATATAAAAAATTCAAATATACATCGTGATTTAAATATGCCACTAGTGACTGAAGAAATTGCAAAATACGCTGGCAAATATTTAACAAAACTCGAGTCACATCCTAATCCGCTTGCCCGTAATATTTTGAACTTTACTGGACACATCCGCCTAAAAAAGAGGGACACATGGGCTCTTATTCATAGCACTCCAGATGGGACTTCTTGAAAATACTTTATTTTTTTCCTTTTGACTATCACTACTTATGTATTATATATAACTATTACTAAGCTTATGTCCGACACTGGTCGGGCCTAATTATATTTTTAGATTTAAGATTTGAATACTTATTGTTAGTTCATATATGAAGATACAATAAATAAAAAATCATGCATTCAAAAAAAAAAAAAAAATGTTATAGATTTTGGAGTCATGAAAAATATCTCTAGGAATTCAGTTCATGTTGAAGGTTCTCAAGATCTCTCCTCCGATCACTCTCCCACGATCGTTACAATTTGTAGCCCACTAAGAAATGACTTACCTCACCCATATGTGAAGACGATCAACCGTGTTAATTGGCTGGGGTTCAGAAAATATCTCAGTAGTTATTGTACGGAAAACATTACGCTAAGAACATCCGAAAATATTGAATTAAACATTGGCAATCTTATCAAAAATATAAAACATGCTGCTGAACATGCCACTATCTCTCACCCGCAGACTGGATTTAATAGCATTTACTGTACGGATATTGAACATCTCGTAAGTGAAAAAAGAAGAGCTAGAAGGAAATGGCAGCAGCACAGATCGCCCCAACATAAAATCATATTTAAAGAGTGCACTAAACGACTCCAAGACTTGCTTGTATTTGAAAAAACAGCATCTCTTAAAAACTATCCCAAAGGTCTTGATGCCACACCAGCACCTAATTACTCTTTGTGGTGAGCTGCTAGAAAGCTTAAAACACCTGTTGAGTTTAAACAACCTCTGCGTACATCTACCGGAGGTTGGGCAAGAAGCGATACTGAAAAAGGTAAAATATTTGCTAAGCGTTTAAAATCAGTATTTACCCCTAACACAAGTACTGGTGTTATTGATTTTCCGAATGTAGTTGCGCTACCCCCTCGACCCATAAAATTTAGAACGCGTTATGTACAAAAACTAATTGCTGAACTTAACCCGAAGAAAGCTCCGGGTATTGATGGAATTAGTAACCATATGGTAATAAAGTTGCCTCGTATTGCAATTAGAATCCTGTTATTTATTTTAACGCCATTTTACGACTAGAGTATTATCCACACAGCTGGAAGCTTGCCAAGGTCAAAATGATTCCAAAGCCGGGCAAAGACCTTACCAAGGCTGAGTCATACAGGCCAATAAGTCTGCTATCATCAATGTCAAAACTGCTCATGACAAAGTTGTCAAAAAACTGCTCATGACAAAATTGTCCCCAATTCTAGTTAGTAGTGGGTGCATACCGGACCATCAATTTGGGTTTAGAAGTCAGCATAGCACCATTGAAAAAACTCATAGATGGCAACGTCCTCGGCAATCCGTCTTCGATGTACCTCTCTGTGGAACGGAAATGGAACCGGCCACTGCAGAATACTCGATGATGAAGTTAGGGGATGGAGGATTAACCAAACCTCCCCTGCTCTACTACATGAACGTCTTTATAAAACCTGGATACCATCCACAGAAATGTGGATGAATGGAACTCCAGGTAGAAGAAAGTGTTGATTTTTATACGGACCGCTCCAAAACACAGGAAGGTGTGGGCTATGGGGTCTTTTCGAGGGCTTTAGGTCTTCGTATTGCAAGGCGACTTCCGGATCACTGCAGTGTCTTTCAGGCAGAGATCCTTGCTATAAGAGACGTTGCGAATTGGTTGAGAGTGAATGTCACTTCAACGACTTTGATTAACATTTACACCGATAGCCGAGTAGCTATTATGGCCCTAGAATCCCCGCTTCTAAGAACAACAACAGCCCTCGACTGCCGATCATCTCTAAATGAGATGGCAGAGCAGTTTGATATTAAGATCATCTGGATCCCGGGGCATAGAGTCTTCCAGGGGAACTCTAGGGCTGACGAACTTGCTAGAATTGGGACAACCTTACAGGTTCCACCGGATTTGGAATGTGTAGGTCTACCCCTACTCTCTTGCAAACTCAGACTTATGCGCAAGACAGAGGAAGAAACGAGTAGAAGGTGGGTCACTAGAAATGACTGCGTGATCGCAAGGCAGTTATGGACTCACCTAAATAGAGAAGGTACAGATTACCTAATTTCGAGGAATAGGAAAGAAATTTCGGTTCTAGTATCCGTGTTAACCGGACACTGTCTCATAGGTAGGCATGCACAACGGCTTAGGGTTGAACACAACGATTTTTGCCGCAGCTGCCAAGACATCGATGAAGAGGAAAGCATAGAACATTTTCTTTGTCACTGCCCTGGACTTGCAGGAAAGAGGATGGCCACAATGGGCGCTCTTGAATTCAGGGAACTTTCTGACGTTGCTAGTGTTGAACTTCAACGTATTAGTAGCTTTATACTGAGCTCTGGATGGTTTGACGGTGGGGACTCCGCATAAGCAGAGTCTCCGTGGCATCACAATCGACCAAAACGGTCTAAGTGAGTCCGGCTTTCGGACTGCCACCTCTACCTAACCTAACCTACACTTGTGATATGCCTTTTAGCAGCAATATCCATACATCTACGTTTGCCGATGATACAGGCTGCTTTAGTATGCACGAAAACCCTCACGAGGCTTCCCGATACCTACAAGAACATATTACACAACTGGAACTATGGTTAAATTTATGGAGAATGAAAGTAAACGAACAAAAGTGTGTCCAGGTAACATTTACCCTGCGAAGAGATACTTGTTCCCCAATTCGAAGCAACAATCAAGTTGTTCTTCAACATTCACACGTAAAATACCTTGGTATACACCTTGATCGACGGCTTACATGGAAGCCCCCTATTGACTCAAAGCTAACACAAATGAAACTGAAATTAACTCAGATACATTGGCTGATTGGTAGAAATTCAACACTCAGTCTAGATTGTAAACTTTTAATATACAAGTCGATTTTGAAACCAATATGGTGCTACGGAATACAGTTATGGGGCACTGCTTCAGCATCCAATATAGAGAGAATCCAACGAAGGCAAAATAAGATTTTAAGACTAATAACATCGGCTCCATGGTACATTAAAAATTCAAATATACATCGTGATTTAAATATGCCACTAGTGACTGAAGAAATCGCAAAATTCGCAGGTAAATACATAACAAAACTCGACCCCCGTCCTAATCCGCTTGCTCGTAATATCTTGAATTTTACTAGACACATCCGCTTAAAAAAGAGGGACACAAGGGCTATAATACTCAACACTCCAGAAGAAATTGCTTGAATATACTTTTGTTTTCGCTTATCACGACTTATATATTATTAATAACTTTTACTAAGTTTATGTCCGACACTGGTCGGGCCTAATTAATTATATTTAGATTTAAGATTTGAATACTTATTGTTAGTTCATATTTGAAGATTCAGTAAATAAATATATGTATTAAAAAATAAATAAAAATGAAATAACCATAACCAGTGTGCACATTTAATTTTTTTTTAATTCGGTAGAATCGACAAAAAAGTCGGTAGATTTGAATGAAATTCGGTAGAAAATATTTTTTATTAAAAGAAACATAAAAAATAACAAAATATATGTATGTACTTATAAATAAAGAGTTAGTGCAAGGAGTATCAAACTAAACAGGTTCCAAAAGCGCATTTAAAACTTCACATGTGATTGGAAATTAAACTGCCATAAACAATGAAGCATTTCCAATAAAAAAAAGTGGCATCCCCAGTTTTGCCCTTACCCTTTATATAGATGTGCTATGCATACATAAAATAATATATATAAGTAACAGGAATTCAGTTTTTGTACATAGGTTTTATAAAGCTACTAAAATAAATTTTATTTGACAAACATTGGCTACTACAAAGATTATATATAAGATCCATTTATGAATTTAAACTTTTGTGCAAAAATTATTAAATCATTGGAAGGAATAAATATTTCAACCCCATAAACATATTCTCTTCTCCGCGGGAAGCTTTCCACATTTTAGAACATACCTGTGATTAATTTTCCATATATGTGATCAACTTGATCTTGTAGCATCATTGTTATTCAAAATGTTCGTTCAATATTCGGTAGATTTCAGGCCTTGTTCGGTAGAATTGGTAGATCGTTAAATTCACAAACATATTCGATAGAATCTATCGAATATCGGTAGAAGTGTGCACACTAATTTTTAATTGTAAATAATGAGGGGTTGCTCACAGCATTATATTTTTTCGTCTTATTACTTTAAAACGTGTTAATTTATGAGTACCATCTGAATACCCTAATTATATCGGATATTATAATATTGTTTTCATAATATATATTTAGAAAACAAGATTATGATATCAAGTGTCAAAAAACGCACACATACATAAATATGTGAAGAGAATTTTGTGTATTAAAGTGAAAATTAATATTTTTTGATAAAAATAATGCGGAAATTTTTTAATTATACACGATGTATTAAGGAAATGCCAAAATTTTTATGACACACACATTACTATTACAATAAACGAAGATGTGTACTACACGGCTGCATGATAATTATAAAATATTATGATATTTACAATAGTACGTTTTCCCCTACATAGATATTAATATAAATATATTTTTCTCCTTATTCTGCCGCTGTTCTCTCTCATATTATATCGGAGTTAATAACAGGTATAGATGCTTTTGCTTTAGGCGTTGCCGTAGTCGGGTAAAAATACTCGTACATTGACAATATAGAAAATTATGACTGAAATGACAAAAACAAACTTGAAGCACATATCGTGCATTAACCGCCAATAAAGCTTAAGGGCCATAACTTTCGAAGTTATTTTTTTTTTACCAAAACCGATTATCGCAAATAATGAATAATAGATGGTGAATAATAGATTTTTGTCAAAAAACACGAGGGCCAAAATAAGTGTCGGTTCAGCTTTTTTGGCGTTGTGGCTCGATATGTACAAATTTTTATATAACATATAACCGACAGGGATTCTTATTTACTTTGATTTAATGTTTGTATAAAATAATTTTAAAAATGGCGCACTCAAAATAATAAGTTAAACTCACACCGAAGAATTACCTTTTATTTTATTTTTGTGAATTTTCTTTTAGTTTTTAGTTGTCAGCTGACTTAGTTCTTCGAAAATACATTGATACTTGAAAATTTTTTTATGAGCCAGAAATGTGCTTTTATAAATTTAACAATTTTTGATAAAAAATTTTGAAAAAAGTTAATAACTATCAATTGTTTGGCTTAATTTAAAATTAATTACGATTGTTTATTTTGAGTTGTGGCAACTTCAATTCGATACGTGGAACCTGATATTAATTTTATTTAATTTTATTTCAATCTATTATCGTCCACAATAAAGCTACAAATATTTCGATTTGTCAATTATTTTAACAAAAAATTTATTTTTGTTTATTTTCACATAATGGGACTTATTACAAGTGTCGTATTACGACTTTGACTTACGGATGAAACGATACGAGTAAATACAAGTAAGTCCTCGATACTTTTTCTTAGAAACCAAGTACTTTTGGTATCGATACTTTTCTACCGAGTACAGAGTAGGTATCGGTAAAAAGTACTCGTATCGGTAAAAAGTACTCGCATCGGAAAAAAAAAGTACTCGTTTCGTATTGGCCACAACAATGTTGAACATGACGTCAGTTTAACAAAATTTTATTTGTTCGTATTAAATCTAAGTTTATGTCTAGACTATAACTATATTAAAGTTAAAGGTTATATTTTATAAAAAAGGCGATAAAATTAGGAGCTGAAAAAATTGTTTTAAAAGCGCGAGTTGTAGTAGGTTTCTACCGACTTTAAATCAAGTAGGTTTAAGTAAATCACTTCAAGGTGTTTCCACCGAACTTGTGAGTGATTTGTTGTTCGAATTTTCGTACTCAATTTATGCACGTTCTTTATAACGTGGTCGCAGCAGCTGTAATGTGAATTTAATTCACATGTGGTTGACATTTAAAATTGATTAAATATTCCTTAATGTCATTTTTTCGAAATTGTCAATCACTATTGATGGATGACCCAGGGATTGAGTTTGTAATTTTAAAAGCAACGCAGGGTTGCATACATAAATCGAGTTCAAAAAAATTTTATTTTCGACATTATTTAAAATAAATCGACCACTTTGAGATAATTTATGCATATTATTGCGGCAATACACCGACTTTACTGCTCTTGTCGACAAAAATATGTATTTGTAAGGAAGTACATACAGGGAGTGTCACTAATATTCGGTTTTCAGATTCACAATCAATAAAAAGTCTACCTAATTATGGCAAATTTTTTTAATTTAAAAAGTTGCCATTGTTTGGTAGACTTTTTATTGATTCTGAATCTGAAACCCGAATATTAGTGACACTAACTGCATATACTACATACATATTTACATATATCGTTGGTTGGTTATTGGTTTCCGGCACAGTATGTACAAAATACTTTATGTCTGCAGCAAATCAATAACCCACCGACGATATGTGGGTATTTGTGTGTATTTACTTTTGTTTCACTACTTCAAATGATATGAAGAACCTGACCGATACAAGTAAGTATCGATGCTTTTTATGCGATACTCAGTAGGTATCGATACTTTTGAATCGATGCCGTATCAAGTAAAAGTATCGATACCTTAGTGGTATCGTTTCATCCCTACTTTGACTACTACAATTTTGTACTAGACTAAAGAACATTGCAACAGTTTTTCTTTAATCTAATACAAAATCGTCGTAGTTGCAGTCGAAATACAACACTCATAATTAAGCCCAATATTTCGGTCAAAAAACTAATGGCTGATTCATAAAAAATATTTTGATTTTATAAAAAGTTTATTAATTAAATTTCCATAGAAAATTTGTTTCATAAACCTCTTATTAAACAGAAATATCTTTTATGAATAAGGCAGTAGCACATTTTCTATTCATAAGAAATATGCTACCATTTTTTTTTCTTTTTTAATGCATATATTTGTTTACTGTAGTTTATCCTAAAAAATAAACTAACAATATGTATTTAAATTTCAAATCTAAATATAATTATTAAGACCGACCAGTGTCGGCCATAAACTTAGTGATAGTAATTAATAATACATAAAAGAGTCGTGCTAAGCAAAAAATAATAAGGGTCTTCATAAGAATGTTCAAAAGTCTCACAAACTATGTGATTGTGTATTTTGTTATAAGATTTTTTGGTAAAGGTTCCCTGATGATCTGCATTAGCAACAGTGAAATGCGCATAGGATGCAGTAAAACCCTCAATAATCAATTTCAATGTGGTTCTCAAGAAAACAGTTTGGCGACCACTGTTACACCAATTTTGTACTCTGTGTTGATAAACGTATATTAAATTGTACTTTCATCATCCTGGAAGCCTAAATAAACAGAAAGCGTATATATAGAACGCGAAATACTTCATACGGGTAATTTTTTAACAAAAAGTCTTCTAATAAAATGTTTAATAACTCAGTCAATTTCGAGGGAATTTTTTAAAACAAACTTGCGAATTACTCTTAATCAATTATTTTTAAAAAGTAAAGTTATAAACATTACGGTTCCAGTACAAAACTACTGCCTAAGAACGAGTCCAAAGTAGAAAAGTGTCGAAAAAACCCGAAAAATTATATATGGTGAAAATTTACAGACATATATCTGAAATTCACTGAAACAATATATATGTATATGGTTCAAAAGGTGCTAGTCTCTTCTTTCTATATCCGTTTAGAAATTAATAATCGGTTGATATTTAACTTAGTTAGAGGTTGATAAGTACCTACCGGTACGAAAAACCGGTTTTTTTAACCCGTAACTCAAGATTTTGGAGATGTTTGGAAAATTTCAAATAAAGATTGTTGTTATACTCGACAATACCTATTAGAAAAATAGTAACACTTTGCAGGTATTTTTTTTTTGTCACACTGTGTTATTAATAAAAAAATTATTTTACTGAATAAGTAAATAATTTTGGATTATTTGTGCGTTAAAAAAATTTATACTTAAATTCCAAAAATTCCCAAAAATAAACAACTAAATAAATATTTTTTATTAAAATTTTTAGGTGGTTTTATTGCTTTGTTAATACTACTTTGCTCTCCGTGTATGTATTTGCAAGGAAATATGCTTAAGGTGGCGTATACAGCAAACATGATTTTTATTACCGTTAGAAAAATTCATGTTAAAGATGCGATCCGGAGATAAAAAATTTGTCCATATATGTAATCATCTTTTTAAAATAAATATATTGTATAAGAATCGCAAATTCCTATCGAATAGTTTTCAGGAAAATTGTGTTAAACTTGAACATGGATTTACTCAAAATCCATTTTTGGCATATAGAGCTCTTGAACGCTCTGACGTCGATATAGGTTTCAAAAGCGACTTGTATATCAAAAGTTTATAATATGGACTGATGGTTGAATTTCTGCCAATCAGCCAATGTATCTGAGTTAATATTCGTTCCACTATTGTTAGCTTAGAGTGAATGTAGTATTTTCGTGTCAGCCTTCGGTCAAGGTGTATATCAAGGTATTTTACCTATACATGTGAATGTTCAGGAACAATTTGATTATTGATTCTAATGTTGGAACAAGAATCTTTTCGCAGGGTAAATGTTACCTGAGCACACTTCTGTTCGTTTATCTTAATTCTCCATAACTTTAACCATAGCTCCAGCTGGGTAATATGTGCCTGAAGATATCAGGATGCCTGGCGAGGGTCTTCGTGCATACTAAGGCAGGCTGTATCGTCGGTAAATGTAGATGTATGGATATTAGTGCTCACAGGCATATCACAAGTATAAATCAAATACAAAACTGGACCTAGTATACGCTCCTGTGGCACACCGGCAGAGATAGATTCGGGAACAATTATGAAGTCTCCTTCCACAATAATGAGCTTTCGGACAAGAATGTAATTTTCCAAAAGATCTAGAATATTAATTGATAGATAAGTCTTCAATTTTAAAATTAGGTATTCATGCCACACTTTATCAAATGCCTGAGAAATATCAATAAATAGAGCAGAACAATACTTCTTTTCTTCAATGTTCTTCTTACAACTTGAACCAATCTATGCATTTGCTCAGTGGTGATATGCTGACTTCTAAAACCAAATTGATACTACAAGATGCACCCACTATTAGTTAGAATTGGCGACAATTTTGTCATGAGCAGCTTTTTGAAAACCTTCGATAATTTTGATAGTAAACTTATTAGCCTGTATAACCCAGGCTTGGTAAGATATTTGCCCGGCTTTGGAATCATTTTGACCTTGGCAAACTTCCAGTGGTGTAGATAATAGTCTGGTCGTAATATGGCATTATAAATAAATAGCAAGATTCGACTTGCAAAACGAGGCAAATTCATCAGCATCTTGTTACTAATTCCATCAATACCAAGAGCTTTCTTCGGGTTGAGCTCAGAAATTAGTTTCTCTCATCGCGCATCTTATACCTTAAAGTGTGCCTATTTATTTTAAAAAGGATTCTCGAAGTCAAATGAGTCTCGGAGACTAATGTTGGTCGATATCGAAAGATATTTTTTCCCGTGAGGAAGTGCTTCAGTTCATTTTTCTGATGACAAATGTCGTTTGCGTTCCAGAAACATACTTTTTAACATGTTTATAACTTACAAATTATTGCTTGAAGCAGTGTATTCTGCATTTGCAGAATTTCTTGCATCAAGCTAGTCATATTTATAGTAAAGTTGTCTATATTTTGCACCAGATTATCAATAGTGGCTTCAAGGCGATTGGAATTAAAGATTGAGTTTGCATTTGATGAATTATTTGGCGGTGAAAGTTTTTGTGTGGGAATATAATTTGTCCTAATAGCATCAGCATACGAAACACGTGAAGTCATTGGTTGGCTCAGTTGAGGACAAGTGACGACGTTTTTGGCCCATAGTCTGTTTAAGGAAAGAATATATAAGACATCCTATATAGTTAGCGGTGTGATTACCTCCACAATTATAAAATTTTTTTTTTGCTTGATTTTTTGGTTTAGTACAACTAGTAGTACCGTGATTCTGTGATTTTTCTATATTAAGCTATAAGTTGGATGGATCTTATTTTGCCTCATTTTGTCCTCAGTTCAACGAGGACGAGTGCATCTCTTATTTCTTCGGGAATATCATAAGAATATATAGGATTCAATACGATCTGCAGGCCTTTAGCAATCTTAAGCCGGTACTTATAAAAACTTGTTTTATTTTTTTCGAATTCAAAAACAATTTTGCGAAAATCTTTTTGTTCATGTATGTAAATTTTAGTTTCATTAATGTTACCACTTTTTATTGGAATAATGTGAAATGTACTGTCGCCAATTGCCGAGATTAATCTCTAAATTTTGAACTTTTTTTCTCTGAAATATATTGGTGGTGGTTTGGAGGACTTGTTAGATGATACAACGGGCTGGTCATTATTAGCCTGCAATATGACGCGACGTCGTTATACCTGGCTATCTTGGGAACCGATGAGATTTTTGATGAATTTAGGCTACAGTTATGACCATGTGTACGGGATTATCGTACGGTATGGCATTTTAACCTTTACAGATTTATATACATAAAGAGTCTTCAAATAATAATTTCACTTTGATACATAAAAGAACGAGTACATTTAAGCTAAATTATTAAATGTCCATTCAACTGTGGCCAATTGAGATTATCTTCTTTCGAAATCACACGGCCAGGACCCAATGAGTACAGAAACGGCGATGTTGATGGTTGGTGAGCGTGTTTTCTTGTGTTAACTTAGTTTTAAACACCTAACGGCCTAAATCTTTATGCAAAATACAGAGCAATGTCCCTTGCGGAATGTCCAATTGCAGTCAGTCAAACTTAAAACTGCTGGACATGTTGACTGCTGAATAGTGTTTTCAAAAAACCGACTTTTTTAAAACCGGTTTTTCGGTTAACCGAACTCAAAACAACCGGTTAATCGGTTAACCGACCATTAGATAATAAAATAAATTAAATGTAAAAATAAATTAATTTTAAATTAAAGCAACATAAATAACTTAAAAATAGCATTTGTTACACAAAATTTTTTTAATTTGCGGTAAAAAAACAAAAATAGTTTTTTTTTTTTTTTTTATGCATGATTTTTATTTATTGTATCTTCATATATGAACTAACAATAAGTATTCAAATCTTAAATCTAAAAAATATAATTAGGCCCGACCAATGTCGGACATAAGCTTAGTAGTAGTTATATATAATACATATGTAAGTAGTGATAATCAAAAGGAAAAAATAAAAGTATTTTCAAGAAGTCCCATCTGGAGTGCTGTGAATAAGAGCCATTGTGTCCCTCTTTTTTAGGCGGATGTGTCCAGTAAAGTTCAAAATATTACGGGCAAGCGGATTAGGATGTGACTCGAGTTTTGTTAAATATTTGCCAGCGTATTTTGCAATTTCTTCAGTCACTAGTGGCATATTCAAATCACGATGTATATTTGAATTTTTGATGTACCATGGAGCCGATGTTATCATGCGTAAAATTTTATTTTGCCTGCGTTGAATTTTCTCTACATTTGAAGCTGAAGCAGTGCCCCATAGTTGAATTCCGTAGCACCATATTGGCTTTAAGAGCGACTTGTATATTAAAAGTTTACAGTCTAGGCTAAGTGTTGAATTTCGACCAATCAGCCAATGTACCTGAGTTAGTTTAAGTTTCATTTGAGTTAACTTAGAATCAATGTGGTGTTTCCATGTAAGTCGTCGATCAAGGTGTATACCAAGATATTTCACATGTGAATGTTGAGAAACAACTTGATTGTTAATCCGAATGGGGGAACAAGTATCTCTTCGTAAAGTAAATGTTACTTGAACACACTTTTGTTCATTTACCTTGATTCTCCATAAGTTTAACCAAAGCTCCATCTGGCTAATGTGTTCCTGGAGTTTGCGGGATGCCTCATCATGCATACTAAGGCAGGCTGTATCGTCGGCAAATGTGGAAGTATGGATACTACTGCTCACAGGCATATCACAAGTATAAATTAAATATAAAACTGGTCCCAGTATACTCCCCTGTGGCACACCAGATGAAATTGTTTCAGGCCTACTTGTAAAGTCTCCTTCCGCAACAGTGAACTTACGGGAAATAATGTAACTTTCCAAAAGATTTAAAATGTTTATTGGTAAGTAAGTCTTCAATTTTAAAATAAGGCCTTCATGCCACACTTTATCAAATGCCTGGGAAACGTCAATAAACAGCGCAGAACAATACTTTTTTCCCTCAAAAGTTCTTCTTATAAATTGAACTAATCTGTGAGTTTGTTCAATGGTGCTATGCTGACTTCTAAAACCAAATTGATGGTCTGGTATGCACCCACTACTAATTAGAATTGGGGACAATTTTGTTTTGAGCAGTTTTTCGAAAAGCTTTGACATTGTAGATAGTAGACTTATTGGCCTATATGACTCAGCCTTTGTTATATCTTTGCCCGGCTTTGGAATCATTTTAACCTTGGCAAGTTTCCAGTTGTGTGGATAATACTCCAGTCGTAAAATAGCATTAAATATGAATAACAGGATTCTCATTGCAATACGAGGCAAGTTCATCAGCATCTGATTACTAATTCCATCAATACCCGGAGCTTTCTTCGGGTTGAGTTCGGCAATTAATTTTTGTAAATCACGCGTCTTAAACTTTATGTGTTAAGGGGGTAGAGCGACTATACTCGGCAAATCAGCAACACCAGTACATATATTTGGCGTAAAAACGGATTTTAAGTGCTCAGCAAATATTTTACCTTTTTCAGTATCGCTTCTTGCCCAACCTCCGGTAGATGTGCGTAGAGGTGGCTTATACTCAACGGGTGTTTTAAGCTTTCTGGCAGCGCGCCACAAGGAGTAATTAGACGCCGGTGTAACATCAAGACCCTCCAGATAATTTTTAAGAGATGCAATTTTTTCAGATGCAAGCAACTCTTGGAGTCGTTTAGTGCACTCTTTAAATCTGATTTTATTTTGTGGTGATCTGTGCTGTTGCCATTCCCTTCTAGCCCTTCTTTTTTCACGTTCAATGTCTGTAGAATAAATTTTATTAAACCCAATCTGCGGATGGGAGATAGTGGCATGTTCAGCAGCCTGTTTAATATTCTCGCTGAGATTGGCAATGTTCGATTCAATATCATCAGGTGTTCTAAGCGTAATGTTTTCCGTACAATGACTGCTGAGATATTTTTTGAACCCCAGCCAATTTACACGATTGATCATCTTCACATATGGGTCAGGTAAGTTACTTCTTAATGGGCTACAAATTGTGATGATCGTCGGGGAGTGATCGGACGAGAGATCAAGAGAAGCTTGAACTTGAATTAAATCCCTAGAGATATTTTTTATGACGCCAAAATCTATAACATCCGGAATTTTTTGTATGTCAGTAGGCCAATAAGTGGGCTCCCCACTCGAAATGACATCCAAGCCCATTTTTGAAATAGTGTTGAACAATGCTCGACCTCTGGGTGTAACAAGGCGCGAACCCCAGAACGTATGATTCGCATTGTAGTCTCCAGCTGCTACAAAACAAGGTCCAAGAGATTTGTAGAAATCCTCATATTGATTCTCAGTGATTGAAAATCTGGGAGGGGAGTAAATTGATGATATAACGAAATTTGAACAAAAACTTTCAATGCCAATATTTGTTGCTTGTAGGTATTCTTCACAAATGTTATCAAGAACATAGTGCTTGAGTCCTGACTTTATTAGAATTGCTGATCCACCGCAAGCCCTTCCTCTAGGGTCCTTTGTATCATATATAGTGTAGCCATAAATTTTAAAAAGACTTCTCGAAGTCAAATGAGTCTCAGATACCAACATTATATCAATATTTTTTTCCGTGAGGAAGTGCTCAAGTTCATTTTTATGTTGGCGAATGCCGTTTGCGTTCCAGAAACATATTGTTAACGTGTTCATGGCTTATTAAGTATTGCTTGAAGCAGAGTATTCTGCATTCGCAACATTTCTTGCATCATGCTAGTCATATTTGTTGTAAAATTGTTTATAGTTTGCACAAGATTTTCAATAGTGGCTTCAAGGCGATTATAATTAAAGTTTGAGTTTGTATTTGTAGAATTATTTTGCGGTGAAACATTTTGTGTCGGAATAGAACTAGCCTTAGCAGCATCTGCATACGATACACGGGAAGTAACTGGTTGGCTCATTTGCTGAAAAGTGGCAGAGTAAACGTTTGCTGATTGAGCTGGAGCTAATTTAGGTTTTTGCACCATAGTCTTCTTTACCAAAGAGTACACACGACAACCTCTGTAGTTAGCGGTGTGATTACCTCCACAATTACTGCATTTTTTATCACTTTGATTTTTGGTTTGTTGCAGCTAGCGGTGCCGTGTAATTCGCCGCACACAACACAAACAGAGGGTAAATTGCAGTATGTTTTTGTATGGCCATATTCGTGGCAATTATGGCACTGTACAGGACCTGAACGCTTATGGGGCTCTTCAATTGTGATTTTTCGGTACAAGAGGTATTTTAAATTATAAATTGGATGCGTCTCATTTTTTTTCAATTTTATATCATTAGGCTCAAGTTCAACACGAAATAGGGGTTGGGGAATCTTTTCTCTATTTATTATATTGGACACATTTTTTACCTTGAACCCCTGGAGGACGAGTGCATCTTTTATTTCTTCGGGGACAACATAAGAATCTATGCCCTTCAATACGATCTGCATGCCTTTAGCGCTCTTAAGCTGGTATGTGTAGAAGCTTGTTTTACTTTTTTCACAATTTTACTTTTTCAAAATAGTGACTAAATAAATTTATAAAGAACAAATGTGAATTTTATGAAGTTTTTTTAAGTATATTTCAATAACAAATCACAATCAGAATGTTTAGGAGACATTCTGTTTTTCAATTTAGTTTTTATTAAAGATGATACCGAGAAGATTCTTTTACTGACAGTTGTCATGATATAGTAGCATGATATAGATTTTTTTTATTGAGATTAACACGCTTGCATTAATTATTTAAGTCTTGAATAGATTTAAACGTCAAGTTTAGTTGTTCCTCTAAACTTTCGGAACTTGAAAAATTTCAAAATCTTCAGAGTCTAATTCACTTTCAATTGTTTAATTTTCTACTATAAAAAATAGTCTCTCGTAGAGCTGCATAGCAAAGTCTTTAGTAGTAGACTTTGAGAATATTTAATATATTCGCAATATTTCGGAAAACAGCTATTATGTAAATATAAAAATAGTGTATTTAGGGTCATATTTCTTCTTTGGGAAATCCTCTCACATAGACAAACTAGTGGAGTTGGTGCGAAACTGCTATATGATTTCCCAATTGTGTTGAACATAAATTTTAAAATTGCTCACTGCGAAATAATAACAGCATCTACAACAGTGAGGTACACACCAGAAAATGACAAAAGTATCGTTTTAAGTACTTTTTGAATGTTGGCCGTCAAACAACTACGAATGCGTGCACCTAAAAATAAAAAACACGCAAAATACAAGCACACGGATAATTTTAATCCAAATGCGTGTAACTATAAATATCCAACAACTACGTGTATACACATTTTTTAAATTACCCGGCACAAACGAAAACAACTAAGATATACCGCTTTTAGATACGGAAAGTTTACTTTGCAAGGTCTTAATTCAGCTGTTTGAAAGACTGAGGAAGAAATACTATCTCTTTCTGTCTTTCTCCCAGCTGAATTAAGACTTTGCAAAGTAAGCTTTCTGTGTCTAAAAGGAGTAATATATAGACTGTGTGAATATAAAAATATGCTGAATACAAAAATATTCTGAATATTAAACCGAATTAGGGATGGGCAAATGAAAAAAATGTATCGATATATATCGTATCTATATTTTTAAACAGTATCGATATATATTTTTTGAAAAAATCGACATTTCGATATATCGATATTTTTTGCCTAAAAATGTTGCCAAAATATTTCAACTCTAAAAGAAATACGCATACTAACGTAACGTACCATAACCGCCAAAAAAGTTTAAGCGACATAAATTTTTAACAACTATTGAGACTTTATAAAAGGTTTGTAAAGAAATTTTGCTTATTAAACCCTTAGAAAGCTTTAATAATTTTTATAAATAAGGATGTTAATCATTGTTTAATGAATGCCCAGTGTTGAACACTTCTTCAAAGTTCATCGTTTCGGAATAAGAAATATCCACTAGACATCCATTAAACAATAATATTTAAAAAACGTGAACAACCAAATTAATATTTATATCGAAGAAGGAAATAAATTTATCCATACATCTGTATGTTTAATTTGTATTATAAGATAATTTCTGAAAAACTGCTGTGGTGAGTGACAGCACTAATGCTAAAAAAGTACCTTTTTGTACTACGCTGAAATGCAAACAGCTTAAGTTTGATTATTACCCGTCCAGCTCTCGTTTCAAATAGACTCGTTTTTTCCTTTTCTTTTCAATAAAACTTTTTGTGTAAAATATAAGTAATCTGTAATTTTAAAAATAAATAAATTGAATTTTGTAATTACATAATTGACTATTAATACGAACAACCCCACAAAGTGGTGACCCCGTCGATTGGTTAAAGAATATTTCAGGATGCAAGACAATATTGGTGGCAGCACGCAGCAAGGCCCGACGCCGAGCACATCAAGTACCGAGCCAACAACCGTTAATCGTGTAGCTGTAAAGGTTCCACCCTTTTGGCCCGATCACGCTGAAATTTGGCTGGCGCAGGTAGAAGCACAATTTGCTGTTGCCGGCATAAGTGGTGACACATCGAAGTTTAATACAGTCATCGCCGCAATAGAATCGAATGTTCTCGTGCAAATATCAGACGCTATTTTAAATCCACCGGAGACCGATAAATACACAAATCTTAGAAAGTGCATAATAGAACGCTATTGTGAGAGCGAACAAAAAAAGACGCAAAAATTACTATCGGAAATTGATTTGGGAGACAAGCGACCGACACAACTCTTAAATGAGTTAAGCACATTGTCAAAGGACAAGGTAACAACTGATTTTTTGAAAACGCTATGGTTGCAGCGTTTGCCAGCGCAAGTCAGAGCAATCTTACAAGCGTCAGATGCTAATCTGACCGAGTTAGCGAAGTTGGCAGACAAAATTATGGAGGTGGGAGAGTTTCAGCATTTATCTGTGGTATCTACAATGCCACAAACTTCTAAAAGCGAATTTGATAGACGACTCGATCGCATAGAGCAACAGATAAATAGCCTTTGTAACAAGAACAATAAAAATGTACGTCGGTCACGATCAAGTTCTACACGACGACAAAAAACAGATGCCACTCCAGCAAAGCAAGTGAGCGACCATTGCTGGTACCATCGGACATTTGGCGAAAAAGCCACAAAATGTCGTCAGCCATGTTCATATCAACAAAATTTGTCAAAAAACTAAATTCATCTTCCGATCTGGCGGGCGGATCTCGAGATGAATGCCAAATAGCCCGTCTTATAATTAATGACAGCATATCGAAACAGAATTTTTTAATCGACACTGGTGCCGACGTTTCGGTGTTACCAGCTGGTAGTGTTGAGGGTTTGCGTGTAGGGATTTTTAGAAAATTGTTTGCTGCTAACGGGTCCCCCATCAAAACCTTCGGTGAGAAAACGTTAAGCATTTCTTTGGGTCTACGTCGCAATTTTACATGGACTTTTTTGGTAGCGAATGTCAACTGTGCTATTATAGGCTCAGATTTTTTGAAGCATTACGATCTTTTGGTTGACATCAAGAGAGGTAAGCTTATCGATCGTACTACGCTGCTTGAGGCAAGTGCACGTCCCGCACGTACTGCCTATGTTCAGATTTTAGAATACGACAAAAAAGATAATTACGCCCAGCTGTTATACGAGTATAGAGAGTTAGGTACGATTAATGCCAACAAGCGCCCAGTGGACTCTACGGTCACGCATCACATTACCACAAACGGTCCTCCCACATACGCTAGCGCACGTCGACTCGCGGGGGATAAGCTCCAAGCTGCAAAAAAAGAGTTTGAGTACTTGATGGAAAAGGGTATATGTAGACCGTCAAAAAGTAATTGGGCCAGCCCACTACATTTGGTAAAAAAGCCAAACGGGGACTGGCGCCCATGCGGCGATTATCGTGCCCTTAACAGCATCACTTTACCCGACAGGTATCCAATACCATTTTTACGTGACATAACGAGTATTATGCACGGAAAGAACATTTTTTCCTCTATCGACTTACAAAGGGCTTACCATCAGATACCCGTGGAGCCATGCGATATACCTAAGACAGCCATAATCACGCCGTTTGGCTTATTTGAGTTTTGTTTCATGACATTTGGTCTACGGAACGCGGCCCAAACGTTCCAACGTCATATTAACGAAGTCTTGAAGGGAATCGATTTCGCTTTTGCATACATAGATGATATCCTCATAGCGTCCGAAACAGAGGAGGAACATGCAAAGCATCTGCGCATCATATTTGATCGCCTTCGCCGATTCCACTTGTGCGTTAATTTCGATAAATGTCAGTTTGGTAAGCGTGAACTCGTATTTTTAGGCCACAAAATTAGCCCCAAAGGACTTACGCCGCCTGAAAACAAGGTCGATTCGATCCGAAATTTTGAAAGACCAATGATTGTGAAGAATTTAAAAAAATTTTTGGGCATGCTGAATTTTTACCGCCCATTCATACCGCATGCAATAAAAAATCAAAAATTGTTGTTAGAATTGACTCCTGGCAATAAAAAAAACGATAGCACCATAATAGAATGGACACCTGAAGCAATGGCTGCTTTTAATGCATGTAAAAACGATATAGCAGAAGCTACTTTTTTGAATTATATGGCTCCGAAAGCATTGATAACGCTTACGACAGATGCTTCAGATGACGCCGTAGGGGCAGTACTGCATCAGATAGTCGAAGGGCAAGTACAACCATTAGGATTTTACTCCAAAAAGTTGACACCATCACAACAAAACTACAGCGCGTACGATAGAGAATTCACGGCGATATACCAAGCAATTCAACATTTCAAATACGCAGTTGAAGGAAGAGAATTCGTCGTTTTTACAGACCACAAGCCCATCATTTTTGCTTTTAAGCAAAAAAGCGAGAAGGCATCACCGCGAAGGATTCGGCAATTAGACTTTATCAGCCAATATACGACGGACATACGACATTTACCTGGGGCTGACAATAACATAGCAGATTTACTCTCCCGCATCAACGCCATAGAGGAGCAAGTAGTAAATTTTGATGAAATGGCCGAGCAGCAAGGCAATGATATTGAACTGCAGGCACTGCTGGACAGCAACACAAACACGTCATTACAGCTCACTAAATTAGCCATCCCACAGTCGACTAAAGAAATTTACTGTCACGTTTCGAAGGATAGACCTTATGTTCCGAAAAATTATCGTCAGGCAATCATACGCAAGCTTCATTCGCTTTCGCATCCAGGCATAAGAGCAACAAAACAATTGGTTTTAAATCACTACGTTTGGCCATCTATATCTGCAGACGTCGCTAGATATGTGCGCGCGTGTATTCCTTGTCAGAGAGCAAAAGTACAACGTCATACAAAAGCACCCTTATGTAATTATGCAGCAGTCGATGCCCGCTTCGAACATATAAATATAGACATCGTGGGACCGTTGCCATCATCAAACGGATTCCGATATTGCCTCACGTGTATCGATCGTTTTTCGAGATGGCCCACGGCGATACCACTGACAGACATAACAGCTCAAAGTGTTGCAAGTGGCCTTATGAGAGGATGGATTGCTGTCTACGGCGTCCCCTTGCGTATTACCACCGATTTAGGAAGACAGTTCGAATCAACCATTTTCAGCGAATTAACGAAGTTACTGGGAATTAAGCATTTGCGGACAACGGCCTACCACCCACAGGCAAATGGCATAATTGAGCGATGGCACCGTACACTAAAGACAGCCATTAAGTGTGCTGAAACAAACGACTGGAGTTCTGCACTTCCGCTAATTCTTTTGAGCATGCGATCAACAATAAAAAGTGATATTGGGCTAAGCCCAGCAGAAATCGTTTTCGGCGCTTCTTTAAGAATACCTGGAGCGTTTCTCATTCCTTCAGGAAGAAATATTACGGAAACCGAGTTTGTACAAACACTGCGTAGAACCATTTCAAACTTACCAACTACCCAACCTGTCCGTCACGGGATGCAACGATGTTTCGTTCAACCAGCATTGGCTGACTGCAAGTTTGTATTTGTGAGGGTAGATCATGTGCGTACACCATTGGAGCCCAGTTACGAGGGCCCTTACGAAGTTTTAAACAAACATGATAAGTATTATATTGTAAAAATACGCCAGCGAGAAGCGAAAATCACAATAGATCGCCTAAAGGCTGCGTATATTTTTAGCGAGGACGCTGTGCCAGCTGAAGCGCCACCAACAGAATGTGGAAACGAATCCGAGAATTCAGAAAATGTTTCAACACATGTGGACACAGACACGTCTCAGGAGACTACCATGCAAAAACAACGCCTTACGTCATCCGGGCGTCACGTCAGAATTCCTCTAAAGTATCGTTAAAGTCTTAACTAGGAGCAGGGTATTGTGGTGAGTGACAGCACTAATGCTAAAAAAGTACCTTTTTGTACTACGCTGAAATGCAAACAGCTTAAGTTTGATTATTACCCGTCCAGCTCTCGTTTCAAATAGACTCGTTTTTTCCTTTTCTTTTCAATAAAACTTTTTGTGTAAAATATAAGTAATCTGTAATTTTAAAAATAAATAAATTGAATTTTGTAATTACATAATTGACTATTAATACGAACAACCCCACACTGCATTCATTTCGAATGCACAATTACTCACTTTAAGAAATTTATTAAAACGGAACTACTACTAAGTTATACGTAACCTACTGTAGCTCCTTAAAACTTCATTAGTCTTTGAGAATTGATCTCTTATTAAAAAGCTCCAATTAGGTTTTTTAAAATTCGTGGAAAAAAGAGAAAAGTATAGTGTATTTGATACTGTAGTGTATTACTACTTATCAATTAACACAGCAATAAAAAGCGTTGTAATTTTATTGCACCAGAAAGAATAATCAAAACAAAAACGCCGACAATGTTTGACGGAAAACGAGACAAACAGAAAAATTCCCTCATCTTCCGTCTCGTGACACTTCAGTATGTTTTGTGTGGTGAGGCCTATCTTGTTTTATGTCAAAAAAAACTAAATTTTTATTACATACTTTTCCCGACGTTTCGTGATTTTTATGTTAACTTCTTCAGGGGATGTGTTAGTAATCGAGTTGTATTGTTATTGAAACATTAAAATATAAAATATAAAAGTTTACTTTAACTAAAAATTACAATATTAAAAATTAGTCATTAGTCTTTACTTTCTGTTGCTGCTCTGTGCTGTGCCGTTCACTTTCAGTAATAAATTATCAGCTGTTTCTGACTAGAATGATCACAGTTTTCCACTAAAGTGATGAGTGATGGATGATCGTCCGTTGTTATGTTTCAATATAGTTTTATGTTTTTCTGGTAACAATTAATTTTTTTTAATTCTGAAAGCACAATCACAGTTTATTTCGAAACGTTTTTATTTTATTTATGCTGCCACTTACAATTAGTTAACAGTTTTTTTATTTTCACATTTTGAACCGAAACCGAACAGAATAAAAGAGAAAAACTAACGGCTTTTATATGATTTCTGTAAACCAAAAAGATTGAGTTGATTCGTAACAGAACAGGAAGTAAAAACCAATTCTGCTTTTAGGCTTATACACAATTTCTCTTTTTTTTCTTCGTATCACTCGTAGTGATGCTAATATCATACAGTTAAAAAACGGCTATAGGTCTTAAGAGTATCGAAACCCGATACTCGTAAATAAGATTCGATGTATCGATATATCGGTTTTTAAAATATCGGCGATATATATCGATATTTTTGATGTGTAAACATCTATACGCTATTTACCCCCAGCTCTTTTTCACAATGCAATCGCAAATTTTGAGTAAGATGGTATCTATGAAGTATGAGTCTATTAGTGTTTGAAAGAAGCAACACAAACTTATTTAAAATATTGTAAATACATAGGAATTTGCTGGTTTTTGTTTGTTTTATTCAAGGTTGGAAACCGAAAAAAATAACGGTATCGGTATTGATACCGGTACAATTATTTTTTAAATTTCGGTATCGGTAGCGGTATCGGTATCGGTATTTTTTTTATTTCGGTATCGGTATTACCGGTACATACCGTTATCGAGTTTATAATACCGGTATACCGATATTACTGATAAATTTATTATTTCAGGAATTGGACATAACAAAAATCTTTTTTTTATTAAATTACTTCAAAAAGGGAGTATTTTTACATTAACATACATATGTACTCGCATAAAAGCGTATAAACTTATTTGTTTTTATATATGTTTTTATACTATTATTAGAAAGTAATTTATTAAAAAAGTGAAACAAGGAGACTGCAGTTCAAACTTTACATATAAAAAGTATACATTTTGGTTAATTAAACAAAATAGTAAAAATAAAAGTATTGTCTATACTGTTATATTACACTTTGTGACAAATTTTGATGAAATCGAAATACCTGGGACGTGTTACTATTTTTCTGCTAGGTATTGTCGAGTATAACAATACAAATTGTATTTGAAATATTCCAGACACCTCCAAAATCTTCATTTACAGGTAAAAACCCGGTTTTTCGTACCCGTAAACACTTATCAACCTCTAACTAAGTTAAATATCAACCGAATTTATACACGGATAGGAAAGAAGAGACTAAGACCTTTTGAAACATATATATTTTGTTTCAGTAAATTTCAAATATATGTCTTTATTTTTTCACCAAATATAATTTTTTCGGTTTTTTTCGACACTTTTCTACTTTGGACACGTTCTTAGGCAATATTTTTGTACTGGACCTTTATTGTTTACAACTTTTTTTATAAAACATAATTGAATAAGAGTAATTCGCAGTACTGTTTTAAATATTTTTTTAGGAGATTTTTTGTTAAAGAACTACCTGTATGATGTATTTCGCGTTTTATTTATAGGTTTTCGGTGTATTTAAGCTTCCAGGATGATGAAAGTACAATTTAATAGATGTATATCAACACAGTAGCTCGTTTCTGTATTTCTCGCATAGCAAAATTTCTCACATGAAATGTGAAACACAAAATTCCATCAATTTTATATCATTAGGCTCAAGTTCAACACGAAATAGGGGTTGGGGAATCTTTTCTCTATTTATTATATTGGACACATTTTTTACCTTGAACCCCTGGAGGACGAGTGCATCTTTTATTTCTTCGGGGACAACATAAGAATCTATGCCCTTCAATACGATCTGCATGCCTTTAGCGCTCTTAAGCTGGTATGTGTAGAAGCTTGTTTTACTTTTTTCACAATTTTACTTTTTCAAAATAGTGACTAAATAAATTTATAAAGAACAAATGTGAATTTTATGAAGTTTTTTTAAGTATATTTCAATAACAAATCACAATCAGAATGTTTAGGAGACATTCTGTTTTTCAATTTAGTTTTTATTAAAGATGATACCGAGAAGATTCTTTTACTGACAGTTGTCATGATATAGTAGCATGATATAGATTTTTTTTATTGAGATTAACA
The DNA here is from genome assembly GCA_944452675.1 of Tachina lurida. Classification (NCBI taxonomy): domain Eukaryota; kingdom Metazoa; phylum Arthropoda; class Insecta; order Diptera; family Tachinidae; genus Tachina; species Tachina lurida. The sequence continues at coordinate 107,878,292 of OX101753.1, read as the reverse complement.
CGCTTGCATTAATTATTTAAGTCTTGAATAGATTTAAACGTCAAGTTTAGTTGTTCCTCTAAACTTTCGGAACTTGAAAAATTTCAAAATCTTCAGAGTCTAATTCACTTTCAATTGTTTAATTTTCTACTATAAAAAATAGTCTCTCGTAGAGCTGCATAGCAAAGTCTTTAGTAGTAGACTTTGAGAATATTTAATATATTCGCAATATTTCGGAAAACAGCTATTATGTAAATATAAAAATAGTGTATTTAGGGTCATATTTCTTCTTTGGGAAATCCTCTCACATAGACAAACTAGTGGAGTTGGTGCGAAACTGCTATATGATTTCCCAATTGTGTTGAACATAAATTTTAAAATTGCTCACTGCGAAATAATAACAGCATCTACAACAGTGAGGTACACACCAGAAAATGACAAAAGTATCGTTTTAAGTACTTTTTGAATGTTGGCCGTCAAACAACTACGAATGCGTGCACCTAAAAATAAAAAACACGCAAAATACAAGCACACGGATAATTTTAATCCAAATGCGTGTAACTATAAATATCCAACAACTACGTGTATACACATTTTTTAAATTACCCGGCACAAACGAAAACAACTAAGATATACCGCTTTTAGATACGGAAAGTTTACTTTGCAAGGTCTTAATTCAGCTGTTTGAAAGACTGAGGAAGAAATACTATCTCTTTCTGTCTTTCTCCCAGCTGAATTAAGACTTTGCAAAGTAAGCTTTCTGTGTCTAAAAGGAGTAATATATAGACTGTGTGAATATAAAAATATGCTGAATACAAAAATATTCTGAATATTAAACCGAATTAGGGATGGGCAAATGAAAAAAATGTATCGATATATATCGTATCTATATTTTTAAACAGTATCGATATATATTTTTTGAAAAAATCGACATTTCGATATATCGATATTTTTTGCCTAAAAATGTTGCCAAAATATTTCAACTCTAAAAGAAATACGCATACTAACGTAACGTACCATAACCGCCAAAAAAGTTTAAGCGACATAAATTTTTAACAACTATTGAGACTTTATAAAAGGTTTGTAAAGAAATTTTGCTTATTAAACCCTTAGAAAGCTTTAATAATTTTTATAAATAAGGATGTTAATCATTGTTTAATGAATGCCCAGTGTTGAACACTTCTTCAAAGTTCATCGTTTCGGAATAAGAAATATCCACTAGACATCCATTAAACAATAATATTTAAAAAACGTGAACAACCAAATTAATATTTATATCGAAGAAGGAAATAAATTTATCCATACATCTGTATGTTTAATTTGTATTATAAGATAATTTCTGAAAAACTGCTGTGGTGAGTGACAGCACTAATGCTAAAAAAGTACCTTTTTGTACTACGCTGAAATGCAAACAGCTTAAGTTTGATTATTACCCGTCCAGCTCTCGTTTCAAATAGACTCGTTTTTTCCTTTTCTTTTCAATAAAACTTTTTGTGTAAAATATAAGTAATCTGTAATTTTAAAAATAAATAAATTGAATTTTGTAATTACATAATTGACTATTAATACGAACAACCCCACAAAGTGGTGACCCCGTCGATTGGTTAAAGAATATTTCAGGATGCAAGACAATATTGGTGGCAGCACGCAGCAAGGCCCGACGCCGAGCACATCAAGTACCGAGCCAACAACCGTTAATCGTGTAGCTGTAAAGGTTCCACCCTTTTGGCCCGATCACGCTGAAATTTGGCTGGCGCAGGTGGAAGCACAATTTGCTGTTGCCGGCATAAGTGGTGACACATCGAAGTTTAATACAGTCATCGCCGCAATAGAATCGAATGTTCTCGTGCAAATATCAGACGCTATTTTAAATCCACCGGAGACCGATAAATACACAAATCTTAGAAAGTGCATAATAGAACGCTATTGTGAGAGCGAACAAAAAAAGACGCAAAAATTACTATCGGAAATTGATTTGGGAGACAAGCGACCGACACAACTCTTAAATGAGTTAAGCACATTGTCAAAGGACAAGGTAACAACTGATTTTTTGAAAACGCTATGGTTGCAGCGTTTGCCAGCGCAAGTCAGAGCAATCTTACAAGCGTCAGATGCTAATCTGACCGAGTTAGCGAAGTTGGCAGACAAAATTATGGAGGTGGGAGAGTTTCAGCATTTATCTGTGGTATCTACAATGCCACAAACTTCTAAAAGCGAATTTGATAGACGACTCGATCGCATAGAGCAACAGATAAATAGCCTTTGTAACAAGAACAATAAAAATGTACGTCGGTCACGATCAAGTTCTACACGACGACAAAAAACAGATGCCACTCCAGCAAAGCAAGTGAGCGACCATTGCTGGTACCATCGGACATTTGGCGAAAAAGCCACAAAATGTCGTCAGCCATGTTCATATCAACAAAATTTGTCAAAAAACTAAATTCATCTTCCGATCTGGCGGGCGGATCTCGAGATGAATGCCAAATAGCCCGTCTTATAATTAATGACAGCATATCGAAACAGAATTTTTTAATCGACACTGGTGCCGACGTTTCGGTGTTACCAGCTGGTAGTGTTGAGGGTTTGCGTGTAGGGATTTTTAGAAAATTGTTTGCTGCTAACGGGTCCCCCATCAAAACCTTCGGTGAGAAAACGTTAAGCATTTCTTTGGGTCTACGTCGCAATTTTACATGGACTTTTTTGGTAGCGAATGTCAACTGTGCTATTATAGGCTCAGATTTTTTGAAGCATTACGATCTTTTGGTTGACATCAAGAGAGGTAAGCTTATCGATCGTACTACGCTGCTTGAGGCAAGGGCACGTCCCGCACGTACTGCCTATGTTCAGATTTTAGCATACGACAAAAAAGATAATTACGCCCAGCTGTTATACGAGTATAGAGAGTTAGGTACGATTAATGCCAACAAGCGCCCAGTGGACTCTACGGTCACGCATCACATTACCACAAACGGTCCTCCCACATACGCTAGCGCACGTCGACTCGCGGGGGATAAGCTCCAAGCTGCAAAAAAAGAGTTTGGGTACTTGATGGAAAAGGGTATATGTAGACCGTCAAAAAGTAATTGGGCCAGCCCACTACATTTGGTAAAAAAGCCAAACGGGGACTGGCGCCCATGCGGCGATTATCGTGCCCTTAACAGCATCACTTTACCCGACAGGTATCCAATACCATTTTTACGTGACATAACGAGTATTATGCACGGAAAGAACATTTTTTCCTCTATCGACTTACAAAGGGCTTACCATCAGATACCCGTGGAGCCATGCGATATACCTAAGACAGCCATAATCACGCCGTTTGGCTTATTTGAGTTTTGTTTCATGACATTTGGTCTACGGAACGCGGCTCAAACGTTCCAACGTCATATTAACGAAGTCTTGAAGGGAATCGATTTCACTTTTGCATACATCGATGATATCCTAATAGCGTCCGAAACAGAGGAGGAACATGCAAAGCATCTGCGCATCATATTTGATCGCCTTCGCCGATTCCACTTGTGCGTTAATTTCGATAAATGTCAGTTTGGTAAGCGTGAACTCGTATTTTTAGGCCACAAAATTAGCCCCAAAGGACTTACGCCGCCTGAAAACAAGGTCGATTCGATCCGAAATTTTGAAAGACCAATGATTGTGAAGAATTTAAAAAAATTTTTGGGCATGCTGAATTTTTACCGCCCATTCATACCGCATGCAATAAAAAATCAAAAATTGTTGTTAGAATTGACTCCTGGCAATAAAAAAACGATAGCACCATAATAGAATGGACACCTGAAGCAATGGCTGCTTTTAATGCATGTAAAAACGATATAGCAGAAGCTACTTTTTTGAATTATATGGCTCCGAAAGCATTGATAACGCTTACGACAGATGCTTCAGATGACGCCGTAGGGGCAGTACTGCATCAGATAGTCGAAGGGCAAGTACAACCATTAGGATTTTACTCCAAAAAGTTGACACCATCACAACAAAACTACAGCGCGTACGATAGAGAATTCACGGCGATATACCAAGCAATTCAACATTTCAAATACGCAGTTGAAGGAAGAGAATTCGTCGTTTTTACAGACCACAAGCCCATCATTTTTGCTTTTAAGCAAAAAAGCGAGAAGGCATCACCGCGAAGGATTCGGCAATTAGACTTTATCAGCCAATATACGACGGACATACGACATTTACCTGGGGCTGACAATAACATAGCAGATTTACTCTCCCGCATCAACGCCATAGAGGAGCAAGTAGTAAATTTTGATGAAATGGCCGAGCAGCAAGGCAATGATATTGAACTGCAGGCACTGCTGGACAGCAACACAAACACGTCATTACAGCTCACTAAATTAGCCATCCCACAGTCGACTAAAGAAATTTACTGTCACGTTTCGAAGGATAGAGTAAGACCTTATGTTCCGAAAAATTATCGTCAGGCAATCATACGCAAGCTTCATTCGCTTTCGCATCCAGGCATAAGAGCAACAAAACAATTGGTTTTAAATCACTACGTTTGGCCATCTATATCTGCAGACGTCGCTAGATATGTGCGCGCGTGTATTCCTTGTCAGAGAGCAAAAGTACAACGTCATACAAAAGCACCCTTATGTAATTATGCAGCAGTCGATGCCCGCTTCGAACATATAAATATAGACATCGTGGGACCGTTGCCATCATCAAACGGATTCCGATATTGCCTCACGTGTATCGATCGTTTTTCGAGATGGCCCACGGCGATACCACTGACAGACATAACAGCTCAAAGTGTTGCAAGTGGCCTTATGAGAGGATGGATTGCTGTCTACGGCGTCCCCTTGCGTATTACCACCGATTTAGGAAGACAGTTCGAGTCAACCATTTTCAGCGAATTAACGAAGTTACTGGGAATTAAGCATTTGCGGACAACGGCCTACCACCCACAGGCAAATGGCATAATTGAGCGATGGCACCGTACACTAAAGACAGCCATTAAGTGTGCTGAAACAAACGACTGGAGTTCTGCACTTCCGCTAATTCTTTTGAGCATGCGATCAACAATAAAAAGTGATATTGGGCTAAGCCCAGCAGAAATCGTTTTCGGCGCTTCTTTAAGAATACCTGGAGCGTTTCTCATTCCTTCAGGAAGAAATATTACGGAAACCGAGTTTGTACAAACACTGCGTAGAACCATTTCAAACTTACCAACTACCCAACCTGTCCGTCACGGGATGCAACGATGTTTCGTTCAACCAGCATTGGCTGACTGCAAGTTTGTATTTGTGAGGGTAGATCATGTGCGTACACCATTGGAGCCCAGTTACGAGGGCCCTTACGAAGTTTTAAACAAACATGATAAGTATTATATTGTAAAAATACGCCAGCGAGAAGCGAAAATCACAATAGATCGCCTAAAGGCTGCGTATATTTTTAGCGAGGACGCTGTGCCAGCTGAAGCGCCACCAACAGAATGTGGAAACGAATCCGAGAATTCAGAAAATGTTTCAACACATGTGGACACAGACACGTCTCAGGAGACTACCATGCAAAAACAACGCCTTACGTCATCCGGGCGTCACGTCAGAATTCCTCTAAAGTATCGTTAAAGTCTTAACTAGGAGCAGGGTATTGTGGTGAGTGACAGCACTAATGCTAAAAAAGTACCTTTTTGTACTACGCTGAAATGCAAACAGCTTAAGTTTGATTATTACCCGTCCAGCTCTCGTTTCAAATAGACTCGTTTTTTCCTTTTCTTTTCAATAAAACTTTTTGTGTAAAATATAAGTAATCTGTAATTTTAAAAATAAATAAATTGAATTTTGTAATTACATAATTGACTATTAATACGAACAACCCCACACTGCATTCATTTCGAATGCACAATTACTCACTTTAAGAAATTTATTAAAACGGTTAGTAGTAGTTCCGTTATACGTAACCTACTGTAGCTCCTTAAAACTTCATTAGTCTTTGAGAATTGATCTCTTATTAAAAAGCTCCAATTAGGTTTTTTAAAATTCGTGGAAAAAAGAGAAAAGTATAGTGTATTTGATACTGTAGTGTATTACTACTTATCAATTAACACAGCAATAAAAAGCGTTGTAATTTTATTGCACCAGAAAGAATAATCAAAACAAAAACGCCGACAATGTTTGACGGAAAACGAGACAAACAGAAAAATTCCCTCATCTTCCGTCTCGTGACACTTCAGTATGTTTTGTGTGGTGAGGCCTATCTTGTTTTATGTCAAAAAAAAACTAAATTTTTATTACATACTTTTCCCGACGTTTCGTGATTTTTATGTTAACTTCTTCAGGGGATGTGTTAGTAATCGAGTTGTATTGTTATTGAAACATTGAAATATAAAATATAAAAGTTTACTTTAACTAAAAATTACAATATTAAAAATTAGTCATTAGTCTTTACTTTCTGTTGCTGCTCTGTGCTGTGCCGTTCACTTTCAGTAATAAATTATCAGCTGTTTCTGACTAGAATGATCACAGTTTTCCACTAAAGTGATGAGTGATGGATGATCGTCCGTTGTTATGTTTCAATATAGTTTTATGTTTTTCTGGTAACAATTAATTTTTTTTAATTCTGAAAGCACAATCACAGTTTATTTCGAAACGTTTTTATTTTATTTATGCTGCCACTTACAATTAGTTAACAGTTTTTTTATTTTCACATTTTGAACCGAAACCGAACAGAATAAAAGAGAAAAACTAACGGCTTTTATATGATTTCTGTAAACCAAAAAGATTGAGTTGATTCGTAACAGAACAGGAAGTAAAAACCAATTCTGCTTTTAGGCTTATACACAATTTCTCTTTTTTTTCTTCGTATCACTCGTAGTGATGCTAATATCATACAGTTAAAAAACGGCTATAGGTCTTAAGAGTATCGAAACCCGATACTCGTAAATAAGATTCGATGTATCGATATATCGGTTTTTAAAATATCGGCGATATATATCGATATTTTTGATGTGTAAACATCTATACGCTATTTACCCCCAGCTCTTTTTCACAATGCAATCGCAAATTTTGAGTAAGATGGTATCTATGAAGTATGAGTCTATTAGTGTTTGAAAGAAGCAACACAAACTTATTTAAAATATTGTAAATACATAGGAATTTGCTGGTTTTTGTTTGTTTTATTCAAGGTTGGAAACCGAAAAAAATAACGGTATCGGTATTGATACCGGTACAATTATTTTTTAAATTTCGGTATCGGTAGCGGTATCGGTATCGGTATTTTTTTTATTTCGGTATCGGTATTACCGGTACATACCGTTATCGAGTTTATAATACCGGTATACCGATATTACTGATAAATTTATTATTTCAGGAATTGGACATAACAAAAATCTTTTTTTTATTAAATTACTTCAAAAAGGGAGTATTTTTACATTAACATACATATGTACTCGCATAAAAGCGTATAAACTTATTTGTTTTTATATATGTTTTTATACTATTATTAGAAAGTAATTTATTAAAAAAGTGAAACAAGGAGACTGCAGTTCAAACTTTACATATAAAAAGTATACATTTTGGTTAATTAAACAAAATAGTAAAAATAAAAGTATTGTCTATACTGTTATATTACACTTTGTGACAAATTTTGATGAAATCGAAATACCTGGGACGTGTTACTATTTTTCTGCTAGGTATTGTCGAGTATAACAATACAAATTGTATTTGAAATATTCCAGACACCTCCAAAATCTTCATTTACAGGTAAAAACCCGGTTTTTCGTACCCGTAAACACTTATCAACCTCTAACTAAGTTAAATATCAACCGAATTTATACACGGATAGGAAAGAAGAGACTAAGACCTTTTGAAACATATATATTTTGTTTCAGTAAATTTCAAATATATGTCTTTATTTTTTCACCAAATATAATTTTTTCGGTTTTTTTCGACACTTTTCTACTTTGGACACGTTCTTAGGCAATATTTTTGTACTGGACCTTTATTGTTTACAACTTTTTTTATAAAACATAATTGAATAAGAGTAATTCGCAGTACTGTTTTAAATATTTTTTTAGGAGATTTTTTGTTAAAGAACTACCTGTATGATGTATTTCGCGTTTTATTTATAGGTTTTCGGTGTATTTAAGCTTCCAGGATGATGAAAGTACAATTTAATAGATGTATATCAACACAGTAGCTCGTTTCTGTATTTCTCGCATAGCAAAATTTCTCACATGAAATGTGAAACACAAAATTCCATCGCTTCTCGATTTGTGGGGAAAAAGTGTTTCTGTATTTGAATGAGAAAACAGACAACACTGAATCTGTTTTCACTAGAATATTTCCAGTAATCAAGTGTCAAATGAAAACAAAATGTAACAAAAATATTATTTAATACCAAAAAAATTAAGTAATTTACAAGAAAATTAAAATAATATAATGAAAATGAATATAAATAAAGTGAATGTAAAATGCTTGAAATAAGTTTTTTCTATCAATTGTCTCTACATAAGAATATAATACAAAATAAATTCTAAATAAACATTATCTTATCGACCCGTTAATAATTATTTTAGTTCAACAATTCTTTGCGTATCTTTTCGACCAAATTATTTTTCATATTTTTACAAAGAAATTCAAAAATTCATATGTTTTTGTTCACATTTTGTTGTTCTCGCACCAATTCAAAATGTGAGTTGTTTTGACAGTTCTTGCGAGAAAGTTTTCAAAAATATTATAGAAACACTTTTTTTCACATCCTTCCAATAATTGCTGGAAATTTATTCAAATGACAGATAGTTCTCGCAAAGTAAATATACAGAAACACTTATGTGAGAAAAGCCATTTTTTGTTTCAATTTACATTGTTTTTGTTACGATTCCCTCGTTTCATGTGGCGAATTTTACGATGCGAGAAATACAGACACGAGCTATAGAGTACAAAATTGGTACAAAAAAGTACTTTTCTTCACCTCAAGAGAGGAATCTTTAACTTCAAATAGAAAAGTTTAGAAGTTTCTTCTCTACCAACCTTATATATTACGGTGAAGCGTATAAACAAGACCAAAGTAAGAAAGTTAATTGAAATATATTTTTGCCCATATTATGGTTTAGAGCTCAACTAAGTTGGATTGAAACTGCTAATTTTAGTTGACTTCGAAACAATGCACGAAAAACAAAGGTTCTTATCTATGCTATATTTTTTGAAACCATAGTATCCATTACAAAACATTTTAAATATTTTTAGTTTTCGCCTTGGTATTTTTTCTTGAGATTCTATGTTTTATGAACATGGCAATAATATTGGTTGACAAATGGGATTGGTTGGTGTCTGGAATAGTACAGCAAAACGAACACAATGGTCGAAATAAAAACCAAAATATAACTGATAAAAAGCAGTTGTCTCATGGTGAAAAAAGTTGTAATACATAATAAAAGTTTGGCAACTATCATTTATTTTTTGGCCGGAATCGGTATACCGGTACGTACCGGTATAGACGTAAACGGTAGTTTGGATACCGGTATTTTCTAACCGAAATGGATTTCGGTATCGGTAACGATACCGGTATCTAATTTTAGCGGTATTTGAATCGGTATCGGTATTTTTACGATACCGTTTGCCAACCTTTTATTTAACTTGATAATTGCTTTATTACGGTTCCGTACACCAAAGGTGAAAAGGAATCCTATTGTTTTCAATACGCTGTCCGTCTGTCCGTCACGGTATTTTCTCGAGAAACGTAAGACCTGAACCTGAAATTTGGACACAGTGTGAAGACATTTAGCCGCTACAACAACAAATACATGAGAGTTAAAAATAAAAGGGTGTTCCAAAACGAGCAACAAAAAATGTTAAAATCCTATGTAATATACACTTGAAATTTTTAAAGTTAGTGTATTTTTATACAAACTACAACAATTAACACTAAAACTTAAAAAAATTTAGTTAAACGGTGTTCTATCAGTAAATGCAATTTTGACTATTTAATTTTGACAACTTGCTGTATCTTGGGAACGGTAAGAGCAAAACTCTTGAAATTTTCAAAAACGGAAAACTAAAAAATCAAAAATTTATAAAATCGCCAAACCGAAAAAAATTGCCAAAACAAAACAAAAGCACCAAATTAAAAAAAAACAAGTAAGAGTGCTATATTCGGCTGTGCCGAATCTTATATACCCTTTACCAACGTACGTACATATATATAGTATACAGACACGTACATACATATTTGTTTTGTGAAAAAATTTATCATTTTTTTAAAGTTTCCATCTTTGGAGCTATAATTTTCATTTTTCAAATTTCATACACCAAACTTTTCTTTCAGAAGCATAAAATATATTCAATTTATAAAGAAAAAGAAAAAAAATTTTAGACCTATTTAATTTTACATAACACAAAAAGTGTAAGTTTTCCAACCCTGGAGTCATAATTTTGGATTTTTCTGATTATTGATACCAATCTAGTTCTTTAAAAAATACATAAAATATGTTAAGTGAAAAAAGCAAGAACGAAATAAGCAAAAACTTAGTTTCATTTAATTCCTTTAATATTAAAAATATCAGTTAAGTGCGACTTTGAATCGCGCACGAAAGGAAGGTTTTTTGCTTTTTTGAAGTTTTTTTCAGTTAAAACGATTTTTTCAGTTTTGTCGCTTTTTTCTCGTTTTGGCGATTTTGTCTGTTTTTGGAGGTTTTTTTCATTTTGGCGATTTTTTTCTGTTGTTGGGCTTTTCTTCATTTTGGAGATTTTTCTCATTTTGACGATTTTTTCTGTTTTTTTTTTTGGGTTTTTTTCGCGATTTTGTTGGCGATTTTTTTGTTTTTTTTTTGTTTTGGTGATTTTTTTCATTTTGGCGATTTTTTTTTCATTTTGGCAATTTTTTTCTTTTTTTTTATGTTTTTTTTCGTTTTGGTGATTTTTTTTCATTTTGGTGATTTTTTTTTTATTATGGCGATTTTTTATCATTTTGGCGATTTTTTTCTGTTTTTTAGTTTTTTGTTCGTTTTGGCGATTTTTTTTCTTTTTTTGGCGATTTTTTTCATTTTGGCGATTTTTTTCTGTTTTTTAGGGTTTTTTTCGTTTTTAGCGATATTTTTCATTTTGGCGATTTTTTTTCATTTTAGCAATTTTTTCGTTTTTTTGCGATTTATTTTAGTCTTAGAAATTTTCTTTTAATTTAGTGCTTTTTTCATTTTGGCGATTTTTTTCTGTTTTTTGGGGTTTTTTTCGTTTTGGTGATTTTTTTCATTTTGGCGATTTTTTTATCATTTTGGCGATTTTTTTCTGTTTTTAGGTTTTTTTTTCGTTTTAGTGATTATTTTCATTTTGGCGATTTTTTTCCATTTTGGCGATTTTCTTTCATTTTGGCGATTTTTGTTTTCATTTTAGCAATATTTCCGTTTTTTTTGCGATTTATTTTAGTCTTAGAATTTTTTTTTAATTTGGTGCTTTTTTTCGTTTTGGCGATTTTTTCTTGTTTTTGGCGATTTTTTTCGGTTTGGCGATTTTTTTCTGTTATTTACGTTTTTTCTTTTTTTGGCGATTTTTTTCATTTTGGCGATTTTTTTCTGTTTTTTAGGGTTTTTTTCGGTTTGGCGATTTTTTTTCATTTTGACGATTTTTTTCTGTTTTTTAAGGTTTTTTTTCGTTTTGGTGATTTTTTTCATTTTGGCGATTTTTTTTTCATTTTGGCGATTTTTTCTGTTTTTTAGGTTTTTTTTCGTTTTGGCGATTTTTTTTCATTTTGACGATTTTTTTTCTGTTTTTTAGGTTTTTTTTCGTTTTATATTTTTTTTTAATTTGGTGCTTTTTTTCGTTTTGGCGATTTTTTTTTCTGTTTTTGGCTTTTTTTCATTTTGGCGATTTTTTTCTGTTTTTTAGGGTTTTTTTCGTTTTGGTGATTTTTTCATTATGGCGATTTTCATTTTGGCGATTTTCTTTCATTTTGGCGATTTTTGTTTTCATTTTAGCCATATTTCCGTTTTTTTTGCGATTTATTTTAGTCTTAGAATTTTTTTTTAATTTGGTGCTTTTTTTCGTTTTGGCGATTTTTTCTTGTTTTTGGCGATTTTTTTCGGTTTGGCGATTTTATAATTTTTTATTTTTTCAGTTTTACCGTTTTTGAAAATTTCAAGAGTTTTGCTCTTACGGTTTCCAAGATACAGCAAATTGTCAAAATTACATAGTCAAAATTGCATTAACTGATGGAACCCCCTTTAATTTAAATTTTTTTTTAATTTTTGTGTTAATTTTTGTAGTCTGTATAAAAATACACTAACCTTACCAATTTCAAGTGTATATACATACAATTGTATATATACTACATGGGATTTTAAAATTTTTCGTTGCTCGTTTTGGAACACCCTTTAATTTCCAATTATCATGTATTTGTTGTTGTAGCGGCCAAAGGTCTACACACTGTGTCCAAATTTCAGGTCTGTAGCTCTCACGGTTCTCGAGAAAATACTAATATAGTTTTAGACATAGTTAATTTTACATAACACAAAAAGTTAAAGTTTTCCAACCCTGGAAACGTTTTTTTAATTTTTTTGTATTTTGTTAATTTAAAATTCCAATTTTAGTCGTACTGAAGTGTAAAATATGTACATTTATTAAAAAAAAATAAAAATTTGTTTTCGGGAGTTACTTTTATATGGCAAAATGAAGTTTAAGTTTTCCAGCTCTGCAATCGTCTGCCCGATTTTGCTGAATTTCAATACCAATCTATTTTGGAAAATTTCTGACACACCAGTCCAAGAACGAAGTCTCTAGCTCTTCTGGGAGCTTCGGAAAACCGATTTCACGTACAGACAGACGGACAGACGGACAGACGGACATCGCTTATTCGTCTTCCCTATGCATAAGGATCCAGAATATATATATTATATGGGTCGCTTATTGATATTATAGAAATTACAAACGGAATGACAAACCTATATATACCCTTTTACCATTTTTGTTGGTAAAGGGTATAACTAGGACTTAAAAAAATCGCAATAAACCGGAAAAATTGCCAAAATGAAAAAAAACGCCATAATGGAAAAAATCGCCGAAATAAAAAAAAATCGCCAAAATTTAAAAAAAAACCGCAAAAACAAAAAAAATCGCTCAAATTTAAAAAGTCACCACAATTAAAAAAACCCCAAAAACAGCAAAAAAAATCGCCAAAATGGAAAAAAAATCGCCAAAATGAAACAATCGCGAAACTGAAAAAAATCGTTTAAAATTAAAAAAAACTTCAAAAAAGCCACATTAAAATAAATGCTCAAAACCGAATGTACGGAACCCTTCGTGTGTGAGTCAAAGTCACGCTTTACTGCATTTATTTTAATTGCAATGCGTACACAACAACAAGAACAGAAAAACTATGAATACGGCCCTACGATTTTAGTGGTAATGCAAATTAAATTTCATTATTAGTAAAAATGTACGTTTATTGCAGTAATCAGTAAATTTACTGCTGTGTGCCCATTTACTAACCAAATAAGTTAAATAAAACAAATAAAAACCAGCAAATTCCTATGTATTTACAATATTGAAAGTTTTGATACTTTTAATTGATTAATTAAAAAAAAATATACTAAAAGCAAAAGTACTTCCAACTTAAAAAAAATTTGTCATTACTACACCTTTTCCAATTGTAATTCAGAAAGCGTCAATTGATTTTCAGAAAGCGTCAATTTAATTTCAGAAAGCGTTAATTGTTATTCAGATTAGTCAATTTAATTTCAGAAAATGTAAATTGTAATTCAGATTAGTCAGCTGTAATTCAGAAAGTGTTAGTTCATATTCAGAAAGCGTCAATTGTAATTAAGAAAGCGTTAGTTAATATTTAGAAAGCGTCAAATGTAATTCAGAAAATGTTAATTGTAATTCAGAAAATGAATTCATTGATAAAAAAATTAATCAAAATCTTTTGGAACGAGTAAGTGTGGTATTATATATTAAATACTCATCAATTATGTATTAAACAGGGTCTTTCCTGGAAGGTGGTGGGCACAGGATAGGCAGACCTCCGTTCGTCGTAAAATTTGAACATTTTATTTTTATGGGTATTATGTAGCTTATTTAAGCTAAACAAAAATTTTCACAGAGGAATAGCGGGCTTAATTTGGAGGGAGGAACAATATTGGTATTCGACCATTATTTCTGCACCTTACACGAAAAATAATAAGAATAAAACTTATTTTATTTCTGAATTACAATTGACGCTTTCTGAATTACAATTAACATTTTCTGAATTACAATTGACGCTTTCTGAATATAAACTAACGCTTTCTGAATTATAATTGACTAATCTGAATTACAATTAACATTTTCTGAATTACGACTGACTAATCTGAATTACAATTAACGCTTTCTGAAATTAAACTTACTGATCTGAATTACAATTAACGCTTTCTGAAAATCAATTGACGCTTTCTGAATTACAATTGGAAAAGGTGTAGATGTTTACACATCTCCCTCATCGGACTCACGTTTCTTTTTTTCAATTATCGATATTTTTATATATCGATATTTTTTGCCCATCCCTAAACCGAATACAAATGCGCAAGGTTGGAAACCGAAACAAATAGCGGTATCGGTATTGATACCGGTACAATTATTTTTTAAATTTCGGTATCGGTAGCGGTATCGGTATTTTTTTTTTATTTCGGTATCGGTATTACCGGTACATACCGTTCTCGAGTTTATAATACCGGTATACCGATATTACTGATAAATTTATTATTTCAGGCAGTGGACATAACAAAAAATCTTATTTTATTAAATTGCTTCAAAAAGGTAGTATAATCTAAAAATACTACCTACATATGTACTCGTATAAAAGCATATAAACTTATTTGTTTCTATATATGTTTTTATACTATTATTAAAAAAGTGAAACAAGGAAACTGCAGTTCAAACTTTACATACATATGTATATAAAGTATACATTTTGGTTAATTAAACAAAATAGTAAAAATGAAAGTTTTGTCTATACTGATAAATTACACTGTGTGACAAAGTTTGATGGTATCGAAATACCTGGGACGTGTTAGTATTGTTCTGCTAGGTATTGTCGAGGATAACAATACAGATTGTATTTGAAATTTTCCAGACACCTCCAAAATCTTGAGTTACGGGTAAAAAACGGTTTTCGTACACGTAAGCACTTGTCAACCTGTAACTGAGTTAAATATAAATAAGACCTTTTGAACCATATATATCTTGTTTCGGTAAATATCAAATATATGTTTTTATTTTTTCACCAAATATAATTTTTTCGGTTTTTTCGACACTTTTCTACTTTGGACATGTTCTTAGGAAATATTTTTGTACTGGACCTATATTGTTTATAACTTTGTTTATAAAACATAATTGAATAAGAGTAATTCGCAGGATTGTTTTAAAATATTTCTCGGAGATTGACTGAGTTATTAAATATTTTGTTAGAATACTTTTTGTTAAAAAAAACTACTTGTATGATGTATTTCGCGTTCTATTTATACGCTTTAGGTGTATTTACCCAGCCAGAAATTGTGACTTTGCCCAAAAAATATGTACCACCACAACACTGTAAATATAAAATTACGACTCTACCAAAATTTTTGTACCACCACAGTACTGTAAACACAAAAAAATTTTTTTTTTTTTTTTTTTTAATACATATTTTTATTTATTGTATCTTCAAATATGAACTAACAATAAGTATTCAAATCTTAAATCTAAAATATAATTATTAGGCCCGACCACTGTCGGACATAAATTTAGAGATAGTTATAAATAATACATAAGTAGTGATAATCAAAAGGAAGAAAAATTAAAATAAAATAAAAAGTATTTTCAAGCAGTCCCATCTGGAGTGTTGAGTATAAGAGCACTTGTATCCCTCTTTTTTAGGCGGACGTGTCCAGTAAAGTTCAAAATATTACGAGCAAGCGGATTAGGATGTGACTCGAGTTTTGTTAAATATTTGCCTGCATATTTTTCAATTTCTTCAACCACTAGTGGCATATTCAAATCACGATGTATATTTGAGTTTTTTATATACCATGGAGCCGATGTTATTAATCGCAAAATTTTATTTTGCCTTCGTTGGATTCTCTCGACATTGGAAGCTGAAGCAGTGCCCCATAGTTGAATTCCGTAGCACCATATGGGTTTCAAAATAGACTTGTATATCAAAAGTTTGCAATCTAGACTGAGGGTTGAATTTCTACCAATCAGCCAATGTACCTGAGTTAATTTTAGTTTCATTTGGGTTAACTTATAGTCAATATGGTGTTTCCAAGTAAGCCGTCGATCAAGGTGTATACCAAGATATTTCACATGAGTATGTTGAGGGACAACTTGATTATTAATCCGAATGGGTAAACACGTATCTCTTCGTAATGTATATGTTACTTGAACACACTTTTGTTCGTTTACCTTAATTCTCCATAAGTTTAACCATAGTTCCAGCTGGGTAATGTGTTCTTGAAGATATCGGGATGCCTCGTAAGGATTTTCATGCATACTAAGGCAGGCTGTATCATCAGCAAATGTGGAAGTGTGGATATTGCTGCTCAGAGGCATATCACAAGTATAAATCAAATACAAAACTGGCCCCAGTATACTCCCCTGTGGCACACCGGATGAGATAGTTTCAGGCATGCTCATAAAGTCTCCTTCCACAACAGTGAACTTCCGGGCAGTAATGTAACTTTTCAAAAGACTTACAACGTTTATTGGCAGGTATGTTTTTAATTTTAAAATTAGGCCTTCATGCCACACTTTATCAAATGCCTGAGAAACGTCGATAAACAGCGCAGAACAATACTTCTTTTCTTCAAATGTTCTTCTTATAAATTGGACCAATCTATGAGTTTGTTCAATGGTGCTATGCTGACTTCTAAAACCAAATTGATGGTCCGGTATGCACCCACTATTAACTAGAATTGGGGACAATTTTGTCATGAGCAGTTTTTCGAAAAGCTTTGACATTGTTGATAGGAGACTTATTGGCCTGTATGACTCAGCCTTGGTAAGGTCTTTGCCCGGCTTTGGAATCATTTTAACTTTGGCAAGCTTCCAGCTATTTGGATAATACTGCAGTCGTAAAATGGCGTTAAAAATAAATAACAGTATTCTAATTGCAATACGAGGCAACTTTATTAGCATCTGGTTACTAATTCCATCAAAACCCGGAGCTTTCTTTGGGTTGAGTTCAGAAATTAGTTTTTGCACATCACGCGTCTTAAACTTTATTTGTTGAGGGGGTAGAGCGACTACATTTGGCAAATCAATTACACCAGTACATGTGTTTGGGGTAAATACGTATTTTAAATGGGCAGCAAATATGTTACCTTTTTCAGTATCGGTTCTTGCCCAACCTCCGGTAGATGTGCGCAGAGGTGGTTTAAACTCAACAGGTGTTTTAAGCAGGGACCGTAACTGTTATAACTTTTATCGTAAAAGTCAGAAAATAAAAGTTATTTTTTGACTTTTATTTTTTCGAGCAGAAATGAAAGTTATTTTTTGACTTTTATTTTTTCGATAAAAAATAAAAGTTATTTTTGACTTTTATTTTTTCAAGCAAAAATAAAAGTTATTTTTTGACTTTTATTTTTTTGAGCAAAAATAACAGTTATTTTTGACTTTTATTTTTTCGAGCAGAAATAAAAGTTATTTTTTGATTTTTATTTTTTCAAGCAAAATTAAAAGTTATTTTTTGACTTTAATTTTTTTGAGCAGAAATAAAAGTTATTTTGTGATAAATTCATTATATTTATTATAAATTTTGGCGCGTTTGCAATAGTCAATCGTTAAATTTACTTATTTAGAAAAGAATATTTGGAATATTAAATAATAATTTCTTGTCAAAGGGGTTGAAAACACAAAAATAACTTTTATTTCTGCTCAAAAAAATAAAAGTCAAAAAATAACTTTTATTTCTACTCGAAAAAATAAAAGTCAAAAAATAACTTTTATTCATGCTCGAAATAATAAAAGTCAAAAATAACTGTTATTTTTGCTCAAAAAAATAAAAGTCAAAAAATAACTTTTATTTTTGCTTGAAAAAATAAAAGTCAAAAATAACTTTTATTTTTTATCGAAAAAATAAAAGTCAAAAAATAACTTTTATTTCTGCTCGAAAAAATAAAAGTCAGATTTTTAAAAAGCATCGTATTTTCTGACAATTTGGTCCAAGACTTGCAAAATGGTATACTTGGTTTCATTCTCCGACATTTCCTTGAGGTTGCTTTTTTTAATCAAAAATTCAAAAATAACAGTTATTTTCGGTCCCTGGTTTTAAGCTTTCTAGCAGCGCGCCATAAACAGTAATTAGATGCTGGTGTGACATCAAGATTTTCCAGATAGTTTTTAAGAGATGCAGTTTTTTCATATGCAAGCAGCTCTTGGAGTCGTTTAGTGCACTCTTTAAATCTAATTTTATTCTGGGGTGATCTGTGCTGTTGCCATTCCCTTCTAGCTCTTCTTTTTTCACATACTAGACGTTCAATATCTGCAGAATATAGTCTATTAAACCCAGTCTGCGGATGGGAGGTAGTGGCATGTTTAGCAGCCTGCTTAATATTTTCGTTAAGATTGGCAATGTTAGATTCAACATCATCAGGTGTTCTTAGTGTAATGTTTTCCGTGCAATGACTACTAAGATATTTTTTGAATCGCAGCCAATTTACACGATTTATCAAATTGGCATATGGGTGAGGTAAATCACTTCTTAATGGGCTACAAATTGTAACGATCGTGGGAGAGTGATCGGACGAGAGATCTAGAGAAGCTTCAATTTGAATTAAATCCCTAGAGATATTTTTCATAACGCCAAAGTCTATTACATCCGGAATTTTATGTATGTCAGTAGGCCAATAAGTGGGCTCCCCACTTGAAATGACATCCAAGCCCATTTTGGAAATTGTATTGAACAACGCTCGACCTCTGGGTGTAATAAGACGCGAACCCCAGAACATGTGTTTAGCATTATAGTCGCCAGCTGCTACGAAACAAGGACCCAGAGATTTGTAAAAATCCTCGTATTGATGCTCAGTAATTGCGAATCTAGGAGAGTAAATTGATGATATGAAAAAATTATTGGAAAAATTTTCAATACAAATATTCGTTGCTTGTAAATGTTCTTCACAAATGTTATCAATAATATAATGCTTGAGTCTTGACTTTATTAAAATTGCTGATCCACCGCATGCTCTTCCTCTTGGGTCCTTTGAATCATATAAGGTGTAGCCATAAATTTTAAAAAGGCTTCTCGAAGTCAAATGAGTCTCAGAGACCAACATTATATCAATATTTTTTTCCGTGAGGAAGTGCTCAAGTTCATTTTTATGTTGGCGAATGCCGTTTGCGTTCCAGAAACATATTTTTAACGTGTTCATGGTTTGTTAACTAAAGCTTCAAGCAGAGTATTCTGCATTCGCAACATTTCTTGCATCATGCTAGTCATATTTGTTGTAAAATTGTTTATAGTTTGCACAAGATTTTCAATAGTGGCTTCAAGGCGATTATAATTAAAGTTTGAGTGTGTATTTGTAGAATTATTTTGCGGTGAAACATTTTGTGTCGGAATAGAACTAGCCTTAGCAGCATCTGCATACGATACACGGGAAGTAACTGGTTGGCTCATTTGCTGAAAAGTGGCAGAGTAAACGTTTGCTGATTGAGCTGGAGCTAATTTAGGTTTTTGCACCATAGTCTTCTTTACCAAAGAGTACACACGCCAACCTCTGTAGTTAGCAGTGTGATTTTCTCCACAATTACTGCATTTTTTGTTACTTTGATCTTTCGGTTTATTGCAACTAGCAGTGCCGTGCAACTCGCCGCACACGACACAAACAGTAGGTAATTTGCAGTAAGTTTTAGTATGGCCATATTCTTGACAATTATGGCACTGTACGGGTCCTGAACGCTTGTGTGGTTCTTCAACGGTTATTTTTCGATATAAGAGATATCTTAAATTATATATTGGATGGGTCTCACTCTTTTTCAATTTTATATCATTTGGCTCAAGTTCAACGCGAAATAGAGGTTGAGGGATCTTTTCCCTATTTATTATGTTCAATACATTTTTTACTTTAAAGCCCTGGAGGACGAGAGCATCTTTTACTTCTTCGGGAGCAACATAGGAATCTATGCCCTTCAACACAATCTGCATACCTTTAGCACTCTTGAGCTGATATGTGTAGAAATTTGTTTTACTTTTTTCAAGTTCAGAAACCATTGTGCGAAAATCTTTTTCTTCATAAATTTGAATTTTCGTTTCATCAGTATTACCACGTTTTATTGGAACAATGTGAAATTTATTCTCACCAATGACCGAAATTAATTTCTTGATTAGAGCGTTTGAGTTTTTTTCTCTTAAATAGATTGGTGGCGGCTTGGAGGTTTTATTCGCAGATTCAGCGGGTTTTTCATTATCATCTTGCAATATTTTAAAACGGTTTTGCCGATTAGTAGAGGATGCGCTGTTATCCCTGGACATCTTTGGAACAGATGCAATTTTAGTAGAATTTGGGCTGCGCCCGCGCTTTAAAATTGTAATGTATCTGTCCATTCCGACTTGGACCTTGGGCTTTGGGGTGCTCTTATCTTCAGTGACAACTTGTTTAAGTGATGACAACGAGCCCGAAGCGGATGATATCGCTGAGTTAAATTTAGAAGTACTAGGCAATAATGTCAACGATTCACTAGATGGCATTGGACAAAGCGAAGTTGATCGCTGACGAAACTGTGGTTTTGCCGTTAGAGAAAGTCTATTATCAGATTTTTTATTTTTATTAAGAGCTTCAGAACTCACAGCAAGTCTATTATCAGATTTTTTATTTTTATTGTTATCATTATGAGCATCAAAACTCACAGTAAAATAGGCATTTCTGCCGTTAGAACTCACTTCACTATTTTTTTCCTTTGGGGTACTCATAAAGAGTATTCCTCAAGGGTACTTTGTATGTTTTTTTTGTTTACGGTTCTTTTTTGATTTTGTTATTTCTATATGTAAAAAAATATTAGCAAAGCAAAAAAAAAAGCTTATTTATCAAAGTTAATATGTACTACGAATATTTTTTGTATGATTTTTTTTTGTTTTGTTTGTATGTAAGAAAAATTCCGCTATTACGTCTGTTCACTATGAAGGTACAACACTTAACAAAAATACGACTTAACATTTACAAATACCGCGTTCTTAGTAATGCTATACCACTACAACACGGTATATACAAAAATTCGACGTTAGTTTTCCAATACCCCGTTTACAATAATTCTATACCGCTACAAAACTTTTACTCTAGATCCCCAAATACCCCGTTTACAATAATTGTTTACCGCTTAACACCGTAAATTCAAAAATTTTTTTTTATAAAGAGAAGTAACACTCAGGCAATTACTGCCTACTACTATTACTATGTGTTACCTTCTTTAGGAAAGGGATAGTATGAGAGAAGACAGGTGGTGAAGGAAGAGATAGAGGAAAGCTTCATTCTTTTTTTTACAACTCTGCTTTTTCGCACGTTGTTAATAATGCAGTGTTGCAGCGCCTCTCTGATGTTAAATGAGGCGTATTAATTTTTTGAAGCTGTGTCTTGTAGCCATTTTATCGATTATTTTACTTCGCCGATGATTTTGCTACACAACGAAGGATACAAAATACAAAAATTTGACTTAATTTGGGAAATTTCCATTGTGACGACCTTATAGGACGGTCATTCGGCGTTATCATTTTAATGTTATGAGTACTAATATTGGCTGACAAATGGGATTGGTTGGCTTCTGGAATAATAAAGCAAAACGAATGCAATGGTCGAAATAAAAACCAAAATGCAACTGATAAAAAGCAGTTGTCTTATGGGGAAAAAATTTGTAATACATAATAAAAATTTGGCAATAACAACTCAACTATCAATTTTGTTGTAAATCATAATAGGGCCTTTATTTTTGGTGGGAATCGGTATACCGGTACGTACCGGTATAGACGTAATAGTTATTCTGGATACCGGTATTTTCTAACCGAAATGGATTTCGGTATCGGTAACGATACCGGTATCTAATTTTAGCGGTATTTGAATCGGTATCGGTATTTTTATGATACCGTTTGCCAACCTTGCAAATGCGTAATACAGAGCAGTGACCTGCAACGGGTGATTGGTAAAATAATCATACGCAATCAATATCCTAAAAACATGCTATTTTTTTGAAAAAATCAAACTTGTTCAAACACGTATATTCATTGCTAAATTTTAATCGCTCAAGTGAGTGGAGTATTGTTGGGTGTGAATCAAGGCATATCAAACAGGTACACGTATCAGGCATATTGGTCATCCGCTGATTTTTTGTTTACAAGTTTATAACGAAGAATTCGTTTGACAATTACTTTTGTGCCTTGTTTGATGCATACAAATTTTTGACAATTACTTTGTAAAACTATATGAGAAGCACAGAGTTGCCACAATGTTTTTTCTAATGCGTGTACCTGTAGTAAATGTACCTTGGGTGTGAATTATAATCATGCGTAGCATCATACCAATCAGTTCGGACGATTGGTATTTGGTTCGACAATGAGTGTTTTGAACAAGAATATAATGCGAAAGAAAAAAATGTTCATTTTAAATCAGCATCAAGTAGTTGATGCAGAGTAAAAGCGGAAATGAAAAAAATCATTGTGTATGAATGTGGTAATTATTAAGACCCAACGCAAACTGCTGTCATAATAACAAACCAATTTTTAAGTATGAATGTGTTTGTGTAGTTAAGTTGGGTGTTTTATATCAGGGATGGTAAAATTAAAGAAACTGTCTAATAGAGCTACTAGCTACGAACTTTTTGAAAAATATTAGAGACAAAAATGTTATATAAATTTCTGAGATTAATTGTTAAAAAAATTCATTTTAAAATAAAATTTGAGGAGGATTTTCAATACTAAAACTAATTTTTGTTAATTAACTTAACAGAATTTATGTTTGAAATATTGAGCCCTATTTTCGACTTAATCGTAAGCGACAAAAACTAAAGTTTTTGCGAGAATGTTTTTTTAATATTGAAAAATATGTTTTTGTACGTAAATTATCGTTAACGATAATATGTATTTTAAAAGTTTTGAACAGGCAATTTACTACCCAAAATTTATGGTAAAAATTTTAACAGCCTTGTTTATAAAATATATGTACTTACATATTAATAAAGGTCTTTCGACAACTATCGTAAAGAAAGTTGTTAAATCAGCTCTAAATAAGCATCAAATATTTTTTGAAAACAAGAAGGTTAAACTTCAAGAGGTATATAACAGGTTAAATGAGTTCCCCTTATGTAAGTTCTTTTGAAGATTTACCGCCATATTCATAAAAAAATATTTTAGGTTTATTACAGGTTTATTTGACAAATTTCCCATAGAATTACGTCAAATAAGCGCTTTATAAACCTAAAATATTTTTTATGATAATACTTAATACTTAAAATAATTTTGCACCTTTTTTTATAATTGGAACAAATACAAACCTCCAATTTCCCATCCCTGTTTGACACGTTTATGGGAGTCTGTTGTAAAATAAATTGAACGAACTTTACTTCTTTGATTTTATTCAACGTCATCGCTTGTTCACGTAGAAGTTTGAATAAAACCAGTTCGAACACTCCACTTACAATTACTCAAACGATGCGTTCGTTTGTACGATGCTGATTAAATTCAACATTGAGTTTTGTTGCATGATTAAATGTGAATAAAACATTTCTGGTATGGTGAGTGAATTGATTTAAACATATTCGATCGCTACACTCACAATCACTCCAATGAACAGATATTACTACGACGCTGATTTTATTGAACGTTGAATGTTTTGTACGTGATTAAATGTGAGTAAAAATTTTAATGTATGAGTAAATCATCAAAAAGCATGAAATTTGCAGGTCTCTGATACATAGTTATTTTATTTACACACATATAAAGCATGTTTTCAAACAGTCACACATGTTCCATTCCATTTTATGTAAACAAATCATTGTATACAATGGCGAATGATCAATAAATATACCGAGTATGACTGTATTATTTTTTTTTACCGAATAGACAGCGTTGCCAATTTAGCGCCTTTCGCGCTAGTTTTAGCGCGTTTTAACTATGCCAAACGCGCTTTTTTTCGTCTTAGCGCGTTTAATAAAAAAAGCGCTAAATTAGCGCGTTTTGATTAAAGTCAAAAATATCATTTGAGTTCAATATCTTTTTACTTTTTTGTATAAATTTAACAAAACTTAACTTTTTGTCTAAATTCGTTAATGATTCAGATGTTGCAAATTAAATGTCCTTGCTTAGAATTAAGAACGCATTTTAATATTGTAAATGGCAAATATTTTGAAATTTCACAGTTAAAAATATGTACTCGTAGTCGTGATCCAATAAATGTATATAACTTATTAAGCATTTATGCTTTTTGTACTTCAAAAAGCATTTGAATCGCAACAGTATTCGACAATTTATATAAGTTGTTACAAAGTTTGACAAATAAAATTAAAATCAAAACTATACACCGGCGTCTAATTACTCCTTGTGGCGCGCTGCCAGAAAGCTTAAAACACACGTTGAGTATAAGCCACCTCTACGCACATCTACCGGAGGTTGGGCAAGAAGCGATACTGAAAAAGGTAAAATATTTGCTGAGCACTTAAAATCCGTTTTTACGCCAAATATATGTACTGGTGTTGCTGATTTGCCGAATATAGTCGCTCTACCCCCTCAACACATAAAGTTTAAGACGCGTGATTTACAAAAATTAATTGCCAAACTCAACCCGAAGAAAGCTCCGGGTATTGATGGAATTAGTAATCAGATGCTGATGAACTTGCCTCGTATTGCAATGAGAGTCCTGTTATTCATATTTAATGCTATTTTACGACTGGAGTATTATCCACACAACTGGAAACTTGCCAAGGTTAAAATGATTCCAAAGCCGGGCAAAGATATAACCAAGGCTGAGTCATATAGGCCAATAAGTCTACTATCTACAATGTCAAAGCTTTTCGAAAAACTGCTCAAAACAAAATTGTCCCCAATTCTAATTAGTAGTGGGTGCATACCAGACCATCAATTTGGTTTTAGAAGTCAGCATAGCACCATTGAACAAACTCACAGATTGGTTCAATTTATAAGAAGAACTTTTGAGGAAAAAAAGTATTGTTCTGCGCTGTTTATTGACGTTTCCCAGGCATTTAATAAAGTGTGGCATGAAGGCCTAATTTTAAAATTGAAGACTTACTTACCAATAAACATTTTAAATCTTTTGGAAAGTTACATTATTTCCCGTAAGTTCACTGTTGCGGAAGGAGACTTTACAAGTAGGCCTGAAACAATTTTATCTGGTGTGCCACAGGGGAGTATACTGGGACCAGTTTTATATTTAATTTATACTTGTGATATGCCAGTGAGCAGTAGTATCCATACTTCCACATTTGCCGACGATACAGCCTGCCTTAGTATGCATGAAAACCCTGATGAGGCATCCCGCAAACTCCAGGAACACATTAGCCAGATGGAGCTTTGGTTAAACTTATGGAGAATCAAGGTAAATGAACAAAAGTGTGTTCAAGTAACATTTACTTTACGAAGAGATACTTGTTCCCCCATTCGGATTAACAATCAAGTTGTTTCTCAACATTCACATGTGAAATATCTTGGTATACACCTTGATCGACGACTTACATGGAAACACCATATTGACTCTAAGTTAACTCAAATGAAACTTAAATTAACTCAGGTACATTGGCTGATTGGTCGAAATTCAACACTTAGCCTAGACTGTAAACTTTTAATATACAAGTCGCTTTTAAAGCCAATATGGTGCTATGGAATTCAACTATGGGGCACTGCTTCAGCTTCAAATGTAGAGAAAATTCAACGCAGGCAAAACACAATTTTACGCATGATAACATCGGCTCCATGGTACATCAAAAATTCAAATATACATCGTGATTTGAATATGCCACTAGTGACTGAAGAAATTGCAAAATACGCAGGCAAATATCTAACAAAACTCGAGTCACATCCTAATCCGCTTGCCCGTAATATTTTGAACTTTACTGGACACATCCGCCTAAAAAAGAGGGACACAAGGGCTCTTATTCACAGCACTCCAGATGGGTCTTCCTGAAAATACTTTTAGTTTTTATATTTTTTCCTTTTGATTATCACTACTTATGTATTATATATAACTATTACTAAGCTTATGTCCGACACTGGTCGGGCTTAATTATATTTTTATATTTAAGATTTGACTACTTATTATTAGTTCATATATGAAGATACAATAAATAAATATCATGTATTATAAAAAAAAAAAAAAAAAAAATCAAAACTAAGATTCTCGAATATTTGGCAGGCGAGACTGATTCTGTATTAAATGATTTTAGTTATTTAGGATATAATTTCGAAGAAGCAATATTGCATATACTGAAAAAGAGGTACTAAAAAATTAATTGTAATCGTATGTAGTAATACATCAGTGTTGCCGAATCGCGGGTAATTACCCGAAACAGGTGTAATTTTTATATGCATGTGTAGCGCGTGGGTAATTGCTCTCAGTTGTAATTTACGGGTAATTTGAAATTCGCTTGTTTTATATAATAAATCGTGTGTGTTCTGGCTTTCACATCGTTTTCACATGTTTTACAGATGAATAGTATATAGGAGAAGTTTTTGCCATCGGAAACTCATTTTGAGAAAATTTGAGTTGAATTTCACTGGAGCTGATACCAAATCATAAGTAGACCTTAAACAAGATTTTGGATATGTGTTAAATATTTATTTTAATATTGGGTGTAATTCCTTTGAAATGGGGTAATTTTGGTTCCTACGAGGTGTAATTTTAAATATATATTTTGGTAACACTGTAATACATACATCGATCTTTATTAAAATTTAATTTAGCGCGTAGGAAAATAGCGCGTTTTGACTATAAATTATTGATAATGCTGTAACTCAGCGCGTTCTAGCGCGTTTTGAGAAGGGGTATAGCGCGTTTGGGTTATAAATAGTTGGCATCGCTGCGAATAGATATTAATATTCTGTGTGTGAAAACATTCAGAATGAAAGCAGTTATGAGAGAGAGTCGATTAGTAGTTGTAGCGTAGTTTCCTTTTTTTGCATACACAAAGTAGAGATGATCTTTTATGTTGGAATCGGCTTAAGTCATAATTCTTTGAGAGAAAATATGTGAGCGTACAAATTGTTTGTGCTTCATTATTATAATTATACGCAGTGGCTAAAATTAAGACTATTTACTTATGTATATTTTTTTTAGTACTTATTGTACTCAATAAAATAAGGAAAATTTACGATTTTTACAGATATAAAAATCGGCTAACCATGTAAGAAAACCCGCTTTCATAAAAAATGGAAATGTGCCCAAAGAACGGGTTTTCGGTTAATCGGTTAACCGAAATTGAAAACACTACTGCTGAAGTGCTTCGTTGTGCTTAACTTTTATTTTATTGATTTTGCTTTGACTGCGACTATTTGTACATATTTCAAAAAGCAGAAGCATAAGATAGAGTTTGTATTTGGCCAATCAAAAATTAAAAAGTCGAAGCAATAGCACTACTTTACGACTTTTGCTATTTTTCTGCAGTTTTTTAAACACTAAGGAAAACCATCAGTAGAATACATAAAAATTATATATATTTCAGTTATGGTGTTGTTTGAGTAAATGAGCGATATGTACTCGTATATCGGATCATTTAAAAGCAAAAATTCAATTTTTGTTTTTTCAATTTGTTTTCCCTTTCCCTTTACCAAATGCGGGAAAAAGTAGGGATTATGAATGCAGTTAAACTTGTTTTTCCACTTTGCAAAAGAGACGGGACTTTACATAAAAATATGATTAATGCTCTATTAAAACATTTATAGTCTTTATATTTCGGAAGACGCAAATAATTGCGAATTACATCATATGTCAGAATCTTTTAATGAATTTTTCATGCTCGCTGGCAAGAAAGGGAGAAAAGAAAATTTCACCCAGCAAAACAACTGGCTTCGAAATGCGGTGATGCCACTTGCTAATTCTTTTTCTTCCCAATGAGTTTATGATTGCACGAATACTGTAAGCTAGAAAATAAACTAGATTTATAATTCTATAATTATATATAATTATATATATATTAATTACATTAATTATATATTATATTATAATATTTAATTATATATTATATATTAATTATATAATTATATATTATATATTAATAATAATTATATATTATATATTAATTATATATACATATATTATAATTATAATTCGGCAATTTAAGGTTTACTTAAAGTAGCAAGTTCTTTTTTGTAATTTAAGACTTCTTGTCAATTTTTCTATAGTTCTTTGATGATATTGGCAAAATTATCTGTTAGACGCAATTTACACTGTCCCTTTTCTGCTTGCTTTTTGAGTTCGTGGTGAGAGGTGTTGAGAAGCATGCGGAGTAAAACAAAAGGCACGAAATGAAAATTCGAGGGGATTTTTGACATATCTCTTTATACACTTAGAGTGTATACTAACGTCAAAAAGTCCTGAAGAAAAAAGTCTTAATGTAAATGTGCTTGACTTTTCGTAGGGGGTTTAAAAGAAAATTGCCGAAAGAAGGCAGGCTAAAAAGGCATAATGTGAATAGGCTCTTACCGGTGATCGAGTCGTTATACGAACCTGATACATTGCAATTTTGCAGACGTTGGTATTAAAAACAATTTTTTTTTCAAGTTACCCAGTGTAATATTCGAGTATCTGACAGACTTCTTTATTTCAAGCAAAGTTTTCAAAATATTGTTCAACTTTTGTAAAGTGAGTCATATTTTTATTGTTTGTCTACTCTTTTATTATTATTTTGCAAATAGTTTAAATTTTCAATTCTATAGTGAAACTGTCTTTGGAAAATTTCCTTAGTTTTCATCTCAAAGTTATTTATATTAAGAAGAAAAGTTATTAAAACGTTTTCTTGTTTTGTTCCGTTTGTAAGTTGCAACTTACACCCGTATTCTTAGCTCTGTGACAAAATAAAAATTATAACAAATGACAATTTTTACATTGCTTAAAATACAAAAATTGTTATTTGTTATAATTTTGTCATTTGTCACAAAGTTCAGAATAAGGGGGTTATACAAAAAATGTACCTAATGCCGAGTACACACTATGGCATTTTGAGGCATCGCAATAGTGTATACTGGTGGCAACGTTTGTTATTTCCGAACTTTTGCGTTGTATGTCATTGCTTTCAATATAAAAACATAATGAGTACGGCGTAACACAGATTTGGAAAATTATACCACAAAATGGCAACACAAAAAATGCCAAATGTGTACTCGGCATAAGTAGTAAAAATAATTTGTCACAGCTGTAAGCATTTATGTATGTATGTATATGCAAGTTTAATGGCCTTAAAAAGATGTTTCATAGAACCACACATACGAGTATTTACAAAATGAGTTAAGAAAGTATCACTTACAATTTGTTACTAATCAGTGATGTGACATTAATGTTTCTGCTTAAATTTTTGTGACTTCTATAATTGTGGGAGAACTAAACAAAATGTATGGATGTGATTAGTTTGAGTTTAAAACAAAGATATTTTGGTGCTTTAATGAATCCTTATCTAACAACCCTAAATCCAGTGATGTCAGATGTAGGGAATTTTCCCTTTTTGTAGGGATTTTTTTGAAAATTTTGAAGCGTAGGGAAAAAAGGACAGATTTTTCATTTTAGGCGAAATGTAGGGAATTTTTCAAATTTTTACACAATTTTTTTAAGGAAATAAATAAAAATAGTTAAGTTTCAATATGTTCAACATTCCCAAATATTTTGAATGAGAAACCCTACCAATCGGGTAATCATCAAAACAATTTAAAGTGTGGTAATACCAGCTAAATGAAAAGGTGGCATTACTCTATTGTTTTTTTTTTGCTTTGCTGGTTTACACATTTCAACTTATGCTGCTCAATTTTAGATTTTATAGTGAGAAAGAAAAAGAGAGGTATACAAAAGGCATATGTTTCTTTTTCATCTCTCCCATGCAATATCAAAACTTGAGCAGCAAAAGTTGAAATGTGTAAGCCAGGACTTACAGATTGCATTTTCTTTTCATGTGCGCGTACAGCTTTTCAGTAACCTGCCAAATTAAAAATTTTAAAATTTATAAGAAGTTTTTCAGTGATTGTGGACAGGAAGTCTTATTCAATATATAACAAATATAAAAATAAAATAATACATATACAATTCATCATTGTAAATAAACAAAACATTAACATTTTATTGTAATTTTGTCTAATAAAATTTTAATTGCAGAAAAATGTCATCTTCTGATACTTCTATTGAGGAAAGAGATTCTACAAATAAAAGCAAATATCGAAAGCAACGATTTTGTCCAAGTTGGATTAAAGATGTTAACTTTAAGGGTTGGTTGGAACCTATTACAAATGACGATTTTAAATGCAAATGTAAAGCATGTGACAAAGTTCTGAACTGTGGAAAATCAGATCTTATAAAACATGCTGCAACCAAGACGCATAAAAAGCTAGTTTTAGCTATAAATTCTACAAAAAAATGGATTATTTTCTTAACAAAGAAGTCGTCAACAAAAACAATGATGTTGCCAATTTTGAAATACGGATTTGCTTGTTTTTTGCTGAACATAATGTAGCGATACAAATTGTTGAGCATTTAATACCGCTTTTGAAGGACATTGTTCCAGATTCTGAAATAATAAAAAATTGCCAGTTAGGTAGAACAAAATGTACACAAATTATTCGAAATGTTTTGGCCAATGAAGAAAAGGAAAAGTTGATTCAAAATCTGCAAAGTAATATGTTTTCGGTACTGGTTGACGAAAGCACTGATGTTGCCTCACAAAAAACAATGTGTGTTCTTGTAAGATATTTTGACGAGAATCAAGAAAGAACTTTAGTTCAGCTTTTGGATCTACTACACTTGGGATCAGATTGCACTGCCGAATCATTATATAACATCTTCAAAACAAGCATTTTAGGCTATGAAATACCATACAAAAATATTATTGGTCTTTGCTGCGATGGTGCCAGCGTAATGGTAGGTCAGTATAATTCTTTTGCATCAAGACTTTTAGCTGATAATCCAGATGTTATTACAATTAAATGCATATGCCACTCAGCAGCCATCATTGCAAACAAAGCATGTTTAATGTTGCCAAGAGCACCCGAGGATTTGATAAGGCAAATCGGAACTTATATTTCGGGAAGTTCCAAAAGATGTTGTCAATTGGAAGAATTTCAGGAAATTCTGAGTGCGGAAAAAAGAAAAATACTACGAACATCGGCCACCAGATGGCTATCCCACCAAAAGTGTGTGGAAAGAGTTTTGGAAAACTGGCATGTTTTGTTAGAATATTTCAAATACGCATCAACTCAAGACAAATTAAAATCAGCCGATTTGATATTAAATGAATTGACATACGAATGCAACAAGGCATATTTGCTTTTTTTAAAATATGTTTTAAACTATTTTAATTCGTTAAATGCACTTTTCCAATCTAAAAAGCCGTTAGTTCATGCACTACATTCTGAGTCATTGAAAATTTTTTTTAAGCTTGGTCAAAATTTTATTAAAAAATCCGAGCTAAAATTTGATTGTCTTGTAAGATCGCCACATGTTTCCTTGCAAATCGAAGAAATTTACGTTGGCAGTGAATGCGAAGAATTATTAAAAAGCTTTCCACAGCAAAGTGCTTACCAAATAAAATCTGATTGTCTTCAATTTTACATAACTGCTCTAGAGGAAACCCAAAGAAGACTGCCTTTAAAGAATGATACTATTTTTAAAGAAATGGAATTTTTGAGCCCGGAAGTAGCCATTGGTGACATAAATAAAAATGTATTTCAATTTAAATTAGTGTGCCAAAAATTTAATATTGATATTAACAATTGTAGCAGAAGTTATTTTGTTGTCTATTTATAATTTTATTTTAACTATACATATATTTTACTTTTCTTAATATTTGACCTTTTAGGCAGTTTTGTTATTCATTGTATATTATTCAATTTTTGCTCAATTTTGTATTTGATTAAATATTATAATTGAATAATTTCTAAAATAATTTGATCTAGTTATCTTATAAATGAATACACTCATTTTTGAAAATTGTATAAAAAGGCGATACATATTTTTACTAATTGTCATTATTCTTTGTTTTTTTAATTAAATTAATAAAATTTTATAAAAAATAAATAAAAAATAACTTATTTCTTTGAAGGCGAATAAGATTTCTATCTATTCAAGCCTCAAGCAAATTAAATAAAATATATGTAGAAGAGAATTGAGGTCAGCTAGGACATTGAAGTCTGGTTTGAACCCTAACTCTTATATACATAAGTCTCATTCTCTACATTGGCGCCCAACAAAAAATTAAGAAATCTCCAAATCAAGTTGAAGCTGTATCAAACACGTTCAGCCAATACTAATTGTGAAGGTCAATTCCAAAATAAAATAAAATTTGAAGGTAAAGTATATGCTTTTATTTGTTATTTGTGTGGTTCTTTGTGGTACGAGTATAAAAAATAGAAAATATAACGAATAAGTTGAATAAAATTAAAATCAAGCGAAATGATTAGAAGCCCTGAGAACACTGGTGTATGGACTCGTAATATGTCAAAGAATTTGGTGAATCGAAATGAAGATCAGGTAGACCCTGAATTTTCAGCAGCATTACAAGTTGATGAAGAAAACCCATGTGATACTGCACAGAATACTTTACCATCGGTAAATTCTACTAATTCTGTTAATATTACTCTTACGCAAGATCAGTTTAGAGAATTGTTAGGAGGTATGAATAAGAAATCTGAAACAAAAAATACTTTTGGAAATTGCAGTGCTCGCTTCAATGGTGGAAGATACCTCAAAAGTTGAAGATTTCATTGCCACAATTTTAGTATACAAAGATTCAGAAAATGTTTCCGATTCCCTTGCATTAATTAGCCTGCCATTATTACTGGAAGGCTATGCTTCATCTTGGTGGCAAGGAGTTAAAAATGAAGCAACAAATTTTGGAAAAGCAATCGATTTATTGAAAAATGCTTTTTCACCACCTAAACCAGATTGGCGTATATTTTCTGAAATTTATCAAGAAAAACAAAAGATGTTTGAATCAATTGATAATTTTGTATGCAGAAAACGTAGATTATTTGCCCAATTGTCAGAAAATTTGTCGGAAAAAAACAATGTTAAATATGATTTTTTCCCAACTACTTATAACAATAAGGGATAAAATCCCAAGAGAATCAGTGCAGAATTTCCAAGATCTTTTAAAGAAAGTCAGAGAAATTGAAGTTTTAATGAAAGAAACTCAGGAATTAACCGCTAAAGCCATTCCTCAAAAGTTATCACTGTATTGTTCGTTTTGCAGGAAGAAAAACCATACTGCAGAAGTATGTTTTAAGAGAATAGAAGCTGACAGACAACGCAAACCAAAAATTCAAGAAAATGCTTTGAATTGTTATAGTTGTGGATTAGCTGGTTATTACAGGTCAAATTGTCCTAATTGTAATAATAAAAGCGTAATGAATAGCCCAGAAAAACTCGATTTTAATGCAGTTCACACAACAATTGTGGGTCGAAATGTACCAACAGTGGACATCAATATAAATGGTCTTAATGGAGAAGCCTATTTTGATACTGCTGCCCGAACAAGTGTTGCAGGATATGCTCTTTTTCAGAAATTAAAAGAAAAAGATGTTGAATTTCAGAAAGTTTCGGCAGAAATTATTTTGGCTGATGGTATTTCACGCGAAGAAATTGTTTACTCAACTATTGTGAATATTATAATAGGCGAACGTTTTAGACGTATTCGTTTTATTTGTTTACCAAAAGCCAGAGGTAATCGTACTCTTATTGGAATTGATTTTTTAGAACAGGCTGGAATTGTCCTTGACTTAGCTCAACGAAACTGGTACTTTAAAGATGACCCGAAAACAATTTTTGAATTTAAAATGGACAACCATAACATTACTAAAGTTATGTCAATAAAACAAATCAACATTACAGATAATACATCTGTTGATAATTTTTTAAATTGGTTTGAAAACTCAAATTCAGTTGATTTGGAAGGCCATAATACACTGGAAAATGAAAATATGTCTCCATCATACCAGTTTTCACCTAAAGGAATCGACAAAATCTTCGAAGGTAGCATTCCAGAAGGAACAAATACTGATGTTTACGACTGGGATTTGTTTCCACCACTCAAAAGAATTAAGCCTGAAGAAACTTCAAAGAGGAAAATTGAATCTTCATTTGAAATAGTTATTTTGTTGTCTATTTATAATTTTATTTTAACTATATATTTTACTTTTCTTAATATTTGACCTTTTAGGCAGTTTTGTTATTCATTGTATATTATTCAATTTTTGCTCAATTTTGTATTTGATTAAATATTATAATTGAATAATTTCTAAAATAATTTGATCTAGTTATCTTATAAATGAATACACTCATTTTTGAAAATTGTATAAAAAGGCGATACATATTTTTACTAATTGTCATTATTCTTTGTTTTTTTAATTAAATTAATAAAATTTTATAAAAAATAAATAAAAAATAACTTATTTCTTTGAAGGCGAATAAGATTTCTATCTATTCAAGCCTCAAGCAAATTAAATAAAATATATGTAGAAGAGAATTGAGGTCAGCTAGGACATTGAAGTCTGGTTTGAACCCTAACTCTTATATACATAAGTCTCATTCTCTACACAATCTAACACAAGAGTGGTTAACAATGGAATACAATTTCTCCGAGCATGAAAAGCAGTGTTTATCTAAATTAGACGTGGAGAAATTTTGGTCATATATATGTAAATCCAAAAACTTTAATGATAATTTAATATTTCCAAACTTTAAAAAATTGCTAAAAATTGTATTAGCTTTACCACATGCTAATGCGGATGCTGAAAGAATATTTTCCATTGTAACAGATGTCCGAACAAAAAAAAAGGAACAAGTTAAGCCACGGCGTTTTAAATTCAATTTGTATCATTAGATCTCATTTACAAGCTAATACAATGAATTGCATAACTTTTAAGTGTACAACGAGTAATTTTAAAAGAATGAACTCTAAATATCTTTATAATTAACAATTTTAATTACTATTATAAACTTTTTACTTATAGTTTATACACTATGTACTTTATTTTTGTGATATTTTTTGTTATGTAACCATTTTTTATTTGTATGTTTTCAATGAAATTAAAAAAACATATGTTTTCGTTATTTTTTTTACATTTATACATTTTACATTTGTACCTCGTTCTCGTTGTACCTTCATAGTGAACAGACGTATTAGCGGATTTTTTTTTACATACATAATAAAAAAAATCATACAAAAAAATATTTGTAGTACATAATATTCGTTGTACATTAACTTTGATAAATAAGCTTTTTTTGCTTTGCTAATATTTTTTTACATAGACAGTAATAACTAAAACAAAAATAAAACAAAAACAACCGTAAACAAAATAACTCAAAGTGCCCTTGAGGAATACACTAACAAAGTGCCCTTGAGGAATACTCTATATGAGTACCTCAAAAACAAATAATTGTGAAGTGAGTGATAACGGCAGAAATGCCTATCTTACTGTGAGCTCTGATGATCTTAATGATAACAATAAAAAATCTGATGATATACTTACTGTGAGTTCTGATGCTCTTAATATAAACAAAATAAATAAAAAACCTGATGACAGACTTTTTTTAACGGCTAAGCCAATTTTTCGTCAGCGATCAACTTCGCTTTGTCCAATGTCAACTAGTGATTTGTTAACATTACAGTTGCCTACTACTTCGTCATTTAAATCAGCGATATCATCCGATTCAGGCTCGTGTTCATCACTTACCCAAATTGTCAATATAAATAAGAGTAGCCCAAAACCCAAGGTCCAAGTCGGAATGGACCGATATATAATGGTGGGAAAGCGCGGGCGAAGCCCAAATTCTAATAAAATTGCATCTGCTTCAAAGGTATCTAGGGATAACAGCGCATCCTCCACTAATCGTTTTCAAATATTGCAAGATGACAACGACACACCTGATATATCTGAGAAAAAAACCTCCAAGCCGCCACCAATATATTTGAGAGAAAAAAATTCAAACGCTCTTATTAAGAAATTAATTTCGGTCATTGGTGAGAAAAAATTTCACATTGTTCCAATAAAACGTGGCAATATCGATGAAACGAAAATTCAAATTTATGACGAAACAGATTTCCGTAAAATGGTTTCTGAATTTGAAAAAAATAAAACAAGTTTCTACACATACCAGCTCAAGAGTGCTAAAGGCCTGCAGATCGTATTGAAGGGCATAGATTCTTATGTTGTTCCCGAAGAAATAAAAGACGCACTCGTCCTCCAGGGATTCAAGGTAAAAAATGTTTCAAATATAATAAATAGGGAGAAGATCCCCCAGCCTCTATTTCGCGTTGAACTTGAGCCGAATGATATAAAATTGAGAAAAAATGAGACGCACCCAATTTATAATTTAAAATATCTTTTATACCGAAAAATAACAGTTGAAGAACCACACAAGCGTTCTGGACCCGTACAGTGCCATAATTGTCAAGAATATGGCCACACAAAAACTTACTGCAAATTACCTACAGTTTGTGTTATTTGCGGTGAATTGCACGGTACTGCTAGTTGCAATAAACCGAAAGATCAAAGTAACAAAAAATGCAGTAATTGTGGAGAAAATCACACTGCTAACTACAGAGGTTGTCGTGTATATTCTTTCGTTAAAAAGACAATGGGGCAAAAACCTAAAGTAGCTCCAGCACAAACAGCAAACACTTACTCCGCCACTCTTGCCCAAGTGAGCCAACCAGTTAATTCACGTGTATCGTATGCCGATGCTGCAAAAACAAGCTCTATTCCCACACAAAATGTTTCACGGCCAAATACTTCAATAAATACAAACTCAGGCTTTAATTTTAATCGCCTTGAAGCTACTATTGAAAATCTGGTGCAAACTATAAACAATTTTACAACAAGTATGACTAGCATGATGCAAGAAATGCTGCGAATGCAGAATACTCTGCTTCAAGCAATACTTAATAAGCCATGAACACGTTAACAATATGTTTCTGGAACGCAAACGGCATTCGCCAACATAAAAATGAACTTGAGCACTTCCTCACGGAAAAAAATATTGATATAATGTTGGTCTCTGAGACTCATTTGACTTCGAGAAGCCTTTTTAAAATTTATGGCTACACCTTATATGATTCAAAGGACCCGAGAGGAAGAGCATGCGGTGGATCAGCAATTTTAATAAAGTCAAGACTCAAGCATTATATTATTGACAACATTTGCGAAGAACATTTACAAGCAACGAATATTTGTATCGAAAATTTTTGCACTAATTTTGTCATATCATCAATTTACTCCCCTCCTAGGTTCGCAATTACTGAGGACCAATACGAGAATTTCTACAAATCCCTTGGCCCTTGCTTCGTAGCAGCTGGCGACTACAATGCAAAACATACGTTCTGGGGTTCGCGTCTTATTACACCTAGAGGTCGGGCATTGTTCAACACAATTTCAAAAATGGGCTTGGACGTCATTTCGAGTGGGGAGCCCACTTACTGGCCTACGGACATACAAAAAATTCCGGATGTTATAGATTTTGGAGTCATGAAAAATATTTCTAGGGAATTAGTTCATGTTGAAGCGTCTCAAGATCTTTCCTCCGATCACTCTCCCACGATCGTTACAATTTGTAGCCCACTAAGTAGTGACTTACCTCACCCGTATGTGAAGACGATCAACCGTGTTAATTGGCTGGGGTTCAGAAAATATCTCAGTACTCATTGTACGGAAAACATTATACTAAGAACATCC
Source organism: Tachina lurida (assembly GCA_944452675.1). Taxonomy (NCBI): domain Eukaryota; kingdom Metazoa; phylum Arthropoda; class Insecta; order Diptera; family Tachinidae; genus Tachina; species Tachina lurida. Next base: position 107,840,489 of record OX101753.1, on the reverse strand, counting down.
GAAGATATTGAATTTAACATTGGCAATCTTATCAAAAATATAAAACAGGCTGCTGAACATGCGACTACCTCCTACCCGCAGACTGGATTTAATAGAATTTATTCTACGGATATTGAACGTCTTGTAAGTGAAAAAAGAAGAGCTAGAAGGGAATGGCAACAGCACAGATCACCACAACATAAAATCAGATTTAAAGAGTGCACTAAACGACTCCAAGACTTGCTTGCATTTGAAAAAACTGCATCTTTTAAAAACTATCTGGAAGGTCTTGATGCCACACCAGCATCTAATTACTCCTTGTGGCGCGCTGCTAGAAAGCTTAAAACACCTGTTGCGTTTAAACCACCTCTGCGTACATCTACAGGGGGTTGGGCAAGAAGCGATACTGAAAAAGGTAAACTATTTGCTGAGCATTTAAAATCAGTATTTACCCCTAACTCGTGTACTGGTGTTATTGATTTGCCGAATGTAGTGGCGCTACCCCCTCGACCCATAAAATTTAGAACGTGTGATGTACAAAAAGTAATTGCTGAACTTAACCCGAAGAAAGCTCCGGGTATTGATGGAATTAGTAACCAGATGCTAATAAAGTTGCCTCGTATTGCAATTAGAATCCTATTATTTATTTTTAACGCCATTTTACGACTGGAGTATTTTCCAAATAGCTGGAAGCTTGCCAAAGTTAAAATGATTCCAAAGCCGGGCAAAGACCTTACCAAGGCTGAGTCATACAGGCCAATAAGTCTGCTATCAACAATGTCAAAACTTTTCGAAAAACTGCTCATGACAAAATTGTCCCCAATTCTAGTTAGTAATGGGTGCATACCGGACCATCAATTTGGTTTTAGAAGTCAGCATAGCACCATCGAACAAACTCATAGATTGGTCCAATTTGTAAGAAGAACATTTGAAGAAAAGAAGTATTGTTCTGCGCTGTTTATCGACGTTTCTCAGGCATTTGATAAAGTGTGGCATGAAGGTCTTATTTTAAAATTGAAATCATATTTACCAATAAATTTTCTGAAGCTATTAGAAAGTTATATTACTACCCGGAAGTTTACGGTTGTGGAAGGAGACTTCATGAGTGTGCCCGAATCTATATCATCCGGTGTGCCACAGGGGAGCATACTGGGGCCAGTTTTGTATTTGATTTACACTTGTGATATGCCTTTGAGCAGCAATATTCATACATCTACGTTTGCCGATGATACAGCCTGCCTTAGTATGCACGAAAACCCTCACGAGGCTTCCCGATATCTACAAGAACATATTACACAACTGGAACTATGGTTAAATTTATGGAGAATCAAAGTAAACGAGCAAAAGTGTGTCCAGGTAACATTTACCCTGCGAAGAGATACTTGTTCCCCTATTCGAATCAACAATCAAGTTGTTCTTCAACATCCACACGTAAAATACCTTGGTATACACCTTGATCGACGGCTTACATGGAAGCCCCATATTGACTCAAAGCTAACACAAATGAAACTGAAATTAACTCAGCTACATTGGCTGATTGGTAGAAATTCTTCACTCAGTCTAGATTGTAAACTTTTAATATACAAGACGATTTTGAAACCAATATGGTGCTACGGAATACAGTTATGGGGCACTGCTTCAGCTTCTAATGTCGAGAGAATCCAACGAAGGCAAAACAAAATTTTACGCTTAATAACATTGGCTCCATGGTATATAAAAAATTCAAATATACATCGTGATTTAAATATGCCACTAGTGACTGAAGAAATTGCAAAATACGCTGGCAAATATTTAACAAATCTCGAGTCACATCCTAATCCGCTTGCCCGTAATATTTTGAACTTTACTGGACACATCCGCCTAAAAAAGAGGGACACATGGGCTCTTATTCATAGCACTCCAGATGGGACTTCTTGAAAATACTTTATTTTTTTCCTTTTGACTATCACTACTTATGTATTATATATAACTATTACTAAACTTATGTCCGACACTGGTCGGGCCTAATTATATTTTTAGATTTAAGATTTGAATACTTATTGTTAGTTCATATATGAAGATACAATAAATAAAAAATCATGCATTAAAAAAAAAAAAAAAAAAAAAACATTTGTACCTGAACGAATTAATGTACAAACTTTTCAAAATGTAAATAAAATTTACTTTTGTTCAAAAAATTATTGTTTTTATAAAAATCATTGAATTTTAGCGTAGAGAAAAATGTAGGGGGAAAAAATTAGGCGTAGGGAAAAAAGGGAATTTTTTTGAGAAACGTAGGGATTTTCAAAATTTTCTTCTGGCATCACTGCCTAAATCTTGTAATAGAAATTTAAACCTACTTTGGAACATTTGTGTGCAATAATATCTAAAAATCTATTACTCTAAATTAAGATCAGTAAGTGCTTAAGAGCGTTTTGTATAAAAATGATTCACAAAGTTACGTAGTTCAACTTACGTTTCATTTGTATGAAATTTAAATTGTCAATAGCTCGTACAACAGAAGCATCATCAAGGGTTAAATCGACGATGGGTGAAACTCGGGGTGCGGCATTTGTGACTTCCTGGTGCCAAGTCATGTCGGTATTGGCAACTCTATTTATAAGCATTGAACCAACCTGAAATGATAGACAAATTTAAAACCCCAATGTTTAAATAACAAATAAGTACATCTGTATGTATTTACATACAACAAAAATAATAATTGATATACTATATGTATTGATATTAAGATATATTTTATACCTGTAAAAATGCTGCACTATCAGTCTCCTTTAGTGCTTCAATACAAAATTGTATCAGACCAGTTGTTTGCTGCAGTTTGCCAGTGCAATTCGATTGTTGATCCTTTCAAAAAATATACAACGAAATTATATGAGCAAATAACATATTAGTGTAATATGAAAACCAAAAACCTTTAAAACTTACTTTTAGTATTCGTATTTTCGTATCTTTGTCTATGCGTATTGCTTCTAACAGATATTCACGTCTATCGTTTATGGCTTGTATCAAAGCTTCACATTGTGCTGCCACCAGTCTTTCAAATTCTATACAGGACTCCTATGAAATAATGGGTTGATTTTGCAAAAAAGCGAAAATATAGTAAATAAATATATAAGTATGTATGTATAGAGTCCAGAGACTGTTGCGCAAAAATAAGCAGAATTTAATTAAAAATATTGCATGCTTTATTCAGACTTTTTATTAACTTTTTTTTCTGCAAAAAGTTTCAAAGAAACAAATAAGCCAAACTAAAAGCAAACCCTGAAAGTTGTTAGCGGTAGATACAGGCCAAACAACAACTTGGCGCCGCATTTCTTTTTCCAAAGGCAAATTAAGAGCAATTGTTTATTTTAAAGCAGAAGATGAATTAAATTAAAAATGAAAGTCTTAAAGCAAACGTCTGGACCAAAAGAAGCTAGCTACATAAGTAATTACTAAACACTTTGCTTAAACAAATTCAGGGCTATCATGAATAAAATTCCACATGAAATTTTTCCCAGGGAAAAAGTCCAACTAATAGCAAATAGTAGGGAAAACAAAAAATTCTAATTGGAAAAGGGAGAAATTTCACGCGGAATTTTATTCATGATAGCCCTGATTATCTTTTGCTTCTTACGTTTTTTTTGCTTGTCTAGAAAAGTTAATGAAAAGCCCGCAAGTAGAAGTAAGACTTTATCGTAACTGTGTATAGTTTTTTTAAAAATATATGTATGTCCTTAAGTCTGTTATTTTTTTGACTAAAATAAAACGTAATTTCAAGAGCAAATTGACTACAGTGGGATAGAGGGTAATATTATGGCCTAACATATATTAGTCGTGTAGCCTTTTTTTAAATTTTACTGTCAAAATTAAAGGACAAATAAAAACTTATTGGCAGTTTGAGAAAAGATGAACCAAGAACAAGTTAAAAGTGAAACCGGAATATTTTGAGCGTAATATAATTTAGCACATTTCTGAGCAACTGACGTCATATACCATTAACCTGAAGTAAAGTGCCCTGCAGATGGCCAACTTAACCCGTCAATCGGTGCATATGTGTGAGTGTCGTATGTTTGTCACTTACAAGGAGACGTACAAACAAGCACGTCAACGACAATATATGGATTTTGACTTAGTAGCTTTCGTATCAAAGCATATTCGTCCGCCCACTTCTCCATCATTACCAACAGAAACTGTTGTTTTTAACTGCTAATGTCAGGAAAGTGAGGAAAATTACAAGAGTTTTTAAAGTTTTTTTTTCGGTTTCAACATGTTTATATGATTTTTCTTGTGGCTAAACGAATAAAGATATTACGTTGATCTTTTTTTCGCTGAAAGATTTGATCACAAGCTATTTCTAGTATTAAAACAAAAAAATTATCTTGAATAATAATGTTGAATCAATTCGTTTAAAAATTAAAAAAAATTATACTTTTTTGCAAAGAAAACAATAAGTTTTTTAGCATTGAAGAAAGCTACATTTGCAATTATGTTTTATACCACAATAAAATTTAAATTTTAGACGCAAGAAAGAAAGTTTGCACAAGTTTGCGCAATTTTTTTGGTAATTTTTTTTAAGTTTCACATTTTTTCTATTTCTTCTCATTTGGCATAGGTAAATATGAGTGAGAAACCTTTTTGCCATTCATACAATGTTTTGCTTGGAGTAGTAAATTTTTTTAATATTTACATTATTTTTGTAATTTGTATTTGTCACCGCCCATAAAAGGAAGCGGGGACAAAAATGGTATCTTACGGTCTGCTGGGTCCAACTGTAAGGTTTTGAACTTTCGCGGACGTTAAAAGTTGCATTTGCTAAAGTAAAAGTATGGAAAAATGTTCGAAAAAATTAATAAAAAAATAAATTTTTCAGAGGTAGTATTAGTTCCTCTGAGAGGAACTTTTTCCATTTGTCTGCTTTTCTTGTTTTCAATGTTTAACAGCTTAGGACTATAATACATATTCCTGCCAAGTTTCATTGATCTAGAGGCACACAAACAAAAAAAAGTAATGGCCAGCTTTTTGGCTCAAATATTCCTCTGTGCGACCGCGCAGCGCAAATAAGGTTATTATGTTTATTAGCCTATGTATGTATGTATATTACTGTGTCCCAAAATTTGTTTTTTGTTTTTTCATAGGTGCTGAAGCCTAATTTGAAAGCTTATAAGGTCAAGTATTTTCCAGATTTTTTCGGGGGGCACTCTTTATGGAACAAAATTACGAAATATTTCAATAGAGCTTAGAAGTCACACAAGTCGAATTTCTGTTAAAAATCGAGTTTGCCAGCTGTTTTTTGTACTTTCTTTATAACTGTAACCATTACCCCAATTTTCTTCACTTTGGAGGAAACAATTAAAAAAAAAACGTGCAAGCTTTATTTTTGTATGCAACAATTATAAGTTTTTGCAAAGAATTTGCTCAGCTAGGTAGCATACATTACAATTTTTCATAATTTTTTCCATTACAATAAGTTGAATAAGTTGCCAAAATAAAAAAAGTAAGTACTTCTCAAGAATCGATTATTTTAGTCTGACGCCTTGTTAAAATCATTAAGTTGGTAGTCCAGTAAGGAACTGATTCCACCAAAAAAGCTTAGTTCCAAACCCGATTACCTTTTTTGAAATTTTTTGCAGGGTAACTCTACCATTTAGTTTTTCCATTTATGGTAATCTTAGGCCCCCATTGTTAAACAGATAATTAATTTTTGAAGCGGGGATATATAATAGGCTGTTAATAGCGTATCAATATAAAGGTTATATATTTATATAACGTATACCATGAGCATCAGCTTTGAAACCGATGCGCTGATAGCTCGTTTGTGGTATTTATTTGTCAACGAAGTTTTGAAAAGGTGAATTAATTTATCCATCCTCCGCAAATATGGGTGTTAATGCAGATTTTTTCACTATGGTAAGCATCCAAACATCTGTAAGCAGGAACCATAAGTCAACTCTGTTGGATCCGAAGAATGTTTCGTGGCAGCATAAAGGACACGAAAATGTATCTGAGAAAAAACACAAAAATGTTTTTATTGCTTCCAGTAATATATATGTACATACTAGGTTTTACCCGGTTTAAATTGGTTAAACAATTTCGTGGCAGCATAAGGGACACGAAAATGTAACTGAGAAAAAACACAGAAATGTTTTTATTGCTTCCAGTAATACTCGTATATACATACTAGGTTTTACCCGGTTTAAATTGGTTAAACAATCAAACTCGAAAAAAAAAAATCCTTTATTTGTCGCTGGTAAAGTAGCCTCCAATGGTGAAAGAGTTTTTAAAATCGGTTTAGCGGTTTGTTCGTGAAAGCGTCACAAACAAACTCACATTCACACTTAAAATATTAACTAGTAGGCATATATAGGATCCTGTACATATTTTTGGTGTAGTACAGATTTATTCTTTGCTTTGCACTAAATAAATATCTTCTACTAAGCTTTTTCCTTTACCAACATCTAAAGAACCATTAAAATAAGATGTAAATATCTCCACAGAATGTAAACTTAAAATGTAAAAGAAGAAAAAACCTGCAATCTTTTTTTTATTTCATGAGTCAGTCATATTTTCATTATAGAGAAAAAAATCCCACTTGAGAATAAACATTTACTTAATTAAGAAATTACAACTAAAGAATGTTTTACTTGCTTTATTTAATGTTGAAGCTTTTATGTCAATTCTTTTGATGAAACGCAAAAATAATGATGAAAATTTAACTAAAAGTTTTATTTTTAAATGCAAAAATGTTCACTTAACAGCTTTAGCTTTTTTCTTTGCCCAAAGAGTTGTATTTTTTAAATTTTTAATGACTTAACCCTGGCGTTACATAAAATATTAACGCATTTTAGGACTAAAATTTAATTCCAAAATGTTCCTATCTCACAATATTTTCTGTGTTGATTGAGCACGTCTATATGGGTTTCGTTGCAGCTTAAGAAATCATTGAGAATTAAAAATTACAAGCCCATTAGTAAGTCAAGAAAATTTTTAAGAACAACAACCTAATGAGTAGCCTAAGCAGCAACGAAAAGCATCTAGACGTGCTTAACCAACAAAAAACTAATTTCTTAAAATCGTATTTATTTTGACACGCGTTAAATATAAATAACATGTTACAATAAGTTTTTATACAATTTTTGTTCAGCTAGATTTATTAGAACTAGGATCGTCTGGTGGTCTAAATTAGACATCTTGACACGTAGTATGTCCTGATTTATTATAAACATGAATGTACAAAACAAAAACAAAGGAAAAATTTGTCTCTTTTTCAAAGGTATTTAAATCGGTTTTTTTTTTTGCCACTTTTAAGCCAAGAATTACGAAAACAAAAACGATAAGATACTTAAAAGTGTAACACAAAAAAATAAGTGTCGTATATATTTATATTTAAGATTGGCATAATTTTCAAATCATGAAGGTCATATAATCTTTTCAAATTAAAAATGAATCGTCATTAAATAAGAATTCTTCCACATACTCGCATTTTTTCCATAACCGATACAAAGTTTTGCTAAAATAAAGAAATCAAAATTGCACCAATATGGTTCCAACCTAACTACAGGGTTAAGTTTCTACTTGCAGTGTTGAAAGGAATAAGAACGCAAAACTTACCGTCACTTTATCACTCATGCCTTTAAGTCGTTGTATAAATTCTGTTGTTGAACGTGCCTTCTCCGACAATTGTTGCAGATTGTGTGAAAGTTCCGTCTGTAAGAAAGCAAAAACAAAAAAAATTATTTTGTGGGAGATGAAAATTTTTTAGAGATTTTTGCACAATGAAAAACCGACATTAGTGGCAAATATTAATTTTTACGATAAAAGTGGTGCGTTAATGTGTTTTTGAGTAACTTTTCTAGCGAAGCTTTTTTAATATTTTTTTTTTGAGTGATAAAACATTTTTTTCAATCGTTTGAATTCTCTTTTATATACGTTTGAAAATTTCCTTCCTTCCTTGCTGGTGTTTGTTTGAATTATATTTTCCATGATACAATAATATTGTATCATGATATTTTCATGTTATATTTTCGCCTCAACAAATTATAAAAGTTGCCACAAAAGCCCGAAGTTATAATAATAATGTCCTCTGCTTTTTCACAGACTTTTACGACAATAATTTGAAAACAGAAACAATAAAAGGCGTGAAATAAAAAAACTTTATTTTGGCATTTTTCCTCTTTTTTTGCGGCAACGCAATTGTTGACAAATTAAAAGAATATAATAAATGTTCCGTGTGAAAGCACTGCTGCCGGAAACCATAAAAAATAAAACGAATCTTAATGAAAATTCTAAAAGTTGTCAAGTTAAATAAATGCACAAATTTCGCAACCATTAAAACATGAAGAAAAACATTTAAAAAAAAACTTCACACAGAATAAGTCTTACGGACTTATTAACTGTGTGCATATATTTTATAAACTAAAAAAATTTATACATATGTAAATACTTATTTTTTTTTAATTTGTAAAATGTATAGAAGTAATAATTTCATAGCCATTTTGATATATCTTTCTTTGTCTGTGAATTTCTAAAACCATTAATTTTCTATTTCTAATCAAATTCTGTTTTTAAATTTTACAGCTTCTCTCTAATCTCATCAGCATTTATATACATATGTATATTTATTTATTGTTGAACCAACAAAAATAAAAACCATATTTCCTTCCAAAACTTAATTAAGAATATGTCTTTAACAAACATACAACCCATTGGCTACAGATTATGTTTAAATACAACATTCCTACCATTTAATTCATTTGCAGACTTTACCATAGAAATATGTATAGTATAATTCGCCCTTAAACACAACAGTAGGATAACACAAAGTCTAAAAAACACAATTTAAAAGTTAAAAAAAACGTTCCAATGAATTCGTCCGTCAGATAAAGAAGTACCAACGAAAGACCTCATGGCCTTTAACCATATTAAGTTGTCAGAAAAGGGTTTTAAATAGAGCTTTAAAAACAAGCAGAAACATTTTCCGAATTAAATGTGTTAAAAACGTAATATTACAAACAAGATTCTGGCAGAGATGTACTCCCACTTAAACAATGGCGAAATGTTTGTTAAACTCTAAAACCAGGAATGGGAAACTGCGACAAATGGTTGATAAATTAGAGTTTTAATTAAGTAGAGGCACAAATCATACCATAGCTGATTTTGCAGTTAGCAGAGGCAGTGTTGCCAGTTTTTTTTTCTAGAGCTTATCCCCAAATTGAGTTTTTTTGAATCAAATTTTTTCTTTTGTGAAAAAAATAAGAACATTTTAATTTTATTTAAAAAATAATGACAAAACTAACATATTTGTTCAATAAAAGTTATTTATATTGATATCTATTTTTACATTCATATTATTTAATTTGTACTTTTAAACTTGCAAAGAAAAAATTGGTCATACACAAGTAAAAAAAGTTTTTTAACGAAAGTTTATTATTTCAAAAACTTCAGAATAAAAATTATCTGATTCATCAGCCTCAGAAATTGTGCTGTACATAGTACTTGTATTAAAAAGCTTTCGCATTTTAGCAGAAGGATTATATTTGTCACAACAAATTGAATTATTTTTAAAGTGTGTGTTTATTCTAAGAAGTGCTTCCAACAAGTCGTATTGCATTTTGTTACGTATTTTTGTTTTGGTAGTATTCATTATTGGTTAATTTGCCTTGATACTTCTTCTTTATTAGAATCCAATCACTATGAATAGTAACACACATTCCTAGACTTGCCAGACGCATATTTCTTAGTTCAAAAATCATTCTTGTTCCCATCAGTTATAAAAAAATTCCCAAAAAATATCCACTAAAATTTGGTTATCATCCGCAATAAGTCCCCAGATCCCCAATACGAAATTTTCATCCCCAATCGCGAAAAAAAATTCCCAGTTCGGGGACAAATCCCCTAAACTGGCAACACTGATCAGAGCGCTAATAATAAAATAAAATGCATTAAGAGGGAGAATAAAAAAACATTTAGCTTAATGATATTACTAAAGGGGAATTAAGCAAATATTTGCTTTTTTACATGCAGAATCTAATGCCCTAATTCTGTAAGAAGATTTAGGACGTTTTTGTTTGAAAATGCTTCTGAGTTCTTGTCTTTGAAGTCTCTAAATTATTTTCTTCAAAATTGGTTGTTGTCTTTGACAATGAAAAATATAAATATTATTGCCATGTTTTTAAAACATAAAAATTCAATTAAATTATTATACAATAGTTTGAAAAATATATGAAAAAATATGTGTTGGATATAATGTTTAGAACAAAATCATAAAGCAAATACACGAACCTTCTAGCACAGACAATAAATAATAATCGTTTTAAAGAATCAAAACTGCTTCTTTTTTTCGTCCATAGACAAGACGATACATTCGTCGAACAGAATTAGGGCATAATTATATACAGTTTGACGTTTGTTACCTCAAATCGGATCAAATGCCAAACAAAATCTGCTTCGGCACTAGATTTTTTTAGTGATACAATTATGATTATTTTATGTACTAAAAACTGAGCCTCTGTACTTAAAAAGGTGAATTGACTACATTTAGAAAATACTCACCATAATTTTAAGGAACTAGATTTAGAAACCAACTTTCGTTTAATTTTTTTATTAAATCATTACATTACGCATATACATACATTGGGATCTAGGCTTTACACATAGTAATATCAGATCCCTATTTATGTTCTTCCAAGAATAAATTGGAATTTCTTCAAGTGAAATTACACAGTGTGACAAAAAAAAATACATGCGAAGTGTTACTGGTAGGTATTGTCGAGTATAATAACAATCTGTATGTGAAATTTTCCAAACACCACCCGTAGGCACTTATCAACCTCTAACTAAGTTAAATATCAACCGCTTTGAAATTTATAAACAGATTTAGAAAGAAGAGACTGTATATTGTTCCAGTAAATTTCAAATATATGTATGTATGTATTTTTTCACCAAATATAATTTTGTCGGTTTTTTTTTCGACACTTTTCTACTTAGGAACACGTTCTTAGGCAATATTTTTGTACTGGACCCATGCTGTTTATAACTTTATTTATAAAACATAATTGAATAGGAGTAATTCAGAGGTTTGTTTTACAAAATTTCTCGGAAATTGACTGCGTTAGTTACTTTTGTTAGAAGACTTTTTTTTAAAAAAGCTACCTGTATGATGTATTTTGCGTTCTATTTATACGCTTTCGGTGTATTTAAGCTTAACGGATGATGAAAGTACCAATTAATAGACTAATATCAGCATGGAGTAAAAATTTTGCACAACAATGATCGCCAAACTTTTTTGAGTCAGAACCACATTTTTTACATATACCAACCATATATTCCGCTAAATTACACCAAATTAAAATTTATTTCGGTGTGGGCATCGTTGTTTGATATACTACAATGGAAAATAGCTGGTACATATATTATTTGCATTCTATCTTAATCTAATATCTAGTTAGTACCCTATACCTGTAATAATTAAAACGATTTGTACAGAATGAGGGACGCAAGTTGCAAATCACTGTTATACTAAATTTAAGTTATATTGTTATTGCAAAGAGAGCATAATCTATGTAAAAATGCTATAATTAATAATAATTTTGCCGATTATTAAGGTTGGTATATGTCAAAAATGTGGTTCTGAAGAAAAAACGTTTGGCGACCACTGTTTTACCAATTTCGTACTCCATATTGATATATGCCTATTAAATTGTACTTTCATCATCCTGGAAGCTTAAATACACGTATGCGTATAAATAGAACTAGAAATACATCATACAAGTAGTGTTTTTAACAAAAAGTCTTATAAAAAAATACTTAATAACTCAGTCAATTTCCGAGAAATGTTTTAAAACAAACATGCGAATTAATCTTATTCAATTATGTTTTATAAATAAACAATAAAAAAAGTTATAAAAAGTATGGGTCTAGTACAAAAATATTGCGTCAGAACGTATCCAAGGTAGAAAAATTTCTAAAAAACCCGAAAAAATTATGCTGGGTGAAAAAATACAGACATATATTTAAAATTTACTGAAACAAGATATATATGGTTCGATCTAAATCCGTTTATAAATTTAAAATCGGTTGATATTTAACTTAGTTCGAGGTTGATAAGTGCCTACGGAGAAGAAAACCCGGTTTTTTACCCGTAACTCAAGATTTTGGAGGCGTTTGGAAAATTTCAAATACAGATTATTGTAATGCTTGACAATACCTACCAGAAAAATAATAACATGTCCCAGGTGTTTCGATTTCATCAAAATTTGTCACACAATGTTATTTATACAACCAGAGCAAAATATTGATCGTCTTTTTCGCAAAGTTTCACACAACAACTGTTAATCTAGAACATGGCGATCCTAATACTAAGTACAAGATTAAATCAAGTTTCCATCCCAGGAGAACAAATTTAGTAATGAAAATAGAACAGACATTTAGTACTCAGACAACGTACTCATACACATCCTTAAAGAATTTGTATCTAAGTGTGGGTGTGCATGCTTTTGTGTGTATGTGGATTTGAGTGTTTGGCAACAAATGCTGCGGGCTAAACATTATTATTGTAATTAAACAATTCATGTTGTTAGCAACACTTTTCTTTATCATTCCGTCTACTTAATGCCAAGCATACACACTCTAATACCGTCTTGTCTATGTCCTGCTAAGGACGATCCATACGCCCCTTTTAACATATTACTTGTACTTATACAACATACACACACTCACACATCTAGAATTTCATTCAAACCAAACATTTCTTGTTAGAAAAAATTCAAGTACAACGTTACAAAGGAATGCAAAGGATGTATGGGATGAATGTTGTTGCACTTGAGGCTGTTTGAATTGATGCTATTGTTACCGTTCATGACTCATTCCTGTTGGCTCGTTTGTTTGTTTACTTGCTTGTTTTTTTTTTGTGACGACCACGTACATACTAGGGTGATCGATTATTCGTCTTTTTCCAGAAACCGGTTTTCGAATAGTTCGAATATTTGAAATTATAAAAACCCGGTTTCGGTTTTTACAATTCAGGAAAAACCGGTCAACCGGTTTTTTTAAGAAAGAAAATTAATTTCATGTTAATTTAACATGATTTATAGTGATTGTCAAAGAAAATTTTTCCTTTTGAAATAACTTTATTTCACGTTGATTTAACATTTACGTACTGTTAAAATCAAAATGAAGAATCATATTGAATCAAAGTTATTTCAAATTGGAACAACATGAATTTAATTTGCTTTAATGTGGTGTAATTGTATTTTATTATTTTAACTTACGTATGGTTGACATAGACATCAGAAAAATTTTTGTATATAAGTTAGCTTCCCCGGACAAGATTTGAACACGGAACTCATCGCATGGTAGTCAACATGCTTACCTCTGCATCCAGAACAACTTTAGATATTCTTAAGATACACACTATTATGTACGATCTTGAATTAAATTTTAATTTAACATTATTTCATTGATCATTTAACATACAATTTATTTGAAAAGTCTTAGCTTTAGTTAAAAAAAACAAAATGCTTTCACTTTAGGCTTAAATTATACGTGACATAGCCTTAACGCCATAGCCATAACAAAACTAAAATTCAATTGGTTTCTATGGTGCGAGTTATGGCGAGTCTCTCACACTCTCACCAAAAAAATCAATTGAATTTTGGTTTGGTTATGGCTATGGCGTTATGGCTATGTCACGTCTAATTTAAGCTTTAGGTTTAGTTAAAAAAATACTAAATACTTTAACTTGACTCCAGGATTCGAACCTGCGATCCTACGACTGCAAGACTAGTACACTGCCTACCAACCAGCAGCAGTTTGTCGGCTGTTTACAAACATCAAAAAACAAAAACAACCTACACAAATAAGCACAAAAGTGTATTGCAGTTATGAACAAAGCAAATAAACACCAACACACTCAAGCAACATATTATTTCTGTAAATTTAATGTGATTTGAATAAATTTGAATCAACCTTTCTGCATATTGATTTTACATTGATATTTTTTTTTGTGTGTAAGGCCAATTTAATTTGTCTCTGCTACCACCTCATAAAATAATTTCGCTTTTATTTCATGTTTCATGCTAAAAAAAATGCTTAGAAGTTTCACACTGAAAAAAAATACTTAGGAAAATCAACAGAACACGTTGGTCTAAGTTTTAACATAGTAAAAACTAATTTTATTGCCAAATATGCAAATCGAAAAGTATTCGACTCAGCCGGTTTTTATAGTGCAAAAAAAACCGGACTATTCGTCATTCGAAAAATAAAAATTTTGAAAAAACCGATAACCATATTGTGAAAAAAATCGGGGTTTAAAAGCGGTTGAACAACCGAGTCGATCACCCTAGTACATACCTACATAAACATATTGTCTTGAGTGGCTAGCAGCAACAACATAAAGCAATATTAGCAGCAAAATAATATTTAAAATGGGCATAAACAGTTTTGAAGGCAGGTATTAGCTAATTAATGCATTTGAATGAAGAAAACAGCTTGAGAGCAGTTGAGGGAGCTCAGGGGTAAGGGCAAAAACACCGGAATAAGTTGTGCAATATAAGAATGCAACTAATTCTGTTTTTAAATGATTTGAAAGAATACAGTTGGTGGAATCAATATTTTGAGTTTTTTTACATGGCAGTTTCTCTATCTTCTTTTTTAAGAGAAGAACACCCAGGGAAAAAAAACAGCTTAAAATCTATAAAAACCATATTGAATTAATAAAAAAAACATTAACGAAAGTCTAGTCATGTTGAAATTTCTTACTTCAATATAATTTATAGTATTAATTTGATAATTTTATTTGTTTTTAAGTATCTCACCATACATTTTCTATTATATTGAAATTCATTGAATTAATGTGACGCGATCGTATTTTTAAGTTGCAGCTTTTCCCTGATTGTGAAACTAAGGAAATTAACATGAGTACTAACTAGTGTTGCCATTAGACCAACAATTGTTCGAATATTCAATCTAGAATGAAAAATTGTTCGAATGATCTTTGTCGAATATTCGAAAAATTTCCTTATTTACTTTGTATCAAAAGTATTTGACATTTCTTAACCTTTTATTTGTTAACAATAGGATATGTTAAGTAATCAAATTACTCCAAATTGTAAATACTTGCGTAAGCTTGTTTGTGTATGTTCCCTAAACGCATCTTTTGTTTTCTTGCTGGAAAAAGATAATACTTCTTTAATGCTTTTTGATGAAAAGTTTAGAAAAAAATAACTGCTTTTCTCTAATCAAAAGCTTTCAGAATCGAATTATTGAACGACGTAAGAAATAATTAAATTCCTTAATATTATTCCTCAGCTTTCCTATGCAACACTTTTTTGTAAATGTGTATAAATACGTATACTTTTAAACTAATTTCGTTTCGGTTTTTAACGGATTTTTATTTGGTTTTTTTCGTTTGAAACGTGACGTGATCGCATATCTTCTAGTCTATACATCAGTGTTGCCGAATCGCGGCTAATTACCCGAACCAGGTGTAATTTTTATGTGCATGTGTAGCGTGTGGGTAATTGCTCTCATGTGTAGTTTATGGGTAATTTGAATTTTTTTTTTGTTTTTTATAATAAATATATATATATGTATATAATATAATAAACATATAAATAAATAAAATAAAATATAATAAATTATCGTCTGATACCGTTGCTGCAATTTTATTATATAAAGAAGGTACCGTGTATATATACAAAAAAAAACAGCAATAACAATTTTAAACCAGACTTGCAAGTCTGGACGAGGACTAAGCAATAGTAATAAAAATTTAAATTTCAATGACCTTATTAGTTTAAGATTTTTATGTTGCTTTTTATTATGTAATTTTTTTTTGTATATTTCTCTTTAATTACTGTATAGTATAACAAATATTGAATTACTTTTAATGTATTTATTTGCTGTTAAATAATATTTTTTTATCAAAAACCAGCAATAGGATATCAAAATCCTTACCTGATTCGTGGTCAACATGCCAAATGCAAAAACATATGAGGTAGATTTATAATAAACCACTTATTTTTTTTTAATTTTAGAAATTCGCATGAGAGTTAGCATTTATTTTTATTTCTCAATTATACTTTGAGATACCAAAACAAAAAAAATCTATACAAAACGAAAATTTTTTTTTAATAACGTTTTATACACACATTATTCAAAAAATAATACCGGTTCCATTCTTTATATAATAGTATATAGATACCAATATCATAAAAAAGAAATTATACGAGTATTATTAAAAAAAATATTACAAAATATCCCCCTTATGAAAAAATCATTGTTAAACTTAAAATTGGTTTAACAAACGAATTTTGTATGGCAAAACCAGTTTTAAGGCATGCTTTAACTTTAACAATCGTTTTTGCATAAGGGCATATTTCTTTGGAAATAGGACTTTACTACAGAATAAGCTGTTAATGCTGTTAACCGTACTATTTACCAAAGAGAATCTGTAATTATTTGTAATTTTCTTTTATTTCCTTGCTCATTTCTGTTTACTTTTATGAATTGTTGTAAAATTAAATTTTTATCGTCGCGTTCTGCTTTTTCCAAATAAAGCCATCTAAGTCTCAGCATACATGTGTACCAGATGTAAACTCAGCCTTAGTTGTTGTAAAGCTTCAGCTATTCTGATATTGCCATCACCTTATTATTGCACCATCGCATTAATAAAGTGAATAATGACACTCATCAAGGAATGTGTACATACAAATTAAGTTGCCATAACAAAATCAAAAAATCCCGGGAATTCCCACACAAATTTTCCGGGATTTATTTCCCGGAAAATGTGCGGGATCTCGCGAAATCCCGTATGAAAAACACTAATTACAGATGACTATTACATAGTCATGTAATTTGTCATTACAATTGATATTAACCTCGAAAGAATAAAATAAGTTTACCACAAATGATGTGATTGCCTTTTAAACCTTAACCATGCTTAAGTAGATTTAAAATTAAGTCATTGTTACAAATGACGTAAACTTAAATTTAATAGCGTTATTTCTGGTAAATTTTTTTATTCTTTCGAGGTTAATATCAATTGTTGCCTCTTTAAGAACATATTAGACCATATTTGGATGCCATTTGTTGACGGCTTGGTACCGGAAATCACAGAATTTTTAAACAAGTAGACGACCTCGAACATTTTGCACGTATTTTTTCATGTATTTTATGCCTGTATGTAGACTTTTTTCCTATGGATTTTGAATATTTTTGCTTTTATTGTTGTTATTATAATTATATTTTCATTTTTTATTTTTTGTATAAACATATTTATTAGCACTCTAAATATTGGCATAATTAATTTTTTGAATTTCTTCCCAAGTTTCCTCAAAACCCAAAAATGATGGGTGTATGTAGAGTTATTTCCTTAACCGTATGTAAATCAAAAATTTTATGTTTCGCTGAATTAGTAAGGTCAAACACTTACCTATACTCGTATAGCTGAAAGTGTGACAAATCTTTAGCTGATGGCACAAAATCTTCCATAGGGTCAAACAAGAATTTCCATAATTGGCACCATTCACTTAAAATCGTTTAATATTTAATTTTTTTTGTATACCTATTCATTTTGTGCAATTTTTCCAATTATGTTGATAAACACTTAAATTTTGCTTAACGTCACTTTTATTTTCAACAAACCAATAAAACATTAAGAATAAGCATAGTTGTGTGTATTTGAAAAAATGTCTTCTACGCATTAAGAACAATATTAATAGACGCTCGGTTGACAATGTCACCAAAACAGTCGACAAAAGTGGTGGCTTGGGGACACTTAACCCCACGTTTCCTTCAGGGTCAATATTTAAAACTTAAACTTGTTGGTGTTGTAATAAATACCCAATTTAACAGCTTTACATTTTTTGCTTACTTACATATACATACGTATACCTTTGAATGTGCGTATGTAGTATCCCTCTAGTCAGCCTAGAACCATATGTCTCTATGTCAACACTCTTTTCGCTAGCGGCAATTGCACTAGTTGGAATGTCGACAACTTTCCTTTTATGCGCGACTAGAGATACGTTAGAGACAACAGTTCTAGTGTATTTCTGGTGACATTGTCAATGAACGCGTCAATAGTTTTTTGTTCTTTTTTATTATGGTATGCAAAAAAAACTTACGTACATATGTATGTATTTAAGTTTGTTGTCCCAACCCTTATAAAATTGTAGATGAGAGTCACTAAAATGTACTAGTGAGTTTTTAGTTCAAATGTCTCCATATGGTCGTAAAAGAATAGTACTAAAGTCTACTGGTAGATTTTCAATGACAACCCTATGTTATATATCAATAGGCGATTACATTGGCTGCAGTACACCTATTCAGTTGTACTATTGACAATGTCACGAGTAAATCACTACAATTTTACTATTGATATCGAGCGAGAATTTATCGATATTGTAGACTAGAGCCCCTAAAATTTACTAGTGAATCTTTGGTGTCAATGTCTTTATGTGGTCCCAAAAGAACTACTTAGTCAGTATTGCTACAGTTTATTGGTGGATTTTCAATGACAAGCTAATGTTAAATGTCAATAGATAATTACATTGGCTGGGGTAACCTGGTTAGTAGTACTACTGAAAGGGTTGTGCAGTATTTGATATACATGTATTTCAAATACGTCTTTGAAATACAAATACGTATTTTGTATTTGTATTTTAAATACATGACGTAGAAGTATTTTGTATTTTAAATACATGATATGCAAGCAGAGTTGGGCAAAATACATGGCTTGCGGTATTTAAAATACAAAATACAAAATACTTGCTGGTCATGTATTTAAAATACAAAATACTTGTAGGCTATGTATTTAAAATACAAAATACAAAATACTTGCTGGTCATGTATGTATTTAAAATACAAAATACTTTAATTAAAAATACAAAATACAAAATACTTGCTGGTCATGTATGTATTTAAAATACAAAATACTTCCACATCATTTATGCATATATGTATGTTGTTTTTACAGGTGGTGTTACTAGTTCAGGCTCACTCTATTCTTGCTAGTTAGAAGCACGTACATACGTGCTTATGTTGGTCCTCGTCCATACTTGCAATTTTTGTTGCAGCAACTCTTGAGTGTATTGGTGAGAGGGGTGAGAAGATTGGGGAGGGGTACAGAGTTTCATGTGATCGCAATGACAATGTGGACACTTATGCAATTTCAAAGCAGAATTTTAAAAAATTGCAAGTCTGGACGAGGACTTGACAACACAATCTCCCAAGGCAAAAGCAACCATGTTGTTTTGTATTGTTATAATTGTTGTAATAGTACCACCTGAAAATAAAACGCCTTGTGACAAGATGCTTCAGAATTGACAACTGAATTGTGGTGATGTCAACTCTAAGGGACATTATTACAACTTAGAGTTAGTTAAAAGTAGGATTTAATGGGACATATAAGAAGTTTTCCGTCAGTACAATTTTAGCTTAACCTAAGGTAAGCGCTGAGGTAAAGGCAAATGTATTCTTCCTGGTAAGTTAAATTAAATTTAGAATACTGAATAGCGTTTTATACGTCCTACAAAATGCTACTTTTAACTAACTTTAAGTTGTAATAATGGCCCTAAGAGTTGGTATAGTTATGTTTTTTAGCTATTCTAATATTATATTATTGGTTTGACGAATCATACATTATCAGGGCAATTATGAATAAAACTCCCAGGGAAATTTCTCCCTTTTCCAATTAGAATTTTTGGTTTCCCTATAACTTTCCATTAGTTGGAATTGTTCCCTGGGAAAAATTTCCCTGGGAGTTTTATTCATAATTGCCCTGTATAAATCGACCAAAATGCAAAACGCCAACAATGTAATGTATATTGTAAATTATGTATTTAAAATACAAAATACTTGCACATCATGTATTTACAATACAAAATACTTCTACGTTATGTGTTTAAAATACAAATACAAAACACGTATTTGTATTTCAAATACGTATTTAAAATACATGTATTTCAAATACTGCCCAACCCTGTATGCAGTTCACTAGTAAATCACTAGAATTTCACTATTCGCATTTTGGGATGGGATGTATATCCATACCAACATAACATCTACATAGGTATATACATATGTATGTACATACGCATAGCGGTCAGTTAATTATTAAAACGATTTTGTATTGTTGGGGGAGGGGGTATTTGAAAATGTTACGTAACAGAAAAATTTTAGTAATTTTGTACAAAAATACGTATGTTTTTCTTATTTATTTAATTATAATTTATTTAATTGATCATACGTCTTACCTACATATTAGTGATGTAACGATTGTCAAATTTTGATATTCGCGAATACGAATACGAATATTTCAAACGACATTCGCGAATACGAATACGGTTATATGTGAAATTTATAGCCATAAAATTATGGCTATAAATTATTATGGCAATGACAACCCTATGTAAAATTCATTAGAGCGGATCGAAATTTGCACTACTGCCAGATCGCAAACTCTACATTTTCATGTTTTTATACCCTTTACCAAAAATGGAAAAGGGTATATATAGGTTTGTCATTCCGTGTGTAATTTCCATAATATTAATTTCCGACCAAAAAAATATATATATTCTGGGTCCTTATGAATAGCGAAGACGAATAAGCGATGTCCGTCTGTCCGTCCGTCCGTCCGGTGTACGTGAAATCGGTTTTCCGAAGCTCCCAGAAAAGCTAGAGACTTCGTTCTTGGACTGGTGTGTCAGAAATGGTCCAACTTAGATTGAAAATCAGCAAAATCGAGCAGACGGTTTCAGAGCTGGAAAACTGAAACTTGATTTTGCCATATAAAAGTCACTACCGAAAACAAATTTTTATTTTTTTTAATAAATAAACCTATTTTACACTTCAGTACGACCAAAATTGGTATTTTAAATTAAAATAATATTAAAAAAATTAAAAAGACGTTTCCAGGGTTGGAAAACTTTAACTTTTTGTGTTATGTAAAATTAACTATGTCTAAAACTATGCAGGGTATTTTCTCGAGAACCGTAAGAGCTAGAGACCTGAAATTTGGACACAGTGTATAGACCTTTGGCCGCTACAACAAAAAATACATGAGAATTGGAAATTAAAGGGTGTTCCAAAACGAGCAACGAAAAATGTTAAAATCTCATGTAATATACATACAATTGAATGTATGTATGTATATACACTTGAAATTTGTAAGGTTAGTATATTTTTATACAGACTACAAAAATTAACACAAAAATTCCAAAAAATTTAAATTAAAGGGTGTTCCATCAGTTAATGCAATTTTGACAACTTGCTGTATCTTGGAAACCGTAAGAGCTAAACTCTTGAAATTTTCAAAAACGGTAAAACTAAAAATCAAAAAATTATAAAATCGCCAAACCGAAAAAAATCGCCAAAAACCCAAAAAAATCGCCAAAATGAAATAAAGCACCAAATTAAAAAAAATGTCTACGACTAAAATAAATTGCGAAAAACCCGAAAAATCGCCAAAATGAGAGAAAATCGCCAAAATGAAAAAAAATCGCCAAAATGAAAAAAATCGCCAAAATGAAAAAAAATCGCCAAAACGAAAAAAAAACCCAAAAAAAGCAGAATAAAATCGCCAAAATGAAAAAAACCCCAAAACAGGAAAAACTCGCCAAAAACAAAAAAAAAATCGCCAAAACGAAAAAGAAGCGACAAAACTAAATAAATCGTTTAAACTGAAAAAAACTTCGAAAAAGCAAATAAGCCACATTAAAAAATGTTTAAAACCGAATGTACGAATGGAACCCTTCGTGCGCGAGTCAAAGTCGCACTTTACTGAATTTTTTATACTCTTTACCAAAAATGGAAAAGGGTATATATATATAGGTTTGTCATTCCGTGTGTAATTTCCATAATATTCATATGCGATCCATAAAATGTATATATTCCGGGTCCTTATGAATAGGGAAGACGAATAAGCGATGTCCGTCCGTCCGTCTGGTGTACGTGAAATCAGTTTTCCGAAGTTCCCAGAAAAGCTAGAGACTTCGTTCTTGGACTGGTATGTCAGAAATTGTCCAACTTAGATTGGTATTGAAAATCAGCAAAATCGAGCAGACGGTTTCAGAGCTGGAAAGCTGAAACTTGATTTTGACATATAAAAGTAACTAGATAACAAAATTTTTTTAATTTTTTTGTTAAATAACTTTGGTAAAGGGTATATAAGATTCGGCACAGCCGAATATAGCACTCTTACTTGTTTTTGGAGTGTATTTTCTTACTGGGTTTTTACATACAAGTTTTATGAATGTGAAAAGTGGAAAGCTCTTTTGTTGTCACTCACATGAAAATTAATAAATGTTACCAAAACGTAAACATGGTTTCGTTCGTTATTTTAAAGAACGTATACAATAATTCATTTTCGAAAAACAGACTGTTAATTTAGTATATTTTTCACTGAACTTTTTTAAATACCTGAAAACAATCTGACAATGCTAGTGATATTCGAAACAACTTCCTCATACTAAATTTTAAAAGTATGAAAGTTGCATTACATGTTTATGGTAGCGCTTTTGCGAACACATTATCGGACCATCAAAAGTGCTAAAGGGTATGTAGGGTATCGTAAGATTTCATTGGGCCAAAAGTACCTGAAATAAAATACTTAATTTTATTCGGCTAAGTCATGATACAATTATACTAGGTATATGCATGACTACAACAAAATTCCAACACCAAAAAACACATGTATTTTGTTGGTATAAACAAACGAAAAATTGTCAGAAACAAATGTCTTTTGCTTATAAAAATCGCAAATACAGGGTAACTAAAGTACAATTGCAGACGCGGCATTCCAGTATGATAATAGTTATTCAGTGTTGCCAATCTATGTGTAGTTAAATAGTGTGTAATTTCTACTCACATGTGTAGGCCATGGAAGTAAATTCTTGTATAATCTGTATGTAATTCTACTTTGGGTTCTATTTTTATTTATTTTTCCTTTAATTTTAACCTACACAAAAGATGTGTAGTGTAATTTTCTTCAATGTGTAATTGCAGACACAGCCTTGTGTAAATTCATTGGCAGCACTATAACCATTTTATTCACACACATGCACTAACATTTTTGCAGCTTGTAAACAAAGTTTGACATTTATCTGCAATGTATACAGTAACAGGCTGGGCTTATGCATGTACCTGTTATAATTGTATCATGGGCTAAGTTCTCACTTTTTTATTACAATGAAATCAAACAACAGCAAGATAGCGCCTTTCATAGAAATAAATTTTATTAAACTCTGTGAAAAAATTTGAAGTAATTATTCAGAAACTAATTTTTTATACTTTTCAGGAATCTATTATTAACATCATTTAGATAATTAATTAAGAAGTTATTTCACTAATTCAAATTTGGAGACCATGTGTAGTTTAAGCAAATACTTACATATGTATAATTTGTTTTAATTTTTTAGGAAACTGAAATCAATGTCACGAAGTATAAGATTTTTATTTATAAAAAATATGTATATTGATTTAAAAGAAATTTAGGAAAAAGAAAAAAAAAAGAACACACAATAAATCAGATTTACTTAATATCATGAACATGGATTTACTGAATATGAATCAAAAAAGAGAACTTCTTACAATAACAACCTTATGTAAAAATCAATAAAATTATCCAAATTTGCTCTACTTCTGGATCGCAAGTTCAGAATCTTATTGACTTCCTTGGAAGTTTTTTTTAACTAGATACGAGTATGTTTAAGTACTTATGGGAATGTGCATGATTAGTAAATAATAAATAACGATAAGACTGTTGTAAATTAAAGGTTTCAGCATATCGAAACAATTGGCAGATTCCATTTATACTTAAAAATATGTAAATATGCCTAAAATTTGCATTGATTGATACCACACACAGTGGACCAAATGCAAGAACGTGATGATGAAGGTGTGGCGGCCTTCGAAAGAAGCTAGTGTTTGTCTGAATATTTGCAATTGTCTTTGCTGTTATTACTTTATTATTATTATTTTATTTAAAAATTAACACATACATGTAATTTTCCTTCCTCGAAATACGAACTTTTGAACAGAATAAAAATCAAAAATAAAGTCAAAGTGACTTAATTTCTCACATCATGTTTCAGACAATTTCCAATCCGACGAAAACTAATCAGAAAAAAGAATTTTCTATAACGACAGGCCTATATAAAAATCATTAGAAAGGATCCGAAGTCACAATCAATTAAAAATAAAATCAATTTTTTGATAAGCTTAAGTAAAAAGTTACCAGACCTAAAGCCAAGAGTAGACTATTTCTTTTCAAAACTTTATACCTAGATAGTTACTGAACGAATTTAGAATTATTCTTATGATTCTTAAAAAGAAACAATAAAAAACTTTAGAAATCAAAAAAAAAACTATAACAACAACAAAAGAACAAATAAACTTTTGATTTTTTTAAACTTTTTTAACACTTACTTAAAACTTGTGCAACACTCTCATTTTGTATATAAGGTTCTTTATAGTCTATCAAATATATATATGAGCCATGCATATGTAGGCTCAAAAGAAAAAGACGTAAAGTCGCATGAGCATAATAAGATAATAATCGCAGACACAATGTCACCAGTTGTTTGCATATACATTTTACTGACAGATACAAAGTTCCCAAACATAAAAATTAAGATGCACAGCCACTTATGTATGAAAATGTTGATATCATCACAGAAGTTTTTGCTTTTGAGAACGTCATATTACTCGCTACTGCTTTTCGCTAATGTTTCACTGAGCTGAGTAGGTAATTCATTAAAATTTACACAGATAGTTTACTGTGATGAGGTTTTGTATAAGAAAGGATGCGAAGTGACTTTTTCATTGGAGTACAGCTAAAAGGTGTTACAACTGATGTGCACCAAAGCGGCTTAATGTATATAAGTATAGATATTTTGACATCACATTTGCACATTTTGATTAGCGAATAGCCTGAAAGTTATGCCAGAACCCAGATATCCATGCATATAAGAAATCCTTTAAACGAGGTGTATAACTGAAGCTTACTTCCAGATGTAAGCACTTACAATTTGGCTGAACAACCCATTATTTTTGCTTGAGAAGTTCCAAAAATATTGGGACCCCTCACAAGTTTACATTCCAAACAAGTGCAGTTAGAGGATTAAAACTTGCAACTAAATTTTTTTTGGCCAATTGTTAACGTAAAATCAAAGTAAGGTTATTGAAAGTGAGAATCTTCGGCACAAATTAATTTTCTTTACAGATAATTTTCATTATATAAATCAAGTACTAATATAATGATACCAAGAAGTGCTTATTTTATTAATTTCGAAGAAGTCATTATTATACATAACAAGAATTGGATAAATAAGTACCACTCATTACTTTGTAAGCCATGAAAAGCGTAGTAGCCATAAAACAATTTCGAGCAATTATTGCTGGGTGAGTATTTTCAATGGGCATTATTTTGACTTTGACTACGACTATATTTCTGGTACGATTAAAGAAAAAATGTTGCAATATTATTTAGTCTAGTACACAGAGATTCCTTATTATTTTCATGTGGTAATTCCCTTTAATTTTATCAAGAAGAAAAACACATAAAATCACGAAGAAAACTTGTTATTTGCATTTTTTTTACTCAATTTCCGTTATTTTTGGCATTAAAAAATAATCCATAGAGAAAAACTTTTTGCTTGTATTAAGTATAAATTGTATAATATAGGGATTTTTTTTTGATTTCATTAAGTTGCCTTATTGATTTTTTCGAAAAGGTTTTCCTTGTTGATTTCATTATGCTACTTTATTGATTTTTTAAAAAAGGTATTCTTTATTGATTTCAATAGGTTCCTAAATGATTATGTGTAAATCATATTCTTAATTTTCTTAATAAGGATATCTTCTTGATTATATTAGCTTGCTTGTTATTTCGCTTTCTAGTAATAAACGGAGACAACTTTTTTCATGATCTTTTTCATTTTTGTGTATGTAGGTTTGTACAATAATTTACTCAGGCTGCCTATTAGCCTATTGGTTAGAGTTCTTGCTTATCAGTCAGAAGGTTGCGGGTTTTATACTTGTCTCTTCTCAAGTAATTAATATGGTGAGTTAATTAAGAATACAGTATCGAGCCTTATTTTCGATTTTATCGTAAGCGACAAAAATTAAATTTTTCAGGAGAAGGTTTTTTTAATATTTAAATATGTTTTTGTACGTAAATTGTCGCTTACGATTAAGTTTTACAGCCTGTATCTTAAAAGTTATCAAAAATTTTGGCATTCTGATAATTCTAAACTATTGGTAGGCCCATAAAATCTTAATTTCAATAAAAAAAAACTCTATTTTCGATAACATGTCGCTCACGATAAAATCGAAAATAAGGCTCGATACAGTATATGTACACATATATAAATAAATAACATTTACCTATAAATATGGTACAGAATTTAAATGAAAATAGGTACAAGTATTAAAGACATAAAACACATATATTTTTTATTGAGCGTCGCCTAATAAAATCAAGAAGAAAAACTTTTTGAAAAAATCAATAAGATAACCTAATAAAAATCATAAGTTTCCTTCTTGATTTTTTCAAAAAGGTTTTCCTTATTAAAATAATAAGACTTCCTTCTTTAAAAAAAGCCATAGAGATATCATCTTAATTTGGTCTATTTTATCAGGTTTCACTGTTTTCTCTATGTACAAAATTTTCATAGTCGAATTCAAAATACGACAAAAGTAATTAGACTCAGTAATCCACTGACGACTTAAGCATTCAAAAAACCAGACTGCGACCCCTAAACCATTATACTCGTAGATCCTAAATAGGCATTCGAAATGCAAAATCTTAAGAGAAACCTGTCTAATGATACCCATTTTGATATAGTTCGCTTTCTTCGGCTTTATATATTTTTTTTCGTATGTACAAAATGACGTCTGTTGACAGCCATATTGAATTTCGACTGTAATATCTTTAGTGCCTTTCCGGGATTATGGCAAATCAATTGACGTACACATAAATTAGGAAAGGTTTTTTCACAAACATGTTTTGAAACTGATTTTAAGTTTTATTACTTTCTCTGTTTGCTTTGATGAATATATAGTAAATTATTTAAATAAAGAAAAAATTTTGTTTTTATTTTATTAAACTTTTACGAATTTGGGTGTTTAGGTCTACGAATTACTTGGTAGGTCTTATTTAAGGAAAAATATGATTATTTTTTAATTTAGTAATAAAGTAGTACAAAGTAAAGTTATTTCTGTGTAAGACTTCTTAAAGTCGGCCCACGTATTCGGTTTATGTAGTCCCACAAAGTAATACACATAGGCTGATAAACACAATAGCCTTCTTTGCGTCGTGTAGTCGTATAAAAACAGCTAACATTCAGCTAAAGAACTTTTACAGTATTTCATCTGACAGCCAGCAAATATGGCTAAACTTTGACTAGACTTGCTGCATACATACAATATGCAGTTATTTGTCAAACTAGCAAAATATTGAGATTGGCTGTACGATAGAGATCGACCGAAGGCGTTTTTTTTTGGCCGAATCCGAAGCCGAACTTCGGCTAAAATCCTAAAATTCGGCCAAAACCAAAGCCGGAGCCGAATGTTTTAAATTTTAAAAATGATACTTGTTTTATATGAATTAAGAAAAAAGTTTGCTTTTTTGAGATCACTGAAATAGCTGTAATATCTATTGGATACATAACAAGAAAAATAAAACTATTTTGCAATTTCTAGATTGTTTTTTCATATGATCACTCACAAGAACGTCCAAGTAAAAGAAAATAGAAAGCAACAGGGTTGTATTTCAAAGCAACCCTTTCAAAACGTTAAACACAATACAAACTGTCGGCGAGCAACGACCAAAAATAATGTTATTTTTCAAGCTTGGAATGAAAAATATTCCGCTTCGGCTAATCTGCCGATTTTTGCCGTAGGCCGAATGTTGGCCGATTACCAATTTTTGGCGGAAGGCCGAAGCCGAAGCCGATTAATCGGTCGAACTCTACTTTACGAGTTGTTGTTGCTTCTTTGTTTGTCATTTTGTTTGCACAGTTTTTGGTTACACAATATGCTGTTAAATAATTTTACGAAAAATAAAAATTTTATGTTGCATATTGTTTTAATTTGTTTGCGGTTTTTGTTTTAAAACTTTTCTTTTCATCCGATCTTAAAGACAGTCGTAAGACTAGAATATGGTTTCTTTTCCAACATTTTTCCTGATGAAGAGATATTGTCAATGTTTATAATGATGCTTTAATTTTTATCAGCAAATGTGGCAGTAGTAGCTGTAGAAGACATCTACAATCCATAACGTTAAATGTTTTAGGAGAGTTCTTTGAGGATGGAGGCTATTTTATAGTTAATGGATGGATGTTGTTTACAAAATGAATGGAACTATTTTATAGACGTCAAAGTATTGCGTGTTGCTGCAGTATTTCTCTACCGAGTTAATTTCTTAATTGTAAAGTTAAATTAAGCGGTTACAAATTCTGCAGAATTTTATAAATTTTTTGGTATTCTGTTCTTGAATACGGCAAACATTAAGGAATATATAAAAGATTTTAAAAAGTTTGAACTTAATTTGCTTGTTTTTTGGAATGAAGCTAATATACACGATGGATGTTATATTAGTGTTAAAAAAAAACATGTAAAGAAAAATGCATACTATCGATAGTGTCATTATCGAAAGTTTTCGATAGTTTAAAAAACTGTATCGATATATCGATTGAATACTATCGAAACTTAGAAAAATTATCGATATATCTATGATACTATCGCGATAATATCGATACACATTTATTTGCACTAAAAATTAAAAACCCTCTGCTGATGAACACCTCACGTTGTACCAGTTTTCATCGACATTGTATTGTTTGTACAAATTTAATTTATTTTTGGTCGTGATTGATTACGGTAGAAGCATTGTTGTTGTTGTTGTTTTATGGTTCATACCCTCTCGTCAGCCTAGAACCATATGTCTCTATGTCAACACTCTTTTTTCTAGCGGCAATTGCACTAGTTGAAATGTCGACAACTTTCCTTTTATGCGCGAGTAGAGATACGTTCGAGACAACAGTTCTAGTGTATTTCTGGTGACATTGTCAATGAACGCGTCAATAGTTTTTTGCTCTTTTTTATTATGCTATGCAAAAAAACTTACGTACATATGTATGTATTTAAGTTTGTTGTCCCAACCCTTATAATATTGTAGATGAGGGTCACTAAAATGTACTAGTGAGTTTTTAGTTCAAATGTCTCCATACGGTCGTAAAAGAATAGTACTAAAGTCTACTGGTAGATTTTCAATGACAACCCTATGTTATATATCAATAGGCGATTACATTGGCTGCGGTACACCTATTCAGTTATAATATTGACAATGTCACTAGTAAATCACTACAATTTTACTATTGACATCAAGCGAGGAAATATCGATATTGTAGACTAGAGCCCCTAAATTTACTAGTGAATCGTTGGTGCCAATGTCTCCATGTGGTCCCAAAAGAACTCCTTTGTCAGTATTGCTACTGTCTAGTGGTAGATTTTCAATGACAAGCTAATGTTAAATGTTAATAGATGATTACATTGTCTAGGGTACATCTGGTCAATAGTACTACTGACAATGTCACTAGTAAATCACTACTATTTCACTATTCGCATTTCCTGCAGGGTACTCATAGTCAATCTTTGCTATGTACGTAACGTATTACTTTTACTTATTACATGTACATATACATATGTATATATGTCAGTATATACACATGTAATTTTGCTTCATATAGTACAAACATAAATAGTACATATGTGTGTACATAACTTTTACGCTTTTTCTTTGTTCTTTAAATGTCATATTCCCTTTTTGCTTTTTACATTATGATAAATTGAATGTTAAAAATTTACTTTTACTTTGAGCAATCCACTTTCTTTAGCGCAAATAAAACCAATACAAGCTTTTTTTTGCCTTGTGCTGAAATAAAATTCCATGCCAAATTTCAATACAATTGCTTGGTTTAAACGTTTTAGGTTTAATTTTTTAACCCTGAGCTGTATGGGCGTAGCCCCACCCCCTAGCTTTAATTTTCAGGGTTTCAGATTTTTTTTTAGTTAGTTGCTCACCTAGACCTACTTGTGTACCAAATTTCAGCTCACTAGCGCAATATTTAATTTGTATGGTCCTGGTCCCGCCAAATTTTTTAGACTAAAGCTTTTTGGCCAGTGCTTACCATTCGCGTCAAGTTTCGCTAGAAACGGATACTAATAAATGCATTTTTCATCACAAATTTATAGCCTTGTATTATCGTAAGATGTATGCCAAATTTCAATAAAATTGCTTGGTTTAAACGTTTTAGGTTTGCTTTTTTAATTCTGAGATATATAGGCGTAGCTCCGGCCCCTGGGTCTAATTTACAGGATTTCAGATTATTTAAATGTACTCAGCTGAAGTACATAAAATAGGAGGATTACATTTTATAGGCGTGTTAACGCCCACTTTTTTAAATGAAAGTTTAAATCTTTGCATTATTGCAACATGTATGCCGAATTGCAATAAAATCGCTTTCATTAAACGCTTTAGATTCGCTTTTTTAATTCTGAGCAATATGGGCGTAGCCCCACCCTCCTATTTAAAATGTTCAAGTTTTCAGATTTTTCTAGTTCATTACTCATCTAGATATACTCATGTACCAAATTTTAGCTCTCTAGCTATAGCGGAAGTGCTTCATCAATTTGATGAGTGATCAGTGAGTCAGTGAGTATATCTTAAAATATCCACTTTTTGCACCTCCATATTTCAGGAAGCTTTTGTTGCAAAACTTTAAAACTTCGCATATGTGGTGACACTATGAATTAAATTTTAGAATTTTACGACCGCGGGGAACAAAGTTATATGGGGGTAAAAACACTACGAATGGCTTCCTGTAAATATACACACTGCGTGCATTGGCCTTAAATTGGCCTGGCCCACTACCGTGCGCCTAGATTATTACAATATTGTATGTATTTTATAAATTCGTCATCGTCTTACTTATATTTAACCTGTTAACTTCACATAGAGAATAGATTGGTTTTCTGAAATAGGATTCTCACAATACTTTTATTTGTAAATATAACTGATGCCGTTCATTTCTGATAGCCATTTTAAAATATTTTTAGATACAACTGAATTAGGGCATCTGGGTTTTTTTCATGTAGTTTTCAATTTTGAAAACATTTTCAAAATCAAAAAAATTAACAACATACATATATCGCCCATTTACTCAAACAACGTCATAACTACAAAAAACCATTTTGCCAGAAAACGAGTTTGAAGTTTTCAAGTTACACACAACTTAATGAAAAAAGAAAATTTAATTTTTCTCTCAACAGTTCAGTAAACCAGATATTTGTATGACAAATAAGTGAAATATTGTTACCTTTAAAACAAGTCTACACCGATCAAAATCGCTTAGCGTATCAAAAGCTGTTATCAACTAAGTAAAAACGTATTTTTGAAACATGCCATTTTTTAGCCAAAAACCTTTATCGATTTTGAGCGACCCCTAAACCTTGATCAATTTTCATGTTTAATACACCAAAATTTTTCTTTTATTAAGTACAATTAGAAAACAACTTGTGCCATTGACATTTAAAAAAATATTTTTTTGGGATATGGTCTAATGTACATACCTAGACGGGAGTCCTTAAGCCAGGACGAACGCCAGCTAAACAATAAATATATTTATACTCTGTGAAGTTGCCGTTGCGCATGCATACATATGTATGCACACATATATACGAGTATACATATATGTATATATTGCACCCATCCAAAGTCCGGC
Organism: Tachina lurida; assembly: GCA_944452675.1. Taxonomy (NCBI): domain Eukaryota; kingdom Metazoa; phylum Arthropoda; class Insecta; order Diptera; family Tachinidae; genus Tachina; species Tachina lurida. The sequence goes on along the minus strand of OX101753.1, from coordinate 107,808,747 downwards.
TAGGTAGAAAACTTTTTTTTGGTTCTGTTGGCATTTTTGGGGGGAAAAAAAACAACCAAATGATCATGAATAATAAATCGGATATTGGTAATTTTTGCATTTTGGTGATTCTTCACAAACTTGCCCTTTTTTGGATTTTTATTCGTCATTAATAAAAACCCTTAGGAATTTTGTATACTTTTCGTCTTTAACAAAAATTGTTTTGTTAAGTTTGTTTATTTTAATTTATTTTTGGCTGCCACTTGTTGCAAGCTCATTTAGAAAAGAGTTTAATTTTTTAAAACACATTTGGTAATATGGATATTTACGTTAGAAACGTTAAACCAGGCGACCGATAAGTTGAATATTATTGAGGCGCTCAAGCGCACGAAAATGAGTGACTGATATAATTTAGAGAACGTTAACGTGTGACATCGTGGGATTGGCTGTTAATTTTCTTTCATTTGTGTATATAAATCTGACTGTTTGTTTATGTTTTCTTTTTACTTTTGTTAAACGATTGGCTGATGTGACGTATGTAGATGCGTAGAACGAAAATTTTTTTACACACTGAATGCGCAATCTTGTATTTTATCATTCTTGGCTCTGTGCTCACACTCCAAAAATTATGCTTTTATGGAGAGGTTATTCCTAAACTGTATGTAAGTATGTATTATTCGAATTTCCAAATATTCGGCCATTTCTAGATATTCGTATTCGATTAAAAAAAATTATAAAGAAATTCATAAATCCAAAACGAAATTTAAATTAATGGCACACTAAATTAGTTTGTAATAATTTAAAAAGATAAATTTATTTCTATTTTTTTGGTATCCGTTTTTCAGCCAAATAATCTGCTATAGTTTTCCGTATTGATGACTGAGCAGTATTTGAAAAACCAAGATGAGAATCGGCATTAGCCTCACGTTCGCTTTCACTAGATTCTATAAGTGAGATCATTGTGTATTTCAGAGAGCTTGAAGATGACTCCATTTGGTCATCTTCAAAAAAATCTTAAATGTGTATGAAACTAAAAAAATATTATATCTTGGATCAATAAAAGTTGCCGTGGTAAAAAATGTTTCATTCTCTAAAAGAGAAAATTTTTTAATCAATGCACTTAGCGGGAGGGCTGTAACAATACTTACACATTACTGGTGTGTTTTAGGATATCAAATGACTCAAAATGATGTCCATTACGAAAGATATGTAATTTTTCTTTTCTACATTTTTCTCTCTTCTACAACATTATATTTTCAATCACTATTGCCAGATAATTTTATCAAAAATCTGCAAAAATTGGCTAAAAAATCTGAAAAATAATTTTAAAAAATCTGCAAGAATAAAAACACCTTCATTTTGAATTCTTTTCCATTATGTTTACGAATTAACATAAATTACCTTGCTATACAAAAACATCCCAGCAAAAAACGTTGCCTACTAGAATGCAAAAAAGTGTATGTACTCCTCAGTCGTAAGTACTTACAATTTGACTGAATAACCCATTATTTTTGTTTGAGAAGTTCAAAAAGTATGCGGTACCCTATACTTTTTGCCTACAAACATACAAAAGTTAATAGATTACTGATTGCCTAAAAGTACTCAAAATTTAATGGGTTATTTTTTGCGAACAAATATGCAAAATAATATAGATTAATTTTTGCTTAAACTTATTCAAAATTAATTTGCTATATTTTCTAATTTTTTTATTTTAAATGAATAAAATTTTGTAACAAATTTCTCTAGATATATATACATATTTCCTTATTAACTGGAAAGTACTACAATAAGTACTTTCACGTAGTGATATTCATTACATGACAGTCATTATTATGCAAATAAAATAATTAGATAAATAAGTACCACTCGTTACTTTGTAAGCCATTAAAAGAGTACTACCCATTACAAAATTTCGAAAATTTTTTGCTGGGATATGCTGATATTACAAAGTGTTTGATAAAAAAAAAAAATAACAAAAGGACAAGGAAAAATATATGCAAAAGTCTTCTACATAAAACTTAAGAAAATAGTACATATTAGGGAGGTAACGAATTTTTGTGGCACGAAAAATGGTTCAAAATGGCTTGCAAAGTGGCACGAAAAACTATAATAATTGGCACGAAAATGGCACAAAATGGCAAAACTGGCAAAAAAAATAATATGTTATTTAAGGACAATTTATTTTATTAAATTTTAATTGCACAGTACAATAACATGTTTCTTCAAGTTGTCAAAAACAGATGATCTCCTATTGTCGGATAGAACAGTTGAATAAAAGGAGAACACTCGTTCGACATGGCAAGATATAATTGGATCAAACCTAAATGTCAATGCTTCAGATGGAGAGAGGTTTTCAATATATTCATCTGCTTCACTTTCATTAAAAAATATATTATTTCTTATTTCTTATTTTAGTTCTCGTTGTACCTTCATAGTGAACAGAAGTATTAGCGGAATTTCTTTTTACATACTAAACCAAAAAAAACCATAAAAAAAAAAAAATATTTGTAGTACATATTTGTTGTACATTAACTTTGATAAACAAGCTATTTTTGCTTTGCTAATATTTTTTTTTTTGCATAGACAGTAATAACTAAAACAAAAAAAAAAACAAAAACAACCGTAAACAAAATAACTTAAAGTGCCCTTGAGGAATACACTTACAAAGTGCCCTTGAGGAATACTTTATATGAGTACCTCGAAAACAAATAATTGCGAAGTGAGTGATAACGGCAGAAATGCCTATCTTACTGTGAGTTCTGATGATCTTAATTTAAAAAAAATAAATAAAAAACTTGATGACAGACTTTTTTTTAACGGCTAAGCCAATTTTTCGTCAGCGATCAACTTCGCTTTGTCCAATGTCAACTGATTCGTTAACATTACAGTTGCCTACTACTTCGTCATTTAAATCAGCGATATCATCCGATTCATCACTTACCCAATTAGTCACTGAAAATAAAAAAAGCCCAAAACCCAAGGTCCAAATTGGAATGGACCGATATATTATTGTGGGAAAGCGCGGGCGAAGCCCTAATTCTACTAAAATTGCATCTGCTTCAAAGGTATCTAGGGATAACAGCGCATCATCTGCTAATCGTTTTCAAATATTGCAAGATGACAACGACACAACTGATATATCCGCGAAAAAAACCTCCAAGCCGCCACCAATATATTTGAGAGAAAAAAATTCAAACGCTCTTATTAAGAAATTAATTTCGGTAATTGGTGAGAATAAATTTCACGTTGTTCCAATAAAACATGGCAATATCGATGAAACGAAAATTCAAATCTATGACGAAACTGATTTCCGCAAAATGGTTGCTGAATTTGAAAAAAGTAAAACAAGCTTCTACACATACCAGCTTAAGAGCGCTAAAGGCATGCAGATCGTATTGAAGGGCATAGATTCTTATGTTGCCCCCGAAGAAATAAAAGATGCACTCGTCCTCCAGGGGTTCAAGGTAAAAAATGTGTCCAATATAATAAATAGAGAAAAGATTCCCCAACCCCTATTTCGTGTTGAACTTGAGCCTAATGATATAAAATTGAAAAAAAAAATGAGACGCATTCAATTTATAATTTAAAATACCTCTTGTACCGAAAAATCACAGTTAAAGAGCCACATAAGCGTTCAGGTCCTGTACAGTGCCATAATTGCCAAGAATATGGCCATACAAAAACATACTGCAATTTACCCTCTGTTTGTGTTGTGTGCGGCGAATTACACGGCACCGCTAGCTGCAACAAACCAAAAGATCAAATTGATAAAAAATGCAGTAATTGTGGAGGTAATCACACCGCTAACTACAGAGGTTGTCGTGTGTACTCTTTGGTAAAGAATACTATGGTGCAAAAACCTAAATTAGCTCCAGCTCAATCAGCAAACGTTTACTCTGCCACTTTTCAGCAAATGAGCCAACCAGTTACTTCCCGTGTAACGTATGCAGATTCTGCTAAGGCTAGTTCTATTCCGACACAAAATGTTTCACCGCAAAATAATTCTACAAATACACACTCAAACTTTAATTATAATCGCCTTGAAGCCACTATTGAAAATCTTGTGCAAACTATAAACAATTTTACAACAAATATTTCAGCATGATGTAAGAAATGTTGCGAATGCAGAATATTCTTCTTCAAGCAATACTTAATAAGCCATGAACACGTTAACAATATGTTTCTGGAACGCAAACGGCATTCGCCAACATAAAAATGAACTTGAGCACTTCCTCACGGAAAAAAATATTGATATAATGTTGGTCTCTGAGACTCATTTGACTTCGAGAAGCCTTTTTAAAATTTATGGCTACACCTTATATGATTCAAAGGACCCGAGAGGAAGAGCATGCGGTGGATCAGCAATTTTAATAAAGTCAAGACTCAATCATTATATCTGTGGGCTTTTGACAAAACAACTTCGCTCGAAATAAGACATTTTTGCAAGATTTTTATATTAAATATAAATTTTCAAGACGTTTCTTTTTGTGTAATCCTTGCATTTCTACGCCATTTGGTTAAAAATCTACAGTTCTTGGCAAATCAACTTCTTTCATTATATTTGGAAAAAATATTTGATAAAATATCTTATCTGAAAGAGTTTAAAAATTTTCTAAAATGCAATAAATAAAATTGTTATATCCTTTTGACAAAACATCTAAATTGTATTTAATATTTTTTTGCATATATACATTTTATTTTAACAAAACAACTTCTCTTCAAAGAAGTTGTTTTATCAAAACTGAAATTTAGAAAATATGTAACTTGCTTGAGACAAGATAAATTTTTAAATGGTTTATAGGAGAAAATTAATTTTGACTAAACGACTTGTGTAATGTAAGTTATTTTTTTTTTGTTGAAAACAATTTCGACAAAACATCCTATCTTTTTAGTCTAAATTTTTCTGGCATTAGAATAGAATTATTCATATCTTCACTTCAATTTAGTATTTAAATTTAATACTACTCTTTCACTTTTTCACCCAATATTTCAAAATCAATGTTACTAGATATTTTATCAGTTTTTTCGTTCTCCTGTAAAATTACAGTTTTTGAAAGAGGTTGTTTTGTCAAAAGTCCACAGATATTATTGATAACATTTGTGAAGAACATTTACAAGCAACGAATATTTGTATTGAAAATTTTTCCAATAATTTTGTCATATCATCAATTTACTCTCCTCCTAGATTCGCAATTACTGAGCATCAATACGAGGATTTTTACAAATCTCTGGGTCCTTGTTTCGTAGCAGCTGGCGACTATAATGCTAAACACACGTTCTGGGGTTCGCGTCTTATTACACCCAGAGGTCGAGCGTTGTTCAATACAATTTCCAAAATGGGCTTGGATGTCATTTCAAGTGGGGAGCCCACTTATTGGCCTACTGACATACATAAAATTCCGGATGTAATACACTTTGGCGTTATGAAAAATATCTCTAGGGATTTAATTCAAATTGAAGCTTCTCTAGATCTCTCGTCCGATCACTCTCCCACGATCGTTACAATTTATAGCCCATTAAGAAGTGATTTACCTCACCCATATGCCAATTTGATAAATCGTGTAAATTGGCTGCGATTCAAAAAATATCTTAGTAGTCATTGCACGGAAAACATTACACTAAGAACACCTGATGATGTTGAATCTAACATTGCCAATCTTAACGAAAATATTAAGCAGGCTGCTAAACATGCCACTACCTCCTATCCGCAGACTGGGTTTAATAGACTATATTCTACAGATATTGAACGTCTCGTATGTAAAAAAAGAAGAGCTAGAAGGGAATGGCAACAGCACAGATCACCCCAGAATAAAATTAGATTTAAAGAGTGCACTAAACGACTCCAAGAGCTGCTTGCACATGAAAAAACTGCATCTCTTAAAAACTATCTGGAAAATCTTGATGTCACACCAGCATCTGATTACTCTTTATGGCGTGCTGCTAGAAACCTTAAAACACCCGTTGAGTTTAACCACCTCTGCGCACATCTACCGGAGGTTGGGCAAGAAGCGATACTGAAAAAGGTAACATATTTGCTGCCCATTTAAAATACGTATTTACCCCAAACACATGTACTGGTGTAATTGATTTGCCAAATGTAGTCGCTCTACCCCCTCAACAAATAAAGTTTAAGACGCGTGATGTGCAAAAACTAATTTCTGAACTCAACCCAAAGAAAGCTCCGGGTTTTTATGGAATTAGTAACCAGATGCTAATAAAGTTGCCTCGTATTGCAATTAGAATACTGTTATTTATTTTTAACGCCATTTTACGACTGCAGTATTATCCAAATAGCTGGAAGCTTGCCAAAGTTAAAATGATTCCAAAGCCGGGCAAAGACCTTACCAAGGCTGAGTCATACAGGCCAATAAGTCTCCTATCAACAATGTCAAAGCTTTTCGAAAAACTGCTCATGACAAAATTGTCCCCAATTCTAGTTAATAGTGGGTGCATACCGGACCATCAATTTGGTTTTAGAAGTCAGCATAGCACCATTGAACAAACTCATAGATTGGTCCAATTTATAAGAAGAACATTTGAAGAAAAGAAGTATTGTTCTGCGCTGTTTATCGACGTTTCTCAGGCATTTGATAAAGTGTGGCATGAAGGCCTAATTTTAAAATTAAAAACATACCTGCCAATAAACGTTGTAAGTTTTTTGAAAAGTTACATTACTGCCCGGAAGTTCACTGTTGTGGAAGGAGACTTTATGAGCATGCCTGAAACTATCTCATCCGGTGTGCCACAGGGGAGTATACTGGGGCCAGTTTTGTATTTGATTTATACTTGTGATATGCCTCTGAGCAGCAATATCCACACTTCCACATTTGCTGATGATACAGCCTGCCTTAGTATGCATGAAAATCCTTACGAGGCATCCCGATATCTTCAAGAACACATTACCCAGCTGGAACTATGGTTAAACTTATAGAGAATTAAGGTAAACGAACAAAAGTGTGTTCAAGTAACATACACATTACGAAGAGATACGTTTTTACCCATTCGGATTAACAATCAAGTTGTCCCTCAACATACTCATGTGAAATATCTTGGTATACACCTTGATCGACGGCTTACTTGGAAACACCACATTGACTCTAAGTTAACCCAAATGAAATTAAAATTAACTCAGGTACATTGGCTGATTGGTAGAAATTCAACCCTCAGTCTAGCTTGCAAACTTTTGATATACAAGTCACTTTTGAAACCGATATGGTGCTACGGAATTCAACTATGGGGTACTGCTTCAGCTTCCAATGTCGAGAGAATCCAACGAAGGCAAAATAAAATTTTGCGATTAATAACATCGGCTCCATGGTATATAAAAAACTCAAATATACATCGTGACTTAAATATGCCACTAGTGACTGAAGAAATTGCAAAAAACGCTGGCAAATATTTAACAAAACTCGAGTCACATCCTAATCCGCTTGCTCGTAATATTTTGAACTTTACTGGACACATCCGCCTAAAAAAGAGGGATACAAGGGCTCTTATACTCAACACTCCAGATGGGACTAACTGAAAATAATTTTTATTTTTTATTTATTTTTTCTTCCTTTTGTTTATCACTACTTAGATATGTATTATTTATAACTATCTCTAAATTTATGTCCGACAGTGGTCGGGCCTAATAATTATATTTTAGATTTAAGATTTGAATACTTATTGTTAGTTCATATAGGAAGATACAATAAATAAATATCATGTAAAAAAAAATAAAAAAAAAAATTTCTTATTTTAATTAATGCATGTAATCCGGTATTTCGATCTAAAACTTTTTTCAACTTATCTGATTTTTTAAAAATTCAGAGACTTCCTTAAAATTGTCGCAATAATATATTGTAGCTTTAACCCATGTTCTCCATCGAGTGACACAAGGGTATGGAGGTTTTTTAAGATCGGAAACATTGATTTGAAAATATTGTTTCGAGAAGGGGCCTGCAAAATACAAAATCACATATAATGCTGTGATCTTGTACCTTAAGAAATACAGCTTTAAAGTTTCATTAGTCTTTACTTTCAGCTGTTGCTCTGTGCTGTGCCGTTCTGCTTCTAAATTTGAGTGCTTAATTTTTCTGTAGTAACGTATCAGCTGTTTCTCACCAGAAGAGTCGCAGTTATCCACTAAAATGATGACTTTTTCATCGTCAATTATTAAGTTTCAATAAAATTTTGTGTTCTTTTAAAAATTAAATTTTTTTAAATTCTAAAAGCACAATCACAAATTATTTCAAAATGTTTTTATTTAATTTATGCTGTCACTTACAATTACTTAAAAATTTTTTTATTGTTATGCATTAAACACATTCACCACAGCAGGCTACATGGCTATACGACTACAAGTGCCGCTGGCAACAAATGTTGCCTAGTAGCCAGCTACTTAATTATTTTGAAGACGGCAGCAGCGGCATAAATTTATATTTCAGTGGTGCCGCTTTCAAATATTTCACATTTATAAAAATAAAATAGTTTATTCAAAAATATAAAAACAATTCAGTTTATTTCTTTATATTTTTTTTGCGATTTTTACTATTTATGGGTTTAGTAATTTCTTAAATAGTTTTAGCAATTTTTCGCTAACCTACGATTTTTCCGCGTTTTTTCACTTGTTTCCAATCTTTTTATATTTTCAATGACTTTTGCGATTTCTAATAAATTTTAGGACTTGCTTCCGATTTTGCAATTTCTCGCCAATTTTTGCAAACTTCGCTATAAAACCGACTTCTTGCATGCTTTCAGCCTCCTAACAGTTTAGCCGATTTTTAAACAATATTAGGCTTTGTTATTATTTCGCTGTTAGTACGAATAAGTTTTTGCGAATTTTCGCCATTCCGCGGTTTTTACCGAATTTTTTGCATTCCTTACAGTTTTAGCAATTTTTAATCCCTATTATGGCTTGTTTACAATTTTGTAAATTTTCGCAATTTTTTGCATAGTTCGTGAAAAAAGTGGTTTCTGCACGGTTTTAGTTTTCTACGAGTTTTGCTGATTTTTCAACAATATTAGACTTTGTTATCATCCCGCCGTTAATACGTTTCTGCAGATTTTCGTAATTTTCGCAATTTTTGAAGATTTTTTTCGCATTCCTTAAAGTTTTAGCGATTTTGAATCAATATTATGGCTTTTTGAAAATTTTGCATATTTTCGCGATTTTTGCAAAGTTCGCAATAAAAGTGACTCTTTGTGTGTTTTTTAACTTCCTAAATGTTTTGAAGATTTTTACACATTATTAGAGTTTGTTATCATCACGCTGTTAGTAACGTTTTGCTTTTTTTTCTTAATTTTCGCAAATTTTTTGCATTCCTTTCATTTTTAGCGATTTTTAATCAATATTATGGCTTTTTTAAAATTTTGCAACTTTTCGCGAACTATAACTTTTTTCGCTTTGCAAAAATATATTACTTTTGTGATTAACATTAAAATTTTTTAACTTAGTTTTTTATTTTCAATAAAAAATATTTCTTGGCACTAATTTGATTTGCATATGTATTTTGCTATATTGTCAACACTGTTTTTGGTTTGCAAACTTGTGTATTCTATTTTTGACATTTTGTAATCGGTAGCTTGCTGTGGTGAATGTGTTTAATGCTTCACAGGTTGCACCGAAACAAAACTGAAAGAAACAGAAAAAATAACGACTTGTATTATATTTCTATAAACAAACAAGAGTCAGCTGATTCGAGAGTAAAAACTATTATTGAGTTTGCAGCTTGATTCTTAAGTGTTTACATTTTCAAAATCTAAAAAATCAGCTAGTTGGTGTAACATTTTTGGAAATAATGTTTTAATGCCTGTTAAAAATATAAGATAGTCAAATAAATACATTGAAAAAAAATTTAAATTTACAATTAGCCCACAATAATTACAAAAGAAATTGTAAAAAAAGCTGCCATTGCGCTGGCATTACCTTTTTCTATGTGAACAATGTTTAAGAGATATGACGTCCCCTTTCCTCCTTCTTCCAACAAACCAAATACGAAATTCGCGAAATCCGCTGCTCGCTATCGGTAGTTTCATCCATTTCATTTCATTCATTCGGCTCTGTTTTATATTTTGTACAGCGGTATGTTGGCAGCTAAAAAAGTGTTACACAAATCCAAAAAGTATGGGTTCAATTATGTTGTGGTATCTGTCAGCAGGGATTGTGTCGAACGAGATTTAAATTTTTCGACCAGCACTGTATGCCTCAAAGAAGAGAAATGCTTTACAACATTATACAATTTTGGTTTATTAAGCTTTGCAGTCGCACACTATAGTATAGTGTGAATACAGCACTGATGAATCTCCTTTTAATATATTTGGAAATTTTTTTAACGTTCGTAAATTAAATTCCTTTATCGCCTCTTTAGGAATTTTGTTTATATTTTAAATACATATACATACATAAATGTGAATTAAAACAAACGAACAAAACTTTGACTTACATACATCGCACCTTATCAACAAGAGGGTATTAACTAGGGATGTAACGAATACCAGTTTAGCGAATGCGAATGCGAAAACGAATAATACATTTTAATTTTTGCGAAAGCGAATGCGAAAGCGAGTGCAAATATTACAATACGTTAAAAAAATCACATGAAAATAAATCTGTCTAAGAACATGAAGTTTTGTTGTATAGATAGATCTACTTGAGTCTTGAATTCAGCAAATATTTTTTCAAAATTGTTAAACTGAAAGATATATGAAATCATATTAAAATAAGAATAGATAATAATTAAAAATAAATTTACAAAATGGTAGGCAATCAACCCATTCGTACTTTGGTCTTAAGAACTTGAACTAAGTTCAACATTTCCTGTAAAATGCTACCAAAATACATATCATGAAAAAAATTTGCAGAAGTAGTGCTCTGTTCATCTTGAGAAAAACATGAAATATATCTTCAACATTTTAAGTTTTCATGCGAAATAATATGAGTGGCACTTGTTTCGCAAAAAATTTACAACAAAGAAAGATTAGTTAATATTTTTGCATTTCAAATTTTTTGTACGAAGTAATGACTGGTGCTTACCATTTTTAACAGAATAGTCTTAAGTAGAAAATGTTTTCGCGCAAATCAAACACTGCCTTTTCTTTTTCAAAAACTGGAAAATATTTCCAATATTTTTGTCTTTAGTATTCGCTTTAAATATTCGCATACATTTTAGCGAATGCAAATGCGAATGCAAATAGCAAAAGTAAGCGAATTATTTGCAAATGCGAAAGCAAATGCGAATATTCGTTACATCCCTAGTATTAACTCAAAATTTTTGAAATTTCACTTTTTGCAAGAAATCAACTAACAACATCAATATCTATCTACTGTAAAAATTTCAACGTATTCCGATTACTCTTTCACCTCGAAAATCACATTTGAGAGCATTTTTGTGATAGTGTAGTGACTACCTTTATATAATCAAAAAGGTATTATTTTGAGTTAGTACAAAAGTGCACACAGGAATGTATCTTATATTTTCATAAAAAAGGTATTATTTTGATTTGAGCCTTTATTCAAGTTAAAAATAATCCAATTGTTTTATTTAAATTCTGTTGTATTTTGAGTTGATACTGTTTTGTTTAAAAATATATTTTGAAACTTTATTTAAATTTCAACTAAAGCGTCGTAACTCAAAATAATACAGAAAAAAATATCGAGAAAATTCAGAAAAATGGTATTAACTCAAAACATAGAGTTTTTTCCCAAGAATTCCAACATTTTGAAATAAAAACAATGCAAACATATTTTCAAATGAAATTTAATTACTACTATGGATTCGGATTTTCAAATTCTCTTGTAATCTAACCACAAACATTTTTTCGTCTCTACTGAACATTTTAAAATTTTGAGTTAATACCCTCTTGTTGATAAGGTGCGACATGTATGTCCATTCCTTTTTCTAATATAACGTTACTTTTATGCAATTTGATTGTAGATTTTATAACATACATATATGTATTTCGAAAATAAATGATCAAATATAAATAGTATACTGGAAAAAAGGACGTATATGTATATTGTTAATACAACACATTGATCAAAAATTTTATGAATTATTAATTTCAGCAGGGCGATTCCGGTCAAAGAAAAACTCTGACACATGAAAATTTCTTCGAGTTTGCCAAAAAATGGCATTTTATGGCATGGTGGACTAAAAATGGCTTTTTATGTCAAAAATTTAAGAAATGGCAAAAATAGCAAAAAGTGGCATATGCCATAAAAAACTTGCCCTGTTGATCACTTATACCTGCACTTTTCGAAACCGTTACTAGCTTTAAAATTGTTGTGTTAACAGAAAAAAATATGCAAGAATTATTTTCAACAAACAATGTTATTGAATAAAATTTTTAAATTCAATAATATTTGTCATTAACTTGAATATTATGTTTATCAATACCGCGCATTTTAAAATATCATTTAATTTAATTTGTTTGTGTTGGTGTTTATCTTGCTTGTTGATTGACCCAACGTGGTCATGTGCTATTGTTGTTGTTTATTTTGATTGCTCGGCTTGTATACGTGTGAATTACAACAAGTAGCCGAAAAACGTTGTGGCTTGTTTTTTTTCTCAACAAAGTTATTTTTAGATTATATCATAACGCAATGCGCAAATGTAGAAGAAACATAAGAAATCATGTTTTGCGTGTATTCATTATTTGCGTATATAAAGCGATTTGCTCCTTAGCTAAGTGGTAAGTATGTTAAACTATTAGTCAAGAGACTCCCGGTTCGACTCATCCCAAACACATTTAGTTTTAATCGCAGCCAAGCAAGAACAAACCAAAAGGGGTTAAAAAAATGCGACATTCATCCACACACACACACTAAAACAAATATCACTGAAAATAAAATTTCAGCCAACAATTTTTTTCTTTGATTCATTAAATCGCTTTATTGACTTTATATCCAATAAACATGCTTACAATTTTATTTATCAATATTGTAAAAATCGTCATCACAGAAAATTCGAAAGATTTTTTTATTGAATCAGCGGTTTTCGTATTCAAATATTAAAATCATTTTTTTCTGTGTTTCAAACGTGCTGCAAAGTATTCAGCTTTCCCTTTTAGCATTGCTCCTCCCAAACGCATGTTTTGAATTCGACATGGCGTAAACCATTTGGATAAACATTGCACAGAAAAAAATGATTTTCATATTTGAATACGAAAATCTTTGATTCAATAAAAAAATCTTTTAAATTTTCTGTGATGACGATTTTTACAATATTGATAAATAAAATTGTAAGCATGTTTATTGGATATAAAGTCAATAAAGCGATTTAATGAATCAAAGAAAAAAATTGTTGGCTGAAATTTTATTTTCAGTGATATTTGTTTTAGTGTGTGTGTGTGTGTGGATGAATGTCGCATTTTTTTAACCCCTTTTGGATTGTTTTTGCTTGGCTGCGATTAAAACTAAATGTGTTTGGGATGAGTCGAACCGGAAGTTTCTTGACTAATATTTTAACATACTTACCACTCAGCCAGGGTTACCGCCAGGAATTTTAGAAAAGTCGCACAAAAGGTCGTTTTGTGAAAATAAAGTCTCACAAAAAAGTCGTTTGAGAAAATAAAAGTTGCACCTCTTTTTTTAACGTTTTTTATTAATAAAAAGCACAACAAAACAAAAAAACAATTGAAACAAAACAAAAAGCTTATTGCAGAATCCATTTTTATCATATTTCACAACACATGCAGTTGCATTATACATGCTTATATATGTACCCATCAAAAAATTACACATTACCATATAATGACTTACTTTTCTGATTACCAAATTTCATTACTCGCTTACAAATTGCATTACCTAAAATTTAAAAAAATTATGTACAAGTTGCTAAATGAGGAGAAGAATTTTTTTAGATTAAATAGATTACGTGAAAAGTTGCCAAATAAAAAAAAGTAAGTACTTCTCAAGAATCGATTATTTTAGTCTCATGCCTTGTTAAAATCATTAAGTTGGTAATCCAGTAAGGAATAGCTTGCACCAAAAATGCTTCATTCCAAACCCGATTACCTTTTTTGAAATTTTTTGCTGGGTATGTACATTTTTTCATGTACCCTGAAGATTTTAGCAAAACTATTCTTTGCAACTTCTACTGAAAATTTATGAAACATTTCTTGAATACATTTTATACATGACATGCATGTTGCATAAAAGTGATAAAAGTGTTTCCAAATGACCAATAATCTGTGAATTGCTTTTAAATTTTGCCGACGTTATTTTGCCGATTTTTTTTTTTATAAAAACATTTACTGCAAATTAACTGTTTTTTGAGAAGTTTCACAAAAAAGAGTAAAAAGTCGCAACAAAATTAAAAAAAGTCGGAAAAGTCGGTGACAAAAAAAGTCTCACAAAAAGTCGCAGACCGCTAAAAAAGGGTCAAATTGCGACTTTAGTCGGGTGAACGGTAACCCTGCACTCAGCTAAAGAGCAAATCGCTTTATATACGCAAATAATGAATACACGCAAAACATGATTTCTTATGTATCTTCTACATTTGCGCATTGCGTTATGATATAATCTAAAAATAACTTTGTTAAGAAAAAAACAAGCCACGACGTTTTTCGGCTACTTGTTGTAATTCACACGTATACAAGCCGAGCAATCAAAATAAACAACAACAATAGCACATGACCACGTTGGGTCAACCAACAAGCAAGATAAACACCAACACAAACAAATTAAATTAAATGAGATTTTAAAATGCGCGGTATTGATAAACATAATATTCAAGTTAATGACAAATATTATTGAATTTAAAAATTTTATTCAATATTTTTATCTAATTTTTCGACCTTTTTTTCTGTGAAAATTAAACTATTTTTCCGAGCTTTAGGTCAGTTATTAAATTCTTGTATTTATTATTACGATATTTCGTAAACCTTCGGTTTACTTCTTCAGGATATAGTATATTGAATTTTCTGTTTTTTTTTTTTTTTTTGAAAATCAATATACTATATCCTGAAGAAGTAAACCGAAGGTTTACGAAATATCGTAATAATAAATACAAGAATTTAATAACTGACCTAAAGCTCGGAAAAATAGTTTAATTTTTATTCAATAACATTGTTTGTTGAAAATAATTCTTGCATATTTTTTTCTGTGTGCTCAAGGTCTTCATATTCAGCACGATTTGCCAGCACGATTATTGTCATCAATTATAGAAATTTTTTCTCACGTAGAAATTTTAGCATGAATTTAAATAGAACTGACTACGTTTGGGACGCATTACATATCCACTCGCAGACAAATTAAAATTTCGTTGTTTTGATATCCCGACTTTGATTAAAATTTATATTTTTCTTAATTCTGACTCCGTTGTATAGAGGCTTTTGAATTAATACTTCGCTATATGGAGGGTTTGTAGTTCAAAATTTTTTCGTTATAACTACATATAGATAGTTTCTAGAGTATTTTTATATGAAAAACTTTCCAATAAAGAGGTTTTTTTCAGCGAACCGAGCAAAGATTCGTTGTATTGAGTTTCATATATAAGCACTAAGGTTTTGTAACCTAAATAATTTAAATTGCGGTTGAAATATACAAATGAGTTGTTTAATCAGCAACGAAGTGCATATAGACGTGCTTAACTAACAACAAACAAGCTTTTATAATTTGCAGATATAAATTCTATATTTTTTTTATTTTTTATTAAAATAATAATACAATGTCATCATAAGTACATAAATACATATACAGGGTGGGCCAAAAGTTACCATGGGGTTTAAAAGTTTAATAACTTTTTCGTTTATATATTTTATTTTTTTATTTTTCAGATTATAATTATAAATAACACTTGGAGAATAAATAAATAATGGAAAGATTCACTACTGAACAAAGAACCAGAATAATAGAATTTTATTATTTCGTCGACATTTTAACGTCAGAATTTTGCCCTCTGAAGCAATGATTTGCTGCTTAGTTGATCGTCATCAGCAACATGACACCGTAGACCATGTTTAAGTCGCACTGCGGAAAATATTGAACGAGTACAGCAAAGTGTTAACGAAACGCCAGAAACATCTGCCAGAAGGCATTCTGCTCAGCTCTCGTACGTCACTACGGCGCATTTTAAAAAAAGATTTACATTTATACCCATATAAGGTGAAAGAATTAGGGCTCGCAGATCATCGGCAACGTCTAAATTTTGCAATTAAATTTCAACAGTTGGGCAGAAATGAAGTCAACTTCATTGAAAATTTGTTTATGAGTGATAAAGCTAATTTTCATTTGAATGCCTTTGTTAATAAGCAGAACTGTAGGCTCTGGGATTCTGAAAATCCAAGGGCCATTCATCAACGTCAATTACATCCCGTTAGGTGTACAATATGGTTTGGGATCACATCTGAAAATATCATTGGGCCTTACTTCTTCGAGAATGAAGATGGAAGTGCTGTAACCGTAAATGGAGAGCGGTATCGGTTTATGATAGAAAATTTTTAACGTCCTGCTCTTGAAAAAAGACCTGTTATGTGGTTTCAGCAGGATGGAGCCTCTGCCCACACTGCCCGAGACACAATGGCACTTTTAAATGAAACTTTTGGAGAGCGAATAATTTCCAGAAATTTAAACATTATTTGGCCAGCGCGATCGCCAGATTTGACAGCACCCGACTATTTTCTTTGGGGTTCTTTGAAGGAGCGAGTGTATGAGAACAAGTCAGAGACAATCATTGAACTCAAGGCCAACATTGTTGCAGAAATTCGAACGCTACAGGCACAAATTTTATAAGATGTTAGGGAAAATGCCCTAAAACAACCCCATCAGTGCGAAGCTGAAAACTTTGGTCATTAAAGACGCATTATTTTTCATACTTTTTTTTTCATATCTATATTTATTTATTGTATCTTCAAAAATGAACTAACAATAAGTAATCAAATCTTAAATCTAAATATAATTATTAGGCCCGACCAGTATCGGACATAAACTTAGTGATAGTTATAAATAATACATAAGTAGTGATAATCAAAAAGGAAAAAAAGAAGTATTAAGCAGTCCCATCTCGAGTGTTGAGTATAAGAGCCCTTGTGTCCCTCTTTTTTTAGCGGATGTGTCCAGTAAAGCTCAAAATATTACGGGCAAGCGGATTAGGATGTGACTCAAGCTTTGTTAAATATTTGCCTGCGTATTTTGCAATTTCTTCACTCACTAGTGGCATATTTAAATCACGATGAATATTTGAATTTTTAATGTACCATGGAGCAGATGTTATCAAAAAACGTAAAATTTTGTTTTGCCTGCGTTGGATTTTCTCAATATTTGAAGCTGAAGCAGTGCCCCATAGCTGAATTCCATAGCACCATATTGGCTTCAAAAGCGACTTGTATATCAAAAGTTTGCAGTCTAGGCTGAGTGTTGAATTTCTGCCAATTAACCAATATATTTGAGTTAATTTAAGTTTCATATGGGTTAACTTAGAGTCAATATTATATTTCCATGTAAGCCTTCGATCAAGGTGTATTCCAAGGTATTTCACTTGAGAATGTTGAGGAATATTTTGATTGTTGATTCGAATGGGGGAACAGGTATCTTTTCTTAGGGTAAACGTTATATGAACACACTTTTGCTCATTTACTTTAATTCTCCATAAATTCAACCATATTTCAAGCTGGGTAATGTGTGCTTGGAGATTTCGGGATGCCTCATCAGGGTTTTTGTGAATACTCAAACAGGCTGTATCATCGGCAAATGTAGAAGTGTGTATGGTATTGCTCACAGGCATATCACAAGTATATATTAGATACAAGACTGGCCGCAGAATACTACCCTGTGGCACCCCAGAAGATATAGACTCGGGTACACTCATGAAGTCTCCTTCCACAACGGTAAATTTCCTATCAACAATATAACTTTCCAAAAGCTTTTGTATGTTTATTGGTAGGTATGTCTTCAATTTTAAAACTAGGCCTTCGTGCCATACTTTATCAAATGCCTGAGAAACATTAATAAAAAGGGCAGAACAATACTTTTTTTCTTCAAATGTCTTCCTTACAACTTGAACCAATCTATGCGTTTGCTCGATAGTGCTATGCTGACTTCTAAAGCCAAATTGATGGTCCGGGATGCACCCACTATCAGCTAAAATTGTGAACAATTTAGTCATGAGCAGCTTTTCGAAAAGCTTTGAAATTGTTGATAGTAAGCTTATAGGCCTATATGACTCAGCCTTGGTAAGATCTTTGCCTGGCTTTGGAATCATTTTAATCTTGGCAAGTTTCCAGTTATGTGGAAAATACTGCATTCGTAAAATTGCATTAAAAATAAATAGCAAGATTCTTATTGCAATATGAGGCAAGTTCATCAGCATCTTGTTACTAATGCCATCAATACCTGGAGCTTTCTTCGTGTCGAGTTCAGCAACTATTTTTTGTAGTTCATGCATCTTAAACCTTAAGGGACGAGGGGGTAGAGATACTACACTCGGTAATCCGGCAGCACCCGTACATGAATTGGGAGTGAATACAGATTTTAAATGCTCAGAAAATAAGTTACCTTTCTCACTATCGCTTCTTGCCCAGCCTCCGGTCGAAGTACGCAGTGGTGATTTGAGATCAACGGGTCTTTTAAGATTTCTAGTAGCGCGCCATAAAGAGTAATTAGATGTTGACGCTACATCAAGACCTTCTAAATAATTTTCCAGTAATGCAGTCTTTTCCGACGATAGCAGCTCTTTGAGTCGTTTAGTACATTCTTTAAGTCTGATTTTATTTAGGGGTGATCTGTGTTGTTGCCATTCTCTTCTAGCTCTCCTTTTTTCACATACAAGACGTTCAATTTCCGTAGAATAAATTCTATTAAAGCCAGTCTGCGGATAGGAAGTAGTGGGATGTTCAGCAGCCTGTTTAATATATTCGTTAAAATTGGCAATATTAAATTCAATATCATCATGTGATCTTAGCTGAATGTTTTCTACGCAGTGACTACTAACATATTTTTTGAATCCTAGCCAGTTGACCCTATTAATCGTTTTCACATATGAGTTAGTTAAAGCACTCCTCAGTGGGTTGAAAATTGTAACTATTGTGGGAGAGTGATCGGAGGACAGATCTAGAGAGCCCTCTACGTGAATTAAGTCCCTATGGATGTTTTTCGTGACGCCAAAATCTATAACATCTGGAATTTTTCTTACGTCAGTAGGCCAATAAGTAGGCTCCCCACTCTTAATGACATCTAAGCCCATTTTTGAAATTGTATTAAACAATGCTCTACCTCTAGGTGTAACAAGACGCGAGCCCCAGTATGCAGGGTGACCGATGACATTTTTCAAAAAGTCTCACCAAAAGGGGATTTATCAAAAAAAAGGGGCAAAATTAAAAAATAAACGAGAAAACTACATTAAAATTTTTAATTTTAATGTATTTTTATATAATTCACTATAAAAAAGGGAGAAAAAAAGTGGCAAGGCAGTCGAAAAAGTGTCAATTTGCCACTTTAGTCGGTCAAACGGTCACGCTGCCAGTATGTATGTTTTGCATTGTAGTCACCAGCTGCCACGAAACAAGATCCAAGCGATTTGTAGAACTTCTCATACTAATCTTCGGTAACTGAAAATCTGGGAGGTGAGTAAATTGAAGATATCACGAAATTCGCACAAAAATTTTCTACGAAAATATTCGTAGCTTGCATATATAAAAAATTTCCATTTTGTATATTATATAAACTGAGAAAAAAATATTTATTTATTTATTTATTTAACATACTAAACAAAGTAAATTTGCATAATATGGTATTGCACAAATATGGGCGGAGTAACTAAGACCATATGCCCAAGACATTATTAACAGTAGTTTAAAAAGTTTTGTGACTGTACACGACTTATGCCTTCACATAGGAAGTAGCAATGTGATTGTTAAGGAAATTCCACAAAAAACCGCAAGATTATACGGCTATCCGTGGCAGGACAGTCAACCAGTGCGAGCGAATCCTTGAAGGCAAAACAACACACACAAGCCTGACCGCACTTAAGAAATAATTACTATGACGCGAGAGATGTTCTCCAACCCAGAGATGCTTAACGACTGAAAAAAAATATAAAAAAATTAATAAACGAAAAACTTTTAAACCCCATGGTAACTTTTGACCCACCCTTTATATATAAGATTATGTACAAAGAAAAGAAAAAAGATTTTTATGATATAAAAATGTTCATACTTATTGGTTTTATTCAATTCTTCTCAATTATGTTTTTAAATATGAGACTAGATGAAAACTTGTTGCAGCAACACATGTTGTAAACTTACTTCATGGTAAACATTTTTTTCTTATAATATTTTATTGTAAAATTAATTAGGGTATTCACAACAGTGTCTTAAGTGTCCTAAGTGTCATAATGTCTTAACATTTTAACATAGTTTAAAAAAATTGTTGTTGCGCCTCAAACAAAAAGGTCATAAAGTAATAAAACTTACTCAGCTATGTTTATTGTTTGTCATAACCAAGGTTGACATTTTTCAAAAAGTGGCACCAAATAGGGGATTTATCAAAAAAAGGGGCAAAATTAAAAAAAAACGAGAAAACTACACTAAACTTTTTATTTTTAATGTATTTTTATGTAACTCACACTAAAAAAAAGGATAACAAAAAGTGGCAAGGCAGTCGAAAAAGTGGAAAGGTAGTCGAAAAAAGTGGCAATTTGACACTTTCATACATAGATTTAGAAAGCTAGAAATTCGGCGCGAATTTACTTATTGCTTTTATGTATGTACACAAAAAAAGTTAACACTTTTGAGCCTGCCGTAAGAAAAAGAAAAGTGTATAATTAATTCAATTTTGAGCATACAATGGATAAATATTTGAAAAGAAGAAGCTCACCATGAGCTTACTTTACAATAGAACTTCTTTTTTTATACGAGTATGTAATAGCATGTTTCCACCGGCATGATTTATACAAATCATGATGATTTGTGCAAATCATGTTAATTTCTACATGATTTACCATACATTTTACATATGGATAAATCACCTTAAAGTGGTTGATTTATTTTAAATAATGTCGAAAATACTATTTTTCGAACTCGATTTATCTATGCAACCGTGCGTTGCTTTTAAAATTACAAGCTCCATTCCTGGGTCATCCATCAATAGTGATTGACAATTTCGAAAAAATTACATTAAGGAATATTTAATAAATTTTAAATGTCAACCACATGTGAATAAAATTCACATTACATCTGCTACGACCACCTCATAAGGCACGTTCATAATCTGAGTACGAAAATTCGAACAATAAATCACTCACAAGTTCGGTGGAAAGACTTTGAAGTGATTTACTTAAACCTACTTGATTTAAAGTAAGTGTAAACATACTATAATACTAATTTGTCTAATTTTGAAAACTGTTGTTAATAAAATAATAATAAACAAGAAGATACGATACAGATTGAAGATGTCGCACCTCATTCAAGTAAAAACCCAAAAAGAAAACTGCCAAATTATAATAAATCATGGGAAGAGCACCCATTATTCAAGGATTGGATCAGGAGAAGTGATAATGGTTGTGCTTTTTGTAAGCTTTGTAACTCTGAAATAAAAGCAATGGGTGGTATATCAGATTCAAAGATGCATATTTTAAAATCAAAGCACCAATCAGGTGGAAAAGCTACACAAGTTCATTCGGAATCTAACTTATTATTCAGCGACCCGGGAAGTACAATTCTAAAGTGTCAAATATTGAGCTGCATTCAGCAGCGTTTTGTGCAGAACATAATTTGCATTTGTTATATACATGAATTATGTTCTATTCGACTGAGTTGTCGCAAATGAAACACTAATGTGCATGCATAAGAATGTATATGTATAATGATTTTATGCTGTGACATACATATGTACTTACATAAATATTGAATTTTTTATTTATATGTTCTTTTTCATATTTTGTCATGATAAAAATATATCAGGTGTAGACGTAGGGTTATGTTTTAGAACATCAATAAAAATATTAAATGAAATTGATTACATACATTGTATGTTTTATACTTTTTTGGATATTTTTTTTTGGGTTAACAGTTTTTTCTTCTAAAAATCAGTTTTTTTTCTCCAGTTGTAAGTTTTTTTTTTTCAAAAAGAATATGGCAACACGGAAAGGTGCTAAAACCAAAATACAAATAAGTACAATATTTTAAATTGTAAATTATGAGGGGTTGCTCACAGCATTATATTTTTTCGTGTTATTACTTTAAAACGTGGTAATTTATGAGTACCATCTGAATATCCCATATACATATATGTATGTAAACATAATACATTAAAAAGAATTTAGTGTAAATATCTCGTTTTTTTTAATGTTGCCCCTTTTTTATAAATATCCTACTTGGTGATACTTTTTTTAAATCCCCTTTCTGTGCCGCTTTTTGAAAAATGTCATTGCTCACCCAACCTCCTAAACACTCAAGACATTGGTGGAACATGCAGATTGTCTTAAGAGTGTGCTTCACTATTGTAGTTCTGAAGATATAGGAAATACCTTCAAGATTTTATAGGAATGTGAATTGATCCGCGAAAACAAGTACTTTGTATCATGGTAAAATTATAACAGGTACTACATGCACAAGCCCAGCCTCTTAATGTATACAATACAGCTGGCTGTCAAACCCCTGCAGATAAAAGGAGTAGTATGTGGTCAGAAACATACTAGTTGCTTTTGAATTCAGACTGGTTGCACATCTGTTTTTTTTTCATACAACAAACTATCGACTTTTACATTGGGTTGTCATAGGAGCACAACTAGTTGTTTTGTGTAGAGTTGCATACTAGTTGAAGGACTAGTTGCTGTTATACTAGTTTATATCAATGCCTGTTATGGATAGTTTTGTACTATTATTTTATAAAATAGTTTTATACCAGTATTGTATACTACTCCAATATATACCGAATTCGGGAAATTATTTTCTACTAATAAAATAATATAATTTTTAAATTAATTTTAAAATTTAATTAAAAATCTCAACTAAAAAGAGAACAATTCATTCAAAGCATAAAAACTCAACAATAAAAAACACTTACTGCGTAATTAAATTTAAATGAAACTTATCCGCCGCCAAAATAAACTATTGTTGAGAGTTAAAACACTGATCGATTTGTAATGACGCAGAAGACATTCAAATTCCTTTACAAAAAATTTTACCACATACATACACACACACACTTGCTGCATTCCATTTTACAATGGAAAGATTGCACAGGCAAAAATTATTTTTTTTCCATGTTGTTTACATGACAAAAAAAAAGGGAGAGAAAGAGACAGCGCGTCGCTTGTAGAGAAGTGCAGCCGATATTTCATCAAGCTTCTTAGTTCTGTCTCTTTATAACTAGTATAGGACTGTTCCAAAACGTAACTACTCCAAAAATTAGCAACAGGGACTTTGTTTACAAGCTACAAAAATGTTACTGTATGTGTTGTAAATAAAATGATTACAGTGTTGCCAATGAAATTACACATGGCTGTGTCTCCAATTACACATTGAAGAAAACTACACTACCCATCTTTTGTGTAGGTTAAAATGAAAACAAAACTAAATAAAAATAGAACACAAAGTAGAATTACACACAGATTATACATGAATCTAATTACATGGCCTACGCATGAGAGTAATTGCACACTCTGCGTAATTACACACACATATTGGCAACACTGAATGACTATAATCATTCATGTATGCCGCGTCTGCAATTGTACTTTAGTTACCCTGTAATTGTTATTTTTAAAAACAAAAGGCATCTGTTTCTGACAATTATTCATTTGTTTATACCAACAAAATGCATGTGTTTCTTGGTGTTGCAATTTTGATGTAGTCGTGCATGTAGCTTCCCAGTTGACCACGGCTTTCGTTAATGATATCGATTTCGAATATATCGTGTAAAACTATCGAGAGTGACATTCAAAAATTAATCGAAAAATGTTCACCTGTCGCTCAGTTTTTTCCCAAGAAACATTCGATCACCAATTACGCTAGCAATATCAAAAAAGAGAGATTATCGAATTAATTTCGATACCGCAAAAAGGTAAAATTTTTTTTGTATATTTTAACTTACTTAATTTATTATTTTATTTATTTTTAATTCCGTAACTTAGGCTGCAGGCTCGCACACATCCGCAGGTTATCGTGGCAAATTTGTTTCTGTTGAATTATGGCACATATGATGGTATGTGTTCTTACTTTATTTTTTAATTTACACTGCTGTTATGTATCGAACTTCGTACTTCTAGACTAACAGGCTGACACACTTTTACGCAGCTACCGTCACACATTCGAAAAACTTTCGAGAGAAGTTCGCAGTTCGGAATTTTAGCGGACATTCGAATTTTTTTTTAGATTTGCGAACAAATATCGAACAATTTTGTTTCGAAATTTCTTCGCTTTAGTGAACATTCGTTTTTATCGAATCTCAGGTAAAGTGGGTAGTATAATTTTACCATGCTTTGTATGTATGGGACATATGCTGAATGTTTTTACTTGACTACAAAGAAATGCATAGAAATGCATCATCCTATGTACATATGGGCAATTGCCAGGCGATGGACACGACATTCGTACACTTTTGTTTGAGAAAAAAAAAAGGAATGGAAAGATCCAATATACATATATCTTAAGTGTTTTAAAGCAATGAAGGAGTAGTATATTTAAGAAAAAATATTTGGCGATGTCAGTAATATAGTAAAAAGATATACATACATATGTAATCAAATGTCAGCGAGAAATGGACGCGACAAAAATATAAGTTATTTTTGTGCACTTATAGAAATATTCATGATTCAGGGAAATTTTATGAAGCATTATTTTTTTGTAAATGTCAAAATCGTGTGTAGATTTATAAAATATGAGAATTTTGTTTTATTTATTTTTTAATGGTTAACGCTACATTTACACATGAAAGTACTTTCTTGAAATTTTTGTATATGTATTATGAATAAAAATTTTAATGAAAAAAATTACTTTCATGAAAATTTCTTGTTCGTTTTCATAGGAAAGTGAAAGTTCATTTTAAAAATGTCGTCGAAACGAAAAGTTCCATTTCCATTGCTTTATTTATTACTTAATTAGAGTTACCCAGATTATCGCATACACACATTTATAGGGCAATAAGTTGGGAATAATTATTATTGTTAATATTTTAATAATATTATTATTATTTTAAATAGGCATGAATTTTCTTCTTCATGTAGGTATATTTGAAGATACGAAATTACAATTATTTAAATATTTATACAAAATAAGAATAATTTATAATAATTATTAGCCACAATCCTATATATTTGTATAAATTTTTGATGTGGGTAACAGTGTTCACGTCTTTGTCATTTTACTTTCTGAAAACATCAAAGATTTACTTTCTTGAAAAAATCGTTGAAAGCTGAGTGGAAATTAAAAACTACATACATATGTGAGTGTGGTAGTGAAATAATGTGATTGTATTGCTACTTTCTTGCAATTAGTTTCATGTGTAAATGGTAGGTAAAGTACAAATACGGACGCGACAAGGCAGACGCGACATTTTTTCCCCAAGAGAACTAAACGCAGTAACTTTGCTAATATTGATTGAATTTTAATTGAAAAGTAATTACACAATAACCAATGCCTATTTACTGCTGAAAAAAATTAATAAATATTGATTTTACGGCACATATGTATGTATGTGACAGTAAGGTATAAGTAGATTCAAACTCAAACAACTTTCCTTATTAGAACTCCATTCTCCTTCTTTTCTGCTAATGCGTAGGTTGTTGTTAGTAGAAAATTTGCAAATTACAAAAATAGAAAAATAGCACAATTTACTTTAAATAATCGCTAAAAAAAGCTCACCAAAGAAAATATTTCTTTTAAAATTAAAAATGCTTTTACATTTGTAATGAATAGACCTACGCTTTATTATTTAAAACAAAAACATTTTTTAGTTAATTTAATTATTATTTTTCGAACTGTATTTTGCATAGTACCGAAATATTCATGTGTGCTCTACAAAAAACACACATTTATGAGTTTCTTCATAAATGAAAACTCGCAAAATTTTTCGTTGTGTTTATTTTCATAAATGCAGCAACAAAAAAAATGTGCTAATCAACGCACATGAGTGCTTAAATCTTTTTCTGTTTTTCTACGCATGTTCATGCTGTAATTGGAAACCATGATACAATTATACAGGTAACCGCAAATCGACAACAAATTTACAGCAAATAAAACAACAGGGCTTTTTGTTGCTAGTTTCTGGTGCCAACTGTCATAGAGCAATGAAAGATACACAGCGTGTGTGTGTGTTTGTAAAACATAAACAACATTTGGCAGAGTGCACCACGAAACAAGCAAAACAGCTGGCGCTTCGCGGTTACCTGTATAATTGTATCATGTTGGAAACAAAACAAAATTGAACACTCGTGTGTGTGCAAATAATTTTTTTTTTATTTTGCGCACATGATGTGCACATTTATGAGTTGCTCATATATGAGTTTTATTCATTTATGCATTATTCATATATGAGTAAAATTTTTTTAACAAAAATTTTGGATATTCTTGTGGTAGGTATACAAGCAAATGGTTTTTTATGTATTGTGCCTCTAAAGGTTTTTTATTGATCATCAGCGTTGCCGATTTGGATACTTTAAATATATATTAATCCTCATATGCAAACAAATTAACATGTGCTTCAAGTCTACGTTAAAACCGGAAATTTTGTTTTAACGTACACTTCAAGCACACGTTAATTTTTTGCATATGGGGATAAGTCTTTATAAAAATTTTCAGCGAATAAATTGTAAATTTTTAAATTAATAAATAAATATCTACGTACATATGTATGTACATATGTGTATATACATACATATATGTAGGTATATGTACATATCGATGGCTTAATATAAAAAGGGCGTATACCAATTTTTCGAAATCGCGTTTTTAACGTTTTCTCGGAGACAACATAGAATTGCATCCACCTTGAAGATCTTAGTACGTTACAGTTCAAAATGAGGAAGTTATACCATCTTAAAAAATTATTTCTGTTTGTAAATGCTTTAGTTTCTCCTCAGTTTTTTGCTTCTCCTATAAAATATCGATAATTCGACTTCCGCGTTTCTTATATTAAGCCATCGATGTACATAGAAATTTATCTTTAAATAAATATCAAGTTCTTATTATTGAAACACATTGATCACTTATTCACAAATGTGTGTTGAATTTTTTTTTTTTATTTCAAACACACAAATTGCGGGAAAATCCATCGTGTCATATTCGCTAACCCTTTTGTATAGCAAGTGTGCATGTTTTATTTGATTTGTGTAAATGTATTTTTTTAATTGCTTATGCAAAAAAGGTAAAACAAGGTCATAATTGCACAACAACAAAAACACGGAATGCAGGCCCTACCTGCTTAAAGGGGTGATTTTTAGTAAAATATGCACAAGCAATTGTAAAAGTATTGAGGTTGCGCAGGTATTTTATTGAGTTTCGCTATTAGAAGGATGCATGTTTTGTTGTTTGTTTTTTATGGTAATCATTTTTGGTAAAAACTAGGTCATTGGGAATTTTCTTTTTGAAATGAAGTCCAAATCGTATATGAAGTGCGAAATCCGAAATGTGCTCCTTTATGTATTTTGTTGCTAAGTTCTTTATTTTTGCTTCTTTTCTTTTCTCTTCCCTCCGGCATCATTAAACGTTTGTAAAAAATATTTTAGTTGTCCTTGATATACGCATTTTATTATGATTTATATTCTATGCTTCAGTAAAAATGGCTGCAACTTGCTATTTAGGTAACCAGTTGTTATTTAAGCCTGTGCGCGTGCGTTGCAGTTAAAAAATTTAAATATGCCAAAAAAAACAGTTTAACCTGGACAAATTTGTGTCGTACGACGAATCACATTTATTAAAGGTAAATTTCTATGTTTATACATATGTATGTATTTATCTATATAATTAATAGGCGAACACGTTTTTTGTAATCCCTTTTACGCCGGAACTACTGCACAGATTTTGAAAGATTTATATCGTTTTAAAGGAATTTCTGCACAGATGTGCAGAATCTATATTTTATTGAAATCGGCTTAGTATTTTGGGAGCTATAAGCGTTTAAAGTTGCTACTACTACATGCAAACATAGTACACACGCATTTGTTAGCTTACACTGTGTGTGTGTGTGTGTGTATATTTGTGTACTATTTTTCTTGCTATTCCAATTTTTTTTTTAATTTGTTATTGTATGAAAGCCATAAAGCCAGGGTGACCGATGGCATTTTACAAAAAGTTGCACCAAATAGGGGATTTATCAAAAAAAAGGGGCAAAATTAAAAAAAGACGTGAAAACTACAATAAATTTTTTATTTTTAATGTATTATTATATAATTCACTTTAAAAAAAGGGGAAAAAGTGGCAAGGCAGTCGAAAAAGTGGCGATTTGCCACTTTAGTCGGTCGCTGCATAAAACTTATAGGACGAGAGTTCAATAAATTGAATTAGGTTTAATAAAGAGATTTTGTTTCTGTTTAGAATACGGACGATTGTGTCGTCCGTTTGGTATATCTAGTATAAATAAATATACACTAAATTTGAGTTAAGAATTTGCAAATCGGCAGCGCTGACACTGTATAAAAATTTACAATTTATTTGCAGTAAATTTATATAAAGAATTAATTTCGGCTAAAAATATCCGAATCGGCAACTCTCCCAGTCATATGAACAATAGAATCACAAGCCATACAAACATACATAAAAAACCATTTGCTTGCATACCACAAGAAAATCCAAGATTTTTTAGCACAAATTTTTACTCATTTATGAATAATTCATAAATGAATAAAACTCATAAATGTGCGTTTGAAATTGCACACTGCATGTGCGCTCTTATATGAAAACCTAGTTTTGCCTTCATTTCCATGTGTCAGTTCTCGTGGTCAGGGCTGCCAGAAGTTTTGCGAAGAAAATCATCATTTGTCGGAAAGAAAATCATATTTTGAAGAAAAAAATCATCACAAGTCCAATTTGTTTTCAAATAATAAAAGTAACAATTGACATATTTACAGTGGACAAAAAAACTATTCGACGTACACCAATTTTATTTTGTTTTCATCAATAAAAGGGTATTTACTAGCTTATTTTACAAAAAGAAAGCATTTTCAAATTGAATTCAATAAAAAAAATGAGATCATTAAAGTAACTTATATATAAATTACATTAAATGAAAAATTAGTTAAGAAATTCAAACAAAATAAGTATTCGACATTGCCAAGGTTCTGATCATATAAGGTACATATGTACAGGAGTGATGCATTTTGGGTTTTTTGGTTTAGGGCAAAATTAACGATTTAAAAGGGCCAAAATACCCTTGATCGGGCCAAAAAAGTTTTTTAATGTACTCGACTATAATCTTTTAATTTAAATAAAGACAAAAGTATGTATTAATAATATGTGATTTATTTTGTTTAGAGCAAAAACAGACAAAAGTTAAAAATTTTTAAAGTATTTTTTGTTAAATTAAAGTAAATACATATTTTAATAGGTATGTATTTTGCTAAAAAAACACTAAATTTTAGTTAAAAAAACAATAATTAATGTAATTATTATTTTATTAATAATTTTTGACCGACTAAAGTGGCAAATTGCCACTTTTTCGACTGTAGTGTAGTTTTCACGTCTTTTTTTAATTTTGCCCCTTTTTTCTGATAAATCCCCTATTTGATGCAACTTTTAGAAAATTGTCATCGGTCACCCTGGTTTTATGGCTTTCATACAATAACAAATAAGAAAAAAAAATTGGAATAGGAAGAAAAATATTACACAAATATACACACACACACAGTGTAAGCTAACAAATGAGTGTGTACTATGTTTGCATGTAGTAGTAGCAACTTTAAACGCTTATAGCTCCCAAAATACTAAACCGATTTCAATAAAATATAGATTCTGCACATCTGTGCAGAATTTCCTTTAAAATGATATAAATCTTTCCAAAAACGGTGCAGTAGATCCGGCGTAAAAGGGATTACAAAAAACGTGTTCGCCTATTAATTATATAGATAGATAGATAGATAATCTCTAAATTCTTAGTCCAATAGTTCCTCCATTTACCCCTGTTTAAAAGCATTTTTTTGTGTTAAGTCTTAAAATATCTTCATCATAACAATTATTAGAACTAGATTTCATTAATTTTTTTTAATTGTATTAAATATGACACAGTATTTTTTACATGACGACGATTTCTTCTATTATGGCCTGTTTCACAAAATCGAAAGAAAACTCTCGACTGAAAATTTATATTGAAAACAAAAGCGAATTTTCAAATTTTATTGTTGATTTGAATATAAATTTTCAGTCCTGCTGAGGATTGGTGAATAGAAAGAGTTCCTTGAATAATTCTGTATATATTTGTATACAAAAGTTTGCATACACGATTTTTAATGGTAGAAATCCTTTTGTAAAATTTACTTCTACTTAAACCTTTGAGCTTTTTAAATTCTGGAACTTGCGATATTGCCTATTTACTTGTTCTGTTTCCTTTTGAAAAAGTTTAATAGCAAGTGGTATAATACTATTGGTTTTCCCACTCAAAACATGATCTGGCGCAGATTTCGGAAACCAGTTTAAATAAAAATCTTCAAAAATAAAAGTAGTTTTTAAAACGAAGAAAACTCAATTAAAAAGTGTACTCAAAGGTTTCAAGGAATTACTTGAATTTTGAGCTGAAAGGGCCAAAATATCATAGAGAGTACCACAGGGCCACAAACATCCAAAAGTGCCACAAGTGGCCCAATAGTGCCACATTTTGCATCACTGATGTACTGTTGTTTTATACTCTAAAATTTAGAGGCAAAATGCTTTTCCTAGGTGACGAATGACTTCTCTTAAACGATTTGGTATACATTTGTGCAAGATTTGAATAAATTCTGGACCGATTTTTCGTCACTTCTCTAACATGACTTTTTTTGTAAAGTGACGTTTTCTTATTCTTTTTTTTTCAAATGAACCCAGAAGAGGAGGGAGAGTTGTGCTCTCTGCCCCTTACCAACCTGTTTCCATGAAGGTGTGTATAGAACAACAAAGAAAATTGTACATACATACATATGTACATATGTACTGAAAGTAAAAATCATAATTTGCAAAATTAAAAATCATCATTCGAGGACAAAAATCTTAAAATCATATTTTGGTCCAAAAATCATCAAAAATATGATAAAATCATCATTCTGGCAGCACTGCTCGTGGTACCTTCATAGCGAACAGTCGAATAGCGGAATTTTACTTACTTACCAAACAAACAAAAATTATACAAAAAAAAAATAAAAAATATTAGTAGTACATATTATTCGTAATAGGTACATACATACTGTCTTTAATAAATAAGCTTTATGCTTTCCTAATATTTTTTACATAGTAAAAATAACAAAAACAAAAAAACCGCAAAAAAAACTTAAACAAAGTGATATTGATTGAGGAATACCTAAAAGTCAAACAAACAATCATAAATAACAAAAACAAAAAATACCGAAATAAAAAAAAAACACAAACGAATAACCCTTGAGGAATTCTTGTATGAATTCCTCAAATGCAAAAGAATTTGAAGTGAGTTCTAACGGCAGAAATGCTTATTTTACTGTGAGTTCTGAAACTCTGAATGAAAAAAATATAAAAAATAAATCTGATGAAAATCTTTTGTTAACGGCAACGCCAATTTTTCGTCAGCGATCAACTTCGCTTTGTCCAATGCCAAATAGTAATGATGCATTAACATTACAGTTGCCCAGTACTTCTTCATATAAGTCAGTAATATCATACCCTTCAGGCTCGTGTTCATCACTTAACAAAGTTATCACTACAGATAACAGCGGCTCGAAACTCAAGGTACAAGTTGGAATGGACAGATATATAACCATAGAAAAGCGTGGGCGAAGCCCGAATTCTTCAAAAATCTCATCTGCTCCAAAAGTGTCTAGGGATAACAGCGCAGCCTCAACTAATCGCCAAAACCGCTTTAAAATTTTTCAAGATGACAACGACAAACCCGAGGTATCCTCGAACAAAACATCCAAGCCGCCACCAATCTATTTGAGACAAAAAAATTCAAATGCCCTTATTAAAAAATTAATTTCGGTCGTTGGTGAGAATAAATTTCACATTGTTCCAATAAAACGTGGCAACATCGATGAAACTAAAATCCAAATTTATGACGAAAAAGATTTCCGCAAAATGGTTGCTGAATTTGAAAAAAGTAAAACAAGCTTCTACACATACCAGCTTAAGAGCGCTAAAGGCATGCAGATCGTATTGAAGGGCATAGATTCTTATGTTGTCCCCGAAGAAATAAAAGATGCACTCGTCCTCCAGGGGTTCAAGGTAAAAAATGTGTCCAATATAATAAATAGAGAAAAGATTCCCCAACCCCTATTTCGTGTTGAACTAGAACCTAATGATATAAAATTGAAAAAAAATGAGACGCATCCAATTTATAATTTAAAATACCTCTTGTACCGAAAAATCACAGTTGAAGAGCCACATAAGCGTTCAGGTCCTGTACAGTGCCATAATTGCCAAGAATATGGCCATACAAAAACATACTGCAATTTACCCTCTGTTTGTGGTGTGTGCGGCGAATTACACAGCACCGCTAGCTGCAACAAACCAAAAGATCAAAGTGATAAAAAATGCAGTAATTATGGAGGTAATCACACCGCTAACTACAGAGGTTGTCCTGTGTACTCTTTTGTAAAGAAGACTATGGTGCAAAAACCTAAATTAGCTCCAGCTCAATCAGCAAACGCTTACTCTGCCATTTTTCCGCAAATGAGCCAACCAGTTACTTCCCGTGTATCGTATGCAGATGCTGCTAAGGCTAGTTCTATTCCGACACAAAATGTTTCACCGCAAAGTAATTCAACAAATACAAACTCAAACTTTAATTTTAATCGCCTTGAAGCCACTATTGAAAATCTTGTGCAAACTATAAACAATTTTACAACAAATATGACTAGCATGTTGCAAGAAATGTTGCGAATGCAGAATACTCTGCTTCAAGCAATACTTAATAAGCCATGAACACGTTAACAATATGTTTCTGGAACGCAAACGGCATTCGCCAACATAAAAATGAACTTGAGCACTTCCTCACGGAGAAAAATATTGATATAATGTTAGTATCTGAGACTTCGAGAAGTCTTTTTAAAATTTATGGCTACACTATATATATATGATACAAAGGACCCTAGAGGAAGGGCTTGCGGTGGATCAGCAATTCTAATAAAGTCAAGACTCAAGCATTATGTTCTTGATAACATTTGTTAAGAATACCTACAAGCAACAAATATTGGCATTGAAAGTTTTTGTTCAAATTTCGTTATATCATCAATTTACTCCCCTCCCAGATTTTCAATCACTGAGAATCAATATGAGGATTTCTACAAATCTCTTGGACCTTGTTTTGTAGCAGCTGGAGACTACAATGCGAAACATACGTTCTGGGGTTCGCGCCTTGTTACACCCAGAGGTCGAGCATTGTTCAACATTATTTCAAAAATGGGCTTGGATGTCATTTCGAGTGGGGCGCCGACTTATTGGCCTACTGACATACAAAAAATTCCGGATGTTATAGATCTTGGCGTCATAAAAAATATCTCTAGGGATTTAATTCAAGTTCAAGCTTCTCTTGATTTCTCGTCCGATCACTCCCCGACGATCATTACAATTTGTAGCCCATTAAGAAGTAACTTACCTGACCCATATGTGAAGATGATCAATCGTGTTAATTGGCTGGGGTTCAAAAAATATCTCAGCAGTCATTGTACGGAAAACATTACGCTTAGAACACCCGATGATATTGAATCGAACATTGACAATCTCAGCGAGAATATTAAACAGGCTGCTGAACATGCCACTATCTCCCATCCGCAGATTGGGTTTAATAAAATTTATTCTACAGACATTGAACGTCTCGTACGTGAAAAAAGAAGGGTTAGAAGGGAATGGCAACAGCACAGATCACCACAAAATAAAATCAGATTTAAAGAGTGCACTAAACGACTCCAAGAGTTGCTTGCATCTGAAAAAATTGCATCTCTTAAAAGTTATCTGGAGGGTCTTGATGTCACATCGGCGTCTAATTACTCTTTGTGGCGCGCTGCCAGAAAGCTTAAAACACCCGTTGAGTATAAGCCACCTCTACGCACATCTACCGGAGGTTGGGCAAGAAGCGATACTGAAAAAGGTAAAATATTTGCTGAGCACTTAAAATCCGTTTTTACGCCAAATATATGTACTGGTGTTGCTGATTTGCCGAATATAGTCGCTCTACCCCTCAACACATAAAGTTTAAGACGCGTGATTTACAAAAATTAATTGCCGAACTCAACCCGAAGAAAGCTCCGGGTATTGATGGAATTAGTAATCAGATGCTGATGAACTTGCCTCGTATTGCAATGAGAATCCTGTTATTCATATTTAATGCTATTTTACGACTGGAGTATTATCCGCAGAACTGGAAACTTGCCTAGGTTAAAATGATTCCAAAGCCGGGCAAAGATATAACCAAGGCTGAGTCATATAGGCCAATAAGTCTACTATCTACAATGTCAAAGCTTTTCGAAAAACTGCTCAAAACAAAATTGTCCCCAATTCTAATTAGTAGTGGGTGCATACCAGACCATCAATTTGGTTTTAGAAGTCAGCATAGCACCATTGAACAAACTCACAGATTGGTTCAATTTATAAGAACTTTTGAGGAAAAAAAGTATTTTTCTGCGCTGTTTATTGACGTTTCCCAGGCATTTGATAAAGTGTGGCATGAAGGCCTAATTTTAAAATTGAAGACTTACTTACCAATAAACATTTTAAATCTTTTGGAAAGTTACATTATTTCCCGTAAGTTCACTGTTGCGGAAGGAGACTTTACAAGTAGGCCTGAAACAATTTCATCTGGTGTGCCACAGGGGAGTATACTGGGACCAGTTTTATATTTAATTTATACTTGTGATATGCCAGTGAGCAGTAGTATCCATACTTCCACATTTGCCGACGATACAGCCTGCCTTAGTATGCATGAAAACCCTGATGAGGCATCCCGCAAACTCCAGGAACACATTAGCCAGATGGAGCTTTGGTTAAACTTATGGAGAATCAAGGTAAATGAACAAAAGTGTGTTCAAGTAACATTTACTTTACGAAGAGATACTTGTTCCCCCATTCGGATTAACTCAAATGAAACTTAAATTAACTCAGGTACATTGGCTGATTGGTCGAAATTCTACACTTAGCCTAGACTGTAAACTTTTAATATACAAGTCGCTTTTAAAGCCAATATGGTGCTATGGAATTCAACTATGGGGCACTGCTTCAGCTTCAAATGTAGAGAAAATTCAACGCAGGCAAAACAAAATTTTACGCATGATAACATCGGCTCCATGGTACATCAAAAATTCAAATATACATCGTGATTTGAATATGCCACTAGTGACTGAAGAAATTGCAATATACGCAGGCAAATATCTAACAAAACTCGAATCACATCCTAATCCGCTTGCTCGTAATATTTTGAACTTTACTGGACACATCCGATTAAAAAAGAGAGATACACGGGCCCTAATATTCAACATTCCAGATGATGAAGCTGCTTGAAAACACCTTTTTCTTTTTGTTACTAATCACTACTTATGTATTATTAATAACTACCACTAAACTTATGTCCGACATTGGTCGGGCATAATAATTTTTTTTTATAGATTTAAGATGTGAACACTTATTGTTAGTTCATATTTGAAGATACAATAAATAAAAACATGCATTACAAAAAAAAAAAAAAAAAAATTTTCATGTGTGTGTAACACAAAATAAATCAAATTAGTGCACACATGAAAATGTAAAAAGCAAAATGTTTTTTAGTGCTCTCACTCTGTTCAAGGAGAAACAGAAAATTTTTGAAACGCTCTCGCACATTTCATGTATGAAGGTGAGTGAGTATTTCGGTACTATGGTATTTTCTTTCTATATTCTTATGAATAGAAGAGGCTAATGTTCGTAACGCTTTTTAAGCCAAATTACATGTGATAATTATTAATGAACAAATAACATCAAAGTTAGTTGTAAATATTCTGACAACAACACATAGTTGAACGGAACAGCCAGCCGTTTTCGAAGGCCACTAAACCTTCCTCATCAGCGTTCTTCTGTGTTTTGGTCCACTGTGTATGGTGTCAGTTGACGTAGATGTCTGCCTTATATACGAAACTTTATTGCAAAAGGAATATGTGAATTGGTTTGATTCATTGCATTTCCATTTGCTCATGTGTTTTGTAATGAAGGCTCAAAGTTACCATATCTATATTTACAACAGTCTTACCATTGTCGTTTGTTCTTTACTAACTATTCACATGTTTGTTAATTTGCTTATTTTTGTTCTACTTAAGACAAAATTTTTTGGTTTGTTACTATTAAGTATATTTTTATTTAATTTTTGCCACAAGCCAATGACTATTAATTTTTAGTTATTTTAATTATTATTTTTCGAACTGTATTTGTTTCTATATTCTTATGAATTGAATAGGCTAATGTTCGTAACGCTTTTTTTTTGGCAGCTTGTCATGCGATAAGAGTTAGTTTATTAAGTAGAGGGGTCGCCGTACTTAAAGCTTAAAATATACGTGACATAGCCATAACGCCATAGCCATAACCAAACCAAAACTCAATTGATTTCTATGGTGAGAGTGAGAGTGAGAGAGACTCGACATAACATAATTGAGAAAATTCCTGTTGAAAATGAGAATTTCAATTTGAAATTGAGAAAATTCCAAATAAAAATGAGAAAATGCAAAATGAAAATGAGAAATTTTAATTTGAAATTGAGAAAATTCCAAATTTAGCTGGAATTCAGAAAATTTATTTATTCGACATCTTTTTAATAAGTATATGTATATATATGATTAAAAATAATATATAGCTACGAGTATGTATTATTGCCCAAAAGGCATATCCTCCAGATCTACGCCAGACTGGTAAAACGTTGTAGTATGCTGTATAGATCTACTGCAATCGTCAGCAGTTATACTTGCCTTTGAAATATTAATTGTCTCTTCTAAAAACACATGTATGTATGTAGTTTTGCATTTATGAATATACTTATATATATATATACAGTGGAATCTCCCTTAACGGACACTTCCTACAAGCCGACACCCCCTTTAGACGGATACTTTTGACAGGTCCCGGCAGCGATCCATTTAAATGTTTAGTTTTCTCTTGA
Source organism: Tachina lurida (assembly GCA_944452675.1). Classification (NCBI taxonomy): domain Eukaryota; kingdom Metazoa; phylum Arthropoda; class Insecta; order Diptera; family Tachinidae; genus Tachina; species Tachina lurida. Next base: position 107,771,582 of record OX101753.1, on the reverse strand, counting down.
CCGGACAGTCCCCTTGTACGGACACATTTCAATGGTCCCTTCAGTGTCCGCTCAAGAGAGATTCCACTGTATACATATATGTAGACATACATACATATATCAATTTTCATTAAGTATTTCTTAATGTTAAAAAAATAAGTTGAAAATCTCATTTTTATTTGGAATTTTCCCAATTTTAAATTAAAATTTCTCATTTTCATTTGGCATTTTCTCATTTTCATTTGGAATTTTCTCAATTTCAACAGGAATTTTCTCAATGTCAAATTGAAATTCTCAATTTCAACTGGAATTTTCTCAATTTGAAATAGAAATTCTCAATTTCATTTGGAATTTTCTCAATTTTAAATTGAAAATCTCATTTACATTTGGAAATTTCTCAATTTCAAATTAAAATTCTTATTATTTTTAATTGGAATTTTCTCAATTTCAAATTGAAATTCTCATTTTCATTTGGAATTTTCTCAATTTCAAACCGAAATTCTCAATTTCAATTTGGAATATTCTCAATTTAAATGAAAAATGGTGTAGTTCGTTCATTTAGTTCAATCGGTCTTTTTAGTTCAATGAATTAGTTAGGTCTTTTTAGTTCAATGATTTTACATCTACAATTATGCATGCATATGTATGTTTGTGTGGTCTTTGGAAAAATTTAAAACACAGACTCTGTGATTAAAAAACTACGAAAACTAATTAATTAATAATAAATTTGATTTATAATGAGTTTATAAAACACATTTAGTGTGAAAACCTTTAAATATTTTAAAATTTAAAATATTTTGAAGTGTTTACTTGTGTTTTCTTGTTTATTGCATTTGTGGTAGTAGCCATCGATAAAAAGAACTACCCTGAAGGAAATGTCGATGGTGAAAATGTACTGAGTCGCTTTTGACTTTGTCACCAGTACTACTCTCTAATTATTCCCCATACAATACTTTGTGCTATAGACATTTAGCATGTGCTTGTCATTGAAAATCTACTAGTAACACCTAAACAGTTGACTAGGTAGTGACTACATAGTTCTTATGGGAACATGGAGACAGAACCAACCAGACATTTAGTGGTACATTTCTATACCTTACGTACATACAATTATAGGAATATTGACAAGTTGTTGCAAAACCCACCACAAATGCACCACATCTGTTTTCTCTCGTTCTTTTGTACTGACGAATAGAAGAGAAATTGTAGACAATGTACATACTACTAGAATTTTAGTGTTGACATAGGGACATTTGGCCCCAGTCTGACTGCAGGGTAAATATAAATGCATACATACATACATATGGATGAGTATAGAAGCAAAGCACACAAACAGTAAAAAAGTAAAGCAAAACGTTGAAAACATTTAGTTCATATCCTCTGTGTTAGTTCATTTTGTGTCTTAGTTCTTAGTTCAAAAATTGAACTAGTGATCGTAAAACAATTGAACTAGTTCACATAGTTCAAAGTACTGAATCGCTCATTTGAACTAGTTCGTTCATGAACTACACAAGACTATGCGTGAAGGTCGCCGGCTCAGTAACTACTTGCTCTTGAGTGAAGGTCTTGGAAGACGGAATTTGTATTCAGGGCTCACCCGTTGCAACTTGCGTTCCTGGACATATCACGAGACCACTTCCATGTATTTTTTTGATTTATTTAAATTATAAAAATTTATATTAATATTTTAAGGGCTAATTATTAAGTATTTTAAAATAAATAAACATTTGGATTTACGTTTTATAACGAATTAAGAACCACCCGTGTTTCTTTTAAATAAACAACATCATTTATCAACGACCCCTGGACTCCGCTGAGCCTATCCTAGCAACCAGCGGAAAACGTGTCGTTACAAAAGTTGCACGGAACAGGGTAAAACATCAAAAATTTGTGCGGTTGGTATTTTTTCTGTGTTTGATTAAATTATAGTGTTTTCACACTGATTTGGTTTTAATAAAAGTTGGTTTTAATGTTAAAACCAACTGTTAAAACCTGGTTTTACCATGCAAATTGTTTTTGTTAAATCCAACTTAAAACCATTTCTGAATTGGTTTTATTTTGGTTTTATGAAATGAAACCCTGTTTTCGCTGTGGTAAATTTAGTGCTGCCAAGTTAAAATGGCCGGCAGCAGCTGATAATGTTTATGCCATTGAATAACAAGAGATGTCGCCTGAAAGATTTTCAACTTAAAAATGGATGCAGCAGCAACAATAAGTAAAAAATTGTGGAAAAATAAGAGTTCTTTGGTAGGAAAACAATAAAAATATTTTCATTGACCTACGGAAATTGAAAATAAACAATATGACATATCGAACCACCGAAAAAAAACTTATTTTGTGATTTATTTGTACATTTTTTATATACAATAACTTGATTTCCAAGCACTTCTTCACTTTGTATTACTAGTTCCATAATTTTAAAACATTTATTTACAAAATATAAAATAATTTCCATTTTAGAGCGCATTGTAAAGTTTCTTAGTTTTTCATACAAACAAAAACAGTTGTACAGTTTGTCAAATAACTGTTATAAAAAGCATAAAAAATACAACAACAAACACACGCATTTCTGCAGGAGATCTATTTTATTTTGAGCAAAGTTATTAGACAGTCTGTGAGTTAAAACCTGAATTTAACAAACTTGCAGTGTGAATGCAAAATCAGTTGTTTATGGTTTTAACGTTAAAACCAGGTTTTAACTTGCAGTGTGAAAACACTATTAGTATAAATTGAGTTTAATAGTGTTTTCACACTGAATTGGTTTTAATAAAAGTTGGTTTTAATGTTAAAACCAACTGTTAAAACCTGGTTTTACCATACAAATTGTTTTTGTTTAATCCAACTTAAAACCATTTCTGAATTGGTTTTATTTTGGTTTTATGAAATGCAACCCTGTTTTCGCTGTGGTAAATTCAGTGCTGCCAAGTTAAAATGACCGGAAGCAGCTGATAATGTTTATACCAGTGAATAACAAGAGATGTCGCTTGCAAGATTTTCAACTTAAAAATGGATGCAGCAGCAACAATAACTAAAAAATTAAGGAAAAATAAGAGTTTTTTGGAAAGAAAACAACAAAAATATTTTCATTGACCTCTGGAAAGTGAAAATAAACGATATGACATAACTTTCCACCGATAAAAAAGTTTTATTTTGTGATTTATTTGTGAATTTTTTATATACAATAACTTGATTTCCAAGCACTTCTTTACTTTGTATTACTAGTGCCATAATTTTAAAATATTAACTTACAAAATATACAATAATTTCCATTTTAGAGCGCATTTTAAAGTTTCTTAGTTTTTCATACAAATAAAAGCAATTGTACAGTCTGTCAAATAAGTGTTATAAAAAGCAGACAAAAATACAGCAACAAACACACGCATTTCTGCAGGAGATTTATTTTATTTTGAGCAAAGTTATTAGATAGCCTGTGAGTTAAAACCTGAATTTAACAAACTTGCAGTGTGAATGCAAAATCAGCTGTTTATGGTTTTAACGTTAAAACCAGGTTTTAACTTGCAGTGTGAAAACACTATAAAGTCTACGCAGTTTCGTTCTGGATGCGAATGAAGTCGCGGAGAAATTCTAATTTCTTGTAAAAAATAAAAAGTAATATTAAAATTAATATTATTAAATCTTAAATGATATATGTACATTATAGTGAGTAAATTTTTTTACACAAAATTCTAAGGATATTAACCTAAGAAACTAGGGGTCTAAAATCAAAACCTAGCTCCCTCCTAGAGACATCGAAATTCAAGCCATTCGTTGGGTAAAAATATTTCTAGCCAAATAACATAAGTAACATTTTAAAAATTTTCGCTTCCGATTTTGATGAAATTTTGTAGGAATGATGCCTTAGGCATAACTACCATTAGTACAAAATCATTGAATCATTAAACGTTGTAGTTTGCGAAATATAGCGACTTCAAAATGGGAAAATTTAACAAACTCGTTATATTTCGCAAACTAGATCATTTAATTATAACAAAAAAATATTTTCAAAATTGTTTGTCTGTCTGTTTGAGGCGGGTAATCTTCGAAACGGCTGCATCGATTTTGACGGGGCTTTCATTGATAATGCACATTTCAACAAACCCTTAGCTAGCTTATTGCTTAAATCTAGTTCATTTAGTCAAATGGGGTCACAATTATTGGGGACCCACATAAAGTCACTGTTTGTGATAAATTAGATCGTTTTAAGGTCATTTAAGCTATTGTGTTATTTTAAAGCATAGCAATATATGTAAATATAAAACTTTTTATCAAAACCATCAATACTTACTTGCCGCTTTATTTTCCATTTCACAGCAATGAGTTAATTAATACCAACGCAATTCGAGAAAGTTGAACGATTTCTACTGAACTCACAAGCTTATTTTCAGAAAAACTTAAATATATTGACTTTGATGCACAAATATGCGACAGTGCTTAATATTTTCCGAAAATTATAATAACGTGTCTTTATTTTAAAGTATTGATAACTGAAAACAACGACAAAAAAGGTAAAAAGTCACTTTTGTTATTATTTCTTTTGCAAAGAAAAAGTGATCATTTGAGCTGATGTGCAATCGGGGGAAAGCACCCCCATATAGAGTAATTATTAAAGCTCCATGAAAAATCGCCCAAGAAAAAATAAAAAAATTCCAAAAACTTCATAATGAAAAATCACAAAAAAAATTAAAAATCGCCCAAAAAAAAAAAAGCCCAAAATTAAGAAAACACAAAAAAAAAAAATCTAAAATATAGTAATATCATTTTTATATTAAAAAAACGAAAAGTTATAGATAAGCATAAATACTATTCTCCATCGGCCAAGAATTATAGTATGGCTCTCCAAGGGCAACTCAGATAATTACCATAGATGCGACAAAAATTTATAAACAAATAATACAGTAATTAGGCTGTACGAATTATCGCCCAAGTGCAAATATCCCGAAACAGCTTAAAGCGATTAGTCAATGTGAAGAAATACCCAAAATACAATGCCCGAAAAAAAGGTTAGCCTAAAAGTGTAAAATGAATAATTGACAGATGTTTTGGGACATTGTTTATTACATACAATCATCAGAATTTGGAATAAATAATCTCCCGTTTGCAAACTTATCCTAATTTGTCTTCATGAAGAATCATGAATATGACCAATATGAGTATAATTTTAAAGCTTTTGAGAACATCTTTCATGAAATGGTAAAATGCAGACTTGGTTGGCCATGCAAGAAAACGTTAAGCAGGAAAACTTTGCAATGCAGAAAATCCTTAAGTCCGGCCAAAGGACGGCAGTTCAAGAAACCGTCATTAAACATAAAACATAAACATCTTAATTAGCCTACGCCGTGTAGGGAAACACCATGGTAGAGAAAATCGTGAAGCTCGGCCGAGGGCCGGCAGCACAGGAAAACGTCATTAAACAGGAAAACTTTGCAAGGCTTAAAATCTTTATTAGGCTACGCCGTGTCGGGAAACACCATGGTGGAGAAAATCTTGCAGGCCGGCAGTGCAGGATAACGTTATTAAACAGGAAGTCTTTGCAAGGCAGAAAATCTTTATTAGGCAGCGCCATGTCGGGAAACACCATGGTGGAAAATATCCTAAGGGCCGGATGTGCCGCAAAACGTTATTATGTATTAAAGTATTCACACACACATAGCGATTTTTGCATAGCCTTGAGGGTTTTCTCCACCATGGTGTTTCCCTACACGGCGCAGCCTAATAAACTTTTTCTGTTTAATAACGTTTTTACGCAACGCCGGCCTTTGGCCGGGCTTAAAGATTTTCTCCACCATGGTATTTCCCGAAGCTGCGCAGGTTAATAAAGATTTTCTGCATTGCATCGATTTTGATGATTTCCACATTTTATGGGTGTATTTTTCCCTTTAATTTATGAATGTTTGAAACATTTTGGGCGATTTTTCATATGAAAAACCTATTTATTCACATTTACGAACATTTTTTTAATATGTCATTGATTTCTTTTGAAAAATCATTTACAAACCCCAGATAATCTATTTTTACTCGTAGCTTGCAGACGATTTTTTTTAAATAAAAGAACAAGTAGAAGAGTTTCTTTCGCAAATTGTTAATGTTGGTGATAGAGTTAAAATAGCATTAGATGTTTCCAAAAAATTTAAATCAATTTCTTACTTTATTCATAAAGTTTTTTATATCAATTAATAAAATATCAGTTATTTCCCTTTTAGACACGGAAAAGCTTACTTTTCAAATGGGTACTCTTTTTTTCGCTTTTTGTGCGGTCTTTTAAAAAGTAAGTATTGGATAGGAAAACATTTAATGTTTTTTTATTTTGTGCAATAATTCGATTCTTAAGGCTTCTGAAAATCAGCTATTTTTTTCTAAACTCTTATTCAGGAATTGTAAGACACCTTCTAATTCCATTAAAGAAGCTACATGCGTGTAGCGGTCATATACATACAAACAAGTTATCACTAGTATTTATAATTTGGAGTACACAGATAAAAAAACTGCCTCATAGAATCAAGAAGATTTTTTCTAGGAAACGTTTTTAGGCAAGGGGTATCCCAACAGAAAGAAGCGAAGATTTTTTCATAGAGATTCCTTGTCGTTTTTATGTGGTAAATCTTATTAATTTTATCAAGAAGAAAACCACATAAAATCAAGAAAAAATCTTATTATTCACAAATTTTTTTACTCAATTTCCGCTATTTTTGGCACCAAAAAAAAAAAAACAATCCATAGAGAAAAACTTCTTCATTCTTTTAGGTTTTCTTATAAATTGTAAACTAAATGGATTTTTATTGATTTTATTAGGTTGCCTTATTGATTTTTTTAAAAAGGTTTTCTTGATTTTTTTTAGGCTATCTTATTGATTTTTTCAGTAAGGTTTTCTTTTTAATTTTAGCAGGTTCCTATATGATTATGTGTAAAGCATCTTATTGATTATTTTACGAGGTGTCTTGTTATTTCATATCCATAAATAGACATAGAGAAAATTTTTTTTAGGATCTTTTTCATTTTTAACCCCCGACCAACAAAAAGGGGTATTATAAGTTTGTAGTGTGTGGCTGTGTATCTGTGTGTGTCTGTCCGTGTCCACGTACAGCCCAAATGGCTGGACGAGATGGTTCTTAACCATGTTTGAAGAAAATTAGTCTAGCCGTTTAGAAGATGTCACATCTTTTCTAGATATATCGGGGGTTTTTAAAATTTTTAATTTTTGTTATTGTATAAGAATGTTTGCAAAATAATTTTAACGGTTATTCAGGGTGCTTGTTAGCATATTGGTTAGAGTGCTTGTCTATCAGTCAGAAGTTTGCTGGTTCAATACTTGGTGAGTAAGTTAGTTAAGAATATAACATGTGCATGTATGTATGTATGTAAAAATAAATAACATCTACAATATACTACATACATATTTATATGGTATAGAATTTAAATGAAAATACATAAGTACAGAGAATAAAGACGCAACTTTTTTTTCTTTATTTTTTATGAGGTCGCCTAATAAAAACAAGACGAAAACCTTATTGAAAAAATCAATAAGATAACCAAATAAAAACTAGAAGATTTCTTCTTGATTTTTTCAAAAAGGGTTTTTCTATGAAATTAATAAGATTTCCTTATTGAAAAAAAACCATAGAGATTTCTTATTAATTTTGTTCTATTTTATGAGGTATTTAGTAGGCACTGTTTTCTCTGTGTAATTTTATTACTTAACATCCTATTGTTAACAAGTTAAAAAGTTATAAAATGTAAAATACTTTTTATACAAAGTAGTTAAGGAAATTGTTCGAGTATTCGACAAAAATAATTCGAATAATTTTTTATTCTAAATTGAACATTTTTGTTCGTTCGAACAAAAATGATAAAAAGTTGCTCGAATATTCGAAAAATTTTTGTTCGAATGACAACACTAGTCATAACTAAAAAAAAATAGGATTTTTGAGTTAGGGATGCATTTGTACAAATATCTTGTTTTCTCAACTCTTGAGAGAAAAGTATTTTTTTCCATTTAGTTGTATGTAAATTGAAAACTTCAGCCTGGTTTTCTGTCAAACTGGTTTTTTTGAGTTATGACCTTGTTTGAGTATATGAGTGATATCTCCACTCCTATAACGATATGCCATTAAATTTTACCCCCTTTTCTTTTTTATTTCATTACTTTTTACTACTTTTTACATTTAATTCTTTGTTAAATAAAAATTATTACATTTTCAACAATATAATAAAGTTATTATACTACTTCAAGTTGTTTGTTTTGTTTGTTTATGTTTTGTTTTCAAAACTTTTAGCATGTTGCAAGAAAACAAGACAAAACAATCATTGTTTCTTTCTGCAACATAAAATATTATAAAGTATCAAATGCAAGACAAAAGACTTCATCCACATCTTTTTACGCATGCACATGGTGTATAAGTATCATTTTTCTTTGCTGCAACTTTTATATTACATATATTTTCTGTTTTCTTAAGTTTGGTTTGATGCTGTAATTTATGGCATAATGTAATGTATTCTTGTGGTTTTTTTTTTAGCTCAAACAAACAAAATAAATGGTTTATATGTCTGGCTAAAAGTAAAATGACACAATAAAGTACTTAAATGCAAACATTTTTACTTCATCTTTTGTAGGTTTTTGATGTTCTCAAGTATTTGAGAAGGTAATTTCTTCAAACGGTTGTTAAGGGATTTCTTAAAATAATCCTAAATTTTTACACAAATGTGCTCTTTTGATATTTTCAGCAGCTAGAAGTCCTTTATTGGCATTTTTCTACAAAGGGTGTTTAGTTGTTCCCTTATCTGCTTCAATTTATGTACAAAAAAATCTATACTCAGAAATAAGATTTATATAGCATTTCGTATATTCATTTATTTAAACAATTATTCATGGCAAACAAACAATAAATAACCCAAATAATAAAAAACGAAAAAAATATTACGCTTACTTCAACTTTTAGCCTTATCAATTCAAACCAGACGTTCAACATTAAAATCACCAACCACTCTGTCATAAAATTTCAGTTTTATACCATAGAATTAAAAAAATAAATAAAGTGAACTTCTAATGAATGCAATTTGAGAAAAATAAAAACCCACAATTTTGTTAAATATGTTGAAATAAATTTTCAACATACTTGAAATTCAAATTCCAGGGATGTAGTGGATGGTGAATCTGTCTGTCGGCCTGTGTGTTCAGTTCATAAAGGACATCCCTTAAGGGATTAAATTTCAAAAGTTCTGTTTTATTTTGCTATCTCACACTGTTTTTTAAGCCTTACACATCCTTTTTGCATTTAAAACATATTTGGCCAACTTAAAGTTTGTTGCTTTTTTTAATTAAAAAGTACCAAACTACAAACCAGTTGAATGGTATGTAAATGTAATCTACTGGAGCAACATTCAAAAACACATTATTCAGGGAATTAAACTAAAACAATAGCACTGCCAGATAAATTAGGCCCAAAATCATCAAAACAGGTATTCGAAATCATTAAAAAATTGCCAACAAAATAAACAACAAATTAAAATAATTTAATAAGTTCTGTGTTACAACTCGATCTTAAAATTATAACCGTTAAGACGTCGGATAACAAATACAAGCGTACATTTCAACTTAACATTCACAGCTAAAATGTGTAACATTAGCGGTATTCACTGTTAGCTGCTGTAGATACATACTTAAATGTTGTAGCTTTGGTAAATCGTGATAAATTTAAAACAACAACAAAATTCATACATGTTTAATTAACTATGTCTATACCACCTACTACACTAAAAACTGTAGTAGATGTTGCAGCCAGGGCTGTCAGATATGGCGATTTCTCGCCAAACGTGGCGATTTTTCAACTTGTTTGGCGTCTAAATTTTTGGTTTGGCGACCTGGCGATTTTTCTGGCGATAAATAAATTTGTTGGCGATTTTTGTGGCTATTTTTTAACAAAATTGAAACTCAAAATTTTTGCAGTTTAGCAAAATTAGTCTGTTGAAGAATTAGCTTAAAAAAATAAATCCTACCAAAATTCGTCTGCAAGAAATAAAATCGGCTTGATTTTGATGATTTTTCTTATATTAATTAATTCATTTTGAATTTGGATGAGAAAAACTTATCAAAAATAATTTTTGGCGAATTTTTTTCTACTTTTGGCGATTTTCTGCTAAGTTTATATACGATTATTTTGTAAAATTTTATATTAAAAAAAGTGTTATATAAAATCAAATTTATTATCAAATATTTATTAAGAAAACCTACATAAAATTGATTTTGGCGACTTTTGGCGATTTTTAAAATCAATTTGGCGAAATAGGCCAGACAAAATCTGACAACCCTGGTTGCAGCTGAATTTATTTACCAGAGTTTGTACAAAAAAGATCAAGATACATACAAATACTCCCAGAGAGCCTCTTTAAATTGAAAAATAAATATTTTTTAAAATACAGAAGAAAAGGACGCTTACGCTTGGACGTAGTATATTTGAAAGGGTTTTAAATTTAGTACGAAAAGTGAATTCCGCTACTTCCCAGTAAAAAAATTGGAAGTCATTCAAAAGGAACTACATTTTCATTGCTTCCAAAAAATCGATATTTTTAATTTGCCGATAGTTAGCAGAAAACCAAGTAGAAGTTTATTTTAGTCATATCAAACCGTGTAACTCCTCCATAGTTTTAGAAAATACTCACCAGAATTAAAAAAAAAAATCGATTTTTTTAAAGAAATTTATGAACTAATTTTAGTCCAAAATTTAAGTTATATACTTAAATTTAAATGAAAACAGTGTTTCGGGTTTAAATTCGTATAAACAGAAACGAATTGTGAAAACAGGTACCTATTTACCATTTTTCCTAGATGAAAATATTATCATAGAACACAAAAAAGGAAATTTTTCTTAAAATCACTTCCAATTCGGTGACCAGGCATCGAAAAAGATAACTTCTTGCAATGACAACCGTATGTAAAAATCATTAGAACGGATCGAAATTTGCACTACTTCCAGATCGCAAACTCTACATTTTCATGACTTTTTTGGAGTGTCTTTTTTTACTGGGTTATTTATCAAAATTAAATTTTAAACCACATATTATATCTGTGGCAATAAATAGTAATGGTTTAAGTCGAAATTTCTTGTTTTGAGACATTAAGGGTTTTGTCTAAAATAAATTGTGTTTGATTTTTATATAAAAATTTTAGCCACCGAAAAAGTTGCACATTTATTTAGAACAAAACTCTTAATTTTATAAAAAACAAGTACGAGTGCTATATTCGGCTGTGCCGAATCTTATATACCCTTTACCAAAGTTATTTAACAAAAAAATTTAAAAAATTTTTTTATCTAGTTACTTTTATATGTCAAAATCAAGTTTCAGCTTTCCAGCTCTGAAACCGTCTGCTCGATTTTGCTGATTTTCAATACCAATCTAAGTTGGACAATTTCTGACATACCAGTCCAAGAACGAAGTCTCTAGCTTTTCTGGGAACTTCGGAAAACCGATTTCACGTACACCAGACGGACGGACGGACATCGCTTATTCGTCTTCCCTATTCATAAGGACCCAGAATATATACATTTTATGGGTCGCATATGAATATTATGGAAATTACACACGGAATGACAAACCTATATATATATACCCTTTTCCATTTTTGGTAAAGAGTATAAAAAATTCAGTTAAGTGCGACTTTGACTCGCGCACGAAGGGTTCCATTCGTACATTCGGTTTTGAGCATTTTTTAATGTGGCTTATTTGCTTTTTCGAAGTTTTTTTCAGTTTAAACGATTTATTTAGTTTTGTCGCTTCTTTTTCGTTTTGGCGATTTTTTTTCTGTTTTTGAGGCCCTTTTTCATTTTGGCGATTTTTTCCTGTTTTAGGGGCTTTTTTTCATTTTGGAGACATATCATTTTGGCGATTTTTTTTCATTTTGGCGATTTTTTCGTTTTGGCGGTTTTTTTGCCTAGGGTTTTTTTTTTCATTTTGGCAAATTTTTTATTTTGGCAATTTTGTCATTTCATTTTGGCGATTTTTTTCTGTTTTTCACTTTTAGCAATTTTTTTTCATTTTGGTGATTTTTTTAATTTTTGCGATTTTTTCATTTTGGATATTTTTTCTGTTGCTTGGGGTTTTTTTCATTTTGGCGATTTTTTGTTTAGGGTTTTTTTCATTTTAGCGATTTTTTTATTTTGGAAATTTTGTGTTGTTTTTGGGTTTTTTTCAATTTGGCAATTTTTTTTTTCTGTTTTGGAGCTTTTTTTTATTTTGGCGATTTTTTTTTGCGATTTTTTTTCATTTTGGCGTTTTTTCATTTTAGCGATTTTCTTTCGTTTTCGCGATTTTTTTTTTTCATTTTAGCAATTTTTTCCGGTTTTTCGCGATTTATTTTAGTCTTAGATATTTTTTTAATTTGGTGCTTTATTTCGTTTTATCGATTTTTTTTTTGGCGAGTTTTTCCTATTTTGGGGTTTTTTTCATTTTGGCGATTTTATTCTGCTTTTTTTTGGGTTTTTTTTTTGTTTTGGCGATTTTTTTTTCATTTTGGCGATTTTTTTTCATTTTGGCGATTTTCTCTCATTTTGACAATTTTTTTCATTTAAGCAATTTTTCGGGTTTTTCGCAATTTATTTTAGTCGTAGACATTTTTTTTAATTTGGTGCTTTTTTTCATTTTGGCGATTTTTTTTTTTGGTTTTTGGCGATGTTTTTCGGTTCGGCGATTTTAGAATTTTCTGATTTTTAGTTTTACCGTTTTTGAAAATTTCAAGAGTTTAGCTCTTACGGTTTCCAAGATACAGCAAGTTGTCAAAATTGCATAGTCAAAATTGCATTAACTGATGGAACACCCTTTAATTTAAATTTTTTGAAATTTTAGTGTTAATTTTTGTAGTCTGTATACAAATACACTAACCTTACAAATTTCAAGTGTATATACATACATACATTCAATTGTATGTATTTATATTATATGAGATTTTAACATTTTTCGTTGCTCGTTTCGGAACACCCTTTAATTTCCAATTCTGATGTATTTTTTGTTGTAGCGGCCAAAGGTCTATACAGTGTGTCCAAATTTCAGGTCTCTAGCTCTTACGGTTCTCGAGAAAATACCCTGCATAGTTTTAGACATAGTTAATTTTACATAACACAAAAAGTTAAAGTTTTCCAACCCTGGAAACGTCTTTTTAATTTTTTTTAATATTATATTAATTTAAAATACCAATTTTGGTCGTACTGAAGTGTAAAGTAGGTTTATTTATTAAAAAAAAATAAAAATTTGTTTTCGGTAGTGACTTTTATATGGCAAAATCAAGTTTCAGTTTTCCAGCTCTGAAACCGTCTGCTCGATTTTGCTGATTTTCAATCTAAGTTGGACCCTTTCTGACACACCAGTCCAAGAACGAAGTCTCTAGCTTTTCTGGGAGCTTCGGAAAACCGATTTCACGTACACCGGACGGACGGACGGACAGACGGACATCGCTTATTCGTCTTCGCTATTCATAAGGATCCAGAATATATATATTTTTTTGGTCGCAAATTAATATTATGGAAATTACACACGGAATGACAAACCTATATATACCCTTTTCCATTTTTGGTAAAGGGTATAAAAATAAAACGTTTTATTAGTTAATATTCATTGTTTCTTAGTTAAGATGCTATGAAAAAATCCATTGGCAGAAATATTAAAACTTAAGCTACTATACTGAAAGGCAAAATAATTTTTTTTGATAGTAAGTCGAGATAAGTGCTTTAGGTAAAATTGAAAAATGCGAAAAACCTGAGATAAGATATTTTTTTAAAGCTTAATTAAATACAAGTTTTTTCATGAGGAATATTTTGAATGTGCTGTTAGTTATTGAACTTAAGTATTTTCAAATTTTACTGTTCAAATATTTTAATATTAATGAAGATACCTTGAAAAACGATTAAGTTGAGTTAAAATGGGTATAAATGCGTATATTTCTTATTAATAATGACATTTTATATTTGAAATTTAGCTGAGTGATAGATCTTGAAGAAGAGAATAAGAATATGTAATAAAATGAAAAAGCACGTATGTCAACTTAAGCCATTAGTATTTATTGTCACAGATATATACATACATACACTTGTGATTAAATTAACAATATAGAGTTCTATAATTTTCTAAAACGTGGTTTTAAACAGGGTAGGAAGAGTGCTCGAATTAATTTCTTTCGCAAACGAATTTAATTCGAACGAATTTTATTTTCCATATTGTAAAGAATTATTCTTTTTAATTCGCAAATTTTATATAAATAACGAACGAAAAAAAAAACCCAAGAATGCAAAATAAAATTCCTCTCGCAAATTTAAAAATAAAATTCGCAAACGAAAAGAAAATAGAATTCGCTATTAAATTAAAAATACAAATAATTTAAAGCAAGGACTTTAAATTTTTTAAAGGAGATTTTATTATTAACGACTATAGCTATAGAGCTGAAATTTGGTGTATAGATTCCTCTTCCGATGTTTAAATCCACTAAGAGGGGATTTTCGGAAATTCAAACGCGAAAAGGGGTAAAAAGGGGTAAAAAAGGGTAAAATTGGTATCTTTATATCTCGGAAGCTACATTAGATAGACTAAAAATTCTAAAAGCATACAAATGCTGGTAAAAAATAAGCCGGCACGTATTTAGTACTTTTCCAATATGTGTACTTTTTAGGGTTAAAAGGGGGTGAAAACTGAATTTTGGTACCTTTTTTGCACTCGACATATCTTCAAAATTATTTAACGTAGCAGAAAGCTTTTTGGTGCGTTCCTTTCTTCTGGACAGAATCTTGAATGGGTTTGACACTTTCTGAAAATTTGCACTTAAAAGGGGTAATGATAATGTACACATATACATACATACATGTAAAAATAATTTACTATGTTTTCTTACCGGTCAGTAGAAGCTGGGATAATAAAATTTATGTTATTTTGAACTGCCCAAAAAGTGCCAAGGGGTAAAAACGGGTAAAATTGGTATCTTTATATCTCGGAAACTACATTAGATAAACTAAAAATTCTAAAAGCATACTAATGCTGCTAAAAAACAAGCCTTATTAGAAAAAGGTACTTTTTGGAAGAAGTACTTTTTAGCTTTTTGGGAAAAATACTTGTTAGAAAAAGGTACTTTTTGGGAAAAGTGCTTTTTAGAGCAAGGTACTTTTTAGAAAAAGTCGCTTTGTGGGAAAAATACTTTTTAGAAAAAGGTACTTTTTGGGAAAAATACTTTTTAGAAAATGTACTTTTTGGGAAAATCCCTTTTTAGAGAAAGGCGCTTTGTGGGAAAAATACTTTTTAGAAAAATGAACTTCTTAGGAAAAGGTACTTTTTAAGAAAATCAAATTTTAGAAAAACGTACTTGTTAGAAAAAGTACTTTTTAGAAAAAGGCGTTTTGTGGGAAAAGTACTTTTTAGAAAAAGGTACATTTTGGGAAAACCACTTTTAGAAAAAGCCGCTTAGTTGGAAAAATACTTTTTAGAAAAAGGTACTTTTAGAAAAAAGTACTTTTTGGGAAAAGCACTTTTTAGAAAATTATACTTTTTAGAAAAAGTACTTTTTAGAAAAAGGTACTTTTTGAGAAAAGTACTTTTTAGTAAAAGGTATTTTTTGGGAAAAGTACTTTTTAGAAAATTCTACTGTTTGAAAAAAGTACTTTTCCCAAAAGGTACCTTTTTCTAAAAAGTACTTTTCCCAAAAAGTACCTTTTTCTAAAAAGTGCTTTTCCGAAAAAGTACCTTTTTCTAAAAAGTATTTTTCCCACAAAGAAACTTTTTCTAAAAAGTACTTTTTCTAAAAAGTGTTTTTCCCAACAAGTACCTTTTTCTAAAAATTACCGTTTTCAAAAAAGTATTTTCCCCACAAAGCGCCTTTTTCTAAAAGTGATTTTCCCAAAATGTACCTTTTTCTAAAAAGTACTTTTTCTAACAAGTACGTTTTTCTAAAATTTGATTTTCTTAAAAAGTACCTTTTCCTAAGAAGTTCATTTTTCTCAAAAGTATTTTTCCCACAAAGCGCCTTTCTCTAAAAAGGGATATTCCCAAAAAGTACATTTTCTAAAAAGTATTTTTCCCAAAAAGTACCTTTTTCTAAAAAGTATTTTCCCCACAAAGCGACTTTTTCTAAAAAGTACCTTGCTCTAAAAAGCACTTTTCCCAAAAAGTACCTTTTTCTAAAAAGTATTTTTTTCAAAAAGCTAAAAAGTACTTCTTCCAAAAAGTACCTTTTTCTAATAAGGCTTGTTTTTTAGCAGCATTAGTATGCTTTTAGAATTTTTAGTTTATCTAATGTAGTTTCCGAGATATAAAGATACCAATTTTACCCGTTTTTACCCCTTGGCACTTTTTGGGCAGTTCAAAATAACATAAATTTTATTATCCCAGCTTCTACTGACCGGTAAGAAAATATAGTAAATAATTTGTACATGTATGTATATGTTTACATTATCATTAACATAAAGGTACCGAAAACGGGCAAAATTTTACCCCTTTTAAGTGCAAATTTTTATAAAATGTCAAACCCATTCAAGATTCTGTCCAGAAGAAAGGAACGCACCAAAAAGCTTTCTGCTACGTTAAATAATTCTGAAGATATGTCGAGTGCAAAAAAGGTACTAAAATTCAGTTTTCACCCCCTTTTAACCATAAAAAGTACACATATTGGAAAAGTACCATATACGTGTCGGCTTATTTTTTACCAGCAATCGTATGCTTTTAGAATTTTTAGTCTATCTAATGTAGTTTCCGAGATATAAAGATACCAATTTTACCCTTTTTTACCCCTTTTCGCGTTTGAATTTCCAAAAATCCCTCTTTGATGGATTTACACATCGGAAGAGGAATCTACACATCAAATTTCAGCTCTATAGCTATAGTGGTTTGGGCTAGGTGATGATATTTCAAAAAGAACTCAATTTGCTGCCTAACAAATTTTATGAGAATTATTCTTTTGCATTCGTTCCTTAGAATTATAAAATAAAATTCGGAAAAGAACTCTATTTTAAATTCTTGTTTTTTTTCGTTCTCCTCGCAAACGAATTAAATCAACAAAAGTTAATTTAATTCGTTTGCGAGGAGAACGAAAACAAACAAGAATTTAAAATAGAATTCTTTTCGGAATTTTATTTTTAAAATTCCGAAAACAAATTTTAAAACGAACGAAAAAAATAAAATAGCATTTGCGAGCAGAATTTTTTCCTACCCTGGTTTTAAATTCTATGTTCAGTAAAAAAAGAAAAAAAGGAGAGTAAAGCAAAGAAGAATGATTCTTTTAAAGATAGCATGGCAACACACAGTGGGCGAAAAGGCTCATCTAGCGGCGTTTAATTAATAGTGCTTAGGGAAAAATTTTTTTTGTTTGTGTAATATTTTTTTTAGTTGAAAATAGATTAAGCTACAATATTAAATAAATTTTTTTTTAAATATATACATATATATTTTTTGTTGTTGTTGTGAAAGATGCAATTTTTTTCATAAATTAGACATTGTTTATTTCATTCAAGAAAACATGATAAAGCTAATATATTTAATTAATTAATTAATATATTTAATGTTTCACATTCTTTTGGACTAAAAATATATTAAACTTTTAATACCTATGAACAACTTTTTTTTAAACATTTGTTTATTTATTTTTTGTTTAAAATTTTGAAATAACTATTTTTGCCCTTAGTCAGTCTTCATATATTTCAGTTGTTTTCATAACAAAAATGAAATTATAATGCACAAAAAAATAACAATACTAATTGCAATAGTAATAACAGATTTTCATTCCGATTCGGAACTACTAGATGAATCACAAGTGCAAGGTACACAATGTTCTTTGTATAAACTGCTCGTTGTAGCTAGTACGAGTTCACTGTGAGGTGTTTCCTTAACAATTTGGGAAGCTTTACTTAATTTCGTTTTGTTGGAACATTCGTCGAACATCTAATCGGGTCTCCCACGATTAGTCAGTGGATCAACTAATAAAAGTTGTCCGTCTAACCACTCCGAGTTGTTTTCTTCAAATTTGTGGCTGATTCTATGGTTGAATTTCCATTTCTGAACCAATTGTGCTACAAAATTTAAATTTTTTTTGCTTATTACAAGGATTTCATTAGCATTATACATGTTGATATTAATTTTATTATGAAATATATAACTCTCAACGGCAGAAAATTTTTTAGTAGCCACAGGCTCGTTGCGCCATAGTAAATAAATTTCTCGTCTGAGCACCGACATTGCTCCTAAAAAATGCAATATCATGTAAAGTAGCAGATGACTTGGATATTTTACAATCACAAGACAACATAGTAATTGAAAAAAAAAATATTCTAGCACCAATACCCACCAATATCAGAAGTTCTGGTCCACGGAAGTCTTATTTTGGCTTTTTTCAAGCAGTTAGTGGTATAGTCAACTTCAACTCTATTTTTTTCTACAACAGTTAAGCACAGGTCACAAACAAAAATTTTTTAGTTAATACATCCCAGATAGCATTTGGATGATTTCGGTAGTCATCTTACTCACTAATTTTTGACTAGTTTTGGTGATTAAAAATTGAGTTTTCATACAGTTCATCAAAAAGATCAGTCAAATTTGTCTATTCCTTATGATTAAAAACTGATTACAATTATTTTTATCATTTGCTTGAGTACTTTTTGACTATTCTTGGTGACCAAAATGCAATACAATTCGGTAGTCATCTTACTTACTCATTTTTGATTACTTATGGTGATTAAAAACTGAGCTTTCATACAATTCATCAAGAACAACAGTCAAATTTGTCTATTCTTTATGATTAAAAACTGATTACAATTATTTTTATCATTTGCTTGAGTTCTTTTTGACTATTCTTGGTGACCAAAATGTGATACTTACTTACTCTTTTACCCCCACCATTTCGCAAACATAAAATGTGATTAGCTTGTAAACAAGTTCCCGTTAACCAACAAGTCAAAGGAAAATCAATGCAGAAAAAATTATATATTGTATTTTGATTGCATAGTGAGAAGTCCTGTTTTTGATCGCTAAAGTGAGAATTGGTGTCTATTTTTGTAATAAAAAAGTTTTTTATTGAAAAAATTAAAAAAAGTTAATAATTATAATAAACAAAATACTAATAACTATTTAAAATAAATTAAAAAATTAGAAAATTTAAAAAATCAAGTGAAATTATGTCAGCCAAAAAAATTAGACGCATTGCTAAAAGAGAAGCTGAAAAAATTATGTCATGCAACTTTAGTAAGTAAAATGAATTCTTGAAATTATTTTATTATTATTTTGTTTTTTAATTAATAGTATATGTATATATAACATAATTTTATTTCCCTAGACTTAAGAGCAATGAATTTAATAAGTTATTTTATTATTTTGTTTTGTTTTGTAAATGCATAAGAATTGAATTATAATAAAAATTTTATCATAATAGTTTTACGATCAAATTATAGTCTGATTTCTATTAAAAAAAGGGTCAAATATTATACATAATATGATCATAATATGACTTCAAATTATGGTAACATTCGTTTCAAAAATTGATCGAATATCATACAAAATATGATCATTAAACGATTTCAAAAATGGGTCGAAAATGAAGCAGAATGTGATCATAAAATTATTGCAAATTCAACTAAAAAGTGAACAGAAAATATTATCACATATGATAACAAATGTACATGAAAACTACATTAAAGCAGAGATCATAAATGACTATTCAGGAATAGTCACATGCAGGGTACCATTTTCTCCCGATGACAGAATCATTTATGATTAGAAAATGATTGCATATTTGATAGTTTTAATCATCTAGAATATTCAAATGTGACTATTTTTTGATCATTATTTTCACAAAATGCTGGCTGGGATACCTCTAACTAAAAACGAAACCACTTTTCTTCCACTTAATTGAGACAAATGTAAATTTAGAGAAAATCTGGTAATGCAAAGAAAACACGTCTTAAAGCTTATTAATGCACCGTATGAAACATATTTTGTGTTTGAATCGATATATAAGTTCAGTGGTATATTAGTAATCGATTAAGACACAATTTTGGCGCAATTAAACACTTTGAAAATTGAATTAAAAGAGGCTAGATCGGCCATTTCGCCCACAGTGCAACAGGGCGACAGGTTGTTGTCTATGCTGATTTTTTTGTCGTTGTACTCCAATTAAACTAATTTCTATTTCTGTTGATACAATGAGCAAATGCAGTGGTGCCAGTATAATTAAAAATGTTAAATGAATGATATCTCACAATTATTTCATATTATTTACCAGAAGCAATATCCAAAAATTTATGTAAATAATAAATAGATTAAAGTTTGTACAGCAATTAATTTTTATAAATGCAAAATATATGAAAGTGGCAATACTGAAGTATTTATTTGTACTTGAATATCAGGTGCAGATGGTGCTGCTGCCGTCTCCAAAATAATTAATTAGCTGGCTAGAAGGCGACAAATGTACCTGTCGGCATTTGAAGTCGTGTGTTCGCGTAGCCTGCTAAGGTGAATGTGTTTAATGCATTAGCCGGAAGAAAAGTAAATTTAGCTATGAGCAACGTTGCCGTTTTGTTTACTTTTAACCAAAATTGTTTAATTTTTTTTTCAATGTGTACTTGTGTACTTTTCTTCGATTTTGGTTACTTATTTTTTACACAAAAATAACCATTTTTATATAGTATATGAAACTTGCATATAGCTAGGTTAGGAATGGTGGTGCCAAAAAATGCACTTGGAAACCCAATTGGGTCTATTGTGATTGCATATAACTAACTATCGTGATAAACTACATGGTTGAAAGCATTTTCGTGACTAAAAACAAATATGGATGTGGTATCCAAATTTAACAGTTGGTAAAGAAGAAAAAATTGTATCCTAATATAAATTGCTCAGATGTTCTTAATTGGGTATGAAAAGTGTTGATATGGATATAAATACAGTACGTGCTTGATTTGCGCAACCGAAAGGAAATCGATGTTGTTGTTTTTACCAAAATATTGCAAAAATCGACCACGAAAAACTTCATATAAACCAAACTTAAAATAATTTATTTTTAATGTACATACATCATACATGTGATTAAATAAGTTGTAAAATAACATTTTATACTTGACTTCAAACTTAAAACCTTAAAGTCTTCATTCCCTATTTGTACTTGAGTATATCTCAGTTCTACCAATGCTAATTTTTTTTATAAATACAATCTAGTTTGTGGAAACGAATGTTGAAATTTTTCGATTCTTAATGGCAACTAATTTTTCATAAGGAATATTATTCTCTGTTGCCCACTCCAAACGAATGTCAAGTGCATTAGCAGCATCATCTACTTTAACCTTTTGTGTGTTTTAAATTTGTATATTGTCTGAAGTTTCTTCGTCGAAAATATCTATAGCTTCGCTATTATCTGAACAGTCTTCTCTGACCCATTCATTTTAAATTCAGTGTATAATTTACCCTGTAAACATACAAATTTTTTCCTACTCATACAAATTCTGTAGCAATAAGGAAAAAGTTATTTCTTTGACAGTTAAATTGGGAAATTTTCTCTGAGTATAATAAGACGCGAACCCCAAAACGTATGTTTTGCATTGTAGTCGCCAGCTGTTACAAAACAAGGTCCAAGAGATTTGTAGAAATTTTCGTATTGATCCTGAGTGATTAAAAATCTGGGAGGGGAGTAAATTGATGATATTAAGAAATTCGCACAAAAATTGTCAATGCAAATATTTGTTGCTTGTAGATGTTCTTCACAAATGTTGTCAAGAATGTAGTGCTTGAGTCTTGAATTAATTAAAATTGCTGATCCACCGCATGCTCTTCCCCACGGGTCCTTTGAATCATATAAGGTGTAGCCAGAAATTTTAAAAAGGCTTCCCGAAGTCAAATGAGTCTGCGAGACCAACATTATATCAATATTTTTTTCCGTGAGGTAGTGCTCAAGTTCATTTTTATGTTTTCGAATGCCGTTTGCGTTCCAGAAACATATTTTTAACGTGTTCATGGTTTGTTAACTAAGGCTTGAAACAATGTATTCTGCATTCGCAGCATTTCTTGCATCATGCTATTCGTATTTGTTGTAAAATTATTTATAGTTTGCACCAGATTATCAATAGTAGCTTCAAGGAGATTGAAATTAAAATTCGAGTTTGTATTTTTTGAATTATTAGGTGGTGAAATTTTTTGTGTAGGAATAGAACTTGTCTTAGCAGCGTCGGCATACGATACACGGGAAGTAACTGGTTGACTTACTTGCGCAATAGTGGCGGATAAAGCGTTTGCTGATTGGGCTGGGTCTAATTTAGGTGTTTGCCTCATAATCTGTTTGACGAAAGAGTACACAGGACAACCTTTGTAGTTAGCGGTGTGATTACCTCCACAATTACTGCATTTTTTGTCACTTTGATCTTTTGGCTTATTGCAACTAGCAGTGCCGTGTAATTCGCCGCACATAACACAAACAGTAGTTAAATTGCAGTAAGTTTTAGTATAGCCATATTCTTGGCAATTGCAGCACTGTACGGCACCTGAACGCTTATGTGGCTCTTCACCTGTTGTTTTTCGATATAAGAGATATCTTAAATTATATATTGGATGAGTCTATTTTTTTTTTTTAATTTTATATCATTTATATCAAGTTCAACGCGAAATAGAGGTTGCGGAATCTGTTCCCTATTTATTATGTTCGATGCATTTTTTACCTTAAATCCCTGGAGGATGAGAGCATCTTTTATTTCTTCAGGAGCAATATAGGAATCTACGCCCTTCAATTTAATCTGCAGACCTTTAGAAATTTGTTTTACTTTTTTCGAATTCAGAAACCATTTTTCGAAACTAAATTTAAATTTTCGTTTCATCAATGCTACCACGTTTTATGGGAATAATGTGAAATTTATTCTCACCAATGACCGAAATTAATTTTTTAATAAGAGCGTTTGATTTTTTCTTTTTTTCTATCTTATGATAGAAAGTCTATCATAAGATGTTTTATTTTTATTAAGAGCTTCAGAGCTCACAGTAAGTCTATCATTATTGTTGTCATTAACAGCTAGAGTACTCACAGTAAAATAGGCATTTCTGCCTTAAGAACTCACTTGACAATTTTTTTTCTTTGAGGTACTCATATAGAGTATTCCTCAAGGGTATTTTGTGTTTTTTTTTGTTTACGGTTTTTTTTTTGTTTTTGTTATTTCCATATGTTTATTTATCTTATTTATCTTATTTATCAAAGTTAATAATATTATACATATTATGTACTACGAATATTTTTTTGTATGATTGTTTTTGTTTAGTATGTATGTAAGAAAAATTCCCCTGTTACGTCTATTCACTATTAAGGCACAACGAGAACTCCTTATTAAAAATATAAAAAATAAGAAAAACGGAAAAATCGCCAAAATTAAAAAAAAAAACGCCAAAAACCGAAAAAATCGCCAAAAACGAGAAAAAAGCGACAAAACTAAAAAAAAAATGGTTTGAAATCAAAAAAACCACAAATGCAAAAAAACTCCATGATAAAAAAAAATGCTAAAAACCGAACGTACGGAACATTTCGTGCGCGAGTCAAAGTCGCACTTTACTGAATTTATTTGATATTAAAGTAACTAAATAAAATTAGTATTTTGTTTATTTCCAAAAATATTTTTTTTTTTCAGTTAAAAATATTTTATGTTTTAGTAAGATCTTTACTCAAGCAAATTCTTTAGTCGAAAAAAACCGAGAGGTAACTTACTAAAAATTGCACTATAACAAAAAATTATAAATTTTATCACAAAACAAATATCTATGTATGTACGTACTTATGTATGCATCTGTATACTACATATCGTCATGTGAGAACTTAAGTGTCCAATACGCCATTATAAACTATGGGATATTGGACACTTAAGTTCTAACATGACGATATACATACGTTGGTAAAGGGTATATAACAGCATGTTTATAGAACCCAATATGTCTAAAATACGCGTATAGAACCTGACGTTTATCAAGTTTGCGGTTGTATAACGCGAATGTCATTTTATTTTTGTAAAAAAGGTAATAAGTGACAGTTTGTTTGGGCTTGTATAACGCGTTTTCTGCTGCCAAAACAAACAAAAGTGCACGAATTCAAAATTACATTCGTCGGTGAAAAAAATTACAAATTTTATAAAAAATAAATAAAATAAAATAGATATATCCGCAAAAAAGTGAATGTTGCTACAAATAGAAAATTGTTATTTGTTTTTTTATTATTGTAAGTGGCAATTCGAGCATAAAGTTGACATCAGCCGTGCAGTTAATATTTTGAAATTCATTTTCTTTTCTTGCAAGATAATAGCTCATTTTATGCTATTTCATTATTTGTATATGTGTTTAGAGTTAAAGATTTCCTTTTTAAATAAAAAATTTTTAATGAGACATTATTAGATTTAATTGAACTATAGTGAATTTTAATCAGAAATAATTTCTTAATCAGGCTTGAGTTCAGTAATTTCAATTCTTATGAATGAAATATTTTTATTAATTAATGTGAGTGAATAAGTAAAAATAATTAATGTGATGATCGTAAAAGATAAGTAAGAATAGTTAAACATACATAGGTAGAGTGATATAACTTCGTGCTAACCTAAATAGAAAATGGAAAAACAGAAAATGAATAGTGATACTTACAAATGTGTTTGCCAAAGGCAAATCAATAATTGTATACACAATCAACTCTCATATTCCATTTCATAGAAATTTAAGTTTAATAGCTGATGTTAATAATAATCTCTACCCCAGTAGATAGACATGGGTGCTGATGAAGTGCGTGGCTGCACAGAAAAATATCGGTATTTCCCCCAGCTAATAGTGTCTAGTTTAATTTTTCTTCTCTTCTTTAGATACTCACATTAATTAATAAAAATATTTCATTCATAAGAATTGAAATTACTGAACTCAAGCCTGATTAAGAAATTATTTCTGATTAAAAAATTTTTATTTACATAAATACTTCCATGTTGCCGTCAAAAAGGGTTACCTTTTTTAATGACAAAAATTAAAATTTTATATGACAAAATGTAAACAAATAAAAATTATTTACAGAAAGGCAACACTGTGATTTGGCACTAAATTGCTAACGTCCCTTTTCACAATGTATGATTTAAGAGTTAACGTGAACTTTAACTGACAGTTCTTCATACAAAACTTGCCGTTAAAGTCCCTGTTAGCTTTTAATTGTACATTGTGAAAAGATCCGTAAGAGCGCCAGACGACGTGGTCTACAAATGCAAATTCTTACGTATTCGTGCGTGCAGCGTGACCGTTTGACCGACTAAATTGGCAAATTGCCGCTTTTTCGATATATCGATTCCACTTTTCCACTTTTTCGACTGCCTTGCCACTTTTTATCACCCGTTTTTTAGGGTGTGTTATATGAAAATACATTAAAAATAAAAAGTTTAGTGTAGTTTTCTCGTATTTTTTTTAATTTTGCCCCTTTTTTTTTGATAAATGCCCCATTTGGTGCCACTTTTTGAAAAATGTCATCGGTCACCCTGCGTGCGTGTGCCATTCGTGCTTGTCTTGATTGTGATGCGTTCTATAAACATGCTGTAATACCGTGTTCAGACATACCCCTTAATTGCGCAATTAGGCCATTTTTTGCAATTAAGACCTTAATTGACCACAATTTACCATACAATAAGTCAATTAATAAATTGAGCAATTACTAGTTAATTGTATCACTAATTGCGCAAAACTCGAAATGCAACCCTGGTCATAAGTGTTTTTATTAAGAACTGTGTTCAGTGAGCAGAAAAATTTCCTATAATGGCGAGCTAAATGTCAAAAGATATACATATGTACATATAAACAAAACAAATATACATACATACATATAAACAAAACAAACTGAACAATATGAACTCCAATAAATAAATAAATAAACAAAAAAGAAATGGCTGGTGAAGTTTTTTTAAATTCATAGATAAAACTATTAACAAATATCTTTTATAAATAGAAAAAAAATTAAGAGGAAGAGGCTCGCTTGGAGTGAGGCCAGTGAAGCTGCTCTATTGTAGTTGTGGCCATGTCGAATAGAAGAGCTTCGTGGCCAAAGAAAAAACGGTCACGTATATGCTGAGATGGCGGATGAGCTGCAGAAGTTGGGCTTTCCTTATAGCCCGCGCGATGTACACGTTAAATTAAAAAATTAATGAAAGCAGAAATAGCTGCTGCTTTCGCAAACTTTGTAGAATTTACAAGTTTTTCTTTTCCTTTTTTTTAAGCACTGATAATTTTGACTCCAAGAGCTCCATATTTCTATTATATGCAATTAAAATTTCTTTTAACCCAAAATTTGCATCCATTTTTCGGTAACAAACACAAATATTCACAAAACAAATAAAAACCATGTTTTTCTTCCAGCTGTCAAATGATAATTGAGTCAGCTAAATTGAGTATGTGTGAAAACTAGAATTAATTGCACAATTAAAATTAAATTGAGTCAATTAAAAATGCATGTCTGAATACACTATAAGATTCGACACATCCGAATATAGCACTGTTTCTTGTCTACCTTAAGTTGCAAAAAAGTCAAATAAAGGGATGAATGTAAATGACTTCCTTCTACAATGATTTTTCCTTTTTTTATAATTTAACTGCAAAACAATTTCAAAAATCTCCATCATTGAGTCAAAATAATGTTAAGCGTATAAGAAAACAATTAGTTCTTATAACACTATGGAACATTTTTGGAATTATTGTCTGGGGGGTGAGAAATTCCAAGTCAGGGTGATGGTACTAGGTCAGTATAGTAAAACCCTCAAAGGGTTTGGCGTTCGTATGTGTCATTTTTTTTATGACCTTTTAAATTTTTTCCTTATATTGATGTTTTTTCGCTTAGTTGTAACATTTTGGCAAAAACGTAGTTTAACATAACTCGAGAACCACTTGTCCGATTTGGATGAAACAAATTTAAAAAAATTAAGAATTACAATTTCTCTAATCTGTTTCTATACCGTTTTCCTATATGTGCAACACTTTCGAAGTTAAAATGAATGTATGAAGGGAAAGAAGTATTTTTGCCTAAAAATTTAAATATTTTTTTTTTAAATTCATAAAAAATCCAAAATGGAAAAAAGTGCCAAAACTAATTACTTTCGCGTAAAGTCACATAACTCATGAGCCAAAAAAGGGATAGATCATGAAAATCGATGCACGCGTTTCTCATTTATTCACAATTAGGTAAATGAATGAATTTCAAAAATTTGCTCCAGATATGCAGAACATTATTTGGAGAAAACATTGACACTCACAAGCCGAACTCTCTCATTTTTTTCTACTGTACTAAAAGAGAAATATTGTTGTGGCAACACTGGTTCTGTAATGTTCACATAAAACATGCATTGTCATTATACATTTTCTCTTTCTCACACTGGTTCTGTGATTTTTGTCATTCATCAAGTGCCGACGAACGCGAACAGTAAAAGTGATTTTTCTCCAGTTTTTTAAAAGTGAACAAAAGAGAACAGAATATGGAACTGTGCAAGCCAGATATAAATAGCTTTTGCTACTGCTGTGGTCAATATGTCTCAACACATAAAAAAAGTGGAAATTTCAGTACAGATTTTGTTCAAACATACGAGATGTACTTCAACCAAAATGTTATAGTGAACGAAAATTGGGTACCAAATATAGTGTGTAAAAGCTGCTACAACCGTCTAATGGATTGGAAAAATAGAAGACGTGAAAGTATGCCATTCGGTATCCCAATGACTTAGACTAATCCTGGCGAAGGTCACAATCCATTGAATTGATATGCATGTGCGAATAAAGGAGCCGCAAAAAGGATAAGAAAATCGTATAATTACGTTGGTGTTGCAAGTGCCGCAACACCATTGCCTCATTCGGACCACATTCCTGTGCCAAAAGCTTCTAGCCCAGATATTTTCTCTTCTACGACTGCTCCGACATATCATGCACGTGATGATCCCCCATATGAGCCATCAGTATCCAATGTGCCAATTTTAATAAATCAAAATAAGCTTGATTCAATTGTTGCCAAGTTGGAATTAACACAGCATAAATCGGAAGAGCTGGCTTCCATTTTGAAATCAAACAATTTGTTGGCACCCGGTGTGAAAGTCACAGCTTATCGAAGTCGTCAGGCAACACTCCAAAGTTTATTCCTTGTGAATGATGAAAAAACTTCTGCATATTGCCCGGATGTAGGAAAATTGATGGACGCAATGGAAATAAAATATGAAGCAGATGACTGGAGATTATTTATTGACAGTTCAAAACTCAGCTTGAAGGCGGTTTTACTGCATAAGACCAATAAAAAACCTTCAGTTCCAATCGCCTATAGTACAGAAACGAAAGAAACATATGATGTACTGGAAAATATTTTAAAAATGGTTAACTACGCCAAACATATGTGGCGCATATGCTGCGATTTAAAAGTTGTAGCAATGCTTTGCGGTCTTCAAAGCGGCTATATAAAATATATGCGCTTTTTGTGCGATTGGGACACACGATTTTCCGGTGACCAATATGCATGCCACGGATGGAAACTCAGAGAGCACAGCAGGTTACAAACGGCCAATATTATTCGTGAGCCTCTAGTGCCGAAGGAGAAGATATTGCTGCCTCCACTGCATATTAAACTTGGAATTGTTAAGAATTTTATCAAAACTGTCGCCAAAAGAGATGAAGTTTTCTTGTGTTTGAAACTAATTTGAGACTCAGCGAAAGGCGTACTAAATGGTCCAGATATACGAAAGCTGATTAAAAGTGACGCATGAATTGAATGCATGGCAGGCAATCAAAGAAGTAATAGAAGGATTGTTGGGAAAGCATCTTTCTAACAACTACGATGTTTCTGTCGCAAGGATGTTAAGAGCATTCTCGGAAATTGGTGTCCACATGTCCTTGAAAATCCATTATTTACATCATCATCTGGACTACTTCAGCAAACAATTGGCTACCGAATCTGATGAACAAGGTGAACGCTATCATCAAGTTGCTATGCCATTTGAAATGAGGTAATACTAATTTTTTATTTTTTCAAACTCATTTTAATAAAACAAAAACTTACAGATATAGAGGCAAAAAGTCGCCGAGTGTAATAATTGCGGAAATTTGCTGGTTGAGTAAGCTTGTGTGGCAAGACAAGGATGATCTTGATGATAAAGAATTTTCAGGAGATGCAGAAGGGCCAACAGTGGAGTCACACATTGACATTATGTGTGGTAGCGATGAATGCGATGCCACTAGTCCCGAACAACCACCATCGAAAAAGTCTAGGCAATATTTATTAAAATAAATAAAAATAAATAAATAAAATAAAAATAAAAAATTATAAAAATGTTTACTTAATTTTTTTAGTAGTTTATGGCCAGAAGTCTGGAGTTATTAGGCAAAATTTATAAAAAAGGCGATAAATGACACTTTTTTGAATAAAAACAAATATCAATATTCTTATCAAAATGGGATACCTTCACTTAATTGTACCTTCATAGTGAACAGACGTAATAGCGGAATTTTTCTTACATACAAACTAAACAAAAAAAAAATCATAAAAAAAATATTCGTAGTACATATTAACTTTGATAAATAAGCATTTTTTTGCTTTGATAACACGGTGCGACAGTCCAAAAAACCTGGGACCGGATATTATTTTTCTTGTAGGGCTTGTCGAGTTAAAGAAGAATCCAATAGTGAAATATGCCGGACACCTCCAAAATCCGGATTTACGGTTAAAAAACCGGGTTTTTTACCTTTGCGCACTTATAAGCCTGTAACTTTTTTGATAATGATCCGGTTTTTAATTTCTTACTAGATTTGGAAAGAAGAAACTGAGATCTTTGGAATGATATATAATTTCGTTAAGAAAACTTGAGAAATTTTGGTGTTATTGTCCAGCAAACACAACTTTTGTAGATTTTTCAAAAATTTTTCAATTTTGGTGACGTTTTTATACACTATTTCATTAAGAAACTATAATACTATTGAATTTATTCAAAAATTACATTTAGTTACGATTACAATGCATATTTGGGGTTAAAATTGATAAGCAATTGACTAAGTTATTTAACTTTTCATGAAAACAAAATTTTTTCCAAAATGCCTGCACAATGTTTTTGGTGTTGTTTTTATGCACCTTCTATTAAGTTACAAATCAATGTTATCCTAAACACACAAAAAAATTTTAATGAGAGTTTTAGTCATTCAAAAATATTGTCTTTTTCGTGTTCTTTTTATGCAATTTCCTTAAAATTACAAATCACTGTTAGCGTAAACACAACAAAAATTATAGTTTTTCTTTTAATATGACGTTTTGTTAATGTCTTCTTTTTCACTTTGAATCTGTGTTATTAAAAAAATTTTCACAATTTAATAAAAATCGTGTGCAATTTAAATTAAAATTAATTAAAAAATTTGTGGATGGAAGGAACTCTTCTTGTTCAAAATCTTTTTCTGTTACAGCGAATATTTCTGTAATACATTACAAAAAAAAGAAAATTCAACCTTCGTTTGTTTTGCCCTTTTCTACGCCTATGATTTGGCATCATCAGCCATATCATAAACCAAATGATTGCTACTTTTGTCAAACCGATGTTTTAGGTCACTGTTTTAAAACGCGCAAAAACATTAAGTATGCAAATGTTGCAACTGTTATAAAACCGATACCTGCAAGTAATGATCTACCGACAACGAGCAAATCTGTCGATGTAACAGAAAAAGATTTTGAACAAGAAGAGTTCCTTCCATCCACACATTTTTTATTTAATTTTAATTTAAATTGCACACGATTTTTGTTAAATTGTGAAAATTTTTTTAAATACACAGATTCAAAGTGAAAAAGAAGACATTAACATAACGTCATATTAAAAGAAAAACTAAAATTTTTGTTGTGTTTACGCTAACAGTGATTTGTAATTTTAAGGAAAGTGCATAAAAAGAACACGAAAAAGTTAATATTTTTGAATGACTAAAACTCTCATTACAATTTTTTTGTGTGTTTAGGATAACATTGATTTGTAACTTAATAGAAGGTGCATAAAAACAACACCAAAAGCATTGTGCAGGCATTTTGGAAACAATTTTGTTTTCATGAAAAGTTAAATAACTCAGTCAATTGCTTATCTATTTTTAACCCTAAATATGCATTGTAATCGTAACTAAATGTACTTTTTGAATAAATTCAATAGTACTATAGTTTCTAAATAAAATAGTGTATAAAAACGTCACCAAAGTTCAAAATTTTTTGAAAAATCTACAAAATTTGTGTTTGCTGGACAATAACACCAAAATTTCTCAAGTTTTTTTAATAAAATTATATATCATTCGAAAGATCTCAGTTTCTTCTTTCCAAATTGAAAATCGGACCATTATCAAAAAAGTTACAGGCTTATAAGTGCGTAAAGGTAAAAAAACCGGTTTTTTAACCGTAAATCCGGATTTTGGAGGTGTCCGGCATATTTCACTATTGGATTCATCTTTAACTCGACAAGCCCTACAAGAAAATTAATATGCGGTCCCAGGTTTTTCTACTTCATTCAATTTTGTAACACTGTGTAATATTTTTACATATAGAAATAACAAAAACAAAAAAAAACCGTAAACAAAAAAACATACAAAGTACCCTTGAGGAATACTCTTTATGAGTACCCCAAAGGAAAAAAATAGTGAAGTGAGTTCTAACGGCAGAAATGCCTATTTTACTGTGAGTTTGGTGCTCATAATGATAACAATAAAAATAAAAAATCTGATAATAGACTTGCTGTGAGTTCTGAAGCTCTTAATAAAAATCAAAAATCTGATAGACTTTTTCTAACGGCAAAACCACAGTTTCGTCAGCGATCAACTTCGCTTTGTCCAATGCCAACTAGTGAATCGTTGACATTATTGCCTAGTACTTCTACATTTAACTCAGCGATATCATCCGCTTCGGGCTCGTGGTCATCACTTAAACAAGTTGTCACTGAAGATAACAGTAGTTCAAAACCAAAGGTACAAGTAGGAATGGACAGATATATAACTATTTTAAAGCGCGGGCGAAGCCCAAATTCTACTAAAATTGGATCCGCCCCAAAGATGTCTAGGGATAACAGCACATCTTCTATCAATCGTCAAAATCGTTTTTCATTATTGCAAGTCAATGACGACAAGCCGGCTGCATCATCGCAAAAGTCTTTTAAGCCACCACCTATTTATCTGAGAGAAAAAAATTATAACGCGCTTCTAAAAAATCTACTGTCGACCATTGGTGAAAATACTTTTCACATCATTCCAATTAAACGAGGTAATACTTTTTTTTTTTTTTTTTTTTTTTTAATACATATTTTTATTTATTGTATCTTCAAATACGAGGTAATACTGATGAAACTAAAATCCAAATAAATGATGAAAAAGATTTCCGAAAAACTGTTAGTGAGTTTGAAAAAAATAAAAAAAAATTTTACACATATCAACTTGAGAGTGCTAAAGGCCTACAAATAGTATTAAAGGGCATAGATTCATATGTTGCGCCCGCAGAAGTAAAATGTGCACTTATCGAACAAGGATTTAAGGTAAAACATGTTACCAATATAATCAATAGAGAGAAGATTCCCCAGCCTCTATTTCGTGTTGAACTGGAGCCGAATGATATACAGTTGAAAAAAAAAACGAGACGCATCCAATTTATAGTCTAAAATGCCTTTTACACCGAAAAATCACAGTTGAAGAGCCACGTAAGCGTTCAGGTCCCGTACAGTGCCATAATTGCCAAAAATATGGCCACACAAAAACTTACTGCAAATTACCTACAGTTTGTGTAATCTGCGGTGAATTGCATGGTACTGCTAACTGTACCAAGCCAAAAGTACAAGCAGAAAAAAATGCAGTAATTGTGGAGGTAATCACACCGCTAACTACAGAGGGTGCCCTGTATATTCTTTCGTTAAACAGGCTATGGGTCAAAAATCTAAATTAGCTCCAGTTCAATCAGCAAATGCTTACTCCGCCACTCTTCCTCAAACTAGCCAACTAGTTACTTCACGTGTATCGTATGTCGATGCTGCTAAGACTAGTTCTATTCCCACACAAAATGTTCCACCGCCAAGTAATTCAACAAATGCAAACTCTAGCTTTAACTTTAATCGTCTTGAAGATACTATTGAGAATCTGGTGCTAACTATAAACAACTTTACAACAAATATGACTAGCATGATGCAAGAAATGCTGAGAATGCAGAATACTCTGCTTCAAGCATTAGTCAACAAACCATGAACACGTTAAAACTATGTTTCTGGAACGCAAACGGCATTCGCCGATGAACTTGAGCACTTCCTCACGGAAAAAATATTGATATAATGTTGCTCTCTGAGACTCACTTGACTTCGAGAAGCTGCTTTAAAATAAATGGTTACACTCTATATGATTCAAAGGACCCGAGAGGGAGAGCATGCGGTGCATCAGCAATTCAAGACTCAAGCACTATATCCTTGAGAACGTTAGTGAAGAATATATGCAAGCTACGAATATTTTCGTAGAAAATTTTTGTGCGAATTTCGTGATATCTTCAATTTACTCACCTCCCAGATTTTCAGTTACCGAAGATCAGTATGAGAAGTTCTACAAATCGCTTGGATCTTGTTTCGTGGCAGCTGGTGACTACAATGCAAAACATACGTACTGGGGCTCGCGTCTTGTTACACCTAGAGGTAGAGCATTGTTTAATACAATTTCAAAAATGGGCTTAGATGTCATTTCGAGTGGGGAGCCTACTTATTGGCCTACTGACGTAAGAAAAATTCCAGATGTTATAGATTTTGGCGTCACGAAAAATATCCATAGGGACTTAATTCACTAGATCTGTCCTCCGATCACTCTCCCACAATAGTTACAATTTTCAACCCACTGAGGAGTGATTTAACTAACTCATATGTGAAAACGATTAATAGGGTCAACTGGCTAGGATTCAAAAAATATGTTAGTAGTCACTGCGTAGAAAACATTCAGCTAAGATCACCTGATGATATTGAATTTAATATTGCGAATTTTAACGAATATATTAAACAGGCTGCTGAACATGCCACTACTGCCTATCCGCAGACTGGCTTTAATAGAACACCCCTAAATAAAATCAGACTTAAAGAATGTACTAAACGACTCAAAGAGCTGCTATCGTCGGAAAAGACTGCATTACTGGAAAAGTATTTAGAAGGTCTTGATGTAACGTCAACATCTAATTACTCTTTATGGCGCGCTACTAGAAATCTTAGAAGACCCGTTGATCACAAATCACCACTGCGTACTTCGACCGGAGGCTGGGCAAGAAGCGATAGTGAGAAAGGCAACTTATTTTCTGAGCATTTAAAATCTGTATTCACTCCCAATTCATGTACGGGTGCTGCCGGATTACCGAGTGTAGTATCTCTACCCCCTCGTCCCTTAAGGTTTAAGATGCGTGAACTACAAAAAATAGTTGCTGAACTCGACACGAAGAAAGCTCCAGGTATTGATGGCATTAGTAACAAGATGCTGATGAACTTGCCTCATATTGCAATAAGACTCTTGCTATTTATTTTTAATGCAATTTTACGAATGCAGTATTTCCACATAACTGGAAACTTGCCAAGATTAAAATGATTCCAAAGCCAGGCAAAGATCTTACCAAGGCTGAGTCATATAGGCCTATAAGCTTACTATCAACAATTTCAAAGCTTTTCGAAAAGCTGCTCATGACTAAATTGTTCACAATTTTAGCTGATAGTGGGTGCATTCCGGACCATCAATTTGGCTTTAGAAGTCAGCATAGCACTATTGAGCAAACGCATAGATTGGTTCAAGTTGTAAGGAAGACATTTGAAGAAAAAAAGTATTGTTCTGCCCTTTTTATTGATGTTTCTCAGGCACTTGATAAAGTATGGCACGAAGGCCTAGTTTTAAAATTGAAGACATACCTACCAATAAACATACAAAAGCTTTATAGTTATATTGTTGATAGGAAATTTACCGTTGTGGAAGGAGACTTCATGAGTGTACCCGAGTCTATATCTTCTGGTGTGCCACAGGGTAGTATTCTGGGGCCAGTCTTGTATCTAATATATACTTGTGATATGCCTGTGAGCAATAACATACACACTTCTACATTTGCCGATGATACAGCCTGTTTGAGTATTCACAAAAACCCTGATGAGGCATTCCGCAATCTCCAAGCACACATTACCCAGCTTGAAATATGGTTGAATTTATGGAGAATTAAAGTAAATGAGCAAAAGTGTGTTCATATAACGTTTACCCTGAGAAAAGATACCTGTTCCCCCATTCGAATCAACAATCAAAATATTCCTCAACATTCTCAAGTGAAATACCTTGGAATACACCGTGATCGAAGGCTTACATGGAAATATAATATTGACTCTAAGTTAACCCATATGAAACTTAAATTAACTCAAATATATTGGTTAATTGGCAGAAATTCAACACTCAGCCTAGACTGCAAACTTTTGATATACAAGTCGCTTTTGAAGCCAATATGGTGCTATGGAATTCAGCTATGGGGCACTGCTTCAGCTTCAAATATTGAGAAAATCCAACGAAGGCAAAACAAAATTTTACGTTTGATAACATCTGCTCAATGGTACATTAAAAATTCAAATATTCATCGTGATTTAAATATGCCACTAGTGAGTGAAGAAATTGCAAAATACGCAGGCAAATATTTAACAAAGCTTGAGTCACATCCTAATCCGCTTGCCCGTAATATTTTGAGCTTTACTGGACACATCCGCTTAAAAAAGAGGGACACAAGGGCTCTTATACTCAACACTCCAGATGGGACTGCTTAATACTTCTTTTTTTTCCTTTTTGATTATCACTACTTATGTATTATTTATAACTATCACTAAGTTTATGTCCGATACTAGTCGGGCCTAATAATTATATTTAGATTTAAGATTTGATTACTTATTGTTAGTTCATTTTTGAAGATACAATAAATAAATATATATATGAAAAAAAAAATTGTAAATAAAAACACAACGCGTTAATCGATTTCTATGATCTATGTCGCATTTTGTTTATAGGTTATGTGACTTTACACGAAATTAATAACACTTGATCCTTTTTTCCGTTTTGGATTTTTTATGAATTAAAAAAAAAATTAATTTTTAGGCAAAAAAATATTTTTTTGCCTCCACAAATTTATTTTTACCGGCAAAACTGTTGATTACCCAGTAAAAAATATTGGAAGTCATTCTAAAGGAACTACATTTTCATTGCTTCCAAAAAATCGATATTTTTAATTTGCCGATAGTTAGTAGAAAACCAACCAGAAGTTTATGTTAGTCATACAAAACCTTGTAATTCATCTATAGTTTTAGAAATTACTCACCAGAATTTAAAAAATATCGATTTCTTTTTAAGAAACTCATGAACTAATTTTGGTCTAAAATTTTTAAGTTATTTGCTTAAATTTACATGAAAATACTGTTTCGCGTTTAAGTTCATATAAAAAGAAACTAATTGTTAAAATAGGTAACTATTAGCAATTTTTCCTAGATGAAAATATTATCATAGAACACAAAAAAGGAAATTTTTCTTAAAATCGCTTCCAATTCGGTGACCAGGCATCGAAAAAGAGAACTTCTTGCAATGACAACCCTATGTAAAAATCATTAGATCGGATCGAAATTTGCACTACTTCCAGATCGCAAACTCTACATTTTCATTACTTTTTTGGAGTGTCTTTTTTTACTGGGTTATAGAGAAAAACGTTATATAAACGGATTAAAGAAATTGTAATTCTAAATTTTTTTGAGTTCGTTTTAGCAAAATCGGACAAGTGGTTCTCGAGTTATGTTAAACTACGTTTTTGCCAAAATGTTACAACTAAGCGAAAAAACATCAAGATAAGGAAAAAATTTAAAAGGTCATAAAAAAAACTGACACATACGAACGCCAAACCCTTTGAGGGTTTTACTATACTGACCTAGTACCATCACCCTGACTTGGAATTTCTCACCCCCCAGATTGGCTGTTGTACTGTGTAATCAACGAAAAATCTTTATTAATGTGTTTTTAGTTTTTAAATGAGTGCAATAATCAATTTAAAATAAAATTGCTTACTCCCATATTAATAAAAGTTAAAATGAATTTTAAATTAATTTTATATAAAATTTTCATATTTTTTTTTTAGATTTCAAATACATTTTGTTTTTTTATTCCATTACATTTATAATTTAGTGAGTGTTTCTTTTTGGTTATACCGAAAAAACTCTTTTTATGTCAAAATGAAAGCATAAAAATACATACATATGTTTTATAAAAAGGAAATTTTAAACGTTATCGTTTATAAACGAAACATAAAATCGAAAGGCTTTATGTTTTACAAAACCCGGCTGTAAGGCCATAATATCTACTTTTTTTTGCGATAAAGCCATGTTGAAACTTTCATAACAATTGATTTTTTCAATAAATTAAAAAGAATTGTTTAATAATTCAAAACAAAGTTCCTTTTCCACGATCTTCCACTTACGCACTCATGTGATTCAAAATGTCGATTTCCCTGTGTATGAATGAATATACTACAGTAATTTATTTAGTAAATTTTTAACACGTTTCTACATACATAGTTTAACTTTTTTTTCGATTACTTAATATTTGCTAACCACAAGTAAGCACCACAATAGTAAAGTTATGCACAACAAAAATATCTCGTTTTTACTTTTAAAATATTAAAAGTAATTTTTCTTGCCATTAAGTTTCCGTTTTCGCTCATTTCTGTTTTTTTACAAAGCAAGAAAAAAATTATGGGACAGTTTAACAAAATTTTTCTGACACAAACGTGTCAAGTGAATTGTCATCAATTACGAGAATATAATAAATTTTAATTATTCATTATTTCCTGACAATAAGGCATTTTGCCTTAAAAGAAAAAGGAAGGTATTCCTAATATCACACACAATTTCTGCGCACTTAATCGTGCAACATTAGTGTAGGACAAAAATTAACCAACAAACACTAAATCAAATATACAAGAAGTATTCGGTTTCGTCCTTAATTACACCTCTTCAGCACGGATTTCGTAAAGGTCTATCACTTATAACCAACAGTTCGGTTAAAAAAATTGGTCTATAGAGGGTTTACTAATGGTCAATATGCCAATGTTATTTACACCGATTTTAGCAAAGCGCTCGACAAAGTGAACCATAACCTATTATTAGCAAAACTAGATAAAATAAAATAAAATTGTAAAATTGTCAAATTAAAATCTATAGTTTCAAAGGAAATGTTTGTTACCTATGGAGTACCACAGGGCAGTCAACTAGGCCCAGTGTTGCCAAAACGGCGGGTTTCCCGCTATATATGACTGTATTTTGTTGTCATTAGCGGCAAATGTATTGAAAAAACCACCAGCGAGTTTTTTAGCGCAAGAATGTCTAGTTGCCGTGATTTCAGCGATTTTCTGAAACTTACAAAAGAAAGAAATTGAATAAAAATAATTTATTTGTAACGCAGCTATGCAACACGTACCCTGGTATTTATGTTGAGTTTTTTTATTTAAACACGTATGTGCTTCACAGAAACTAACGTCACTTTTTCATTTTTGCAAATAAAAAATTGACATTTTGTGTTGGTACTAGAGATGGGCAAAAAGTGTCGAAATATCGCAATATTGCTGTTTTCAAAAAAATTTATATCGATACTGTTCAAAAATATCGATACGATATATGTATATCGATACATTTTTTTAATTTGTGCATCTCTAGGTGGTACTCGTGAAACTTTAATAAGTTCAAAATAACATCATATATGTATGTATATAAAATAGAGTTTTTCTTTTCCCAGACTTTTTCATTTCCCGGGAAAGCGGGAACGATTTTTCGTTTTCCCGGGAAATCCCGGGAATTCCCGCCCACTACAAAACAATACAAAATATTTTTAAATTTAATTTATTTCAACAAAAACAAATTGTAATTCATGACAACGAGTAAATAATAACGTTTTATACACTTCTTATTCAAAAAATAATAACGTTTCCGTTCTCTACATAATAGTAATACATATATACCAATATTATAAAAAAGAAATTATAAATACGAGTATTATTAAAAAAAAAATTACAAAATATCCCCCTTATGAAAAAATCATTGTCAAACTTAAAGTTGGTTTAACCAACGAATTTTGTATGGCAAACCCAGTTTTAACGCATGCTTTAACTTTAACAATCGTTTTTGCATGAGGGCATATTTCTTTGGAAATAGGACTTTAGTACAGAATAAGCTGTTAATGCTGTTAATCGTACTATTTACCAAAGAGAATCTTTAACTATTTGTAATTTTCTTTTATTTCCTTACTCATTTCTGTTTTTTACTTTTCTGAATTGTTGTAGAATTAAATTTTGAACGTCGCGTTCTGCTTTTTCCAAATAAAGACATCTAAGTCTCAGAACGCATGTGTGCCAGACGTAAACTGGGCCTTAGTTGTTGTAAAGCTTTAGCTATTATGATATTCAACCTTATTCCATTTGCCGACATCGACGTCACTTTAACACAATACCAAAAAATTGGGGCTTGATTAGTCGCTCTCGATAACAATTTTGTGCTAATGACAATATATTTCCGTTCCCTTAATTCCAGAAAATGGCATTAGCCTGCCAACAGTAGTCAGTTGTTTTCGAGAACGGGTATACAAGCCCCAATTTTTTAGTATTGTGTTAAAGTGACGTCGACAAATGGAATAAGGGTGATTGCCATCACCTTATTATTGCACCATCGCATTAATAAAGTGAATAACGACACTCATCAAGGAATGTGTACATACAAATTAAGTTGCTATAACAAAATCAAAAAATCCCGGGAACTCCCGCACAAATTTCCCGGGATTTCTTTCCCGGAAAATATGCGGGATCCCGGGAAATCCCGTATGAAAAGCACTAATATAAAAGTAAACAAATCTCATTTTTAACCACCGACCAAAAAAAGGTGCGTTATATGTTTGTAGTGTGTGTCCGTGTATCTGTCCGTCTCCAGGTACAGACAAAACGGCTGGACCGATTTTGATTTAGTATTTTCTGTTTGAAACGTGGCTTGATCGAGAAAGTTTTTAAATATGTTTGAAGAAAATCGGTCCAGCAGTTTAGAAGATATCACATCTTTTCTTGATATATCGGCGGTTTTTAAAACGGGGCTTTTTTAAAATTTTTAATTTTTGTTATTAGTGAATAAAATTTAATTGAAGATTAAAATTTATATTGCAAAGCAATTAAATATTTTGTTTCGTATTTAAGAAAATTAGTAAACAAACTTTAGACAAGTGGAAAACAAACCAAAAACTGAGTGGTTTGATCAGTTAGTGTGAGGAAAAGACAATTTATAAGCATGAAGATAAAATATAAGCCATATAATAGAGCTGTGAAAACAAATTTATCGTTAAAAACATAGTTGAATAACTATTTTTTTAATAACTTTTTATGAATAATTAGTTTTTAATTAGATACTTTTCGATTGAAAATTTCTCTTGAGCAAATGTGAACTGAGCAACATTATTTTTCAATTTCAGATTGTTGCAAAATCATGAAATTTTAACAGCAAAAGAAATCTTTGCAGTACATTACATATATCAAGCATATACCGTAGAAAATACTGAAAGATGCTGGATCAGCTTAAACATAATGTTTTAAGATCGAATAGTCGGTTGGATTTTACTTTTTTCTGGTTCGAGGTTAACTTATGCGTAATTTGAGTTTGAAGTCTACATAAAAATAAAATTTCCATAAAACTTTTGACTAAAGCAAATATGCGGCCTTATGTATAAGAAACGACTCGCAAGAAGTTAACATAATTGCTAAAACTGAATATGATCTTAACGAGTTTTGCCATACAATTATACATTAAAAATCACGATTGGATTTAATATTGGGTTAAAACGACATTATGCGCCTATTTTTAATGTTAAATTGTATTAATGAACTCGTTAGCACCAAGTTCAATGTCGTCACTTATGCTAACTTCTTGCCAATTTTTGCTTATACATAAGGCCGATAAAGTACAAATTAATTTTATTTTTGCATAAGGTTTTAGAGTATGGGGATTCTGCAGGAAATAAAATATTTAAAGAATAGGGTGAGTTTTGCTTACAAATATTGCCGCTTATTCGGAATAAAAGGTGAACTATTAGATTCGGACATGCATATATCGCCGCTGTTTTAACTAACCGACCTCACTGAAATTATTTTGAGAAATGAGTTAAGTCCTTTACTAGACTTTATAAGTCATAATACACATTGTCTACAAATTTTCATGACTGTAAGCATTTCTGACACAGTCCTAAGAATGAATGTATAAAACAACCATAAAAGCTGCTCTCCTGTTAAATTTTTAAAATGTTAGTTAGGTCAGTTACTTAAAACAGCGATGATACTCGTATGTAGGCAATGTATATTTTATAAATCCATGTTGTTTCTACCTTTTATAAATGATTTGACTGAATCAATTAAGTGTTGTAACATCTTGATGTATGCTGATAATGTTAAAATATTTTTGACTTTGAAACATGAGTTGAATTATGTTCAACTTCAAAATGGCTTGAATAATTTCTATGGGGTACTCACAATTTAATGGAATTAAACCTATATAAGTTAAAACATATACGCTTCTCAAGAAAATGAGATAATCCTCATTTGTATGTACTCAATAGCTGTAAATCGAAACTGGTCAGCACATTTTCAGACTTGGAGAATTTGCTTGATTTAAAGATAAATTTTGTCCAGCACATTTCAATGAGTGTAAATAAAGCGCGTGGGGTCTTAACATTTGTCAAACGATGGGCAAAAGAATTCAAAGACCCTCTCGTTACCAAAATTTTATACATATCGCTTGTAGCACCAATTTTGGAATATATTTATATGGGATCCGTTCTAAAAAATGAACATTGATCACATCGAATCCGTACAAATTCAATTTCTTATATTTGGTATAAAAGATGTATATCAAGGCTATTTAGCACTCCCCTTTGACTCTTCAAGGTTAGCTGAGATCAATTTGCCAACAATAAAAAGCAGTAGAACTATGCTCATTGTATCATTTCTCATGAATCATATCAATGGAAATATATCATCAGAGTTTATATTAAAAGAATTGTATTTTCATATTCCTCAACGATCAGTATGATATTGTAGATTGCTTGACGTAACCACTCATCGAACTAACTATCCAATGAATGATCCTTGGAGAAGATTGTTGTTTCAATGAAATGTCCCGTTTTATTGATTTCCCATCTAATGCAATAAAACGTAATATTATTATTCATTTAAATAGCTAATTTATTGTAATTTATTTTTTAATAAATTGTATGTTTTGTATCACGCGGTAAGAAATTTTTTCTTAATAATAATAATGATAAATGATAAAAATAAATAATAATATTATGTATTATATATTAAACAATTTAGTGAATCTCGATAACAATATTAGAGACTAAATGATCAAAGAGAATTGCGGCATAAACACATTTTCCATACAAAATGACACAAAAAACTACCACCAGTAATGAAGTCGAGAGATAGAGTATATATTTTATTTTGACAGCGTTTTTTCTTATGCTCTCAAAAATGTAACCATACTTTCAATAAATTTCATTGATTTTGTGAACAAAACTACAAAGAAAAATAAGCACAAAACAAAAATTTGAGAGCTTTTGAAGTTAACTCTGTAGATTTTATGGTCTTTATTTATTTGTCATCGATTTTTCCTGAAGTTAGGGACTTATTCTATTTGAACATTAAAGCTTGAGTTAAAATTTGTGTTCATTCAAACTAATCCAACTTTATTCTCAAATTACTGAAAAATATATAAGGGAATGTAGGTAAGGTAAAAATCAGAGAGCAAAAACAAAAACAAGGAATAATCAGCCGTGTTCTGAAAATCACATTTTTCAAATCAATAAAGTAATAATGGTCCTGCAGAAGTTTTTACAACCATATACGATAAATTTCTTTCAGGAATGATATTTGATGCTCTAAACAAAAGAAAAATTAATTATTAAAAAATTTAAATTATTAAATAATTAATGGGAAATATTTATTTATCTCAGAGAGAGAGAGAGAGAGAGAGAGAGAGAGAATAAAAACAAATACTATGTCAGAAGCAACTAACTTGTAGGTTTGTGACCGAATATTAAAAACCTTCTTTAAGACAACTATTTTACAGACATTGATAATTTTATCTGAGTTGAAAAGTTGACATGTCGTGTGGTTTGGCTACTGCGTACTTTACATTACATAGAAATCGAAACTGCGGTTTTTTAGACAAAATATTCAAAATCGAAAAAAGACGGGAAAACCATCGATTTATCCATTATTTACAGCATGTTTATAGAACCCAATATGTCTAAAATACGCGTATAGAACCTGACGTTTATCAAGTTTGCGGTTGTATAACGCGAATGTCATTTTATTTTTGTAAAAAACGTAGCAAGTGACAGTTTGTTTTGGTTTGTATAACGCGTTTTCTGCTGTCAAAACAAAAAAAGTGCACGAATGAAAAATTACATTCGTCGGTGGAAAAAATTAAAAATTTTATAAGAAATAAATAAAATAAAATTGATATATTCCCAAAAAAGTGAATGTTGCTACAAATAGTAAATTTTTATTTGTTTTTTATTATTGTAAGTGGCAATTCGACCATAAAGTTGACAACAGCCGTTCAGTTATTATTTTTTGAAACTCATTTTCTTTTCTTGCAATATAATAGCTCATTTTATGCTATTTCATTATTTGTATATGTGTATAAAGTTAAAGATTTCTTTTTTAAATAAAAAATGTTTATTTACATAAATACTTCCATGTTGCCGTCAAAAAGGGTTACCTTTTTTAATGACAAAAATTAAAATTTTATATGACAAAATGTAAACAAATAAAAATTATTTACAGAAAGGCAACACTGTGATTTGGCACTAAATTGCTAAGAGCACCACACGACGTAAGACGGACGAAAAAAAAATTAACGTGTTCTACAAATGAAAATTCTTACGTATTCGTGCGTGTGCCATTCGTGCGTGTGCCATTCGTGCGTGTCTTGATTGTGACGTGTTCAATAAACATGCTGTTACACTTGTTCTTTTACAATTTTTATTTTTATTTTAGCAATCCTTAATAATTTGAGATCGGTACATAATATTGACCCTTAAAAAACAAAGCTCA
Organism: Tachina lurida; assembly: GCA_944452675.1. NCBI lineage: Eukaryota > Metazoa > Arthropoda > Insecta > Diptera > Tachinidae > Tachina > Tachina lurida. The sequence goes on along the minus strand of OX101753.1, from coordinate 107,727,496 downwards.
CGAGAAAATTTTTAAAAGCTGCTTACGACGCACAGTGGCGTGAAATAAAAAAAAGTGGTAAGAAGTCCGCAACTTTTAACTAATGAACCGATTTCGATGAAACTAACTGTTTTGGAAACAAGAAATGTTCAAATTTTGAGAAAGTATATTTGGAGGCACCCTGTTACAAGACAGGGTGGCACCAAAAAGCCTCAAAGTGGGAAACTGCGGGTGTCGAAATTTTTTCGGAGCTTTTAACTTTTCTAAATATGGACCGATCTAAATAATTTTTTCAGCGGGATAATCAGCGTTAAGAAATAAAAATAAAACATGCTTAGAGCACTATTTTATCTCTTACAATTTCCAAGTTATTTGACTTGAACTTTTTTTTTAATGTTTGGCCCTGACTTTTTTTAATTGTTAGTACATAGCTTCTTCATATTTAGCAAAAATCAGTTGGTTTTGTTGCGTTTGAAAAAAAACTCCATTACAATTTATATGACAAAAAAACTTTTTTGATATCTCAAAAATTGTATCAAGGAATAACTTTGCAATTTGGATTTTTGAAAATGATGAGAAAATTGTGTATATTTTGTGAAAAAAGTATTCTTAATTTTTTTTGGAATATTTTAAAAAATATTAAGTATTTGATAAAAACTTTTATTGTTTATGAGAAAAGAGGCATTAAAAAAGACTGTGAATTTAATTTAAGAGAGTTTTGATGGTGCACCCTACATCCAGAATTGGTCGAAAATTAGCATATTTTTTGCAAAAAATCTAATTTTTGGCAAAAAAATTGCACGCTCTTTTTTTGTAAATTTTTTTGTTTTTATTATAAATAAACTCGTTGTAAGTAACCTGTAAGAAACTCTTGACATCCTACACATAAATGTAGGCAGGAGAGGATTTTTTCTAAAAATGCAAAAATGTTTCTTACACATTTCACTTTAGTTCAATAGTATACACTTAGCTTTGCAAACCGTAAAAAAATTATTCTCATACCTTCAATACTTTTCGAAATATTCAAAATCCAATTTTGATTACAAAATTAAATTTTCTACATTTTTTATTTTTGACTAATTTATTACACTGGTTTACAGCCAAAAAATACCAAGAACGCCATATGCCTAGATGAGTTAATTGGGACCTTCTGAACAGAAAAAACGCTGTAATTTTTTTTTTCTAAGTACCGTTTTTTAGATAACGGTACTTTTGTGTTTTTCGGTGTATGGTCCCACTCAAACCCTTGTGGAGCCCAACCCAAAAGTCCGATCGAGATAAATGGCATATCGTTGAAAAGGTAATTGAATGCCTTTTCCGTCAATATGCTGCAAATTTCTATCTGAAAAGAAATGGTTGAGTTATGGCACCTCAAAGTTCAAAATTTGCCTATTTTTTAAGTTTTTTTCAAAATTTTTAAATTTTGTTTCGTTTTTTTTTCTCCGTTATAGTAAAGATCTGGAACGTTTTATTTTTTTACCAAATAGTTTATTTAGTTACAAGCATTTTAAGCGTAATTTGAAGAAAAATGGATGAAAAATAAAGTTTTTATTAAGGATTTTGTGGAACGACAATATTTTAATTTTCATTACTCACACATTATATTCGGCATGAATTCAGAAAATTTAAATTAAAATGACGAGCGACTTGAACTTTTGCGTTTTTTTTTCGGATGTATCTTCGCGAATGAGGAACCAACAATAGTCTGCCATCATTTGTTCATCCCACCAGCCTTTATAACGTCTCTCGATTTCTTCCATTTCTTGGTGAAATCTTTCACCTTGTTCATCACTTTCGGAGCCCAAGTTCGTGGGGAAAATATCCAAATGACTGAATAAGAAGTGTAATTTAGGTGTCATATTTGAACCTAAGAGTTAAAAAGAATAAATTTTTAAATGATAACGGCCTTTTTGATATACATGCTTTCACTCAACGCTTACCAATAGCATTGAATTTTTGCAGTAATGTATCGATCTTCTCAGCGTAATCAGGACTTCTGTAGTTTTCCAAAAAGTTGTGAACGATGTCCTGGAATGCTTCCCATGCCTCCAAATAAGCTGGACCTAAACACTCAATAAATGCTTGGTCACCCTACAGAGCCCGAATTTGAGGTCCATCATATATACCAGCTTCAATTTTTCTCGCTGTGGCTCTCGGAAATTTTTGTTTAAGGTAATTCATGGCAAGACTGTCTTTTAGCAACTTTTTCACAATATTTGTAAATACGTTAAAACTGATGGACGCCGAATATAGTGTGTGAGTAATGAAAATGAAAATATTGTCGTTCCACAAAATCCTTAATAAAAACTTTATTTTTCATCCATTTTTCTTCAAATTACGCTTAAAATGCTTGTAACTAAATAAACTATTTGGTAAAAAAATAAAACGTTCCACATCTTTACTATAACGGAGAAAAAAAACGAAACAAAATTTAAAAATTTTGAAAAAAACGTAAAAAATAGGCAAATTTTGAACTTTGAGGTGCCATAACTCAACCATTTCTTTTCAGATAGAAATTTGACGCATATTGACGGAAAAGGCATTCAATTACCTTTTCAACGATATGCCATATATCTCGATCGGACTTTTGGGTTGGGCTCCACAAGGGTTTGAGTGGGACCATACACCGAAAAACTCAAAAGTACCGTTATCTAAAAAACGGTACTTAGAAAAAAAAAATTACAGCGTTTTTTCTGTTCAGGAGGTCCGAATTAACTCATCTAGGCATATGGCGTTCTTGGTATTTTTCCAAATTAAAAATTTGTAAACCAGTGTTATTGACCTCATTTTTTTTACTTTAAATGCTCTTTAGCTTTTTCTGTACTATCACAATAGAACACATAATTGTCTATTCAACGGTATATAACTTGTATACTTTTGCCATTATATCAGTCTTAAAATGTAAACACAAATATAACACCTCAGGTGAAAATTTACGAGTTTTTTCTGCTATTCAAACAAACTCACATTTTTTATGACCTTTTCAAGGTGTATTATTAATTTTTTTGTAATTAATTACTTTTATTTGGCTCAAACATATAAAAATTAATATACATAGACACTTTTTTGGACTACAATTAGGTGATACAAAATGCCAATTTCGATAATTAAAATGGCAATTGTTATAGTCTGTGTCTAAGTACTCGTAGCATTTTTATAACAAGTAATTCCAAAAAAAAACCGAAGTTATTGTACGGAAAAAATTAATTGAGTTAATTCATTGGATATTGAGCAGCAGTGAATATTAAATTTGGATTATAAAACTTAACAGAACTGTAGTTATGTTTGGCTCAAGGAATCCATGTTGCGGTGAAGAATGTGGCTTCGCATATTCGTGTTAAAAGCATACAAATTCCAACAGTTTTGCTCTCGAATCGATTTACACAATACCCCTGTACGTTTAAAAACCGACACCGAAACCGGTCGATTTAAGTAAATTTTAAACCATTTTTTATTTTATCGGTTTTTAGCAAATAAATGAAATAAAAAAATTTGAATCCATATAGGGAGAAAAATTGACTGTTCAATTTAATCAAAGTTTCCAAATTCTTCAGAGCAATTCTAGTTCCGACATTTATTGCAGGCCAACATGACAAATGGTTGGATTCCTTATAATAAGTCCGTTTGTTTGCTGGGTTAATATATGTACATATATACGAAACTCAACCACAAAAATATTGATGTATTTAATTCATAATGAAAACAAACATTGTCGCACACACAAGATATATAATATTAACTCTTAGGTTTAGTTGTTTGTATTCTTAAACAACTGCAAAGTAAAGAAATAGCAATATCATGTTGAGTTTGTTTTTAGTAATACTTACTCATACTTTAACCTTATAAGGCTAAAATTAAAATAAAAAGGTAGATATCGGGAAGCCTCGTGAGGGTTTTCGTGCATACTAAGGCAAGCTGTATCATCGGCAAACGTAGATGTATGGATATTGCTGCTCAAAGGCATATCACAAGTGTAAATCAAATACAAAACTGGCCCCAGTATGCTCCCCTGTGGCACACCGGATGATATAGACTCATGAAGTCTCCTTCCACAACCGTAAACTTCCGGGTAGTAATATAACTTTCTAATAGTTGCAGAAAATTTATTGATATGATTTCAATTTTAAAATAAGACCTTCATGCCACACTTTATCAAATGTCTGAGAAACGTCGATAAACAGCGCAGAACAATACATCTTTTCTTCAAATGTTCTTCTTATAAATTGAACCAATCTATGAGTTTGTTCGATAGTGTTATGCTGACTTCTAAAACCAAATTGATGGTCCGGTATGCCCCCACTACTAACTAGAATTGGGGACAATTTTGTCATGAACAGTTTTTCGAAAAGTTTTGACATTGTTGATAGCAGACTTATTGGCCTGTATGACTCAGCCTTGGTAAGGTCTTTTCACGGCTTTGGAAAGCTTCCAGCTATTTGGATAATACTCCTGTCGTAAAATGGCGTTAAAAATAAATAACAGGATTCTAATTGCAATACGAGGCAACTTTATTAGCATCTGGTTACTAATTCCATCAATACCCGGAGCTTTCTTCGGGTTAAGTTCAGCAATTAGTTTTTGTACATCACGCGTTCTAAATTTTATGGGTCGAGGGGGTAGCGCAACTACATTCGGCATATCAATAACACCAGTACATGTGTTAGGGGTAAATACTGAGTTTAAATGCTCAGCAAATATTTTACCTTTTTCAGTATCGCTTCTTGACCAACCACCGGTAGATGTACGCAGAGGTGGTTTAAACGCAACAGGTGTTTTAAGCTTTCTAGCAGCGCGCCACAAAGAGTAATTAGATGCTGGTGTGGCATCAAGACCTTCCAGATAGTTTTTAAAAGATGCAGTTTTTTCAAATGCAAGCAAGTCTTGGAGTCGTTTAGTGCACTCTTTAAATCTGATTCTATGTTGGGGCGATCTGTGCTATTGCCATTTCCTTCTAGCTCTTCTTTTTTCACTTACGAGATGTTCAATATCCGTAGAGTAAATGCTATTAAATCCAGTCTGCGGGTGGGAGGTAGTCGCATGTTCAGCAGCCTGTTTTATATTTTTGATAAGATTGCCAATGTTAAATTCAATATCTTCGGATGTATTAGCGTAATGTTTTCCATACAATGACTACTGAGATATTTTCTGAACCCCAGCCAATTAAAACGGTTGATCGTCTTCACATACGGGTGAGGTAAGTCACTTCTTAGTGGGCTACAAATTGTAACGATCGTGGGAGAGTGATCTGAGGAGAGATCTTGAGACGCTTCAACATGAACTAATTCCCTAGAAATATTTTTCATGACTCCAAAATCTATAACATCCGGAATTTTTTGTATGTCCGTAGGCCAGTAAGTGGGCTCCCCACTCGAAATGACGTCCAAGCCCATTTTTGAAATTGTGTTGAATAATGCCCGACCTCTAGGTGTAATAAGACGCGAACCCCAGAACGTATGTTTTGCATTGTAGTCGCCAGCTGCTACGAAGCAAGGGCCAAGTCATTTGTAGAAATCCTCGTATTGATCCTCAGTAATTGCGAACCTAGGAGGGGAGTAAATTGATGATATGACAAAATTTGAGCAAAAATTTTCGACACAAATATTTGTTGCTTGTAAATGTTCTTCACAAATGTTGTCCAGAATATAGTGCTTGAGTCTTGACTTTATCAGAATTGCTGATCCACCGCATGCTCTTCCTCTCGGGTCCTTTGAATCATATAAGGTGTAGCCATAAATTTTAAACAGGCTTCTCGAAGTGAAATGAGTCTCAGAGACCAACATTATATCAATATTTTTTCCGTGAGGAAGTGCTGAAGTTCGTTTTTGTGTCGGCGAATGCCGTTTGCGTTCCAGAAACATATTTTTAACGTGTTCATGGCTTGTTAACTAACGCTTGAAGCAGAGTATTTTGCATTCTCAGCATTTCTTGCATCATGCTAGTCATACTTGTTGTAAAATTGTTTATAGTTTGCACCAGATTTTCAATAGTAGCTTCAAGGCGATTAAAATTAAAGCCTGAGTTTGTATTTGTTGAAGTATTTGGCCGTGGAACATTTTGCGTGGGAATAGAGCTTGCCTTAGCAGCATCGGCATACCATACACGTGAATTAACTGGTTGGCTCACTTGCGCAAGAGTGGCGGAGTAAGTGGTTGCTGTTTGTGCTGGAGCTACTTTAGGTTTTTGCCCCATAGTCTTTTTAACGAAAGAATATACAGGACATCCTCTATAATTAGCGGTGTGATTACCTCCACAATTACTGCATTTTTTTTCTGATTGATCTTTTGGTTTAGTACAACTAGCAGTACCGTGCAATTCACCGCAAATAACACAAACTGTAGGTAATTTGCAGTAAGTTTTTGTGTGGCCATATTCTTGACAATTATGGCACTGTACGGGTCCAGAACGCTTGTGTGGTTCTTCAACTGTTATTTTTCGGTATAAAAGATATTTTAAATTATAAATTGGGTGCGTTTAATTTTTTCTCAATTTTATATCATTCGGCTCAAGTTCAACGTGAATCTGGGGAATCTTCTCCCTATTTATTATATTAGAAACATTTTTTACCTTGAATCCCTGGAGGACGAGTGCATCTTTTATTTCCTCGGGAACAACATAAGAATCTATGCCCTTCAATACGATCTGCAGGCCTTTAGCACTCTTAAGCTGGTATGTGTAGAAACTTGTTTTATTTTTTTCAAATTCAGAAACCATTTTGCGGAAATCTGTCTCGTCATAAATTTGAATTTTCGTTTCATCGATATTGCCACGTTTTATTGGAACAATGTGAAATTTATTCTCACCAATGACCGAGATTAATTTCTTAATAAGAGCGTTTGAATTTTTTTCTCTCAAATATATTGGTGGCGGCTTGGAGGTTTTGTTCGCGGATATATCAGGTATGTCATTGTCATCTTGCAATATTTGAAAACGATTAGTGGAGGATGCGCTGTTATCCCTAGATACCTTTGAAGCAGATGCAATTTTAGTAGAATTTGGGCTTCGCCCGCGCTTTCCGACAATTATATATCGGTCCATTCCGACTTGGACCTTGGGTTTTGGGCTACTCTTATTTATAGTGACAGATTGGGTAAGTGATGAATCGGATGATATCGCTGATTTAAATGATGAAGTAGTAAGCAACTGTAATGTTAACGAATCACTAGTTGGCATTGGACAAAGCGAAGTTGATCGCTGACGAAAAATTGGCTTTGCCGTTAAAAAAGTCTGTCATCAGGTTGTTTATTTATTTTGTTTAAATTAAGATCATCAGAACTCACAGTAAGTCTATCATCAGATTTTTTATTTTTATTGTTATCATTAAGATCAGAGCTCACAGTAAAATAGGCATTTCTGCCGTTATAACTCACTTCACAATTATTTGTTTTTGAGGTACTCATATAGAGTATTCCTCAAGGGCACTTTGTTAGTGTATTCCTCAAGGGCACTTTGAGTTATTTTGTTTACGGTTGTTTTTTTTTTGTTTTTTTGTTTTATAGGCAGATTTTGTAAAAAATTTCGTTTCTAAACGTTTCAAATTTGTATGAAAAATAACGAAAATTCGTTTCAAAAAGTATTTTTTCCCATACAAATTTCAAAACGAAAAAATCGTTTGAATTTACAAAATCTACTCATTAGTTATTACTGTGTATATAAATTAATATCAGCAAAGCAAAAAAAAGCTTGTTTATCAAAGTTATTGTACAACGAATATTATGTACTACAAATATTTTTTTGTATGGTTTTTTTGTTTAGCATGTACTTATGTATGTAAAAAAAATTCCGCTAATACGTCTGTTCACTATGAAGGTACAACGAGAACTCTAAATAAAAGACGTTTTTTAGTTCATGTTTAATGTATCCGACGTTTCGTTGGGATTTTCCAACATATTCAGGGATAGTTATTTTTATTGAAATCTGGTAACATTGTTAATATTTAAAAAGAGCGACTTTAATATAATTACATTTAATGATAAGTTATTATTTTGCAAGACAAACAGTAAGAAATTCAGATTGAAGTGGCCCATTATTTAGTAAAGATGTTAAATAGTAGACTTGGCTCGAACTCATTTAGTCGGTCGTTTTTGACACAAACCAATGATCAAACCCATTTAAATTACAAATTGTTTGAAAACAAAAAGAAACTGGATATTCTAACGATACGTTTTTTATCTCTTATCCTGGGGTACGCTCAGCGGTGTCCAACAGTGTATCGACACATTTTTGAAATATGAACTATATATATTTCAACACATCAAAGGGCTAGCTACCGTAGCTTGTCATAAAATCGTCACTAAGGGTAAGCATAATGTGGTAGCAGACGCTTTGTCACGCCAACCCGTGGAATTGGCAAAAATAGCGCAAGTACCGCCAGATGCAACTTGCCCGTGGCTAAAAGACTTGACCGAAAGCGTGGTAAAATATCCCGAAAAGTTCGCTGAGTACGCGATAGTCAACAACCAACTCTATCGACACTATTCGCGTGAGATTAACGATGAAGATAGCACCCCATGGAAGCTCTGTGTAGGTACCACGCTACGAAACCAGGAGGCTTATTCTGTATTGCGATGCGAAAGTCAATGCGACTCGAAAACATGCAAATGCGAACACTTCCTATTCTGTGTTACGATGTTCGCAAAGTACTTTTTTTATTCGCATTTAAAATGCGAAAAGGTGGCAAGTCGGTATTCTGTATTGCGAAAACAAATGTCAGATACATACGAAAATCGCAAAATATATTCGACAGCAAAACAGCATTCGCAAAGCACAAAAATGTAAGTGAAAAATAATAACTATGTTTATTTATTCTTAAATTAATTGTTAAAATTATTCAGGGAAACAAACAAGACCATGCTTCAAAATAAATTACCGATTTGCTTCTAAGCAATCTTCTTTGCACCCTTTCATTTTGGTCATGCGCCTCTTCATCAGCAAACCATAGTGCCACAGAATCCATTTTTGGTAAATTACACAAATATTATATAAATTAATGTTATTTTGTAAGCACAATCACAAATATCTTTTTGTTTTGTAAATTTAACTTTGACGTTTATTTTAGACTAGAGTTGTTATTTCTGGCCAGCGTTGTTATTTTTGACCGGCGTTGCCACGATTTAAAATAAAGCTCGAATGCGATTACGAAAGCCTTATAGAATACCAATTTTCTTTCGCATCGCATTTCATTTGCGCATCGCATAGATTTTCGCATCGCAATTCAGAATAAACCTCCACGTCATGAAGGAGGCCTATGATAAACCTGCTGGCGGCCACCTGGGCGTAAGGAAGACTATCCACTGGGTCACCAGCAGATACTATTGGCCAAAAATGGTAAGGGATATAACACGTTATGTTCGCGGCTGTGAGACGTGCCAAGGCTACAAGTTAACCCAACAACAGCCAGCACACCCTCAAATCAAGCCGCCCGACACATCTAAAAAGCCTTCGACCAGCGCGGATATGCACCGCGCAATGCATTCCCCAAATCGCCTGACACACCGGCTAGAAAAGGGTTCAGCCCATGGAGAAATATAAGTTCGCTACCTCTCACGCTAAGTGACAAGATATCCTCTTCAGCAGAGGGAAAGTTTGACATGTTTTAACCTAGCCCAACACCACCAGCACCGTCACCAACCACCCAGGGCAAGGCCAAAGTAGTCCCACCAGGGCAACTCCAAACTGTACCAGATTGTAGTGGTCCTTTTAAGGTTGCATTGACTAACCCAGATATCCAAGAGCTCGCCGAAGAAAAATTGAAGATCAGGCCGTCGCGCCAGCAGCTCCGCTTCATTACCAACAGCGCCGGACAGCGCTTAAACAAGCATTTCAGAAAATCTGCAATTTGGCAGTGAAAATCTGCAAATCTCACTTTATAAGTTTTACAGTGAAAAATCAGCAAAATGCAGAGAAATCTGCAAATCTGGAAACAGTGGCCCACACAGTAGGCAATTTGAGTTTAGTTAGCTGCTAGCTCATGGTGTGTAAGGCCGGGTTTACATCGGTGTGCCAAATGCCACATAAGCGTAAAAAAAGCGTAACCACTAATTACTAATGAAAAACTGTTTGATTCATGTATTTATTAAGTTAAATATTTCCATACATAACTAATAGACAATTGTGGCATTTGGCACACCGATGTAAACCTGGTCTTACACACCATGAGCTAGCAGCTAAAGAATTATACGTATTATAACGAGTAAAGGCTCAGTTATCCGACCGCAATGTAAAGTAACAGCAATAACAGGAAACAGCAGATATAATGAAAATGGTTATAGAGATGTAACGTAACTAACTTTTCATATAAAAATATCGATCAGCTGTTTCCTGCGTTGCATTTACTTTACATTACAGCCGGGAAACTCAGCCTTAAAGATAGAATTAGTAAAATCGTATCGTGAAGTTGCGTGTCAGCTGACAAAAGCCGTACCATATGCAATACATGTTGCTAGTTATAAAATATGTGGTGGTAGCACTGCTGACGTAGAAAAATCAGTTTTCTGTAGCCAAAAAAGCCGCATTCAAAACCAGACAAAACAAAATGTGATCTGCAAACTGTTACATTTTCTATAACTTGTACACAAAGTTGAACGATACGGCAAGCTGTAAAGCAGAACGATACGATTTTACTAATTCTACCTTAAGAAACGGATTGACTTTTTACTTTACTACGATATAATAAAATCTAGTAACGACCCTGGACACCGCTGAGCCTACCCTCGCAAAAAAGCAGAAAAGGTGTCGTTACAATATTTTAAGGAAATGAGTGTACTTAATTAAAGTTTGGGTAACTTTAATATTAACATACAAAAAGTTTTTGGGCAATAAGTTGGGAATAAGTATTATTGTTAATATTTTAATAATATTACTGTTTTAAAAAGGCATGAATTGTGTTCTTCATGTATATTTGAAGATACGACATTATAATTCTTTAAATATTTATACAAAATAAGCATAATTTATAGTAACATAATCCTGTATATTTTTACAAATCTTTAAGGTGGGTAAAACTGTTTAACCTATTTTCATTTTACTTTCTGAAAACATCAAAAATTTACTTTCTTCAAAATATCGTTGAAAGCTGAGTAGAAGTTAAAAACAATGTGAGTGTGGTATTAAAAAAATTTGATTGTATTGCTACTGTAGGTTAAGTATCTCTAAGAAGAAAGCAAAAATTCATAATGAAAAAATTTCTGATTTAGTTATACAGTCTTATATCTGAAACAGACAAAAATTATTATCTAACACAAACACATAAATGAAGGTGTTAATTTTTTTATTATCATTTTGATATATTTTATAATAACTTTGTGAATAGCTTTAAGTTTTGGTTTTTTGTAAATTAATAAATTTCTTTTATTAAAATGTTTAGGTGGTTTTAGTGCTTTGTTAATGCTACTTTGCACTACGAGTATGTATTTGCAAGGAAATGTGCTTAGGGTGGCGTAAAGAGCTAACATGATTTTTATTACCGTTAGAAAATATCCCGTTACAGATGCGATACGGAGATAAAAATTTTTCCTTATAATCATATTTTTAAAATATATATAGGGTATAAAAATCACGAAATCCTATCGAGTAGTTTTTTTTTAGAAAACTTGTGTTAAACTTGAATATCGATTTACTCAAAATACATTTTTGGCATATAAATACGGTGACCATATTTTTCAGCATAAAATAAAGGACATTGATAAATGTAATAAAATTAAATTGGACAGGAAACTAATGTTTGTAAGCCAAGCCAAATGTCAAATTTGGATTGTATGGGCATAATCCTAAAAATATGTTTTTATTTGGGTTATATTCAGTTTTGTATGGTGTTTGACATTTCATGCAAGAAACATTCATTCATTTTGATAACTTTACCCTGTATTGACAAGTCTGATGGTAATTTATACGAACAAAATGCAAGTGGTTTTTGCTGTTATGATAATTACATTGGTCTACAAATTTTAATAAAAAAATTTACTGCCGAAACGAAGCATGCTTTTTAACTAATCTGGGTGTGCTGAAGTCGAATCTTAGTAGAAAATTAGGCTATCACGTCTTTTTCATTTTTTATCGCATGCTGGCAATACTGTGAAACAGTCAATACTGACACTACAATTTCCCAACTGTTACAGCCATCCCTAAACAAGGGCGGAAAGCGGAACGTTTTTTTCCGCCGAGCTTTAACGCTGAAATGTCATACCTAAACAAAAGCGGCAACGTTATGTCAAAACGATAAAACAGGGTTATCAAACCATGTAAATAAAACAATCCTGATTATTTTAACACCTGGACAGACGACATTGTTGTTTGTGATATTGTTATTAAAATTTTGTTATTTAAATTAAAATAAAACAATTAAAGTTTGAAAAAATTAGTTATTTAGAAAATTTGGAAAACTTGCTTGTGTTTTCTCAGAAACCTTCAAGTCGGACAAAAATTTTTTTTTCTCATTAATAATCTTTTGTGATTTTACTCAAAATTTATTAATATGCATTGATTTTACTCAATTTAAATTCAGGAAAAATTTATTTTGTTTCAAATGAACTAAACCCTACAAGAATAGATAATACCAGTCAATTGACCGGTCATTTGACCGGAAGTCATGTAGGTTATATTCATCATTGCGTATAGCAAAGTTTCTATCACATTCTTAAAGACAAAATGAAAAGTGTGATGTAAACTTTTGTGTACGTGTGATATTGCATCTCTCTCTAACTAATGAATGTAACATATAGTCGAACTGCTCACTCCATTGCTTTCTACTAATCAATTATAATATTAATATTAATTCGACTGACATAATTGACTAATATATCCCCCATATACTGACAATAAATATAATTTTTATTATTTTAATTGATTTTTGTTTATTTTAAAAAGTCAATTCAAATTATTCAAGTAAATAAAATATTTAAAATTAAAGACAGAAATAAGTAACAGAATAACCTAGGCGGTATCTAGCCCTCTTCACACCTTTTCATTGCCCACACATCTTTCTGTTAAAAGAAAATATAGATTAAATTAAATTTTGTACATTTCTTTTATTCACTATTGTTTTTACTTATCTTCTTTAATACTTATGAATTTTAATTTTCACAGACAGAATGATTTTTTTAAAATAAAATTCGAGTCATAAAAGTTTTGGCATACATATGTATATAAGATGACCCACTCTAACATATATGCTAGAGTAGAGCAACTATAATTAATAAATAAATCCATCATCACTTCCGATCGAATGACTAGTCAATTGACTGTCACTATTGAATTCAATGTAAAATTGTTGCAAATGTGTTAGTGAAAAAATTTTGTTTGTGAAACTTGTCATTCATTTCTTGTAGGGAATAAACGTAAAGGTAAATAACACAAAATATTTACTGAATAGAACATGTATAAGATAAATATACATATGAATGCACATAATTCATACTTTTAATGAAGGAAAGAAGAAAATGTGTCAGTACTTTAGTCAAAAGGACATTAAATAATAAACTAAAAGTATTAAATATCATATTCTTAAAAATCTTATTTTTAACAAAGAAATGTTTTAGTATTTTTAACATCCCGAAAAACTTCGAAAATAAGATAGATATTCACATGTGGTAACTCTGATGATGGCAAACAGAAGGCGATTGTTTTCTTTTGCAACTAACTTCATTGTAAAACGCGTTGTCAAAATCGAATTTTCCAATAGCAAAGCGTTGCCGTCGCGTTATTTCGGTATGCTCCATACAAAATGTATGGACATGATAACTTTTGACAGCTAAAAAACGCTTGCCGCCCGTGTTTAGGGATGGCTGTTAATTTGACTGAAGCGCACATTCATTCTAAATCTTCATAATAGTAGCGTTTAAGCATGTCAGCAGTGTTGCCAGAAAATGATGATGAGAGAATACTAGATCCGAAAAAAAATTCTGCTAAAATGATCTACAAAAGAAAAGTATAATGCCAGATTTAAATAAAAAAAAATATTGAAATAGCTTTGAATTTCATGTTTAAACAAAGTTATTACTATTAACAGGTTTTATTATCCACCCTGCAGTAAGGCGGGGGCCAAGTGTATATGTCAACACTAAAATTCTTGTAGTATGTACTTACATTGTCTACAATTTCTCTTTTATTCGTCAGTATAAAAGAAAGAGAAAAAACAGATGTTATGTATTTCTGGTATATTTTGCAACAACTTGTCAAAATAAGTAAATTTGTATGTACGTAAGGTATAGAAATGTACCAGTGGTTGGTATGTCTCCATGTTCCCATAAGAACTACGTAGGCACTACCTAGTCAATTGTTTTAGTGTTACTAGTAGATTTTCAGTGACAAACACATGCTAAATGTCTATAACTCAAAGTATTGTGTGGGGAATAATTACAGAGTAGTACTGGTGACAAAACCAAAAGCGACTCAGTACATTTTCAGCATCGACATTTCCTTCAGGGCATATATATATGAATGTTTACGTATTTTATATATGTTTGTATGTATTATGTATGCATGTATGTATATCGAAACCTATTTTCGGTTTAATTATAAGCAGGATGTTGTAAAAAATAAACTTCTGAATTGAAATTAAAATAATAGCCTACCCATAGTTAAGAATTATCAAAATGTTTGATATCTTTTAAAATACTGGCTGTAAAATTTTATCGTAAGCGACAGTTTATGTATGACGTAAGTCATATTTGAATACTATTAAAACAATCTTACAAAAACTTTAATTTTTGTCGCTTACTGATAATTGAAAATAATGCTCCATATACACACATATAATTACATATAATACATAGTATGTAATACATAGGTATTTATTGTATCTTCATTACGTAGGAAATACATAATTGTAAAAAAAAGTACATTTATAAAAGAAATTATACTCTAAATTTAACAAATTAGCATTTGTTATTTTAAGCAAATTCTGCCAAAAAGCATCTGGCAGAATTTTTTCAAAGTTGAATGCTTTTCGGGTAATGAAAATGCCAGATCTGGCAGCGAAAATGCCAAAAGGGCAACAATGCATGTCAGGGAGATCGTATGTTACTGATTCAAGCTATTTCTGCTTTGTGTGTGGTAAGTACTTGATTGAAAAAAAAGGATATGCAAGATCAGAATTATTAAAATATGCATATTGACATTATTTTGGTTTTGCTGTCAGATACTTGAACAAACCGTGGACACCGACAATATTTTGCAATAGTTGCAGAACTGTTTTATACAAGTGGTCAAATGGCAAGAAGATCTATATCTATTTTTCTATTCCAGTATTTTGGAGAGGATCAAATAAGCAAAAGTTGCTGGATTCAATATGAAAAATCGAGAAATAATTACTTACGCGAATGTCCCATCGATTTCCAAACCAGTTCAACGTCCACCAAATGATCCATTACCAGGCATTTCCAGAGCGACGAACAAACCGAAGCAACAAAATAGAAACGACGCTTAATAACGCTATTCACTTTTAAAAATTCATTGATTTTTAAATAATCTAATGATTTTTTATGAAAACACTAATAAAGACATTTTTTGTATCTCAAAAACTCGCCAATCAAATGAAAAAAGGACAATTCTGGACAATTTATTAAAAAAGTTGACAATATAAAAGGTTATCGTGTTAAAAAAGGTCTTTTTTCTTTAAAAAAAGGACGAATGGTCACCGGACATATAAAGTATTTAAAACCCCGGACGACGATATGTTTCTTGGTCAGAAGTGTCAGAACTTCGCTAAATAATTCTGTAATTAATTCAATAGTAAAAACATTAATATTAATAATATTCTTTAACAAAATTCTAATGTGCCATAGGTTTTTTGAAAACAACAAAATTATGTGCGTGTTATCCTAAAATCGAATTTGAAAATAACTTTATAATTTCTAAATGTTAACTTTTTTAAATTAATATACTTGTATAGAACGCATCTTAAGCCTATTTGTGCGTTGTTATTAGGTGTATACTTGATTTTATAAGTACTTCTTGTAATTTTTTTTGGCTTGGAACTGCTATTGAAAGTTGCACAACTTCGCAAAATTTACGCTGATACCAAGCACTTGCTCAGGTCCGGATAATTTTGCATCATTTGTGCAAAATAATTTTCTATGAGGTTGTTGTTGTTATATATAGTTTTTTTTTAATTTTGCAATTTTGCTCTTTCACTGTAGTGCAACTTTTGACCTGAATACCTTTAATATTTAAATAATTTTATTATGTTAATTTGCTTTTTGATTAATAATAAATATTGTGATATTTAAATCTATAAGATAATTATATTTAGCTATGTAATATAAAATGAATTATAAAACGTTTGTCATACCCGTTATTTCTACCAATAGATATCTATTAATGTAGAGATATCTATCGTGTAATTAAAATTTTATAAGGCAAACTCGTAGGTAAAAACCATACGTAAATTAAATCTAAAAAAGAGCATATATATTTTAATGCTCAAAAGGCTCGTTGTTCGGAAAAATCCGTGACTCTCAAAAAATCTCGGGATCCCGAAATCCTGGGACTTGGTTTTTTGAAATCCCGAATCCCGGGATTCGAAAACCAGCCCGATTGGCATCCCTAAAACAAAACAATTTTCAGCAATTTTACGTTTCGACGTCATTTTTAAAATGAACTTTCACGAACAAGAAATTTTCAGGAGTCATTTCTTTCATTAAAATTTTTATTAATTATACGTATATAGAAATTTCAAGGAAGTACTTTCATGTGTAGGTTAGGTTAGGTTAAGAAAGGTGGTGCTATACCGCACCTCCACTCGGAAAACCAAGTGGGTCCATTGTGTTCCCTTCTGTTGCCCATTAATAGTAATATTTACCCTCCCACTTACAGCCAGAAGTGACCCTATTATCCATCATTAAGCCACCGAATTCCTATTATGAAGTCCCTGATGTACTCTAGTTTACACTTCCCGATATCAGTAATGCTTTCATGGAAACGTCTCCTCAGCCATCTAAGCCTATGACGTTGCTGCTTTGGGCAGTGACAGATAATATGTTCAATGGTTTCTGGTTTCTCTTCATGCCCGCATATCCTATAAAAATCTGGAGTGCCAGTTTCCCAAACGCTGGTTCTTGCTCTAACCTGTCAATGCGCCTATCAATATTCGCATCGCCTTCCTATTCATGTCCCTCGATACTCTACAATCCTCCGTACTTCGACATGAACTGTTAGTCCTGCTTTCTACCCAATTACTGAGTTCCCTATAGTAATGACGTATCGGTAGTTTTACCGATCTGTCCGTCACTTCCTCATCTAATGCCGACCCTATTTTTGGCAGCTCATCGGCAATTTCATTTCCCTTAACACTGCTGTGGCCAGGAACCCAACGTAGTCCGACACTATATTTACCTATAAGCAAGTTGAGGACTTTCCTACAGTCACCAACAAGTTTTGATTTGACTTTGTGTCCCTTCAAAGCTTTTAGTGCTGCCTGGCTGTCGACGTAGAAGGTTACCTTCACACTTTCAGCTACATTCCTGGGCACCAGCTCCGTGGCACACTTTCATGTGTAAATTTGTTTGAGTAAAATTACCCTGATGTTCTGCATTAAGCCTCAGTTAGCCGACTGTAATGCAATGTAACTGCAACCGTAGGAAACAACTGATCGACATTGTTATGTGACAATATATTTTAAATTTACACCCAAATTAATTGTTTTCTGTCAAACTTGATATTTTAAGTTGGCAAAACGATGACAATTTGAATTAAAAAACAGGTGTGGTGCATAATACTAAATAAATACAGTTTGGTCGCGTGTAAGTTTGGTCTACTCTTAGACGACTAAACTGAATTTAGTTGAGAACCGTGATAGGGGCATTAGACAATTCCTATAAACAGCAACAACTGAAACAGAAACAATTTTTGTATTTTGGCCTGAATGAGCAATTCTGAGATGAGCCTCGAATTACTTAACAAACAGACATGAGTTGGTATGATGACTGGTATACTGTTGTCATTTTTAACTCATTATTATTGCCCAAAAAAAGGCATAATATTGTAACATACGGTTTGTAAAGTTTGTTTTCGTTTTGGTTTTTAAAAAGGAGAAGAATAATATTTGGTCAGTGGGGACATATAATCCTAATTTATGCGCAAATAATGATCAACTTTATAAAGAATTGTTGTTTGTTACATGGTCAACAATATGAAAATGCTTTACTTAAACCATTAAGTTTATTGTAACTAAATTTTATTATTTCTTTTATTTATTTCAGCCTTAACTAAAAAATGGAAAAGGTTTAAAGTTAAAGTATTAAATCCTAAAATAAGCAGCAATTTT
The DNA here is from genome assembly GCA_944452675.1 of Tachina lurida. Lineage (NCBI taxonomy): Eukaryota > Metazoa > Arthropoda > Insecta > Diptera > Tachinidae > Tachina > Tachina lurida. The sequence continues at coordinate 107,709,258 of OX101753.1, read as the reverse complement.
GTTTTATAAGTAGTTAACTTTTTTTAAGTTTATGATTACTTATTTACAATTAAGGTTTATATTTTGTTAAATAAAAATCAAGTTAAATGAATGCAAAATTGTTAAAAGTAGTTGTTGGAGCTGGTTGTAATTTAGGTATTACAAGATATTAAAAAACTTGCACATTTAGTATTTACAAAGGATTAAGTTAGTAATATTTATACTAGGGATGTAACGAATACCAGTTTAGCGAATGCGAATGCGAAAACGAATAATACATTATATTTTTTGCGAAAGCGAATGCATATATTACAATACGTTAAAAAATCACATGAAAATATATTTGTATAAGAGCATGAAGTTGTTTTGCATATATACATAGATCTACATGAGTCTTGAATTCTGCAAATAGTTTTTAATTTATTAAAAATAAAAAATTCTTAAGCAGAAAAATATATGAAATCATATAAAAATAAGTACAGATAATAATTAAAAATAAATTTACAAAATGTTAGGCAATCAACTAATTCGTGCTTTGGCCCTAAAACCTTGTAATAAGTTCAAAATTTTAAGTTTTCATGTGAAATAATATGGGACTAGTTAATATTTCTTGCATTTCAAAGTTTTTGTATGAAGAAATGAATGGTGCTTAACATTTTTCAAAAGTTTGAATAGACTAGTCTTCAGTAATAAATATTTGCACGCAAATCAACAAACACTGCCTTTTCTTTTTTAAAAACTGAAAAATATTTCCAAACACCGCTGGATTTTGGTTTCATTTTGATACTTATTGATAGAAAATTTTTCAGCACTTGAATCAACTTTGATAGGTAGCAATTTATGTAGTTTTATAAATATTATATATATTAAGGCTTTTAAGGCCATTCAATTTCTTCCAATGTAAATAAAAGAAGTTCTTTTTATTTAATTTTTAATGTATCCGGACGTTTCGTTGGGATTTTGGCCATGCCGTAGAATCCACTAATCTTGCAGCTGCCAAACCTTCAGCACTTATTTGAAATTGACGTTGTCAACAATCCAATTGTCCTTTGAAAACTGGTGTTTCTTTGCGTTACATACAGACAACTTGGAAGTAGCGTAGCTGCATAAAGAGTAACGTAATTGTCGTCAGCAACAGCAGTAACGACTTAATCACCAGGGGCCTAATTCCTGCACTCGTAATTGAAATTGCATTCGAATAGAAATTAATTTCGATAGCAAGAAATTTTCCGATGATGTCACTCGATACCAAGCGAATCGAGTTTTTGTTTCAGTGTTGGAAAAAGGTAAATAAATTAATTTCACAACACTGAATAAATTGTATGCAAAAACATATGTTTGTATATAAGTATGTGTCCAAAATCATATGTATGTACGTACATACACACGTATATGCAAAAAAAAAGAAAATATAAAAATGTTATTTTCATTTTTATTTAATTAAAACTTAATAATAATTAATTAGTGAAAAGTTACAGAATATAGCACTAGCCACATTTTCGATTCTTTTATTGGTTGACCAGAAACAGTTAATTTCTTATTGTTTACATAGTGTTTTGTTAAATTTAAAGACAACTTGAAATTCTTTATATTTTTTTTATACGTACATTTGGGCATACATACATTCATTTATAAATAAGTAAGTAAAATATGGAACATACATTTTCTTTTCCTTCGCTTTTTCTATGTTAAACGTTATTTCGAATGCCTTTTTGCTTGCGAGTAAAAACACGAAGGGTTGCATTTGAATGTATGCACGTTATCGAATGCTGTCATTAGAAATTTTGTTAAGTGTTATTCGAAATCGAATGAGAAAATCCCAAAAGATAAAAAACTCGCACATCCGAGTAATAACTCGCTCGCAATCGAATGCGGGAATTAGACCCCAGATTCATCATATGGATCAGTTTGTATTATCTTTTTTCTTGTCACCTGATCTGGTAAAATTGGATCCGGAGTCACATAATTTTTGCTTTTATCATCCCCTGACATTAGATCGATCATTTGCTAATTCGAAAATATCTACCTTTCCATCTACACGAGCAAAAAAAAAAAACTTGTATTTGTTACCCATATTTCGATAATAAATCCTACTCCAAAATATTATTAGGACGATATGTCCCATTAAAGAAAAAAGACTTCTAACATTTAACGTTTAAAAATTTGCTTGCTGCAAAATTTTAAAAACAATATTCCATTGCTTACTTTTTGTTATTCTATAAAATTGTGAATAAAAACTCAAAATTTGGAGCTGTATTTATAAAATGATGTCACGGCCAGCGAGAAAAACGAGGTCTCATGGAAAAGAACTACACACAAATGACCTACTGGTATAAAACAGCACATGTTTACTTAATTACAATAGCGGTATTCAGTGTTTGATGCAATTTGTCTTGCGTCGTTTTAAATGCAAAATATCTTAGCTTTTCTTTAAAATCCAACAACAAACTACACACACAATGCAATGAAAAGCTACGATATTTTGCATTTGCACTTACGCAAGATTATTTGCATCAAACATCGAATAACGCCAATGCTTTAAACTTTATTGGGATATATTAGATATTAGATTATAAATATCAATAGTTGCGAAAGGGTTAATAAAATAAAGATGCAAGAGTAAAGAATAATGTGAAATATAACATCACATTCAGAAAGAAAAAAGGAGCTTGAGTCAGATTTTTCAAGGACATATTTTTGAGTCTCTTATTTTCTTTTGTTTATCTTGTCTTTACTATAAGGATGTAGCAGTAAAGGTGGATTCACCCATTGTTTCAGATCAAAATTCTGGTCCGGAGTTTTAAGTTTCTCTTTTTGAGAGAGAGAGAGAGAGAAGAGAACAAATTTTTTTCTGAGCATGTTCTGCTTGAGAGTCTGAACACAATGTAACGATAATTTATTGCATCCGATTTCATACGATTTTGAAGTAAAAAACCGCAGTGCGGAATGGTATAAAATTAAAATCTATTTTTAGTTAATTTTAATTATTATTTGAACTCCATTTGTTTTTATATTTATAATTTGAAGAGGCTAAGGTTCGTATCGCTTTTTAAGCCAAAATACATTTGATAATTAATTCGAAAACGGCTAGCTGTTCCGTTCAACTATGTGTTGTCAGAATATTTACAACTTACTTTTATGTTATTTGTTCATTAATAATTATCACATGTAATTTGTAATTAAAAAGCGATACGAACCTTAGCCCGTTCAAATTATAAATATAAAATCTATTTTATTTTCTCTGCGAACTTTCTTATTCTGTCAATCTTTCATTCTCTTTCTCTTTCTGATGTTGCCATAGTTTTTGAATAATTGGCCGGTTTCACAACATTATTGTGAACAAAAAAATTATTTTGAAGTTCAAAAACTTTTTTCATAAAATATGAACATTTAAAAAATAAATCAAATATGTATATCTGCCAATGTATAAAATGTTAATCGTTTTTAGTTTTTAGTTACTGCCATTACAAAATATTATATATGTATATATATATATATATATATAATATGTTCCCGACGTTCCTATAAGGAGCATAGGGCCTCCATTACAAAATATTAAACAAAGAGTAAATTTTTTATAAAATTTTATAAAAATGTATTCACAACGAGAAATCGCACCGTACCGCAAACATTGTGTTTAGAGTCCGAATTGGTTTAATTTAAAATTTTGTCCGAAGAAAATCGAACTGAGCTGCCAACTATTTTAATTTGTCAGCCAAAGTTGAACTGAGCTGCCACATCATGTTATATGAATAATAAAAGCACAGAGAATTCTTGTATTTATTAGAATTGAAATTAAGAAAAATTAAAAAAACATATACATATGTATGGAGTTGAACGAAACCATTGCATTATACAATTAAAAAGATGTGTGTGACACAGCAAATTATAATCATTTGCCGCTGAGCTGCCACTTGTAAAATTAATACGCATCGTTTACAAACTTATTTCATATGGTAGCTTTGATATTCCAGACAAAAAGTTCGAAATGGATGGATGAATCGTTTTGCAATAAACTCTCAGTAAAAAAAATTCTCCAGACAAAAATATTGTTCCGAAACAATGGGTGAATTCACCTTAAGAGTTGTTTTTCTTTTGCGGATTCCTGACACGGTTGCCAGATTTGACGATTTATCGTCATTTTGACGTTTTTGGGTGCCAAAAATAGCATATTGACGACTGGACGATTTCGCCATAATTTGACAATTTTATATAATTATAGATTAACACATTTTTTAGAACTATAAAATAATTTTAAAAATAAGGAGTAAAAGAAAATCAATCTCAATTTTTGTATTAATAAATTTGGAAGTAAATGCTTTTCAAACAAATTGAAGAAATTTACTTGGGAATATATGCCAGGGATGTATTTGCGGATGCAAAAGTTAATTAAATTTAAAAATGTGTGATAAGATTTTAATAACATTTGACTTCGAAGATGAATTCAAAGCCTTAAGCTTAATTGATTCCTACAATATTATTATAGAAAACAAAAGTTATTACTACGATATTCTAAGAATTTCGTCACTTTGCTGAAGAATGTTAAAGACAGGAAATTGCATCTGAATTCAGACAATTAAAGTTATTAAAATTCCCTGATGCACTTGAAACTTTAAACCTTTTTTCTTAAATTTTTTTTTTATTTCTCACATTAAGTAATCCCGCGTTAACTAGTTTTATTTTACTTTTACTGCAATATTCAGCAAATATATAAAAAAAAGTTTTTAGTCGAGTTAACTTACTAGTTAACAAAACCAAGGTAAGAAATCGGTTGGTTATATCTTCACTAAGCACTTTTGTATACTAAGGATAATTTAAAACTAAATAACTTTAATTGCTTTGATTTAAAAGTACGAGTAGTAACTGATCTAATAGAATTGTTCAATTCCAATATATATGCATGAAAACGTGTATGTTATATTTTTTATGAATTTTGGACGTTCTCTGACGATTTTTCGCTCTAAATTTGACGAATTGACATGAATCAGCTAATACGTTTTCTTTATAACTCACTTAAACCTTATCGAAGTCCACTTAATACAAAATTTCTAGAAAGATTTATTATATTTTGAACGCATTTCACACATAAAACAAAATATAGTTCGATTCGAGATTTTGCAAAAATCTCTCAAAATATTTTTTAAATAATATACCATACAAACCTATCTTTAACTTTTTTTTGTCAATTTATTTTAAATTAAATAAAATTTTTTTTGTAAAATAGGAATTTTTGTTCAAAATTTTTACATTTTTTTGGAACGTAAGTTCCTTATGGCTCGCCATGCATGTAAAACAAAAATTTTTTGCAAATAAATAAATACTGGCGAATACTGGTTACAAATACTGGTAAAAACTACATAGCATAATGGTGCTGCCACTGCGGATGTCTTAGATTTTCAATATTGTGTTATTTTCCGTGGAAGTGACGGGAATTCCTCGGATTTTTAGCCTAGTTTGTGTTGGGAATGTATAAAATGGTTTGTGTGTTTGCTTAAAGGTTCGTGATTTGGATAATTGGTTCTTGACACTGACAGCCGAAGGTATCTGTGATAACTAATATAATTCTAATAACCAGGGCAAGTTTTTTATGGCATATGGGCATTTCCATATCAGCGTACGTGACATTTGTACGCCTACAAAGTGGAATAGATTCTGAAAAAATAGAGGTAACCCAAAAAAATTTTGTTGTTATGTTCCATTCACGGCGTACTATATGCGAAAAAAAATTATTACATTTGGAACCCTGTTGTCCAAAATATCGAGGGAAATAAGGGCATAGCGTACGTGACATAAAACGGAACTGATATCAAGGTGCATGTAAAAGAATACGAAAATCTGCGAATTGTGAAGTTTTTTTCTTGTTTTAAAGCCAACTATTCTTCCTTTATTACTGTATTACTGGCACCAACTTCAAACGGCACTATAGATAACATATGTATATAATAGTCTTTTATTTAACTAGATCTATATTATTTGTAGCTTTTTAGTGCTTATTTTTTAAATCGGTTTCATTTTTTTTTAAATTATATTTTTACCTTTTTAGTGCATACTTTTGAGCTCTGGTCAATTCAAAAAAGTTTTATTTGTAAGTATCTTTTTTTATTTAGAAATATGGTCCAGTTTCGTAAAAATCGATTAAGTAAAAGCACGTGAAATATAATATTAAATTTTATAAGGCGTGGCTACGCCTACTATTTTAAAACAAGATTGTGTATTTTTAAGAGTTCAAGGTGTGTGCCAAGTTTCGTAAATATTGGTTAAGTACCAGCACATGAAATATTATACTACAATTTAATAGGCGCGCCCCGCTCAGTTTTTTTAATGTAATTTTGTGCCTTTATTAAAGCTTAGGGTGTTTGTTAAGTTTCATAAAAATCGGTGAAGTAGAACCCTGTGAAATATAATATAAAATTTTAATGGGCGTGACCCACCCATTTTTTTATAAGAGGATTGTTTCATAAAAATCGGTAAAGTAGAACCATGTGTAATGTTATAATACAATTTAAATGGGCGTAGCCCCGCCGATTTTTTCAACTTAAAAATTTTGTAATTACAAGAACCAAAGATGTTTGCTAGGTTTCGCAGCAATCAAATAAGTAGAAGATCACAAAATCAAATTTAAAAAATTGTGGGCGTGACGCGCCCATTTTTTTCAAATGGGACCAATGGGAAGCTATACCCTCTCAGACAACAAAAAAATGTTTACAATCGGTCTAAAATGCACCGAGTTATGAACCTACACACCTAAAAAAAAATAAGAGAGACGAATTTTTAACCTCCTTCTTTTTTTGAAGTCGATTAAAAAATAGAGACGAATTGTTAACCTCCTTCTTTTTTTGAAGTCGGTTAAAAAGGGGCATAAAGAGTGTCATTGGCACGCAAAAGGGTCAAACGTGATACTTTAGTGCAGAGGTTCTCACAAGCTCTTTCTTCGGGGACCCCTTCAGAAATTTTAATAGTAGCACGGCCTACCGCAATGCGAAATATACGTTTTATATTTATTATACAAAAGCCATATCACTAAATCTTATTAATATTAACTTTTGAGGAATCATAAAAATATTTGTTTAGCTCTTCGCGGACCCCTTGGAATTTTCATACGGACCCCCATTTGAGAACCGTTGCTTTAGTGTCACAACGGCAACGCTGAGCTCAATGCGTAGTATGAATATAAAAGTAGTAGGGAATTGGGTGTACGGCCCCACAGTGGGTCGATTCACTAATCTGGTAGGTCAAAATTATTTGATTGTCAGTCTATACGGCTTTGAGGCTGTTGAGTTCGACAAAAATAGTTTAAAAAAATTTTAGATGATTTTTTTAGGAAATATGACAGAGTTTTGCTATTGTGAACTCCGTTAGCATAAATTTTTCATGTAATATTTACAATATTTAATTTTTCATATAATATTATCAGTACTTTTAGAGCAAGTTCTTAGCTATCCAGAAATCCTTTTATTTTTTAGATTTTGAAATGCTAATATTTATGACTTTAGTCCATCTAGATTGACGATTCATCCCACTGTGCACGCCAAATTCTTTTGAAATTTTAAAATTTTAATTACCCAAATTTTAAAATTCTTGGAAATTTGTGAAATTTGATACCTTGAGTTTTCGGCGGCACGCTTTGATGTTTTTTTGTTTACATTAGGAATTTTTTGTTTACATTAAGAGTTTTTTGTTTACATTAACCCTTGTGGGAACGGGTGATTTTTTTGGGGGTTACATTAATTGTGTGAACGGGTGATTTTGTTTTTTGTGGGAATACGTTAAGTGGGTTCATAGGTTGGAGGTTTTTCTTTTTGCAATGTATGTATATATATGCCTACGGGAAAATCATGAAATTGATTTTTCCTAGTACCAACGGGAAAATCATGAAATGTTTTTTCCTAATACTAATGGGGGGGTGAAATAGTGAAAATTAATTTTTCCTAATGCCGACGGCAATACATGATTATTTTTCCTAATGCCTACGGCAATGCATGAATATTATTTTTTCAAATGCCGACGGCAAAACATGATTATTATTTTTTCAAATGCCGACGGGAAAATGATTTTTCATAATTCCGACGGGAAAAACATAAAAGTTATTTCTAATGCTAATATAGGAGTTTAAGGCTGACCGTGATTTGGGTGGGTGTGGTTGTTGTCGTAATATATAACTGAGGGAGTTTATAGATGTGTCTGTCTGTCTGTCTGTTTGTCCGTCCGTCTGTCTGTTGTGCGAGGCTGAGATTGGCCGGGAGAGCGTGGTGTAGTTGAGGTAGATGGATTGAGTGTATACCTGTCTGTTGGAATTTGTGTGAGGGTTTGATTGACAGGGGGTGGGGTGTAGTTGAGTTAGATCGACTGCGTGTATGCAGGTGTTGCAAGTCTGTAAGAATTAAAGGCTTATAGTGATTTGGGGTAGGTGAGGATGTTGTTGTACGAGTAGTATGTATCCATGGGAATTTGTGGATGTGTCTGTCCGGGGGAATTTAAGCGAGGCTGTTATTGGGAGGGGGTATGGTGTAATTGAGGTTGATCGACTGCGTGTATGTATGTCTATATGTTTGTAGGAGCTTAAGGCTGATCGTGATTTAAGGATGTTGTTGTAATATGTATACGTAGGAATCTGTATGTGTGTATGTCTGTGAAAATTTAAGGCTGATCATGATTTAGGGTAGGTGAGGTTGGTGTAGTAATATGTCTGTGTGTATGTACATATGTTTATAGGAGTTTAATGCTATTAGTGATTTGAGGATAGGTGAGGGTGTTGTCGTACGAGTGATATGTATGCGTGGGAATCTGTATGCATGTTCGTAGGAGTTTAAGGCTGATCGTGATTTGTGTTGTTGTCAGTGTTGTTTGTAGGAATGACCGTGAGAATTTTTGTATGTATATCTGTAGGAATTTAAGGTTGGCCGTGTTTTGTGAGGGGTGGTGTGTTGTTGAAATAATCTGAATTTTTCTTAGATGAAATCTGGTATATGTGTGTGTGTGTGCGTGTGTGTGCGTATGATTTTCTCACGCTAGTAGTTTTATGTACGTAGAAATAAATTGTATTCAATATCGAGATTTGGTTCTATAAAATATTTTCATATATCTGATACATATACATATACATAAGTATATTTTCATACTTATGTATATGTATATGGGTATTTTGTCATGCTTAAAATTGTCCAGCTTTAAAGTCTGCCTGCGAGAAATTTGTTTATATTACAGATTTTGCTTATTTAACTACGTCCGGCTTCTTTCGCTGAACTTCTTTTCATACGATCATGGGAATTTATAGTTTCTCTGTCCATAATAAGGTCGTTTAGCTTGGGCATGTGCTCTGACTGAATGGTTTGCGTTGTTCATATATTTTTATGATGTAGATATTGTAAGTGTGATTGTCAAGATCTAATAAATATTTGAGTATTGATAAGAAATTTGATATTATGTGTACATACATATCTACAAATTGATTTTATGTATGTATCAGTGTTGCCAAATCGCGGGTAATTACCCGAATCAGGTGTAATTTTTATTTGCAAGTGTAGCGCGTGGGTAATTGCTCTCAGGTGTAATTTACGGGTAATTTGAAATTCGTTTGTTTTATATAATAAATCGTGTGTTTTCTGGCTTTCAGATCGTTTTCACATGTTTTCTTGTGAGTTAAAACACATGCTACGCCTGCTTAAGTTGAAATTTAGAAAATACAAATTAATAGTATGTGTTCTAGTATCCGAATTTATAGGAACACGATTTGGAAATTCACGATTTCAAACTTTTAGATTTTTTCGTTTTCGATTTTATTTTCACTTGTTAACAGTCTTGTGAAAAAAATACGAATTTTACTTGTTAGCAGTCTTGTGAAAAAATACGAGTTTTTTTGCTCAAAATTGAAAACGAGAAAATCTAAAAGTTTGAAATCGTCAATTTCCAAATTGTGTTCTTCTAAACTCGGATGGTAGAACACATACTATTAATCTGTATTTTATAAATTTCAACTTAAACAGGCGTTAAGTTATCAGAAAAGTATTTGTGAAATCTTTTACTTAATACTAGATATAAGAATTGAAAAGCTACAAGAAAAAACCCAAAATACCATAAAAAATATATCTTAAGCCTGCCTGTAAGCCTCTTCCATCTCGAGGTGGTCAGCTTTGGTACTCTCTAACTCAATATCTATTGTACATAGCAGGGATACTCCAAATTTTCAATTTCATTGACTATAATCGGTCCATACATAATATTTCTATTGGATTGACAGCTTAAAAGTTATACGTATATTACCAATTTTTTTATCGGAACACCTATGTACTAATATGTTAAAAGTGACCACATCTGAAAAACTAGCCATAGGATATCAAAATCCTTACGTGTTCAGCATGCCCAATGCAATAAGATATGAGGTAGATTTGCAGTTAACTACTTATTTTTTTTTTAATTTTAGAAATTTACATGAGACTTAGCATTTATTTTCAGCAAAAAATTATACTTTTAGATAGCAGAATAAAAAAATTTATAAAACAAGAAAATTTTTTTTGATTCGAAATTTATATCACAGATAAATATTCTACAGGAGAGCTTTTTGCCATCGGAAACTCATTTTAAGAAAATTTGAGTTGACGTCTTTTGAATACACGTTTTCGATATGTTGCATTTCACTGGGGCTGATACCAAATCATAAGTAGACCTTAAACAAGATTTTTAAAATTTGTCAAATATTTATTTTAATATTGGGTGTAATTCCTTTGAAATCGGGTAATTTTTGCCCCTACGAGGTGTAATTTTGAATATATATTTTGGTAACACTGGTATGTATGCGGTCTTTTGTTGATGTTGTAAATATTCGACGGGTCTTTTATGTATAGATGTCAAATATCTTCATAGTTTTTTTTTTTTATTTGAAATCAAAAAACGTTGATTTAATTTTTATCTGTATTTACTTCAAAGTTTGTGAGGATTTTCTGTTTTAAGTAAAACTGAATTCCTTAAGATACATACTTTAGAATAATAGTAACTATAATAGAAATATTTCCTATATTTAATTTACATTTGTTTAAAGTTGATGCAGCTTATCTTCATTCTTAGAAATATTTTGATATAAAATTTTTTCCAGCCGTAGGCTTTTTTCATCACCCTTTACATTTATTTTAGAACATCTTGCATTGCCTTTTATACATTTATAAACATTTTTAAATGAAACTGATCCAGCAGTCCAGCTTATGTAATGATAGTTTTTTGTTAGCCAGCTTGCTTCTTTTTTTTTATTTTTTATTGATTATTGAGTTTTATAATGAAATTATTATATTCGTAATTGTTGAAAACAATCGCTACTTCTTTTGCGATGAAATCATTTTAATTACTTTTGAAACCTTGTACGTATATAAAAATTATGTTGTTTTCCATATTACTCAATTTATAAGACTTTTCGAACTTGTCCTTTGATGGGTACATATTCTATTATACGATCATGAATAAGAATACAGTAAGCTGATTTCTTTGCTTACTAATTCAAATTAAAATTTTATTCAATTGCCCCGCTATTGAATAAAAGGAGCTTTTATCTTAAACTCTGGTACAGGTAGAAACGCATGAGATTCTTTCATATACTACCTTTGCTGGAATCTTAGATACATATAATAACTATATAGAATTGCATTACGTTTATTTTTAAATTTTATGTTAGGATTATCATCATATGAATATGAGACTGAACTTAAATGTACTTTTAAATTAGTTAATTCATAATGAACAATCTTATTTTCTTCCAGAATAGCGAACAACAGAAAACGAAGTCGTTTTCTTACAATTTCGGTCTAACCTCTCAACTGGTCCTCTAGTATACAATATGACTTTGTATGTAAGCATTTCTGTCTCCTCTTTGTCAGCGTTAGGGATAATTAAATTTTAAACTTTTTATTCTTCAAATTGTGTTACTTCATACTGATAATATGTTTAAGTACATTAATAATGTACGAGTATATGTTTATTTTATGACGGGTGAGCGCCTATGGCTTTTATTTGATGTTCTGGATGAAGTGATTTTTTTTTTCTCATTTTATTAAAGTTTAGCGTATTGCGTATATATTTCTAATATATTTAAGTGAGCTTTTTGTATCTGTCAGACAGAGTGAACGTATCAGTTGGTCAGTCAGTCTCTCTTTTTATTTTATTAATTTTTTCTTCTAATGTGTCACTACTATTTTTTCAGATTTTACTACTTGAAATAGAAAATATTTATATAATTTTAAAAGTATTAATATATACATACATATAGGTAAATATATGTATGTACGTAGAAATTAGTTCATATACAAAGAAATACATCTTTAATAATCAACTATTCTAGAAAATCGATCCAAAGTAACACATTTACCTCCATCATCAATTCACCGTCAGTGTTTTCATTAAGTATCAGAAACATTAGAATATCTATGTTTGGAAGAATTTTTACCTCATGTGCTTTTACAAGAGGTTTGCTGGTTTACCCCTTAAAGTTATTGTTGTTAACGTAGGCTGCGTTGTATCACATTCAGATCTAATGATTTCTCACTTAGAAAAGGTCCTCATCACCATCAATCATACCTGTATACAATATATTCATGAGTTGAGTTGACCCAGATACAATTGCTGTCTACAAATTAATGATTAGAAAATAGCTTTCTCATCACATTCTAACAAGTTTAGTATTTTGCTAGCATGCATGCTTTAGCATGCTTCTATCGATAGTGACGCGAGAGTCCGACATTTAGTGGTTTTTCAATTAAAAATCTATACTATTAGAATTATGAATTCACTCTTTTGAATTTTTAACAAAGTAGATACATATGTATGTATTTCATTTGCCCCAAACTCTTAAAATTTCTTTACTTATAAAAGTGTGATGTCAGGAATTTTTTTAAATTATACATGGTTCGGCATGCTTCCAATATTTTTCTCGGTAAATTTATTTCATACTCATACAGATACAGATATAAAGTAAGGTCTGTTTACATTACATTTTACAATTTATGCATGCTTCAGCATGATTCTAGTTGAAGTCTGTATTTATTTAGTAAGTTTGTTTGATACCCATTCATACACATGTACATTGTTAAAGATTGGATATCAAAGTTCAATTTCCTTAGTTTATCTAGAAATGAACAGAGTGAATATCTATTATATTAACCCCATATTCACAATTTAAAATTGTGTGTGCTAGAGCTTTCGAAATCGAAAATGTACAACCTTTACTATAAAAAGTGGTAAACGATGTGTTGCTGAATATTGCACTGTGTTATAGTTCATTTTGAACTCTTAAGTTTTCACAATATTTCATACAGACCATCAAGTTAAGAGAATTCCAGTACATTACGCTAATTATCTTCCCTGAGACCTAACATTCCTAATCAATCCTTCAAAAAAATCAATGCAAACTAGATTTTCCCTTTTTAATTTTATTTATATTTTCATTAAATTTCATCATTTTGTACATCTTCAAATTAGTGTATACTGTATTTTGCACCTTTTTCTCATTCGTTGTTAACTTTAATCGTAAATATTTTAGTTTTCCGGTTAAAAGAACTTTTCTATTTCATGCACTAAGTAAATCCTTATATATCTATATCAATCCACTTATATGAACCATTAATTCTAAATTCTTAACACATAATTCCTCTTAATGATCTATTAAATCATTCTACTATTGATGCTTGCATATTAAGTAATTTTTAACCTTCCATTTATGCATGAATTTTGCAATGTTTATTAAAAAATTCTTTACCATCATCTACTTGTAAGTTTCTTGGCACTCGTACCATTTCAAAAATATTTTCCATTGCCTCGGTTTTTTCGAGTGCAGCTTTTATTTTCAACGATACTCACCATATAAACTTTTAGAATGTGTCAGTTACAGTCTACAAAAATCAATAATTTCTATTTTCTCTAGAATAGCTACCCACTTCACCTAAATCAGCTCCATAAAAGATCATCTATTCCATTCATTACATCACTACATACACAAACAATTTTAGAAATTTATTATGGATTACGTTTACTAAATTTCTTTTTAAGGATATTGAGTTGTTTTACAGTTTTTTGGAGAGTGTTGTGATCTACTTGATACGTTTTCAGCTATTTATACTAAAATGTAGTTAATTTTCTAATATATACATTTTATCGCTCAGCTGTTCAATTTGTTTGACAAAAGATGATTTAATTTTTAGAATGTCTTTATCAATTTTATACCTATCTTCTATCGTGAATTTTATTTCACACTCCACACCATTTATTTGCATTTGAATATATCCTTGAATTATATTAATGCCTTAAGCTTTATTATTAATTCATCCTTTAGTTTCTCGATTTGAGTTTCCAGAAACAATTTACTGATAACATTGTTCACAGTCAGTAAATGTTGATGATTCTCTATGTATACATTGGTAGAAATTATATATTTTATTTAGTTTTCAAAATCAAATTTGTCATAGTATTTTCACGTTTTATCAATCATATTTGACCATCAACTTGTATTTTATCTTTATTCAGTTTTAGATTTCTATCACCAAATTTCCATTCATTATTGAAATCTTTAGGTGAGCCATAGTTTGTATCTAATTCATTTCTTCCTTCCAAGACTAATAAGTCAATATAAGTGTCTTCGGAATTGGAAGTCTGTGAGTAAAAATCACCTTCATAATCGGTACCACCATTTTCAGTATTAACATCATTAAATAAGATGGTATTATCAAATATTGTTCCTTATGCTAGGTTCTTTGGTATACTTGTCTCTATCTTGACTAATGGATTTTCAGGCGTTAAACTTGTATTATTTTCAACTTCTGTCTTCATTTTATTTTCTTCATTCATGGGAATTCTTTTAATTTTTTTAGAACTATTTATGAATTCTTTCAGTGGTTCTGTTATAGGTTTAAATGTATCTCTTAGTTGTTCACGTGTATCTATTTCACCAGTTTTTATACTACGAAGCTTTTTCTTCAAGACATTTCTTGTCAACACCGACTGTTTTAAAATTTTCTCATCCATGTTTAATAAAGAAAAGGTATCAGCTATTAGATCAGCTTATCAGCTATTAGATCAGCTTATCAGGACCTGGTCTGGTTTTCAGATCAGCATTTCAGGACCTGGTCTGGTTTTCAGATCAGCTTTTCAGGACCTGGTCTAGTTTTCAGATCAGCTTTTCAGGACCTGGTCTGGTTTTCAGATCAGCTTATCAGGACCTGGTCTGGTTTTCAGATCAGCTTTTCAGGACCTAGTCTGGTTTTCAGATCAGCTTATCAGGACCTGGTCTGGTTTTCAGATCAGCTTTTCAGGACCTGGTCTGGTTTTTAGATCAGCTTATCAGGTAGCTGGTCTGGTTTTCAGATCAGATTATCTGATTCAGATTGAGTTATCAGTTTACAATTAGCTAGTCATTTATAAAATTTATATGAATGAAGTTTCAGGTCAGATTAAATAACTAAAGTGAATCTCTTATAAGCAGTAATTTATATAGTTATGAAATAGTCAAATTGTTTTCTAAAACGAACATCATTTAATTTATCATCAAAAATCCATATTTATCCTTCCAACACTATACAAATTTCTTGAAACTCTTCAAAATTCATATTACTCACAACATGATCCCTATAGACGAGCTTAATATTTTTCTCATCTTGCTTAAACATTATAATAACATTTGCAGTGTCTCTTGTTAAATGCTTACAGCCGTATTCATAAAAATTTTAAACAGCATTTTGAATGTTGTTTAAGCAAAATTCGCTAAATTTTAGCTTAAAAACGTTTTTTAATTTAAACCTTGTTTAATTCACCAAATCCTAAAAATTAACTGCACCCATACTTAAAATAATTTTGAGTTGACGTTGTAATTTTGCTTCATGTTTATTTGCATTTTTAACTTTGCCTATATGTATGTATGTATGTATGCATGTATGTATGTATTTATGTATGTATTAGGAATTATACTAGAAGTTGGGCACAAGTAGAATGAGTCATCATTCTTCTGTCGCCCCATACAAAAATATACACGTACATATGTATGTATATTATTCTGCTTTGCACATGCAGCATCATCAAATATCATACTTGAAATTCTTTAAGCTTCAATACGTCAAAAAAATAAATGTATAATATAGTATTCTTTTAATTATGAAATTAACTTCTTCAGATATTCATATTTGACTTGATATAGATAATTTTAGTATAAATATATGTTTTTACACCTGAGATAGTAGTAGTGAATTGCCACTTCTGCGACAATTAAAATTTTGAAATTTTAAAATTTTAATTACCCAAATTTTAAGATTCTTGGAAATTTGTGAAATTTGATACCCTATGAGGGTGGGTCAATAAGTCCGTCCAACTTTTTGTTTACATAAGGAATTTTTTGTTTACATTAACTTTTTTGTTTTGTTTTTTCTTTTCTTTAGTACATACGAGGGTGGATCAATAAGTCCGTTTTATGTGAAAATGATTTTTCGTAAGGTGGATATTAAAAACGTGAAAATAAATATTTTTGTAATGCCGACGGGAAAAACGTGAAAATAAATATTTTTGTAATGCCGACGGTAAAAACGTGAAAATAAATATTTTTGTAATGCCGACGGGAGAATCATGAATATGATTTTTCCTAATGCCAACGGAAAATCATGAAATTGATTTTTCATAATGTGGACGGTAAAAATGTTAAATAAAAAAATATTTTTCATAATGTGGACGGGAAAACGTGAAATAAAAAACATTTTTAATAATGCCGACGGGAAAAACGTGAAAATAAATTGCTTCTAAACCCGACGAAAAATATGTTGATGTCTGTCTGTCTATGGGAATTCGAGTCTGTCAGGGAATTGGGGGTTTGTAATAATTTGTGGGGGTCCTTTGTCGGTCTTTAAAATTTTAATCTACGCAGGAGTGGCAATTCACTACTACTATCTCAGGTGTAAAAACATATATTTATACTAAAATTATCTATATCAAGTCAAATATGAATATCTGAAGAAGTTAATTTCATAATTAAAAGAATACTATATTATACATTTATTTTTTTGACGTATTGAAGCTTAAAGAATTTCAAGTATGATATTTGCTGATGCTGCATGTGCAAAGCAGAATAATATACATACATATGTACGTGTATATTTTTGTATGGGGCGACAGAAGAATGATGACTCATTCTACTTGTGCCCAACTTCTAGTATAATTCCTAATACATACATAAATACATACATACATGCATACATACATACATACATATAGGCAAAGTTAAAAATGCAAATAAACATGAAGCAAAATTACAACGTCAACTCAAAATTATTTTAAGTATGGGTGCAGTTAATTTTTAGGATTTGGTGAATTAAACAAGGTTTAAATTAAAAAACGTTTTTAAGCTAAAATTTAGCGAATTTTGCTTAAACAACATTCAAAATGCTGTTTAAAATTTTTATGAATACGGCTGTAAGCATTTAACAAGAGACACTGCAAATGTTATTATAATGTTTAAGCAAGATGAGAAAAATATTAAGCTCGTCTATAGGGATCATGTTGTGAGTAATATGAATTTTGAAAAGTTTCAAGAAATTTGTACAGTGTTGGAAGGATAAATATGGATTTTTGATGATAAATTAAATGATGTTCGTTTTAGAAAACAGTTTGACTATTTCATAACTATATAAATTACTGCTTATAAGAGATTCACTTTAGTTATTTCATCTGACCTGAAACTTCATTCATATAAATTTTATAAATGACTAGCTAATTGTAAACTGATAACTCAATCTGAATCAGATAATCTGATCTGAAAACCAGACTAGCTACCTGATAAGCTGATCTAAAAACCAGACCAGGTCCTGAAAAGCTGATCTGAAAACCAGACCAGGTCCTGAAAAGCTGATCTGAAAACCAGACCAGGTCCTGAAATGCTGATCTGAAAACCAGACCAGGTCCTGATAAGCTGATCTAATAGCTGATAAGCTGATCTAATAGCTGATACCTTTTCTTTATTAAACATGGATGAGAAAATTTTAAAACAGTCGGTGTTGACAAGAAATGTCTTGAAGAAAAAGCTTCGTAGTATAAAAACTGGTGAAATAGATACACGTGAACAACTAAGAGATACATTTAAACCTATAACAGAACCACTGAAAGAATTCATAAATAGTTCTAAAAAAATTAAAAGAATTCCCATGAATGAAGAAAATAAAATGAAGACAGAAGTTGAAAATAATACAAGTTTAACGCCTGAAAATCCATTAGTCAAGATAGAGACAAGTATACCAAAGAACCTAGCATAAGGAACAATATTTGATAATACCATCTTATTTAATGAAGTTAATACTGAAAATGGTGGTACCGATTATGAAGGTGATTTTTACTCACAGACTTCCAATTCCGAAGACACTTATATTGACTTATTAGTCTTGGAAGGAAGAAATGAATTAGATACAAACTATGGCTCACCTAAAGATTTCAATAATGAATGGAAATTTGGTGATAGAAATCTAAAACTGAATAAAGATAAAATACAAGTTGATGGTCAAATATGATTGATAAAACGTGAAAATACTATGACAAATTTGATTTTGAAAACTAAATAAAATATATAATTTCTACCAATGTATACATAGAGAATCATCAACATTTACTGACTGTGAACAATGTTATCAGTAAATTGTTTCTGGAAACTCAAATCGAGAAACTAAAGGATGAATTAATAATAAAGCTTAAGGCATTAATATAATTCAAGGATATATTCAAATGCAAATAAATGGTGTGGAGTGTGAAATAAAATTCACGATAGAAGATAGGTATAAAATTGATAAAGACATTCTAAAAATTAAATCATCTTTTGTCAAACAAATTGAACAGCTGAGCGATAAAATGTATATATTAGAAAATTAACTACATTTTAGTATAAATAGCTGAAAACGTATCAAGTAGATCACAACACTCTCCAAAAAACTGTAAAACAACTCAATATCCTTAAAAAGAAATTTAGTAAACGTAATCCATAATAAATTTCTAAAATTGTTTGTGTATGTAGTGATGTAATGAATGGAATAGATGATCTTTTATGGAGCTGATTTAGGTGAAGTGGGTAGCTATTCTAGAGAAAATAGAAATTATTGATTTTTGTAGACTGTAACTGACACATTCTAAAAGTTTATATGGTGAGTATCGTTGAAAATAAAAGCTGCACTCGAAAAAACCGAGGCAATGGAAAATATTTTTGAAATGGTACGAGTGCCAAGAAACTTACAAGTAGATGATGGTAAAGAATTTTTTAATAAACATTGCAAAATTCATGCATAAATGGAAGGTTAAAAATTACTTAATATGCAAGCATCAATAGTAGAATGATTTAATAGATCATTAAGAGGAATTATGTGTTAAGAATTTAGAATTAATGGTTCATATAAGTGGATTGATATAGATATATAAGGATTTACTTAGTGCATGAAATAGAAAAGTTCTTTTAACCGGAAAACTAAAATATTTACGATTAAAGTTAACAACGAATGAGAAAAAGGTGCAAAATACAGTATACACTAATTTGAAGATGTACAAAATGATGAAATTTAATGAAAATATAAATAAAATTAAAAAGGGAAAATCTAGTTTGCATTGGTTTTTTTGAAGGATTGATTAGGAATGTTAGGTCTCAGGGAAGATAATTAGCGTAATGTACTGGAATTCTCTTAACTTGATGGTCTGTATGAAATATTGTGAAAACTTAAGAGTTCAAAATGAACTATAACACAGTGCAATATTCAGCAACACATCGTTTACCACTTTTTATAGTAAAGGTTGTACATTTTCGATTTCGAAAGCTCTAGCACACACAATTTTAAATTGTGAATATGGGGTTAATATAATAGATATTCACTCTGTTCATTTCTAGATAAACTAAGGAAATTGAACTTTGATATCCAATCTTTAACAATGTACATGTGTATGAATGGGTATCAAACAAACTTACTAAATAAATACAGACTTCAACTAGAATCATGCTGAAGCATGCATAAATTGTAAAATGTAATGTAAACAGACCTTACTTTATATCTGTATCTGTATGAGTATAAAATAAATTTACCGAGAAAAATATTGGAAGCATGCCGAAGCATGTATAATTTAAAAAAATTCCTGACATCATACTTTTATAAGTAAAGAAATTTTAAGAGTTTAGGGCAAATGAAATACATACATATGTATCTACTTTGTTAAAAATTCAAAAGAGTGAATTCATAATTCTAATAGTATAGATTTTTAATTGAAAAACCACTAAATGTCGGACTCTCGCGTCACTATCGATAGAAGCATGCTAAAGCAAGCATGCTAGCAAAATACTAAACTTGTTAGAATGTGATGAGAAAGCTATTTTCTAATCATTAATTTGTAGACAGCAATTGTATCTGGGTCAACTCAACTCATGAATATATTGTATACAGGTATGATTGATGGTGATGAGGACCTTTTCTAAGTGAGAAATCATTAGATCTGAATGTGATACAACGCAGCCTACGTTAACAACAATAACTTTAAGGGGTAAACCAGCAAACCTCTTGTAAAAGCACATGAGGTAAAAATTCTTCCAAACATAGATATTCTAATGTTTCTGATACTTAATGAAAACACTGACGGTGAATTGATGATGGAGGTAAATGTGTTACTTTGGATCGATTTTCTAGAATAGTTGATTATTAAAGATGTATTTCTTTGTATATGAACTAATTTCTACGTACATACATATATTTACCTATATGTATGTATATATAAATACTTTTAAAATTATATAAATATTTTCTATTTCAAGTAGTAAAATCTGAAAAAATAGTAGTGACACATTAGAAGAAAAAATTAATAAAATAAAAAGAGAGACTGACTGACCAACTGATACGTTCACTCTGTCTGACAGATACAAAAAGCTCACTTAAATATATTAGAAATATATACGCAATACGCTAAACTTTAATAAAATGAGAAAAAAAAATCACTTCATCCAGAACATCAAATAAAAGCCATAGGCGCTCACCCGTCATAAAATAAACATATACTCGTACATTATTAATGTACTTAAACATATTATCAGTATGAAGTAACACAATTTGAAGAATAAAAAGTTTAAAATTTAATTATCCCTAACGCTGACAAAGAGGAGACAGAAATGCTTACATACAAAGTCATATTGTATACTAGAGGACCAGTTGAGAGGTTAGACCGAAATTGTAAGAAAACGACTTCGTTTTCTGTTGTTCGCTATTCAGGAAGAAAATAAGATTGTTCATTATGAATTAACTAATTTAAAAGTACATTTAAGTTCAGTCTCATATCCATATGATGATAATCCTAACATAAAATTTAAAAATAAACGTAATGCAATTCTATATAGTTATTATATGTATCTAAGATTCCAGCAAAGGTAGTATATGAAAGAATCTCATGCGTTTCTACCTGTACCAGAGTTTAAGATAAAAGCTCCTTTTATTCAATAGCGGGGCAATTGAATAAAATTTTAATTTGAAATAGTAAGCAAAGAAATCAGCTTACTGTATTCTTATTCATGATCGTATAATAGAATATGTACCCATCAAAGGACAAGTTCGAAAAGTCTTATAAATTGAGTAATATGGAAAACAACATAATTTTTATATACGTACAAGGTTTCAAAAGTAATTCAAATGATTTCATCGCAAAAGAAGTAGCGATTGTTTTCAACAATTAAGAATATAATAATTTCATTATAAAACTCAATAATTAATAAAAAATAAAAAAGAAGCAAGCTGGCTAACAAAAAACTATCATTACATAAGCTGGACTGCTGGATCAGTTTCATTTAAAAATGTTTATAAATGTATAAAAGGCAATGCAAGATGTTCTAAAATGAATGTAAAAGGTGATGAAAAAAGCCTACGGCTGGAAAAAATTTTATATCAAAATATTTCTAAGAATGAAGATAAGCTGCATCAACTTTAAACAAATGTAAATTAAATATAGGAAATATTTCTATTATAGTTACTATTATTCTAAAGTATGTATCTTAAGGAATTGAGTTTTACTTAAAACAGAAAATCCTCACAAACTTTGAAGTAAATACAGATAAAAATTAAATCAACGTTTTTTAATTTCAAATAAAAAAAAAACTATGAAGATATTTGACATCTATACATAAAAGACCCGGCGAATATTTACAACATCAACAAAAGACCGCATACATACATAAAATCAATTTGTAGATATGTATGTACACATAATATCAAATTTCTTATCAATACTCAAATATTTATTAGATCTTGACAATCACACTTACAATATCTACATCATAAAAATATATGAACAACGCAAACCATTCAGTCAGAGCACATGCCCAAGCTAAACGACCTTATTATGGACAGAGAAACTATAAATTCCCATGATCGTATGAAAAGAAGTTCAGCGAAAGAAGCCGGACGTAGTTAAATAAGCAAAGTCTGTAATATAAACAAATTTCTCGCAGGCAGACTTTAAAGCTGGACAATTTTAAGCATGACAAAATACCCATATACATATACATAAGTATGAAAATATACTTATGTATATGTATATGTATCAGATATATGAAAATATTTTATAGAACCAAATCTCGATATTGAATACAATTTATTTCTACGTACATAAAACTACTAGCGTGAGAAAATCATACGCACACACACGCACACACACACACACATATACCAGATTTCATCTAAGAAAAATTCAGATTATTTCAACAACACACCACCCCTCACAAAACACGGCCAACCTTAAATTCCTACAGATATACATACAAAAATTCTCACGGTCATTCCTACAAACAACACTGACAACAACACAAATCACGATCAGCCTTAAACTCCTACGAACATGCATACAGATTCCCACGCATACATATCACTCGTACGACAACACCCTCACCTATCCTCAAATCACTAATAGCATTAAACTCCTATAAACATATGTACATACACACAGACATATTACTACACCAACCTCACCTACCCTAAATCATGATCAGCCTTAAATTTTCACAGACATACATACATACAGATTCCTACGTATACATATTACAACAACATCCTCACCTCTCTTAAATCACGATCAGCCTTAAGCTCCTACAAACATATAGACATACATACACGCAGTCGAACAACCTCAACTACACCACACCCCCTCCCAATAACAGCCTCGCTTAAATTCCCCCGGACAGACACATCCACAAATTCCCATGGATACATACTACTCGTACAACAACATCCTCACTTACCCCAAATCACTATAAGCCTTTAATTCTTACAGACTTGCAACACCTGCATACACGCAGTCGATCTACCTCAACTACACTCCGCCCCCTGTCAATCAAACCCTCACACAAATTCCAACAGACAGGTATACACTCAATCCATCTACCTCAACTACACCACGCTCTTCCGGCCAATCTCAGCCTCGCACAACAGACAGACGGACGGACAAACAGACAGACAGACAGACACATCTATAAACTCCCTCAGTTATATATTACGACAACAACCCCACCCACCCAAATCACGGTCAGCCTTAAACTCCTATATTAGCATTAGAAATAACTTTTATGTTTTTCCCGTCGGAATTATGAAAAATCATTTTCCCGTCGGCATTTGAAAAAATAATAATCATGTTTTGCCGTCGGCATTTGAAAAAATAATATTCATGCATTGCCGTAGGCATTAGGAAAAATAATCATGTATTGCCGTCGGCATTAGGAAAAATTAATTTTCACTATTTCACCCCCCCCATTAGTATTAGGAAAAAACATTTCATGATTTTCCCGTTGGTACTAGGAAAAATCAATTTCATGATTTTCCCGTAGGCATATATATACATACATTGCAAAAAGAAAAACCTCCAACCTATGAACCCACTTAACGTATTCCCACAAAAAACAAAATCACCCGTTCACACAATTAATGTAACCCCCAAAAAAATCACCCGTTCCCACAAGGGTTAATGTAAACAAAAAACTCTTAATGTAAACAAAAAATTCCTAATGTAAACAAAAAAACATCAAAGCGTGCCGCCGAAAACTCAAGGTATCAAATTTCACAAATTTCCAAGAATTTTAAAATTTGGGTAATTAAAATTTTAAAATTTCAAAAGAATTTGGCGTGCACAGTGGGATGAATCGTCAATCTAGATGGACTAAAGTCATAAATATTAGCATTTCAAAATCTAAAAAATAAAAGGATTTCTGGATAGCTAAGAACTTGCTCTAAAAGTACTGATAATATTATATGAAAAATTAAATATTGTAAATATTACATGAAAAATTTATGCTAACGGAGTTCACAATAGCAAAACTCTGTCATATTTCCTAAAAAAAATCATCTAAAATTTTTTTAAACTATTTTTGTCGAACTCAACAGCCTCAAAGCCGTATAGACTGACAATCAAATAATTTTGACCTACCAGATTAGTGAATCGACCCACTGTGGGGCCGTACACCCAATTCCCTACTACTTATAAAAGTATTTACTTTTTACTTAAAAATTTGCTTTAAAATACAAAATTCACATAGCGTGGTAACCAACACGTAAACTTAATCTATTAAAAGTTTGCATGCATTTTTTTTCAATTATTATTCAATTAAACCAAACTTTCGAAAGGAAATCACTTTCTTGTAATTATGTACTTAATATTTTAACACGAACAAAAATTTGTCTTCAAGACTAAAAAATAATCTGTTACAACAATTAATGTTAATTGCAATGGTTTTCTCTCCATATCACTTAAGATTAGTTTTATGGAATTTCCATTTCCTTAATGTGGACTTTTTTCAAATATTACCTGGCTTTACTGTTTTTATGGCTTATAAAATGATTCAAAATTAGTGTGGCATTAACAAAGCCGGATAGCAATTGAATACAGTACGGCATATATAATTCGGACACATGTAGTTTGCACATTTGTGTGATTTTCTGTATATGTGACCGGTCTATGAAAAGGTGGCTTATGACCCAAAATCAGCTGTTAAAAAAACAATGCATTTCGTCCGTTTCTCGGTAGTTGTTGTTTTTTGAGTCATAAGCCACCGAGTCACATATATTAAATATCATGAACTTCTCTACTAAACTAAGGCTAGAAGTAAATATACTTTATATTAATATAATTTCGGTGATACAGACCCTCAATTCTCTTCCATCCAATATTTCGAACCCAGCATATTTTCTGCTATATCTAAGTTGATCATTGTGATCTCATTTAGAACATAAAAGTTATTTTAGAACCTCGTATGCCTTTGAACACTTCTTAAGAACATTTTGTTTATAAATATACATATCGCACACTAAGTCATAAAGAGTTACAACGAGGGATGCCAATCGGGACTGATTTTTACGATCCCGAAATTTTTTGAGATCCAGGGATTTTCCGGGACTCTGGGTTTTTAAACATTAAAAGATATATGGCTTTTTATAGGAATTTATTAGAAACACGCCTTTGAAAGGGGTTCACAAATACTACAAAGCTAAATATAGTTATCTTATATGCAGTCTTATGCTATCTCCGATCGCGAATAGACGTTTAGAAAGTATAACTGTTGCTATTGCTATATATATATATATATATATATATAATTGTTGCTATTGAAAAAAAACTAAAGTAATACAATAAAAGAGAATCATAAGAAAAAAAGGAAAACAACAACTGCAGATAGTGCATTTGTTCTTTTTACTTTAAAATTGTAATAGTACAATGAATGAATAGTATAATGAATGCTTAAGCGTAAAATATTTTGGGGAAGTGCCCCAAAAAAGAAAATCACAAATAGCACCAGTCGATTTAAAGATTTGGAAGACTTAGAAAACGATGAGACATATAGTGAAGGTGAAATGGATCAAAAGTACCGCCTATTGTTGTTGATGCCGTACATGGGTTTTCAAAAGTATACAAGAAACTAGGAACAACATACCAATATAAACGCATGTCGATACAAAACTTTTCAAATTAGTTCTTTTTGGTCTTCCTCAAACAAAAACGGAAGAAATCATGGACGAACTGAAAAATAAATTCAATGTGGTCGCTGTAAGCATTAAGGTAGTTGTAACTTCACGTTCATCGATTGATGATGCATTATATATGCTGGAGTTCGACAAGTCACGTCACTCCAAAAGCGATATTCTTAAAATAAGATACTTGGGTGGAATAGCTGTACGATGGAGAAATCCTTCGAAAGGGAAAAAAGGCCCTACTTTTTGCACAAAATGTGTAATGTATAGACATGGTACCCGAAATTGTTTTCGAAGTAATACATGTATTGCTTGTGGTGGAGGACACGATTACTCAAAGTGCATGATAAACAAAACTCAAGAAGATGGAGTTGTAACTTTCAAATGTTTCAACTGTTTCAACAAAAACCTTAAAAACATCAACCACAGAGCGGATGATCCCCGTTGACCAAGTCGCAAAGAATACATGATTATGCGTCAAAACATGAACAACAAAACAAGAGCAGTAAATTCATATAAAAACCCCCGTTTTATACCGAGGCATAGGCCTACATACACCGAAGCTATAGACCATGAACCTTCTAGCCTTGGTAGGAGCTACGCTGAAGCTTTAAAATACTCCAATTAGCAACCCATTTCCGGTGATTTGTTTTCAATAGATGAGTTATTAACCATATTTACCGGAGCTATAGCAGACCTTCGCAAGTGTACTACAAAAACAGAGCAACTTAATGTTGTGATGTCTCTACTCAAATATGCAATTTAAATCAAAGATTCTACAATGTTTTAATGTAATGCATTGAAATTGTCCGGGCATTACCAACATACCGAGTCCATACAGCTACATCAATTTGTTAAGGAAGAATCAGTAGATATTCTTGTGTTGAACGAAATGTATCTAAAGAGTAATCACAAATTTAATGTTCCTGGATACAAAGTATACAGAAACGATAGAGTCACTCATGGAGGAGGTGTTGCAATCGCAATTAAATCATCAATAAGACATAAATTGCAGCCTCCATTTGCTACGAAACTACTCGAAAACATATGTTTGTCACTCATGATCAACAACAAAGAAGTTACGTTTACTTTAATTTATTGCCCAAAATATACAAACAAATTTACAAATGATATGAATATACTTACAACTGTACCTGGAGATTTCTTTATCCTAGGCGATTTCAATGCACATCACCCCAACTGGAACTGTTCAAAAATAAATGAAGCTGGTCGTGAGTTGTTTAATCACCAATTATCATCGAATTACTATATTCATTATCCATCAACTCCAACTAGAAAACCTCAAAACCGAGTTTATAGAAAATCATCAACTATTGATCTTTTATTAACAAATTCATTGCTATTTACAGATATAATCTCTCATTCTTTCAAGCTTAATTCCGATCATACTGCTATTTCTTTTAACATAAATGAAAACATTATCCATACTGAAATTTTGTTTCCAGATTTTCGTAGGGCAGACTGGAACAGTTTCCAGAGAATAGTAGATCGCAAAATAAATGAACTTTTGGAAACTAACAGGAACATTACATTTTCCAACGTAGAACAAACTATTAAAACTTTTACTGACCTATTAACTGATACTTGCTCGCAAGCTATACCACACAAAATTAGTAAACAAAACTCTTTAGAACTATCCCCGCTATGTAAACAACTAATAACAATGAGAAATAATCATAGAAGGCGGCATCAAAGATGTCCTGACAAAAATTTTAAAAGCACCCTAGAGGCAATAGTTCGTGAGCTTAATAAATTGATAAATATTAACATTAATAATACTAGAAATAACAAATGGACAGATATGATTTCAAAGCTTCCCATCGGAAATAAGAAATTTTGGAAGATAACCAAATTTATCATAGGTAAAAACAAACCTATCAGCTGTCTGGAAGGAATTAACGGTCCCATTACGGAGAATGTCGCAAAGGTAGACTTGTGCCATTTAGTTCATTTCAGTGACCGGTCATTTTAGTTCATTATTTATAAATGAACTAGTTCGTTCATTTAGTTCAATCGGTCTTTTTAGTTCAATGAATTAGTTAGGTTTTTTTAGTTCAATGATTTTACATCTACAATTCTACATGCATATGTATGTTTGTGTGGTCTTTGGAAAAATTTAAAACACAGACTCTGTGATTAAAAAACTACGAAAACTAATTAATTAATAATAAATTTGTTTTATAATGAGTTTATAAAACATATTTAGTGTGAAAACCTTTAAATATTTTAAAATTTAAAATATTTTTAAGTGTTTACTTGTGTTTTCTTGTTTATTGCATTTGTGGTAGTAGCCATCGATAAAAAGAACTAAATATACATGCATACATACATACATATGGATGAGTATAGAAGCAAAGCACACAAACAGTAAAAAAGTAAAGCAAAACGTTGAAAACATTTAGTTCATATCCAATGTGTTAGTTCATTTTGTGTCTTAGTTCTTAGTTCAAAAATTGAACTAGATCAAAAATTGAACTAGTGATCGTAAAACAATTGAACTAGTTCACATAGTTCAAAGTACTGAATCGTTCATTTGAACTAGTTCGTTCATGAACTACACAAGACTACGCAAAGGCAAATGTTATAGCTGAAAACTCATCAAATGACAACTGTTAATATATGCGGCCCCATTGACAGAAAAGTAAACATTTTAACTAACTCACTTAAACAGGCGCTAATTGAAAATAATATTTCAGATACATTTACGAATAGAAAAGAAGTAGAATATTATATTAAGGGGTTAAAAAATTCGAAAGCACCGGGACTAGACGGTATTCGAAACATATTACTTAAAAAGCTTCCCAACTCCGCTATAGAATTACTTGTTGACATTTTTAACTTTTGTATTAAAAATGCATATTGGAAAGTATGCATTTTTACATTTTACACTTTAAACAAGCAAAAGTTATTCCTATCGTAAAGAACGGTAAAAATCCAAAGTTACCCACTAGTTACCGTCCAATCAGCCTGCTAAGTTG
Organism: Tachina lurida; assembly: GCA_944452675.1. Classification (NCBI taxonomy): domain Eukaryota; kingdom Metazoa; phylum Arthropoda; class Insecta; order Diptera; family Tachinidae; genus Tachina; species Tachina lurida. The sequence continues at coordinate 107,680,319 of OX101753.1, read as the reverse complement.
CATTGCCAATATATTTGAGAAAATAGTACTTAGTAGAAAATAATCTAATCCACAAATGCCAATATGGTTTTAGGGCTCAACACTCTACAACCCACCAAGTCAAACGAGTTGTCAACATGATAAGTTACAACAAAAATAAACGACTTTCAACAGGTGTTCTATTATTAGACATCGAGAAAGCGTTCGACTCAATCTGGCATGCAAGGCTTGTCTATAAGCTCCACACAATTAATTTTCCTTTATATTCAGTTAAACTAATAATGAGTTTTCTTAGTAACAGGAAATTTTTTGTAGATATTGAGGGTAGTAAGTCTAACGAAATAACTATTCCAGCTGGTGTCCTACAGGGATCTGTGCTTTCACCGCTACTATATTCACTTTACATAGCAGATTTTAAACATCTCAGTGACACTGAGGTTGCTTTCTATGCAGATGATAGTGCATTTGTAAGCCGTGGCAAGGTCTCGAATGAAATTATGAAACGTATGCAAAGATCACTTACATCAGCTCAAAAGTTTTTTTCCCAATGGAAAATAAAAATTAATAAAGATAAGTCTCAGGCTATAATTTTCCCATTCAATAAATCGCCTAAGAGAATCCCCTCCAGACAATTTTCTGTTCAAGGCAAATTAATACCAATTTCGAATTCTATAAAATACCTGGGAGTAACTCTTGACCGGAAACTTATATTTAGGGCGCATTTAGATATTGTATGTTCAAAAGCTATAGCATGTGGTAAATTCCTATTTCCACTATTAAACAGAAAGAGCAAACTGAATATAAAAAACAAACTTCTATTATACAAATTGTGCATTAGACCTATTATAACATATGCCTGTCCAATATGGTATAATTGTGCAAAAACGCATTAAAAGAGACTACAAATCATACAAAATAATAACCTTAAAATTATCTTTAATCTCCCTAGAAGATCCCCTACTATAGATTTACATACACTCTCAAATCAAAAGCCTATCGAAACTATAATTTGAGACATGTCTCTGACATTCTCAAACAAATGCAGGAACTCAAATTACACGCACTTGAGGATATTGACCACCAGTGACTAATTAACCTATTTAAACATAGGTTAAATTAGTCGCTGCATTAGTCTCTCACTCCTAAATCACTCTTTTGATATAAAGTATAGGTTTTTTTACTATCTTTTTCTTATAAATCTAAGTACCATGATTTTAATTTTGTAAACTTCGTATTTAATTTTTATTAATAGATTATATTTGCTGTAATATCTTAAGATAAAATCTCAAAACATGTTAATTCTAATTTAAGTACTTTGTTGTTCACGTTTTATAGCTTGTTTTATTCCTAGGATATGTAGTTTTAAGACAAATGTAAAAAATATGAAACTTGTGAGTTTCTGATTTTTTTATTGTAATTTTCATTTAAAAAAATTACGCGATTTTTGCATAAAAAAACTTTTTTCTTTTTTAAATTCTGAATAACTCCGAAACCATAAAAGATAGGTAAAAAATGATTATAAATATTTTTTAACAAAATTTTGTGGCGCGTCTTTTGGTTTATTATTTATTAAAATCGAAATAGCGGTTTTCGAGTTATAGTAAAATATATTAGTATGGCCGACTAATTTAGGGGCCAAAATTAGCCACGCCCATAAAAAAAATCTCTACGTGATAGAGCAAAACTGACAGCAGATTTGAATTTAACGCATCGAAATCCATATAGTCCGCGTAATTTTATCTAAAGGACAGCCAAAAATTTTTATTTTGTTGTACAGTGTTATTGGGCCTTATTACGAGTGTCGTATTTCGACTACGACTACGACGATTTTGTACTAGATTAAACAAAAAATGCTGCAATGTTCTTTAGGCTATTACATAGTCATAGTCTAAGTCGTAATACGACACTCATAATGAGGCCCATTATTAAAGCTGTTAAGGAATTGCTTATTATCATCAAATATATTGCAATTAATAAAGGAAAGAAGAAAAACCATGGTTTGGAAACACATTTTCATTGGCAATATTACCAGGATGAAACAGCCAAATATAAAAGATCAATATTGTGTTGACATTTTTACTATCTTTACATGGGGGAAAGTCATGATGAATTTATTTTTATAAAACAAACAAAACTTAGTAAACAATTTCGGTATTGACTGAATCCCAGAAATCCCGGGATTCGGGATTTCCGCACTTTACTGAATTTATTTATATTTTTAGGCAAACACCTAAATTGGCCCCAGCCCAATCAGCAAACGCTTTATCAGCCACTATTGCGCAAGTGAGCCAACCAGTTAGTTCCCGTATGCCGATGCTGCTAAAACAAATTCTATTCATACACAAAATGTTTCACCACCAAATAATTCAACAAATACAAACTCGAACTTTAATTTCAATCGCCTTGAAGCTACTATTGATAATCTGGTGCAAACTATAAATAATTTTACAACAAATATGACTAGCATGATGCAAGAAATGCTGCGAATGCAGAATACATTGCTTCAAGCTTTAGTTAACAAAACATGAACACGTTAAAAATATGTTTCTGGAACGCAAACGGCATTCGCCAACATAAAAATGAACTTGAGCACTTCCTCACGGAAAAAAATATTGACATAGTGTTGGTCTCTGAGACTCATTTGACTTCGAGAAGCCTTTTTAAAATTTATGGCTACACCTTATATGATTCAAAAGAACCGAGAGGAAGAGCGTGCGGTGGATCAGCAATTTTAATAAAGTCAAGACTCAAGCATTATTTTATTGACAACATTTGTGAAGAACATTTACAAGCAACGAATATTTGTGTCGAAAATTTTTGCACTAATTTTGTCATATCATCAATTTACTCTCCTCCTAGATTCGCTATTACTGAGGATCAATACGAGGATTTTTACAAATCTCTGGGCCCTTGTTTCGTAGCAGCTGGCGACTATAATGCTAAACACACGTTCTGGGGTTCGCGTCTTATTACACCCAGAGGTCGAGCGTTGTTCAATACAATTTCCAAAATAAGCTTGGATGTCATTTCGAGTGGGGAGCCCACTTATTGGCCTACTGACATACATAAAATTCCGGATGTAATAGATTTTGGCGTTATGAAAAATATCTCTAGAGATTTAATTCAAATTGAACTTCTCTAGATCTCTCGTCCGATCACTCTCCCACGATCGTTACTATTTGTAGCCCATTCGGAAGTGATTTACCTCACCCATGTGCGAATTTGATAAATCGTGTTAATTGGCTGCGATTTAAAAAATATCTTAGTAGTCATTGCACGGAAAATATTACGCTAAGAACACATGATGATATTGAATCTAACATTGCCAACCTTAATGAAAATATTAAACAGGCTGCTGAACATGCCACTACCGCCCATCCGCAGATTAGGTTAAATAGAATTTATTCTACGGATATTGAACGTCTCGTAAGTGAAAACAGAAGAGCTAGAAGAGAATGGCAACAGCACAGATCACCCCAACTTAAAATCAGATTTAAAGAGTGTACTAAACGACTCCAAGAGTTGCTTGCATTTGAAAAAACTGCATCTCTTAAAAATTATTTGGAAGGTCTTGATGTCACACCAGCATCTAATTACTCTTTGTGGCGCGCTGCTAGAAAGCTTAAAATACCAGTTGAGTTTAAACGACCTCTGCGCACATCTACAGGAGGTTGGGCAAGAAGCGATACTGAAAAAGGTAAAATATTTGGTGAGCATTTAAAATCCGTATTCACCCCAAACACGTGTTCTGGTGCTGTTGATTTGCCAAATGTAGTTGCGCTACCCCCTCGACCAATAAAATTTAAGACGCGTGATGTACAAAAACTAATTGCAGAACTCAACCCGAAAAAAGCTCCGGGTATTGATGGAATTAGTAACCAGATGTTGATGAAGTTGCCTCGTATAGCTATTAGAATCCTGTTATTCATTTTTAACGCTATTTTACGACTGGAGTATTATCCAAACAGCTGGAAGCTTGCCAAGGTTAAAATGATTCCAAAGCCGGGCAAAGATCTAACCAAAGCTGAGTCATATAGGCCAATAAGTTTACTGTCAACAATGTCAAAGCTCTTTGAATAGTTACTCATGATAAAATTGTCCCCAATTCTAACTGATAATAAGTGCATACCGGATCATCAATTTGGATTTAGAAGTCAGCATAGCACCATTGAACACCCTCATAGATTGGTTCAATTTATAAGAAAAACTTTTGAAGAAAAAAAGTATTGCTCTGCGCTGTTCATTCACGTTTCTCAGGCATTTGATAAAGTGTGGCATGAAGGCCTAATTTTAAAATTAAAGACTTACATACCAATAAACATTCTAAATCTGCAGCAATATCCATACATCTACGTTTGCCGATGATACAGCCTGTAATGTATTAATATGCAGTAGTTTTTTTTTATTATAAAGTATGTATATCCCATTGGTACTTAACATCTTCTTCGGATAGTATGAGCAATTAGTTTTTCTTTTTTCCGAGACATTCTTTTTCATACAATTTCCTTTTTATATGCCAATGCGGATAATGCATACATATACACACACGCACCTGTATATATATATATATATATATAAATATATATATATATATATATATATATATATATATATATATATATATATATATGTATATATATATATATATATATATATATATATGTATATATGTATATATATATGTATATGGATTTACATATTCCTCAGACTTTTCCTGGAATTTCTTATAAATTCATTAACTATGCACGTCTCAAATCCCTGCTACACTTAGGAACGGCATTTGACAGCGAGGATACTTCCTTGACGATACCAACAAATGCAACGCTACCCCCGTTGACACTATTTAAGTTTTTTTTTACACCAGTTTGCAGAATTTTTTTGTGCTTCGGGTTTTATTCTTCTTTGCTCTACTCAGCAAATTCGATCATGTATACTTTATCATCAATAGATATACATGATGACGAATAAAGTGTTGAACAGATTTCATACTGTTGTTTTCTTTTGGCGTTCACGTTTACCTATGAGACAAATAAAAGCTTTACAATAACAAGCAACAAAAATAAATATAAGCATACATGATATAACTGAATGAAGTACTGAGTTTGAAAAGTGAGCTTTACCTTTTGTTTAAAGACCACGCTACGATCTTTTCAACTTTGGCAGCGATATAGTTCAGTCGTCACTTAGACAATAAAACATTTTTTTTTGGAAATAAGAAAACCAAAGAAAAATAATAAAAATAAAATTTTTCTAGTGTGTAATTATACCTGTGTATAAATATAAAATTACACAGCAAGCTCCGCTAAAGAAATTCCTTGTTGTATCGAGATCGAGCGACATTAACCTCGTGCAAGGAGAGTTGGGGAACACGTTGATGACCCACAAGGCCCTCGAGAGGCACACGTACTTTTTTTTTTGTGTTTGGGCTTAAGCAAAACGAGAAAAGAAAAAAAAAAAAAAAGAAAGGATTGGAATAAAAGGGAATCGTCTATACAGGGACAGTCGGCGTATTCTGATTGAGGTGAAATCTCGGCTAGAAGCATTGGGTGGTATTATCCCGCTATCGAGAGAATCAGGTCAACAATAGTTTAATTAGTTTACGAAGTCTCATCATCTGCCCAACAGAACACTGCAATCAACATCCCTAAACAGTTACGACTCCATAAACCAGCTAAACAACTCCAAACACATCACGCATTAGGCCTTCTTTATAAATTGGACAGAGAAAATCTTAAACATCATAATGGATAAAATTGTCTAACCAGATTATACTTTCTTCTAAGCCTTAATACAATTTATCCACTTACTAAAAGTCGCCTTGAAACTAAATTGTTAACGATATATAGAACCAGCATTGAATCTAACCACAAACCAACAAAAGAAAAATTAATTTACCTCACTGAATTTCTGTCTCCCATAACTAACCTTATACTAACTAACTCATTCAAATTTAAAAATTTAATTTTTTTTATAACTAATACTATTATTAACACAACCGAAATTTAAAATCGTTAAAAAAAATTTTTTTTTACCAATTATAAAACTAGTATTATACCTTAAAACGATATGTAAATCGAATCCAAAGACAACAAGCAGAAGGCCTTCAGCATCGTTGGAATCGAGACTACTGTAAGTCATAATCAAATTTTTTTTTTCATCGTTTTTATACTATAGTATTTTTTTTATATATATATGTATGTATACATAAATATTTACTTGCTATTTCATTGATAATTTCTTTGGCACTTTTTCATTCATAATCGGTTTGTTTGTTTTGTTTTGGTCTTGCTGTTGAATTTTGAAACAAAGAAATTTTATTGCATATTGGTGCTGTGAAGGTTCATAAATATGTACGACCATATCTACATACATATCTGTTTTTTTTTAATTTTTTTTTACATACATGTAATGCTTTAAGATTTCTCTGTTATCAAACATATAAATTAACATGGTGTTATTGAATTAACTTAATAAAGTAATATTTTTGATTCTCCTGTTAGGTTAAGAGAAAGCTAAGTGTTATACATATAGTTAATGAAATTTGATATGTTCTAATATACATCCATATGAAATGGAAAAAATGATAGTGTGACTCTCTTTTAATGTAGAACTATAGGGACGTAGGTAAGGTAAAGTGTGACAGGGTTTTTTTTTGCACGTTAAATGGCTTAGAAAAAAAAACATACGGTTGGGTGGGTTATGAGCCTTATTAGCCTTCAACATCTGGGCTAATTAACCCCGTCGAAATGGATAGGAGAAGCTGGATTTATTAGTGATATTGGTAATTTTTTTTTCTTACAGGGCATAGAAAACGCACGTAATATTTTTTTTGTTTTGTTCGTGCTAAGTCCCATGGAACACGATTCCTGCCCCTATCTCCCGATCTAGCTAGCTAGCCAGTACGTGCGTCAGTTTCATATGGTGACCAAAATTCCGTTCGGAAATTTGACAATTTGAAAAATGTTAAAGTTTCATAAAAGCAACCCATCTAGAACATTACATAAAATGGCGCCCAACGTGGGGCCCAAAGACATTAAAAATTTAAGAGCAATAATTTTTTTTATTATTATACAAACCAATTAACTCGTTTTTGGGATCCCTACATTACCATCACATCACAAATATCTAAAATAATATAGATTTACTTTCGGCTATTGTTGTACATTGTGCGTGTCATTTATACTTGGTTAAGCCAAGAATGAAATAGCCTTGGAGCAAAGTTGGAAATATTGTAATTAGATTACCAAGAACTCTTATACAATCCACTTTCTTTACGGTGCATATTCATTCCTTTATGTTTAGTGCAACAATAATTGAAAGGTTATCTTAGAATTTACTCTGAGAGTCAGTGTGATATATGTGTGTATTTCTAAAGAAAAGCATAGGATATACGATTTAGGTGAATTGATAATAATTCTCTGTCGTCCACTTTTATTTTGGGGATTCATAGTATTTTATACTGCCGTATTAGTCAAATTCCAAAATTTCAATTCTCTTCGTACATTTTGACGGGTTATTTCATCTCACACTACCTTACCAAATATTTCTAATAGTTCTACAGTTATTACAGTCATAGACTTTATTATAATTTTCTTAATATGTCTATCGTTCACAGTGACGAAAATATTTCAGCGATGGCAGAAAGCAATAAGATTCCGCAGTGTTCTGTTTGTAAAAAGGACTATGAGATTGATGATATTATAGTTTGTACCCCTTGCAATCATGTATTCCACAAGGAATGTATTGTGAACATACTCAAGGAAACTCAAGGTTGTCCCTTATGCGGGAAAGCCTGCAGGCAAACCAAATTAAAGTCCCACAACATTTTAGCAGACGTTGCAAAACAAACGATTGCTATACCATCTTCAAATAACCATTCTCTCACCAATCAAGGTGCCATACCAAAAACTTCGTTCCAAAACGGAACATCTGGACATGGTCTGCTAGACAATACAATGATACAAAACGCGGATTTTACCCGCAATAATAATCCAATCAGGATAGACAATTTACTAAATGTATCCCAGGGTCAGAACACACAACCAAACCGTGATTTTCATAATGTAAGTGATAGTACCCTTCAGTTTCTTATCAATGAATCTGTAAAAAATCAGTTGTTAGCCTTAAATATAAACCCGAATTCTACAATTAGACCAAGTATCGAAAATTCTGTTAATACTAATCGAAATTCACAACATAGAAATAACAATAGTATGGCTTATAGAGATACTGCCAGACTAAGTTTTGATAATCGCAATTTCAATAACAATGATAATAGACACTTTGGGAATCGTTCAAACGTTAGGAGAACGAATTTTGCTCAAAATTTAAATTTTTCTCCAGAAAAAGTCACCAATATTATATAAGGATGGCATATAAAGTTTAGTGGTCAGGATGATGATGGATTATCAGTTGATAATTTCATTTATAGAGTTCAAGCCCTTACCAGTCAGAGTTTACATGGAGATTTTGAAATTTTATGTCGACATATGCATTTACTTTTTACCGGAAAAGCAATGGATTGGTTCTGGCGGTTTCACCGACAGAGCAATCAGCTAGATTGGGAAACGCTGTGCTTTGAACTCAAGAACCAGTTTCGTGACCGCGGAACAGATTTTGACTTAAAAGAACAAATTCGTAGTAGAAAACAGAGATTGGGTGAAAAATTCGACTCTTACTACGACTCAATCTTACAAATTACTGATCGCCTGCAAGACCCCATAAGTGAATTTGAACTAGTCGAAATAGTTAAGCGGAACTTGCAACCTGAGACGCGCAAAGAACTATTACATTTCAATATAGTCTCTATATCACAGCTGAAAGAATTTGTACACAAGCATGAGATGCTTGATGAGGAATTAGAATCTCGCAAGTCAAATAAAACTTTGAGTGACAGAAGGATTTTTTGTTATGGCTGCGGGGCAGCAAATGTGTTTAAACCCAATTGCGTCAAATGCAGCAAATTTTCAAAAAACTTCCGGACCCAGATATGTATGTAGATATGGTCGTACATATTTATGAACCTTCACAGCACCAATATGCAATAAAATTTCTTTGTTTCAAAATTCAACAGCAAGACCAAAACAAAACAAACAAACCGATTATGAATGAAAAAGTGCCAAAGAAATTATCAATGAAATAGCAAGTAAATATTTATGTATACATATATATATAAAAAAAATACTATAGTATAAAAACGATGAAAAAAAAAATTTGATTATGACTTACAGTAGAGTCTCGATTCCAACGATGCTGAAGGCCTTCTGCTTGTTGTCTTTGGATTCGATTTACATATCGTTTTAAGGTATAATACTAGTTTTATAATTGGTAAAAAAAATTTTTTTTTAACGATTTTAAATTTCGGTTGTGTTAATAATAGTATTAGTTATAAAAAAAATTAAATTTTTAAATTTGAATGAGTTAGTTAGTATAAGGTTAGTTATGGGAGACAGAAATTCAGTGAGGTAAATTAATTTTTCTTTTGTTGGTTTGTGGTTAGATTCAATGCTGGTTCTATATATCGTTAACAATTTAGTTTCAAGGCGACTTTTAGTAAGTGGATAAATTGTATTAAGGCTTAGAAGAAAGTATAATCTGGTTAGACAATTTTATCCATTATGATGTTTAAGATTTTCTCTGTCCAATTTATAAAGAAGGCCTAATGCGTGATGTGTTTGGAGTTGTTTAGCTGGTTTATGGAGTCGTAACTGTTTAGGGATGTTGATTGCAGTGTTCTGTTGGGCAGATGATGAGACTTCGTAAACTAATTAAACTATTGTTGACCTGATTCTCTCGATAGCGGGATAATACCACCCAATGCTTCTAGCCGAGATTTCACCTCAATCAGAATACGCCGACTGTCCCTGTATAGACGATTCCCTTTTATTCCAATCCTTTCTTTTTTTTTTTTTTTCTTTTCTCGTTTTGCTTAAGCCCAAACACGAAAAAAAAGTACGTGTGCCTCTCGAGGGCCTTGTGGGTCATCAACGTGTTCCCCAACTCTCCTTGCACGAGGTTAATGTCGCTCGATCTCGATACAACAAGGAATTTCTTTAGCGGAGCTTGCTGTGTAATTTTATATTTATACACAGGTATAATTACACACTAGAAAAATTTTATTTTTATTATTTTTCTTTGGTTTTCTTATTTCCAAAAAAAAATGTTTTATTGTCTAAGTGACGACTGAACTATATCGCTGCCAAAGTTGAAAAGATCGTAGCGTGGTCTTTAAACAAAAGGTAAAGCTCACTTTTCAAACTCAGTACTTCATTCAGTTATATCATGTATGCTTATATTTATTTTTGTTGCTTGTTATTGTAAAGCTTTTATTTGTCTCATAGGTAAACGTGAACGCCAAAAGAAAACAACAGTATGAAATCTGTTCAACACTTTATTCGTCATCATGTATATCTATTGATGATAAAGTATACATGATCGAATTTGCTGAGTAGAGCAAAGAAGAATAAAACCCGAAGCACAAAAAAATTCTGCAAACTGGTGTAAAAAAAAAACTAAAATAGTGTCAACGGGGGTAGCGTTGCATTTGTTGGTATCGTCAAGGAAGTATCCTCGCTGTCAAATGCCGTTCCTAAGTGTAGCAGGGATTTGAGACGTGCATAGTTAATGAATTTATAAGAAATTCCAGGAAAAGTCTGAGGAATATGTAAATCCATATACATATATATATACATATATACATATATATATATATATATATATATATATATATATATATACAGGTGCGTGTGTGTATATGTATGCATTATCCGCATTGGCATATAAAAAGGAAATTGTATGAAAAAGAATGTCTCGGAAAAAAGAAAAACTAATTGCTCATACTATCCGAAGAAGATGTTAAGTACCAATGGGATATACATACTTTATAATAAAAAAAAACTACTGCATATTAATACATTACAAAACAGCTTTTGACGAATTCGTGGTACAATGATACTAAAGCTGAAGACAAAACCAATAGAAAATAGGCGCTTTCCTTGCCAACTGTGGACAACTTTTGTTGTTGAAATGAACTGCAGATGTCCGTAAAAAAAAATCTTATTATGGGGTATATAAGTTTTGGCGCTCGAAGAAAACAAAAACTGTAGTAATGTAAAATCACTTGCCCTAACTAGGTGAAAAAAAATATATTTACGTTCGCAAAAACAATGTACTAAATAAGCTATTAAAGATTCCGCCGGTTAGGAGAAATGTAGTCCATAATTTATATATTTGAGTACCGGAGTCAACAATAGTTTTGACTCAAGAAACAGATAAGTTACTGAATTCGCTACGATCGAATGTCCTTAGCATGAAATTTCCCCAAAGGTTTACCATTAAGGTCTTCCAAATCGTAATAAGACGTACCATGTTTAGCCTTAACTCGTGCCTTTTCAAACTGATTTGCTAATTTACGGTTATAATGTTCAACTGCCTTTGATTGGGAAAAGTTTCTTCTATATACAATTTGTCCGACGTCAAAATTGATAGGCCGTGATCGGAGATTATAATATTTCACTTGTTTTTCATAGGATTTTCGTATGTTTTCTTTAGCCTTTTCTCTTAATATTTCAAGCTTTTCGTCTGTCTTTAACTCTATGGGGGTGTCTAGTAAATGGAGTTTACGTTTTCCCGTGCGTTAACATGTTTTGGCCAAACAAAAGAAAATAGGGGGAAAATCCTGTACTATTATGTATTGAGCTCCGTAGCGCACAGCTTATTGCGGACAACTCCTCATCCCAATTTTTTTGAGACGGCTTTACGTATGCTCTTATCGCTGCTAGTACGGACCTATTCACTCTTTCACTAGCGTTTGCCTGTGGTGCATAAATGGCAGTAAAGTTGTGAAAAACTCCATATGCATCTAAAAATTCTTTGAACAATTTGCACTTAAATTGTACTCCATTATCGGTCGTTATGGACTCAGGGACTCCGAATATGTGAAAAATTCGTTTCTCCAAAAATTCAATAATAACATTAGAAGTGAATTTTCTTATGGGCTCTAGAAAATGAAATTTGGATAAATGGTCCAGTACAATTATTATTCCGATATTTCCAGAAGAAGATCGGGGATATGGTCCCAACAAATCTATGTAAAGTTTTTGAAAAACACGAACGGAAGTAGATGGCTGTCCCATTGGTGGTCTTAAACATTTGTTTGATGCTTTAGTTTGCTTACAAATTTCGCAAGATGCAACATAATTTGCCGTCTGTTTTGCCATTTTAGGCCAAAAGAAAAATGTTTTAAGACGACGCAATGTTTTGCCAACCCCACCATGTGCACCCAACGGATGATCATGTGCTCTTTTTATTAGGTCATTAGTCATTGAAGTTGGCACCCAGAGTTTCCAGCAAAACTGTTCTTGCAACTCATCACCCGATGCAAACTCAGTCCGCTTATACACAAAATCATCTAAAATTTTTACATCGGACAGATATTGTATTTTTGAATTAAGATTTTTAATCAGCGAAAGGTATTGTTCTGATTTGAATTCTTCTGATTGCAAATTAATTTCGACAGAACTATTGATTTCAGATATAAAAACAGACTCTACGTCTCTTACCATAACTTCCTCGTTATTTTCCGAATGTATTCGCGAAAGTGAATCAGGCACTATATTTTGGCTACCTTTTCTATGACGGATTGTAAAGTTAAAGCCTTGCAGTTTTAAGGCCCATCGAGCCAGTCGTCCGTTTAAGTCTGTCTGATTCATGAGCCATTTCAACGAGGCGTGATCTGTTACAATTTCAAATTCGTGGCCTTCTACGTAGGCACGATATTTTTTTACTGCCATGATTGCGGCCAGACATTCCTGCTCAGAAACGGTATAGTTTTTCTGTGCAGGTGTTAACTTATGGCTCATAAACGCGATTGGTACTTCGTCCATGTCATCGTTGCGCTGGGCTAGAATCGCCCCTGTCCCATATTGACTCGCATCGCATTGGATGGAGAACGGACGTGAGAAGTCAGGGTTATGAAGTACCGGTGCCGAAGAAAGAGATTGTTTGAGTTGTTCAAATGCATCTTTTGCTTTTTCGGACCAGTTAAATTTTCTGCTCTTTTTCAACATGTCCGTCAAAGGTGCGGTCAGGGTGGCAAAGTTTCGGACAAAACGACGGTACCAGCCACAAATACCTAAAAAACGTCTGAGCTGTCGTACGGATGTTGGTAAGGGAAATTATCGGATAGACTGAACTTTGTCCGGGTCTGTTTTAATCGTGCCTTGGCCGATTATGTGTCCTAAATATTTTACCCTCCTTAAGGAGGAATTTACTTTTTTCTATATTTATTGTCAAGTTGGCTTTTCGGATACAAACTGCAATTTCTTGTAGAAGTACGACATGTTCATCAAAGGTTTCCGTAATAACGAGCAAATCATCTAAATAACACAAAGACTTGATGACGCAATTGGGCTGGGAATCACTTTGTCCATAAGTCGTGACATCGTCTGTGGCGCGTTACACAATCCAAAGGGCATAGTGACGAACTGATACAAGGGTCGACCAGGTACAGTAAAAGCCGTCTTCTCTCCCTTGACCTGTCATCCAATGGAATTTGCCAGAAGGCGTCCTTTAAGTCCAGACTCGTGATGAATCTTAATTTGGGGAGCCTGCTAAAAATTCCATCGATGAGAGGCAAGGGATAAGCGTCCTTAACCGTAACGCTGTTGACCTTTTCTAGCATCCAGACATAGTCTGACCTTACCAGGTTTCTGCACCAGAGCCACAGGCGATGACCACGGACTATGGGATTCTTCTATGACTCCTAGTTGAAGCATTCTGTCAACTTCTGCAAAAAGAAGTTTTTTCTACTGCTGGGGATATAGAAAAATGCCTTTGCTTTATTGGTTTATGATCTCCTGTGTCTATGTTATGACATACCAGAGATGTTCTACCCCAATCCTTCTTTTGCATATGACGGAAAGGAAGTGATAGCAGCAGCCAGTCTAATTTTTCTGATCCGGAGTTATGGAATGTGAATTCTCTTCCAGATTGACTTCATCAATATTTGCTCTTGGGAAGTTACTAATATTTTCGGTAAATAGATCCCCCGCTAGGCCAAAAGTTTTCACAAAGTTCTACTCCTAAATATAAATTTTGTGTCAAGTGTGGAGTTATTAAAAAAGTAAGTTGTTTTTGTTTCGTCTCGGAATGTTACTAAAGCGGTTACACTACCTACAGCCGAATGCTTGGTCCCATCAGCAGTTTTCAAAGTAATTTTAAATTTATTAAAAGTTTTATTTTTCGTGTTCTAAAAACGCTCTGGCATAATCACCAGCCATACACGAAATGGTTGCCCCAGTGTCTATTAAGCCTAAGATAGATTCATCGTAAATACGCA